>OU452254.1:5770000-7020000 GCA_911728495.1 Furcula furcula | reverse complement strand
AAGATGAAGGATGGATGGATGATCATCTATATTATAATATAAAAACCCGATAAGACATTGATTTTTTATTTAAACTCACTTTACCTTTATCTCGTTTTAATTAACAAAGTTGCTGGTATCATTACCATATTTTAATCCTCGTTACCATGCCTAAAAATATATACTAGATCCGTATCTTTACCAATTTCGAGTATTGCCATATTTAAATCCGATGCTTATTTTTCATATATCTTGTCATAAGCATAAAAGTAAAAGTAAGGGCACTAATTGAGAGAAATATCTATGAAAATGAAGGAGATGCCAAGTCGTCTGCGCAATGCTATGCCTACCGCCAGAGCTTTATTCAAGAAACAGCCTGCTTCAGGGCTGTTTCTCCATCTGTACATATCGAAAATCTACTATAAATTATTCCATAGGAAAAGAAAACCGTACAATCCAACGAATTAACAATCTACCCGACTGGGGAAGGCGTATGTTTTTAGTTCGTTTCTATTTGAGATAATTGTTCTCATATCAAAAGCTGAATGGCGTTTAATTGTTCCTCACATATTTTCAGGGAGAATACGTATGAGCGTGACGCCCGCTGGTAACCCAATAATCTGCGTAGGCCCGTATAAGTATAATGTTGTAACTTCATATAAGGGCAAGCGAAGAGTTCGCTGGACATGTAACAAAGCGCCTTCGGGCTGTCGATCCTGCATGCTCACGCAAGATGGAGTCGTCATCCGGTATACAGCTCAACACAATCATATTTAAAATGAAATATGTATAAATAACGATAATAGTTACGCTACATCTCCAACCAGAGTTCTCAATCATTAACTTTAAAGAGCTTCATGGGTACGAAATATAACACAACACTTCAAAAATATTCACCTAGTTATAGCCAAGCACACACTAGTATTGTTTTGCTATATGTATGAGTATCTTCGACATTAGCCAACTTCACAGGAGATATTATAGTGCAATAGTGATCGCGTAGTGCAATGACATGTGCACCTTCTTTCATTTTACTTTCCGATAAGATGGAAGATCGACTTATTATCGAGTAATCCCGTAACAAATTTTCACAACTGTGACTCCTGTAAGCTAGTATCTACAGTGGTCTGGGGATATGATAGAGAAAAGTACTGTAAAGGAGGGAGGGAGTAAAAACCTCACTATTTTGGCAGTGTGCTGAGCAGAGTGTTTTGCGAGTGATATTTTCTTATTATAAATAGATTGCTCGCTTAGTGTAAACTGTTTAAAATGATTTGCTAACATTTTTTGTTAGATTATTGTCACAAGCAATCCGCCTTTGTAAGTATATGTGTGTCTTCGGTAACTTACGGTTCTTTTATTTGATCATAATATTGTGTTATTTTAATATAATTGCATCGTACTTATGTTTCTAATTCAATTATTAATAAATATATTAGAGTTTTATTACCTATTTTAGAAATATTTTTTTAATAAAATATGATGTCATGTTTATTTAGTAAGTAAATATTTGTTTCTACTAAACCTGTTTAACTGAGCCAATGTTTCATTTACAATGGTGTTTTTTTACATATGGTGATTTATATTTAAAAAATACAATTTAAGAAAATAACTATCAATCTTTCATTAAATAAAAGGCTGAAACTTTACAGCACAGTTGTATTTAGAACCATAACAATTTTAACCATTTTTCTAGAAATTATCAAAGTCGTAACAATACAATCCCCTGGCTGTCCTATTTTCAGAATTCCTACTTAGCGGTAATATTTAAAAGTAAGCTAGTAAGACTGCATACGCCAAATCTATGCAGTCTTTAATTAATATCTAAAAATAGCATAATTAAATTATATTATTTTCATAACCATGGCATAGTAACGTATTTTTTTAATTTGATAATGCCATGTAAATTGTCTCCGTAGTTTTTTGAAACAGTCCTCTGCCAAAAATATAAAAATACAATAGATAAAATCTTTATGTTTACTAACGTAATTTGACGTGAAATGAAACGCAATCAATATGAAGTTTGTAACATTGTCAAGAACGGCGGCGGGACGCCAATTTGTTCAGAGGCTGAGCGTCATGTATGTGTGGAAAGAGTTTTCTGTGACAGGACTGTGTGTCACAGAAAACTGGTGAGTGATTTTACTTATGTTAGTGTTATTTTATGTATACATATATTACTGATTAATTCTATGATTTATGTCCAAATGTAGTGGTTTCTTTGTAATAAAACTATGTTTCAATAGTTTTTCAAATATTATGCAAGTAATCCGAGATACACAGTCCCCTGGCTGGCAATACATTTCATGTTTTGGTCAATGTTTACAAGTTTTATTGATATAAATTCGTCATTCATCTAACTTTACAAAAATATATATTTCTCTTTATTTATTTTACTCAACGTAATCTACATTTCAGGTAGTTCGCATAAATTTAAGAAGCCTCCGAAAAATAAAAAGTTATCCCGAGAGGAATTATTAGAAAAAAAAAGAGAAGCAGAGCGGATAAGATACGAACGTAGAAAAAATGATCGTCAAAAGTGTGAAGAGATGAAAGAAAAACAGAGGTTACAATACCAGAAAAAGAAAGAAAAAGGTTTGAGGAAATTAGTAAAAGATATGACACCACATGAACACAAGGCTGCCTTAAGGAAGTGGAAAGAACACTCTACTGTATACCGAGCCAAACGTTTTAATACGTTTTTGCGTGAAAATACGCCATTATCAAATCCTGAAGAAGATACACCCCTTCAAGACAGCTTACTTCACAGCTCCAAGCCTAAGCCCAGCAATATCCAGTAAAATTTTGGATAGAAGTGTGGATTACTGAAAGGCAAGAAATACAAGATTTCAAAACTGAAAAGCCTCGAACAGTAACAAAATACCTGAAAAAACATTTTAAGTTCATCCAAGACAGCTTATTTGCAGGAAGATCTACTAATGTTTTTGACCATCAAAGAGCTACTACTACTACTAGGTGGACTGAGGACATTGTGCGCGTCGCAGGCAACCGGTGGATGCAAATAACCAATTGTCGTTCATTGTTGCATTCTAAGGGTGAGGCCTATGTTCAGCAGTGGACGTCTTCCGGCTGATGATGATGAACGATTTAATGTCCCAATCCACATAGATTTTAGTGAAAATTATTGCACGAAATATGCAGAGGAAATACAGGATACCGCCGCGTCGTAGTTTACCTACGGCTGAATCCGTTCTGTTTGCAAAGTCTCTGAGAATATATCGCATTCACCTGATGCCATTTGGCCACATTTACGATCAATTTTCAAGACTCTTCCACGTGGCATCAAATGCGTACATTTCTTGAGCGGTGGCTCTGTTACGCAGTACTGTAATAAAACTATGTAATAATCGCAACTAAACGCGTAAGGAATAGAATTCCTTTAAAAAAATTAAATTTAATCAACTACACAGAAAGTGGTCACGGTAAACCAGACGGCGTCGAAGCAACTGCAAAAGGACAGCGGATTTGGTTGTTATCTCTACAGAACAGGCAAATCGTTTATGGGCCAAAGTATACGCTTCTATAACAGACTGCCACAGGATATCCGAGATCTTCCACTAAATATATTTAAACCTATGATTAAAAAGCCGGTTGTCGAAAAAGGCTTAACTCGGATTACCTGGAGGATACAGCTGCGTGGGCTTGAACTGCCCAACTAAGGCTTACGATTTTTAAATTTATAATACAACCTGGCTTTTAAAAAATATGTCAAAAAGCAAGGCCTTGCATTTTGTAAAATACTTCATATATCATCATCATCATCATCATCAGCCGGAAGACGTTCACTGCTGAACATAGGCCTCCCCCTTAGAACGCCACAATGAACTTCATATATAGCATTTTATAATTGTCATCCAGCCTCTGAGTTTCTTGCCGGATCTTCTCAGTAGAGGACGCGTTGTGATCCGATGGTAGTTGTACAAAAATTACAATATGTAAGTGCCCTCGTGAGGCCTAAGCATAGTAAAAATATTTTGAATTTGAATTCATTAATAATAAATTGACAAAGTTAGTCGCAGGGTAAGTACAAAATGTTTCTAGTGTTTACTATGTTTGTGATATTAAAAGTATTTAATTTGTAAGAGAAGTTATGTTTTTTATTAAGAAACCTTTGCAATATATTGTTGTATGTTGATGCAAAAATATGGCATAGAAATAATAAATGATCGATACTAATAATTTGACTTACTTCTATATAAAATAGTCCCCTGTTTCATTGAACAGTCCCATGTAACGCTCAAAACAGTCCCACCTAACAGTCTTTTGTCATGATTCATCAGAAAATTACAAATAGTTTGAAAAATTGCAATAAATTCAATTGGCTCTCTTAGGCAATAGTATTATTTCTGTAAAAATGCTACAATAATATGCTAGCACAGGGTTTGTATGGCCCATTCCGTATGACCCGTTTACAGAGAATCGCACAACCAGGGCTACAGGACTGATTCAAATGTAATTCAAATGGACGTTTTAATTCTTTTTTCTTTTTCATTTAGTGCCAGTGTTCATCGAGAGTCGTTATGGCAATCCAGTGATTGAGCTAGGCCCGTACAAGTTCAATAGGGCGGGGGTCTCCTCGTGCGGTCGCCGGCGAAGATGGTTATGTACAAGGGCCTCAGTTGGCTGTCGTGCCGCCATTACTACTTTAGATGACGTCATTGTTAAAACCACAAATGAACATAAACACTGACGCACGAGACAAGATTATCGGAATGTTCTTAGACGCTGCGCTGACTGAGCAATTTTTATTATTGTAAAAAACTATTAGTTGGAAAAAGTCTTAATTTTAAGTAACTGTGCAGACTTAGCAATTTCAGTTTCCGATATTGATATTTTTCATATAATTTCAAGAAACTACGCTGACGTAGCTATTTCAGTTGAGAGTTTCAAATATCAACTACAGTTTTTGATTTTGTTTTAATAAATTTTGAATTCCTACATTTAGAAACGTACTTGTTGTCTTAAGTTGGCAATATCCACAGCCGGAAATCGTAACGTAGTGAGCGACTTCACTCCCTCCTCGACTCCCGCAGTGTCAGTCTTGCTATATATTGTCGGTTGGTTGTAGCTGCAACTATGTATGTGCGCATAACCATAATGTTTTTTTTTAGTTTTGATTGTGGTTGTGAATGACTGATGGATCAGCAAGCAGAAAATTCCCTTAAAAATTCAGGTTTTACTAGGCGGTCGCTCACTTTACCAGGAGATCGTTTAGGCACAACCGCAGTGTCAGGTTCACATGACCATTTGTAAACATTGCTGTTTCCGGTTTGAACAGTACAATTATTAAACTAATGTGTCGGATGGCAAATGGCAGTGCAGCTGTCGACAGGCAGTCGTTTTGTTAATTACAGGAGTAAATCCTGCTGGCCTCGTAATTAAGATGGTTCCTTTAAAAAACCCTAAGTATTTTTCTGCCTGATCTTTGCTGAAATGTTTGTTTCTAATCGCCTTTAGGGCGAAATTGTAAGAGGTTCCTTTTAGTAATTATCTGTGTTTTTATTTTAGGTTTAGTTAAGATAACAACTTTTAACATTCATTTTCATTATTTTATCAACGCGGTTTTATTGTTAAAACACATTACGATACGATAGCAATTGAAAAAATAGTATTTTTCCTGTTTATAATAGTCGCGCAAATACCTATGTTAAATTCTTAAATCAGCATAGAGTTTGATGGTAGTTTGTTTGTTAGATGGTTTGATTATATTTGAGATATTTGAACTAGATTTAACTTTAAATTTCTTTCTGCTACGGTATTTTTCTATTATTTTATCTATAAGTATTAAATTTAAAATATTTAGTTGTTTACTATAGTAGTCAGTTCACACTTAACTTGGTCTATAGTTGGGCGCACGTACTCAATAAGAAATGGTTCTAATTTACTAAGATGATGTGTTATGTTAGCTGATGCAGTTATTAATTTCAGATCGAAAAATAAAACCATGAGTTTTAATTTACAAAATTAAATAATAAAATACATACGTGTATTTTCTGCATGCTGTGTTTTTGTCTTGAAATTTACCTACTACCGTTTTAGATAGTATGCCTTTGAATCATTGAAAATATGCAGTGTCTTTATTCTTCAATCTAATCATTCATTTGTCGCGTCTCCATTCATTCTTAACTGCATGGGTTTGGTGACCTTGCAGGGCCGGTTTTTGCCAAGGGTCGGTCCGGGAAGCCCGTAATCTTGGTCGGAGAACACAAGTTCTGGCAGCACAGTAGGCTCAGTCGCTACGGGAAGCGCTGGTACTGCAGTTGGAAGCATTGTAGAGCAGCTCTCTACACCAAAGATGACGTTATCGTGAAGACTAATGGGGAACATAACCATAAATAAAGAAAACATACGTCTACGGGATATAATAGGACGCACAGTGGGAGCATATCTTTTAAATCTATCTTAATCAATGGAAATGTTGTTGATATTGATAGAATAGTCAAGAATGAAAATTCTCCGAAGATTAAATATAAAAAAATGCCGTTATAACCTTCTCTTAATGAAACAATACAGGGTTTAGTCATACTATTTTATTGTTAACTAAAATATTTTTGTATTTGGTGCTGATTCTATAGCAAAAATTTTAGTCAGGGACCAACTCTAGTAACTATACGAGTAATAGTATATGTTTTGATGTTTAACAAGAACGTTCATACCTCTAAGTTCGTTTCACACTATAAAAATAGCGGAAGCAATCGAAAGCGAGTGAAAGGAATACTGGGTACTAATCTTAAGCTACATATTAGTTTAAGATCCAAGCTCGTGTCGTTAAATAACTGCCAAAATCACTACGTGTCATATTCGACTGTAAAATATTATTTTCTTTCATTATACGCATTATATCAATTTGATATGGTGACTATTATCTTACATGAATGTTTTATATATTTGAATCAGCGATCTATTTACCTAAGACCACCTGACTAAGGCATACATATCCACTGTTGATATTGGATACAAATCATTGGACATTCTAGACTTAGTTATTCTGATTTACCTGTAAACAAAAATCTATTTTTTAAAACGATTTTTTATTACATTTGTATCCAGTATGCTGATTGATACTGGTTAGTAAATCAAAGATTATTATTAATATTGAGTATTAATAATCTTTGATTTACAGACCAATTGACTATCTACTTACCTACGAAGTTGATCGAATGTTGATCGGATGTATCGCAAAAAGCTATTTGTTGTGCCTTACAATATAAATAATATTTTTTATACTTTAGTTTCACTAATTTTATGTGATCCTTTTTATTAAGGACTTGGGTGTAGATGTTAAGAAACTGTTAATTCTTATGGTCAGAGTTTATTGTTATTTTTAATTATCTAATGATAAGTAGCGGTTAAATGAAATATGTTGTGCCTTAAGGGCTATAATATACAGGAGTGGAAACGTTAAGTGTCAACAGACGATATTTTACTTTTTTCTAGTGGTATGACAAAAACTGCAACAGATATAGAAACTATGTGCCCTGATGAGTAAAATTAAATTTATTACTGATAAAAATAATCAGAATGTATCCAAAATGTTGTATTAAATTTGTCCATACATATTACCTTTTGATTCGGAAATTCTACCTTTATAATAAACGACGTAATAAAACTTTAAACTATGTAGAAAGTAGATAACCTACTGATTAAAATGATATGCATAATGTTATAAAAATAATAACCTTAAATGATATTTTATTCAGTTTTAGGAAAGTAGTCAAAATTTTTCATACATTAAATATTTTTTTACTCTTGTGAAACCGAATACTTACCTATCTAATAATACATTTAGCGTTGTTCCAAATTTTTAATTTAAAAAAAATTGCAATACTGTAACCTCCTTTTCAAATGTACCTAGCACCTATTTTTTTTTTATTTAGGCTAGCTTGGTACTACACGCCTACTGGTTTTTCCTTTAAAAAAGTATGTCAACGAACGTGGAGATTTTTAAATTTAAGACAGCTTTCAGAAAACTGCAAAAAATCAAGGAAGTTTATTTACTTGTCATAACATAATGCATGTGGGAAAATATGGAAGTAAAAGACTTACAATAACAGGAAGGCGCTGGCTCGATGTCTTCCACAACACCCGGCACTTTGTTTTAGCTTCTCTTTGGGAGCTCCCAGCGTTTGATTGAAATATAACAGCACTTCGATGGCTTTAGCGCCGTAAGGAAGGCGATAATAAAGGGTAGGAATTAATTGAAATTGAGTTAGTGTAAAATGCGTGTTGCGTGCGCGACGAACAAGCGGTGAGAGACGAGCTCTTTTATTTGATTTTGTAACGGCTAAAAAAAACCGATGAAAAAGAATGTCAAAATGACATGTGTGATGATGAGTGACAGGTGTTTTTGATGTATTGCGTGTGAGTTGAGTACGTATAGATGGCGTTTACAATTCCGCCGGCCTAGAGGTTTCCTCTAGATAATAATAGTATACAAAATGATAAACGCGTGTATAGGTACTAAAATACTAAGTTAAGAGTGTGAGTTGAACTAAAAGAGTAAGCTAAACTAAGAGAGAACGAGTGAATATTATTGAGTTGGTAGTGGAGAAACTCGAATTACTGGTCGTATATAACTACCAGTTGAGGTGCGGACTTTAACGGTTCTGATGATGCCATCCTTTCCGGGATAGACCGATTCGATGACTCCCAAAGGCCAACATAGCGGATGCGCATTAATATCTTTGATTACAACCAAGGATCCTAATTCAATTGGCTTAGTGGGGGTATTCCACTTCTCCCTTTGCTGTAAAGAAGTGAGATACTCTTGGCTCCACCGACGCCAAAACATATGTGTTAACTTGGTTACGAGTTGGAAACGAGTTAAGCGGTGGTCTGCGATGTTTGTCACATCTTCAGCGGGTAAAAATTTAAGCGGCGTTACATTTAAGAAATGATTAGGCGTTAAAACAGACATGTCAGATGGGTCTGAGCTTAGCACACACAATGGTCTGCTATTCAATAAATTTTCAATCTGTACGAGGACAGATGAAAATTCTTCGTATGTTAGAATATGCGAGCCTACCACTTTGAATAAGTGAGTTTTAACACAGCGAACGTTTATCTCACATAGGCCGTTAAAATGGGGACCATAAGGTGGACTTCGTTTAAATTGAATACGATGTGTAGATAGAAGTTCTTCGCTTATATAATTATCATATGATGTGGACTGTATAAGATTATAAATTTCGTCTAGTTTGCGTTTCGCACCTATGAAATTAGTTCCCCCGTCGCTATAGATCATAGCTACGGGTCCTCTACGACAAATAAATCGTTTAAACGCCGAGAGAAACAGTTCTGTACTCAAATCAGAAACCAATTCCAGGTGAACAGCTTTAGTAGTCAGGCAGACAAACAAACATATATATGCCTTTTGACTTTTGACACCGCGACGGCGAATATGCGTTATGTAAAAAGGTCCAGCATAATCGACGGCTGTGTATACAAAAGCTTTAGCTTCTGTTATTCTAAACGCGGGTAAATCGCCCATTTGAGGGTTACTAAATCTAGGATTGAGTTTAAAGCATACATTGCAAGCGTGTACTCTTTGTCGAACAAGATTTCGAGCAGAGAGAATCCAATATTTTTGTCTGAGCAGCGCGAGTAATAATGCGGGACCTGTGTGTAAATTTGTATTATGATAAAAATCAACTATTAATTGAGTTATGCGTTCTTTGGCGGGGAGTAATATAGGATGCTTTTGACCATAATCAAGCTGCGAGTGTGTTAATCTTCCACCAACTCTGAGTAAATTACAATTGTCTATGAATGGACTTAACTTTATGATTCGTTTGCTGCATTGTTTATTATTTTTAATAGCGTTAAGATCTGAAGAAAAATGATTGTTTTGAACATATTTGAGAACATATTGTTCGGCTGTATCTAAATCGGACACAGTTATAGAGTTATTTCTCGGTAAAACTTTTAAAAAGCGTAAAATATAAACTGTTATGCGTAATAACTTTGTCCAACTGGAGACACGCTCTGCAATGTCACCAATCGGATGACAAGCTTGCGAAGATTGTGGTATATCCACGACTAATGAAACCGGTTTGGATTCTGAAAGATTATTATCATGATTTGCTTGAAAAACAGATATCGGCCATTTCGAAAAAGGTTGCGTGAGCCACTGAGGGCCATGAAGCCAATCTTCACGGTTTATAAGTGCGTAAGGAGTCACTGGTCTTGATATAATATCAGCTGGGTTTTCCTGTCCCTTTACATGGTACCAATGACATGCGGAGAGTTTTAGGTTAATTTCAGATATTCTGTTAGCGACAAACGTATGAAACTTAAAAGCGGGTGAGTGAATCCAAGTGAGCGTGACAGTTGAATCAGAGAAGGCAACAATTTTATCTATTTGACAGCGTTTAGATAGCGTTTCGCGTACGGATTCTATGAGACTTGCTAGCAGCAGGGCTGCGCAGAGCTCAAGGCGTGCGAGCGGCATCTTTTTGAGAGACGCGACTCTTGACTTAGAGGCTAGTAGGTTGACAGAGCCGTGCGTATACTCGTCCGGGCTGACACGAACATACACAACCGCACCGTAACATTTTTCGCTCGCGTCAGCGAAACCTATTAGCGATATATGCGATTTCGAGGTAATACCTATATGACGAGGAATTTTAATTAATTTTAAGTTAGGCAACTCGCTATGAAACTGTATCCATTTGTCACGGATCGCCTGCGGTACGGGATCATCCCAACCTAAGTTAGATACCCAACATTCTTGAACGAGGAGTTTCATAAATGCGACAACCGGACTTATAAGACCCAGGGGGTCGAAGAGGCGCGCGGTCACAGATAGAATAGTGCGTTTTATACATTCCGATATCTCGGAATTTATTTCAAATTGAAATTGATCAGTAGCAGGCTGCCACTGCATGCCTACTATCTTAGCGTTTGCGGATGAAGTAATATCGTCGAAATTTATTATTTGCGGATTTTTTTTTGACAAGGGTATTTTATTCATGAGTTCCGAACTGTTGGATATCCATTTAACAATTTTAAAACCACCGGTTTTGAACATATCTACCATTTCATGATAGATTTCTTCAGCTTGTTCTAATCCTTCTACGGAGCCTACATAGTCATCCATATACATGTGATGTTCAGCTTCGTATGCAGCGAGTGGAAATTGGTCGCGGCTGTCCGCGGCGAGCTGACGGACGACTCTCATCGCGAGATACGGAGAGCTTGACACTCCGAATGAGACCCTATTAAATTCAAATATATGAATATCCGAATCTGAGTCAAAACGGAATAAGATGCGTTGAAAAGACCGGTGTTCTGGCGTTAATATTAATTGAAAGTACATTTTCTCTATATCCGCAGTGAGTGCCACTAAGAACATGCGTAAATTTATAAGCAGATTAAAAATATTAGTCTGCAAGTTAGGGCCTTTATACAAGAGATCGTTGAGTGACTTTCCAGAAGTTGTCTTACAACTGGCGTCAATCACGATACGAGTTTTGGAGGTGGACTTCTCTGGACGATAGACAGCCCGATGAGGAATATAGTAACATTCACTGTTCGGTTTGTGGCCTTTAACTTCAGTTAAATAACCATTATCAACATAACTTCGAATAGTTGCGTTATAATCTGCGCGTAAATTGGGATTTGCGTCGAGTTTCCTTTCCAGAAGACATAAGCGGCGCTTGGCAATGGCGAAAGAATTACCTAATTCCGAGGGGTTGAGTTTAAAGGGAAGATGTACCGTGAACCTACCGGTATTATCGCGTGAATACGTTGAGCGAAAGAGATGTTCACATGCCTCGTCTTCAGGGCTCATGTGAATTTTATCTGGAACATTTTCAAGTTCCCAAAAGCGTTCTGTAAGTTTTGAGAGTGCGTCTACCGAACAAAAGAAATTTCTATCCTCATTATGCGTTTGTACTAGAGTATGCGGAATTGGATAAGAAGCATAATTTGCTTTACCCATGATTAGATAACCAAGTGTGGTCTCTAATGCTACGAGTGAAGAGTTTGGAGTGGTAACCTTATCGCTACCAAGTATAAGCGGGAATATTTCACTACCTAATAAACAGTCCAGGTTCGCTGGAGCAGCATAGCCATAATCAGCCAATGGTAAACTATCAAACTGCGTAAATTGCGAAACATCTATGGGGAAGGTCGGCAACCGGTCGGTGATGGTATGTATCACCCTAGCGGTAATGTTATATGAACAGGATTTATCGAAGCGTGAGTGTATTTTCAAAGATGTAAACCCTAAAGTTTCACTTTCCGACTGACCTATGCCCACTACGGGTGATTTAATATGCGTTATGGGAAGATTTAAACGATCACAACAATCTTTCGTAATAAAATTACTCATCGACCCCGTATCGATGAGAGCTCTTACATTTAAACGCGTATTAGTATCGTTAAATACGTGTACAATTGCGGTAGGAAGCAGAACAGTAGTTTCATGACGATTATCGGTCGATGTATGCGTTGTTGTGAATGCGCTTGCGTTTGAATTTACGCGGGAAACGTAAGCGGCGGACGCAGTAGTCGAGGGCAGTTGCGCGGAGTGCGAGACATGCGACGCGAGCTGAGCGCGGTGATCGTATGGCGCTGACGGCGGCGGGGCCGGTGCGGCTAAGCGCGGCGGTGTCTGCGTGACGACATCCAAGCACAAGTCGGCGGCGCGGGTGGCTCGCGTTCCACTGTCCGCCGGCCATGGCGCAGCGGTCGGAGTGTCGCGTCGAGTCACGGGTTCAAATCCCGGAGACGTGTGAGTATTGGTATTTATGTGTAATAGACTGTGATGTTTTTGTTTACACACATAACACCTGTTCTGCGACTTACATAGTTTTACGTCATGAAAACCGAGACAATTTTTGCAATATAGGTTTTTATAAACTATATCATAGCGTTTACGTGGGTCAAGCTGTAAGAAAGCTTGGCATTTAAATAATGGATGTACCTCACCATTACAAACGATGCAAGAAGTTATTTGCTTAGGCTTATTATTATTTATTTGCGTAGATTTATATTGCGTGGATATCATATGCGGTGTACTGTCGTGTGTGTCAGTATTGACCATAAACGCATGAGTCTTCGGGCGTGACCTAATTTCACGACTAGTCGACGGAGTATTTGACCTTTGCGCAGCAGTTACGTTAAATCGTAATGATTTTATTTTACTTTGTTCCTTAAGGAACTTGGTGACGTCACTAAACATAGGAATATCAACATCTCGATGCGTTTGTTCGAATAAATTTACCATCTCCTTGTCTAACTTAGAGAGTGCGATATGCGTTATCATAAAATCTGACAAATCATCTATCTTTAAGCGTCTCAATGCAGATTCTGTAGAACAAAATTGATCAATAAATGTGTCGACTGGTTGATTGGGTTTAAAATTAATCAGTTGATCTATATAACGCGAAGCTTGAACCCTAATGTCCTGATATTTAGACAAAAGTGCCTTCCATATTATGTCATAGTTGTCAGCTGTTGGTGAAATACCGGCACAGACCGAACATGCACCACCACTTAATTTTCCAACCAAATACTGAACCTTTTCTGCATTAGATAACCTTGGGTTTTCATGTATAATACTTTTGAAGTTTTCATAAAAAATAGGCCATTTTGACGGAGTACCATCGAACCCTACTAACTGGAGAGGAGGCAATTTTTGATTTAATAAATCAGTACGTTCAGCATTATTTTTTAAAACACTTTCTTTTTGTTTTATGAAACAGTACAATTCATCAAAAGCGTTTAACGGCGAGTAATCGGGCTTTACCGAAGGCTGTTCCTCCAGTTGTGCAGCGATTAAATTATCTAGCGTTTCATTAAACTCAGTCCGTGTTTTATCCAATGATAAAACACGGGCCAAAAACTGTTGTTTACTTGTGGGATCAGAAACATTTAAACTTAAGTTGTAAAGTTGTTGTACCAACTCAAATAATCGTTCCTTCTTAGCTTCTAATAGCGTAATCTTAACGTCTGTAGTAGTTTCTTGTTTTTTAGACATATTGAGCGAATGACTTGAAACTACCTACTTTATTTTTGTAAAATGAACGAGACTTAGTCGTATTATAAAATAAGCGGAAACTTTAACAAATATGTTTGAGTAAACAAATTTACGATATATCGTTAGTTTTGCGTATATGTAAGCGTTTAAATGCGATAAATGATTAATATAATAAGTTGTGAGCGAAAAATATGGACGTTAAAATTGTTGTGGTGTATGGTTTAATGTGTTATGAGTGTATTAATGAGTGTTTGTGTCTTGGGGATTACAGTATAGGTGGTAGGTAATCCAATAAGAAGACGTTGCTGTCTGTCTTCTTCTTTTTCCCGTAGTCGCCTTCTACGTACACCCAAAGGGAAGAGTTGGGGGGGTGCTATTCTTACCCGACACCCCACGGGGTACGTAATATGAGTGAGTTATGGTATATAGAAAGGTGAAAATAAGTAAGAGTAAGTACGAGTAAAAGAGTATAGTGTGCGTAGATACAATTATGGATTGTTAGTTGAAAGGATCCGGCTCGAAGGACCAAAAAGGGGGTTGTGGGAAAATATGGAAGTAAAAGACTTACAATAACAGGAAGGCGCTGGCTCGATGTCTTCCACAACACCCGGCACTTTGTTTTAGCTTCTCTTTGGGAGCTCCCAGCGTTTGATTGAAATATAACAGCACTTCGATGGCTTTAGCGCCGTAAGGAAGGCGATAATAAAGGGTAGGAATTAATTGAAATTGAGTTAGTGTAAAATGCGTGTTGCGTGCGCGACGAACAAGCGGTGAGAGACGAGCTCTTTTATTTGATTTTGTAACGGCTAAAAAAAACCGATGAAAAAGAATGTCAAAATGACATGTGTGATGATGAGTGACAGGTGTTTTTGATGTATTGCGTGTGAGTTGAGTACGTATAGATGGCGTTTACAATGCACATCATTTTAATCAGAAGGATACCTACTTTCCATATAAGTTTAAAATTGTAGTACGTAGGTACATCGTTTATAATTAAGGTACAGTTGCCGCATATTCAATGTCATACTAAATGTATGAACTTTAATTAGGCCTCTCTCCTTATTTCTTTAATAGTTCAGCAGTGGACGTCTTCCGGCTGGTGATGATGAATTCAAAATCTTATAAATAATATAATAAGTATAAATCCCGATTCCTTTTTTTATTAAATTGTTAATTGTATTTTACCTATTAGCCTCTATATCTGTTTCATTTTTTGCAACATCTCTATGAATAACGAAAATATCTTTAATTGACACTTAACGTTTCAACCTTGTATATTTGTCCTATTTTAGTTTTTATAATCTATTATCATCATTTAAGTTTCTGTTAGATTTTATAAGTTCTAAAGAATAGTTTAAGTTTTGTTTTCATATTAGATGTTTACTTTTCACTTTGATTTTTAAAACTTTGCGTATTTCCCTTGTTCAATATTCGTTGTTTAGACATATAATTAATTAGTTATTTCTCAAGTTTAGTACTGGTTTTGGTTACATATTTTTCATGTCAATGTTAACATGAGTTAAAATAAAATATATTTTTGAGATTAGCATTTTTCATTAGCCTGTAAACGGTAACAAGACTAATGTTTATTTAAGTTTATCTATTTCTCACCTTTCGGCGCGATCGCCGCAATAGTCCGATGACTATTGTGACTTTGAATAATCCACTACGCTACTTAACTACCTACTATCGCCATGCATGTGTAGAAATGTACTGCTTTGATAGTTTTGTTTTCACTCATACCTAAGTGAATGACACTTTTATCACTTATTTTTTCCCACCATCGATGAAATATCAGCGTTTAAATGAGTGATGTTGGCTTTGTAATTTTTGACACCATTGGTAATAAACTTACAAATAAATAGGTACAAACATTGTCGATAGCTACACTCCGATTTGCTCCTGTCTTGGGTTTCTCTGGTAAACAATAAAAACTCAATGTAATCTAATTTAAAATTCCACGATTATGGATATTTGTCCGTGTAATTTCGTTCCCAGATGTATACGAGTTCATTAGTACTGCTGAGAACAGGAAAATATTGCGTAGAGGCAAGTATAGGTACAGCTTGCACAGCTCGTCTCGGGGGCCCAAGTTGCGCTGGATTTGCACTAAAAAGACTTCAGGCTGCCGGGCTACGATCGTCACCATCGATGATGAGATCATAAAAATGCTGAACACACATATTCACTAAATTTGAAGAGACTTCTGACTTCAATACTTTGAAATCTTTGATTTTTTACAGGTGATGACATCAAATCAATTTTTAAGTTTCTAAATAAGGGTGTCGGGTTGATTTTTTATGTAGTTCATAATGTAACGTTGTTCCTCAAGATAAATTGTTTATTTTATTATTAAGTTATTTTATTTCTGACTAGCTGACCCACGCAGCAGCCCCGCGCTGTGTTTACGTTAACTAAACTTTCAATAATATAGGTACATACATTCGCATAGAATACAAAACTTTTTTAAAGTCGGTTAAAAACTTGGACTCACTTTGTACTTGCCCTCCGAAGCATGGAGACGTTTAGTTCAAATGGCGTTAAACGGTCACCTATCTATTTTATGACCTTACCTAACGTTGCTTAACCTGATCGATTTCCAAACATTGTTAACAACTGTCTATGAGAATTCCCTTACAAATATTTATAATTATATTTATTATAAATATATTATTTATTTATAAATATATTATTTATTTATTTATAAATATGTATATTATTATAATTATAATGAAAACATTTTAAAATCGGAGCAAGCGTATAACCAAGTACACATTTTGACTTTAGTCCCCTCTCCCAAGGGAACCGTGCCGAATGTCGGATAAAAAGTATCCTATGTCCTACCTCGGAGTATTAACTCAAATCATGCCAAGTTTCGTTTCAATCCATCTAGTAGTTTCGGCGTGATGCTCAGCCGAGATACAGACAGACAGACAAACAAAAATAAAAAATAAATACATTTTTGGGTTTAGTATCGGTTATAGAATGCCCCCAAACATAATTTTCAAAATATTTTCAATGTACAGAATTGGATCCGTTACAGTTTTATTATAAGTATAGATATAGATATACGTCGGATAAACGACGAGTAAATATTCAAGGGGTGACTCATACTACTTTACACGCGACAGCTTATACGCATTAATCATCAGCCAAGAATATGTGTAATGCCTGGATAAAAAAGAAATAATTATAATTAGTCCTTCAGTTAGATTATCAAAAAAATGGTGGACATGTACTATTTTTTTTAAAATAAATCAAGAAAAATTTAATAATAATAATAATATCTTGGGACAATCCACACACGGTCATCTAATCCCAAACTAGGCAGAGCCTGTACTATGGAAACCAGACAACTGATACTAATACTTATATACATTTTTTTGTAAATACATACTTAAATAGATAAATAACACCCAGACACTTGGTGGGAATCGAACCCACGACCCATCGGTTAGCGGACAGTCATTTTTTTTTTTTTTTTTTTTTTTTTTTTTTTTTTTTTTTTTTTTTTTTTTTTTTTTTTTTTTGGGAATGATAGACGCTGTTAACCGCAGATGGCTATTGCAGCTTCACCGGACAATAGGAGGCGAGCGCTTGAAGCGCTCTAGCCTTTACGGCAGAAGTAGCGCAGGGTCACTAACCACTAGACTAACGGGCCCGTCAAATTTACAAAGATTAAGCGTCAAATTTCGGGAGTCGGGGCTCGTGACGTCACGTCTCAGTAAAAAGCGTACTGAAGTGTGACGTCTTTTCAACGCACTATAATAATCGTCATTTTTCATTTAGTTTAGTAGTCAGAAGAAAAAATTTGTGTCCAATATTTTTTGATAACGTAAATATTAATTAAATAATAAGATCTTAAAAAAAAATCTTAATAGAATCTTTCAGGCATCAAGCCTGTTGCAAAAAAAATGGTATCCATAATGATTGTTCACGTGGAGAGTCCTGTGACTGTAATGTTAAACTGTGTGGGTTAAAAAAAAACAGATAAATGGAAAATCGTAGTGGCTGGAACGTCGTGACTCGAGGACAAATTGATAACTTCGGTTTAAAGAACTTATCTATGAGAACTATATCATTATGTGCCTCTTTGGTGCAGTGGGAATCCGCTTGCTTTGCAATCCGGAGATCGTGGGTTTGAATCCCGCGAGGAGCACCTACTTTGTTGTTCCTTACTGGTCAGAACAATGCAGGTTGATCACTTGATTGGCTATCTGTAAAGTAAGATGATCCATGCGTCGGATGGGCATGTAAAAAGTCGGTCATGCGTCTGACCTTTCCCCGGTCGTGTCGGTCTTCAGTCCCATCCGTCCATTGTCCGAAACCACGAATGGCATATGTGATTTCTTTAATTAACCATATAATAGTCTTTGTGCGATTGTTACTAGCTTTCGGTGAAATAAACTATCGTGACCTGCATGTGTGAGAAAGTCTAACTAGCTTTTGAATGAAATGCGCTAACCCGAACTTAGCCAGCGTGGTGGACTATGGCCTAAGCCCCTTCATCTTGAGGGGAGGCCCGTACCCAAGAGTGGGACAAAACAGCGGTTGCTAAAAATGACTTGTCTTTCGATTTGCAAAAGAATGGCTTTCCAATTCCTATCTACTTTTCCAACATAATTTGTTGCGGGTTTCTAGACAGTTCTTTATCCGGGATTTACCAGGAATTGATTCTCGGTATGCATATCTTGGCTTACAGGAGTCACCGACAGTAGTGGAAATAAATGATTGGATTAGACCTATTAAAAATGACATAGGTATTTCACTAATTTCCAGATGTAAAGTACACGGTATCAAGATGCGGAAGACCGGTCATCGAGTATAAAGGTTACAGGTTCAATAAACGCAGTCAGAAACACTCTATGAAAGCTCACTATGTCTGTGTGAAGGTATCTGTGGGATGCAAAGCCAAGATCTACACTAACAAGGATGTGATATATAAAATCTATAATGAACATAACCATTAAGTGTGTGAGCTTCTGTTGTGTAAAAAGGCATTTTTTATTTTCACTTACTACCGCACTCACAAACGCCAATTAACTTTAATTCCAATTAAGTCACTATTTAGAATTTATTTACTTCGACTGTCAGAGCCGTTTATGATTATTTTCAATTATTAAATACGAGGTAATTGTTATCTCTACTCACTATTCGCGTATTAAGTATTAATTGGCTTCGAGTGTCGAAATAATCCAATTTCAAAAATATGCATTATTGATCATTAACTATAATTGACGTTTGTAGGTTCGGCAATTAGATTTCGTGACGTAGTAAGAGGTACATCAGCAGCAGCCGGAAGACGTCCACTACTGAACAAAGGCCTCCCCCTTAGAGGGGAGTGGTTGCCATAATCCCCACACTTGGAAGGCGTCTTGGGGATTGGAGTATAACTTAGTAGTAGGTGTCCGGGTAACAATATCACCCTCAATCTATATAAACTCAAACTCAAACTCAAAAATCTTTATTTCAAATAGGCTTAACGCTAGCACTTTTGAATCTTCATTTTTTAAAAGCTACCACCGGATCACAACGCGGCCTCAACTGAGAAGATCCGGCAAGAAACTCAGCGGGCTTGCTTTTTTTAAACATTGTTTTGTTACAAATGAATCGACATTAGCGATATTGTGTCCTGCCGTTCGAAACAGAAAGCAAGGAAGAAAAGAAGAAAACAATAAATTACGACAAACTAAAAGGCCAAAGGGATAGAAGTATGTATTTACAAAAAAAAAGTATATAAGTATTAGTATCAGTTGTCTGGTTTCCATAGTACAGGCTGTGCCTAGTTTGGGATCAGATGACCGTGTGTGAATTGTCCCAGGATATTATTATTATTAATCTCCTCCCATTGGGTGTCCGTACGTGTCGACTAAGGGTGAAAAAGAAGACGGACAGCAGCGTTTTCCTATTGGATGGCCTACCGACTATACTGTGATCCTCAAGACGCCTGCCAAGCACGGGGATTATGGAAACCACTCCCTTCTAATGGGAAGCCTTTGTTGTCATCAGTGGATGTTTCAAAGTTTTAAAATTTTAAAGCATTTTGAAGTTTTAAGAACATTTTAAAGTCTTTTTTATATATAGTATGTGTGATAAAACATAAATAAATGTAATGCATTAACGAAAACACGTAATAAAGTGATCGTTGCAAATATAAAGTTTGTTGATTATTTGTAATTGGATGGTTTTATTTCTTTTAATTACTAATCTAAGCCTTCCGCCTTTGCTCACATTAAGTTATGTAACTGTTTCATGTATTGTTCAACAAAATGTGTGCAATAAAGTATTAATTTATCTATCTATCTATCTAAGTCGACATTTTCATAGTATATATACATTAGCTTGGCTAAATATTTTCCAAATAAACTGGTTCAAATCAGAAAACATCGTTCGCGGTAACTTCTTTATTTTCTTCTCCATCCAAATTCTCAATCCCGTTCTAGGAAGATATCGCTCTTAGCGATAAAGCTACCCATTGTTGCATGTCCTATTAATATGTACCTTGTTCATTTAATATCTGTATTTGTGGGCAATAAATAATTCATAAAAATACACCATTTATTGCTCTAAGTAATCGTAAGCCAAAAGGTACCGAAACCGTTATTAGGCTAGCCACACATGGTCAATAATATTGTCAATATTCTACAACCCGTGCGACTTAACTGTGCACCTGGCGCTGTGACGTCGCATTCCAGCGAGGTGCACAGTTAATAATAATAATAATAATAATATCTTGGGACAATCCACACACGGTTATCCGATCCCAAACTAGGCAGAGCCTGTACTATGGAAACCAGACAACTGATACTAATACGTATATACTTTTTTTTTTTTTAAGTTGGGCGGTTTGTAGAATATTAACAATATTATTGACCGTATGTGGCTAGCCTTACAGATTACAGAAAGACAGTTAGTGGTACTTTTATCATAAAAACTGGATTGAACTAAATGAAGTTGCGTATTTCCAGATTACAGTCTCGGATGCCAATTCGAGACCACTCGTTTCGGTAATCCAGTGATGATAGTAGGCAAGTACCGGTACAACAAGTGGAGTGGGAGCAAGGGCCCTCAGGTGCGGTGGACCTGCGTCAAGAACCAACAGGGCTGCAGGGCGACCGTCACCACGGTCGAGAACATTATAATTAAAACGAAGAATTTTCACACGCATATGTGAATTACTCGGGCATATTTCTTAAAAAGAAATATACACTGTAATATTTTAAATACCCTACAACTTACAACGGCAAACTACGTAGTGTATAGAATACCTACTATAAGAAGTGCAGTCGCCAAGCAGGAAGAATTCAGTACATTGACCTGTTTATACCTGTCTCTGTCGCTCTTGCATAAATATATTGCGTCACGCTCGCACAGATGACAGTCATTGCATCTGTGCGAGCGTGGCGCAATGTGATTTACGCAAGAGTGACAAAGACAGGTATATAAAAAATAATTCGTATCTAAAGAAAATTCGACAAATTAAAAAACACGTGCGCGAAGTCAGGTCATTGCATCGGCGGAGAATAGTTTGTATAGTAGATTTGTTATTTATTACCATATAGCAATTTATTAAGTGGGGTAAGTCCCTTGTACATCGGTCCATCCAGGTAGGTACTACCGCAGTGTCAGATATTCTGCCGGCAAGCAGCAATGGGGTAAACATTACTGTGATCTGGTGTGAAGAGCACTGTAACTGGTGAAATTACCGGACTACAGAGACTTAATAACAAATTTCTCGGGACGAGCGGCAGTTGATTGCAGCTGTCTATAGGCAGGCGTGTCGCTTACCATCAGGCGAACATCATGTTTGTCTCGACACTAAGTTGAATTATTAAAAAAAATCTAGTGCTTATTACCGATTTTTTTTTCTTTACGTAGCATTTATCGTAATTTATTCGTAATAACCCATGTTGTTACTAATACTAACGATGAGAGGCTCAGCAGGCTTAGCACGATTTGCCAAGACTTCGTAATCTTGACAGTTCGGTGTGGAGTATGACGTAGAAACGTCATGTTCGGTATTAGTTAGGTCGATAACTACGTCATACTCCACACCGAACTGTCAAGATTACGAAGTCTTGGCAAATCGTGCTATGACTGCAGATAAGCTTAGACATAACGTTTCCTAAGATGTACGTATATATTGAAACATTGCCAGTGTCTGTTTTCTAGTTTTGCTTTAGTTACAGTCATGGGCGTACTCAGCTTATATGTTTAGAGGTGGGGTAAACCGAAGGAAAATTAGATTGAAGTAGACATTAAATGATTTGATCTGATTTTCAGCACCAAGTCAGCGTTATGGGTGGGGCACTTTCCCCACTTTGCCCCACCGTGGGTACGCCCATAGTAACAGCCAGTATTAAGTAGTTACTGTAATGACGATGAATAATTCATGTTATACATAGGACATCTAGTAGCCCTATGGCTACGATTGTTTATTTAAACCTGTTATCAGCAAAATCACTTTTGTATAGTTTTGTCAGACGACATTGTGCATGTCGCAGGTAACCGGTGAATGCAAACAGCCAATTGTCGTTCATTGTGGCGTTCCAAGAGCAAGGCCTATGTTCAGTAGTGGACGGTTTCCGGCTGATGATGATGATGATAGTTTTGTCTCTCTCGCGTGTGGACATTCTTATGTGCGCGACAAAGATGACTTTATACAATACTTTCATAGTTCGTGGCGTCGTAGCTCTCAAAGATACGAATTCATTTTTTTTTAAATTTATTGTTGTTTTAATCGGGATGGTGACAGCTGAGTAGCTGTGTTTGATCTCTGCAATCTTTTATTCAAAGTCAATTTTCTTGTGACGAGAGTTGCTACAATGTTTTTCAACTTGCTAGTTTATTTTAAAAAAATATTATATTATTTAGTGATAAATTGATTATGCCCAGATGATTTCATTCGAATAATCTTGATTATGCAGCTACAATGTTTACGAAATACTTTTGTATTTTGACTAGCGTAGTGATTACTAGACTGGATATTATTTACGAGGAAGATGGTATCATAAAAATATACTTTGAATATTGTACTTAAGAAACACAGTATTTATTATGCATTTAAATTTTGCATTTGTTTACCTAATTTGCCTTACAGTATTTTGATGTGATGTTTGTGTGATTAAATGTTAATGTATATACTCAGTAAAATGATGTTTTTAACGGAAACTATTAACAATGTTTTTTTCTATACAGTAGGTAACAAAAACCCTGTTTCACCACTGGGGCTATTATATAGTATATTCACCACCAGATTTTCTCTACACCAGAGATTCTCTATACCAGATAGGTATGAGATACATATTCAACAAATGAGTTACATACATATAATAATATCGATTCACCGAACAATACCCCCTACGTGTGAGTGATCAAACCTGGTTTTTGTAACAACCTGGTTTTTGTAACATCCTGTATATAGATCCCCTAAAAAAATTAGGTAGTGGTATGCAATACATAATTGTCATATGCAGTACTAAAATTGTCAACCAGTCATTACAGAGATTGTTTTCTCATCAAAAGCTGATGGTTACCCAAGACTTAATATTGGTCGATACAGTTTTAATATGTGGAGTAGTAAAGCGCCTAAACTACACTGGATATGCGCCAGAGCTCATTTGATGTGTAAAGCTAGGGTTACAAGCATTGAAAGAAGAATTATTAAGTGCTTAAATGAACACAATCACACTTAAGTTGGCTTCCCGTGTGTACCCGTGTGTACGGCGCACCAATAGGACTTGTGATGAATAATTAGAGGCGCGGATACATTTGCGTACAGCGGATAGAGTCGTTGGGTATTTCCTGCGTAGTTGGCCTGGAAAAAAATAAGTATTACATTAATTTATGTGAATAGCTCTTATGAAACTACAATAGTTTAAATAAATGACTGTAGATCTTTGACAATGATTTGTTGGTCGGTGCATCGCGCCAACCCTAGGAAACTAGTCATACATAATTGTCAAAATATTACTGAAATAAATTTTAACATTTATATATTTCCGTATTTCCTTGAATTTATTAGTAATTTTGGCTACAATGAACAATGAAGGTATCATTTCGGACTAATTGCAGCACTCCGAGTGCAATAGTGAGCCATTGTCGTATCCCTTAGATAGATTTTGTTTTTATAAGTTTTGCTAGTTATACCGGATGTTTCGGAAAGGATATGTCAAGCCAAAAGTTGTAATGTTCTTAACAAACTTGAGAGGTTAGGTGTTAGAGGTTTGATGCATGAAATTTTAAAGAGTTATCTTAATAACCGCACTCAAATGGTAAAAATTGGTAATTACGTAAGTAAGGAGGAAACTCTCAGTTATGGTGTGCCTCAGGGCAGCGTGATCGGGCCTACTCTGTTCTTAGTCTACATAAATGGCCTTAGCGAGTTACTCCTGACTAATACCAAACTCATTACCTATGCTGATGATACCGTTATTCTTGTACATGGTTCAGATTGGTCTCAGGCTCGAGCCTATGCAGAAATTGCCCTTCAAACTGTCATGATATGGCTATCAGTTAATATGCTCTCCCTCAATTTAGATAAAACAAAATTTATAACATTTGCACCCAATGTTGCATCTCAACCAACCAGCACCTATAACTTGACTATGCATGTTTGCTCATCATCAACTTGTTCTAACAGTAGCTGTACCGGAATTGTACGTGCAAACAGTGTCAAATATTTAGGTGTTGTAATCGAAAGTTTGATGTCCTGGAATGAGCAAATCGAATCACTAGTATCTAGGATAAGAAAACTAATTTTTGTTTTTAAAAACCTGAGATCGTCTGCTGATCTACCTACATTTAAGACGGTATACTGCTCTTTAGCTCACTCTATCCTGACCTAATGTATCTCAGCTTGGGGAGGCGATGGTAAGTGTATTTTTCTTCGGCTAGAGAGAGCTCAGAGGGCAGTGTTAAAAGTTATGTTACGGAAACCCATTATTTTCCCAACCAGTGAATTATATGCTCTTTGTGATGTACATACTGTTAGGCAAGCATTTCTGCTAAAAATTATATGTTGTAAACATTCTGAGCTCTTAACTATCCTGATCCTGAACTAGGTGAACAAAGACGTCGAGCTGGTCTGGTCTGCGTGACAGAACCTTCTCGATTAGTAACAGTACGGAAACAGTATTACTTCCTAAGTTCTATACTGTATAACAAAGTAAATAAAATTCTTAATATTTACCCACTTACATTACATAATTGTAGGAAAACTTTAGATAAATGGCTGAAGTCCCTCACTTACAATGAGCTTGAAAACCTTCTACAAGTTTAACTCAGTATTTTTCTTAATTTTTTTTTTTGTACGAGTGCACACACACACACACACACACTCGCACCCACAAAAAGACTCACACATATATACACACACACACGCGTGCTTATATAGAACGAATTTACCTATTCTTATCTTTTAATTTATAATATTGTGATCTATGTTACTATGTAATGGTTGGAACGCTGACGCCTCAGGTCCTTTTGAGGTGGGCGTTAATAGCTGCGACACAGTTTTAACTAATGTAGCTATTATCGTACTTATGTAAATGTTAACATCTGTTTTAGTTCCAATAAAATATGATTTGATTTGATTTGAATGTAGGATTGAACGTGACGTTTCTTGACGAAATTTTAAATTTTATTACAAGATCTATATTTTTTTCTTAAAACTCTAAGAAATCCAATGCCATCGTGCCTACACTTAAAAAGCTAAAAGTCGTTTTTTTGTTGATTGCAAGCTCACAATATTTCTGGCAAATCCTATATAAAAACAATAAATTTTGAAACATTTATATTTTCGACAGACAACGTTCCAGAGTTCTCTACATCTCGATATGGAAAACCGGTTATTCTTGTAGGAGAATACCGTTTCAACAAGTGGAGTGGCAGCAAGGGACCTCGCGCCCGGTGGACTTGCGTCAAGTACTGTTATGGGTGCCGGGCAACTATCATTACAATGGACGATACTATAGTACAGTATGTTCATGAACATAACCATTGAGATAGGTACACATATAGCAAATATTTTACCTTTAAAAAATCAGTCTGCCCAGGTACCGAAAGACGCAGCATAAGCCACTAAGTGGACCGACGATATTATAAAAGTTGTATGCAATAGATTAACTGTCGTTCATTGTGGCTTCTAAGCCTATGCCCACTATTTTGTTCAGCGCTGGACTCCAGCTTCGGCTTATGATGATGTTGGAGGAACCAAACAATGATCATGTAGTGCCCGCCAAAGTAAACTGTGTTGCCAAAGTTACGTAAAACATTAAAGCTAACATAAGCATAAGAACATGGGAGCCGCAGTTGAAGGACTTAATTAATTTGTAAAACCCTAATATAACAGTTTTCTGTACACAATTATACATCAAAAGAAATAC
Organism: Furcula furcula; assembly: GCA_911728495.1. Classification (NCBI taxonomy): domain Eukaryota; kingdom Metazoa; phylum Arthropoda; class Insecta; order Lepidoptera; family Notodontidae; genus Furcula; species Furcula furcula. Next base: position 6,993,630 of record OU452254.1, on the reverse strand, counting down.
ACAAAATATACGATTACCACATTGCCAAAAAAATATTAAAGTAATTAAATAATTTAGTTGTGAATAATAAAAGTCTATAATTTATAAATATTTTCTAAATAGAATATGTAAATCTAAATACAAGAAAAAAAAAATTTGAAAATATTCTTATTTTACTGAATTCCAGTCATACATGTTGCCTTTGCAACTTAAATATTAGGTAAGTAGTAATTTATAATATATACGACGGCATGTTGTTTACGTAATGTAGTAATAAATTATTACCATTTAGCAATTAACACTTAATTTGTCAGAATCAGATTAGGAGTTATTGAGCTGCGATCTTACTTATAAACATATACATAGACTAAACTGCTAAACTAATTACTTCTTCGCAGTCGGATAAAAAGAGATTGAAATCTTACGTACCTACCTAGATAAGTGTTGAAACGATTTGTTTTTAGAAATTATGTTCACGGTGTCCACTCGAGGCAATCCACTCGTCCAAATAGGCCATTATAGGTTCAGAAAATGGACCGGCAGCAGAGGCATCAGAACAATTTGGATTTGCAACAGAGATAAATTCGGTTGCCGGGCGAGGATAACCACAATTGAAAATTGCATTGTGAAGGGCTTCTATGACCATAATCATTAAATAGAAAATCTACGTCAAGTTCAATTTACTGAAGAAACTGTTAAAAATACACCTTTTTGGTTTGATTTCAAACATTTTAATTGTTAATATCATCGATATAATATATAAACTAGATAAACATTCACGAGCAAAATGACATCTAAAATGTGGTCGGAGAGGTTGCAAACTTATCTGTGCTGGTGGCGGAAACGTGAACTAACGATTTTATAATGATAATGAATTGTAGTTTGACAGTTTCATATAGACAGTAGCGACACTCCTATCGGCAAAAATAAATTTGTCAGGATGTGGCTTGTAAAGAAATAGCGACACAAGGGCGCTATTTCTCGCTACCACTTTTTGAACCGTGACACTAAATCTAGTTTATATATTATATCGATGGGCACTTAGGTAGTTTTCACTTTTAGGAGATCTATTTTGAAAAATCAAAATCAATGCCGATTAACATGACTTATGTATGACATAAACATCTTACTTTATGAAGAAATATTTGAAAGCAGTATATTTTTGTTTTTGTTTTAGAACCAAAGTTCACAGTATCCACTCGTGGTAATCGAGTCATCCAAGTAGGCCAATACAGGTTCAGAAAATGGAGTGGCAGTCGAGGTCCCAAAACCCGATGGATTTGCAATAAAGACCAAAGCGGGTGTAGGGCGACAATAACTACAGTGGATAACTGCATTGTGAAGCACTGTAATAACCATAATCATTGAATTGGTATCATATAAAATGCCTGCGTCAAGTTCAATATTCTATAAAAAAAATTTTCAAATTTCATATTTTATTTGTAAGCGGCAAATGCGTACTAGTTAAGCCAATTGTGGTTAATTAAAAACAGTGTGATTATATATTTGTTAATGTTTTATTATTATCATTTAGACAGTCCCGTTGGTTTAGCAGTTAGATACCCTATCTAGTTTGTGTCTAGGTATTATTATTTACAAAAAAGTTGTATATGTATTTTTATCAGTTGTCTGTTTTTTTTTCATTTATTTATTAAATAATTCATGAACACAATTATGATCTTGGCGCTCAAAAACCACCATGGGTTTGTCCGAGCGTCGCACATTCATCATTCGAGTAATTTAGCTCTCTGTCCATTTTATTATTGGTTTTTTGACAGCTGACGCCCATAAAGTTTCGTATTGTTAAAGTTACAAATTCACAGAAATAATATTGTACTTCATGGACGCGTACCGCACCTTAGTGAGTTGCCACACATAATGATTAATACGATTGTGCCACAGATTACAAATAATCGATAGAAATAAATGCTAATATGTAAATAAGGTGTAATATGTTTTCATTACTTTCATTCATTTTATTTTGAGGGCCTCATGCATAATATAACAAAGAAAGACAACATTTTAAGCTTGAAACATTAACATGAGTAGTCAGAATCAAAAAAATATTTAAACGAATGTACATTTTTTTAATATCGATTCTTTCGTTTACTTACTATGTTCACGTTCCTATAAACTTCAAACGTCGAACTGTCAAAAAACCAATAATAAAATGGACAAAGTATAATAACTTATAACAAATTAAAATATGTCATGCACAATAATACAATATTGACGGTAGTTTTTGTAAGAAATATCAATGCACAACCGCGTCCGGTGGCGCGGCTACCATAGTACAGGTTCTGCCTAGTTGGGGATCAGATGACAGTGTGTGGATTGCTTCAGGATATTATTATTCTGTATAGAGTGCACCTCAGGGCCGTATTATAACTGAAGCTCCAAATTATATTTTATACCTACTTAAACTTCATCGATATACTATACCAACTAGATTTGCTGTCACGACCCGAAAAGTGGTCACGAAAATAAGAGCTAAATAAGAGCTACGGAGACGGCTGTCGCTCAATTGTCTGCAATTATTATTGAACCTTATTTTATAGTATGTAAGTTATCTTTTTATATGAACATATTATTGTTTTGCGTGTACGTGTATAGTTGTAACCGCGACCACATTTTCGATGTCATTTTGTTCGTGACAGCTAATCTTGTTGGTATAGTATATCGATGTTAAACTTAAATAATACTTGTACTGGTTCGACCATTATCTTTTTGATCATTTGGTTTATTTTAATCTTCACACACAACTACACATAAGTTGTGAAAAAAAAAGTCAACCAGGTTTCTTGCGTATAGATTATCTATATCTACAACGATGTAACCTGTTAGTGTCGCCGCACACGGGCCACTAGCCACATCCACAATCGCTGCTACTTGAAGCTAGAAGCGGCTACAAAAGCTGACGCGCGCGACAGCCACTTGTGGTCCATGTTGGACACTTGCGGTCGGTGGCCGCTACTTTTTTTAAAGCGTGCTTGCAGTGAAATGAAGGGAGAGAGGGGTGGGGAGTCGCGCGAGTGGCGTGTGTCGGCGTTTTGTGGCCGAGCCGACCACCGAGTCCATGCAAAATGTATGAAAACAACAGGAAATAGGTCGGTGGCTGCGTTTTGTGGTTGTGGCCGCCATACATATCTTTATATATATAATTCTACTGTACGTGTGTATGTTACTGAACTCCTCCTAAACGGCTGGACCGATGTTGATGAAATTTTTTGTGTGTGTTCAAGGGGATTCGAGAATGGTTTAGATTCAATAAAAACGCGGGCGGAGCTGCGCCAGTCAGCTAGTCTTTATATATATAATTCTACTGTACGTGTGTATGTCACTGAACTCCTCCTAAACAGCTGGACCGATGTTGATGAGTTTTTTTGTGTGTGTTAAAGGGGATTCGAGAATGGTTTAGATTCAAAAGTGAAAGAGCGGAGCGGAGCTGCGCGGTTCAGCTAGTATATAGTATATATATATATGGTTTTTTTTGTTTTTCAGTGCCAGTATATTCAACATCACGCCGCGGCAAGCCCGTGATTATGCTTGGTGAATATCGTTATAACATGTGGGCTGGCAGTCGAGGTGCGAGAACCCGTTGGGTTTGTGGCAAAGTGAACGCTCTCAAATGTAATGCTTCACTCATAACTTACGACAACGTCATCGTTAAACAGACTCCTCACAATCATTAGGTTACTACATTTTATACAGGGCTTAGTAAATATATTCGCTCAGCATGAGATTTCTACATTGTTCGTCTTTACACGTGTATCTTGTATTAGTTAAAAATTCATTCAAGGCGCTTGTGCCAGCAGAATCGCTTCATTGGAAGCATTAGCGACCACGTGTTCTGTATTAGCGACGAATTGATGTACGCCTGGATATACATATAGCCACTCCGGGAAGATTCACGCTGTAAATATTTCTGCCAAAATTTCATATTTAGGGTATATTTCCAGCCATATTGGGAATATTGCTGGCAATATACACAAAATATGGAAGTTTACTGGAAACATTGCCGAAAATATTCCCACTTTTTGGGAATATTCCGAAAAAATACATCTCTGCGATGATGTGAGGTTTTAAGGAACCCTTCAGAAACGTAGTCAGCACATCCACCTCTTGTAAAGCAATGATGTTTACTATTCTTATATATACTTATATTAGTTTTTATTCAAATTAGTAACAAATTAAGTAAGTTGTTCGCAGACAGACTTACTGCTATAGCTCCCTTCACACCGTATACAGCAATGTTTACACATTGCAGCTTGGCGGCAGAATATTTGTCACTGCCGTGGTACCGGCCTTTGGTATTTGTACATTCATATTCTTATATTATTTGCAGTTTCTTAGATCTGTGTTTGTAAGTTGTGTACCTGTATTATCCAGTATCATCTATGATATTTATTGTTTAAGCATCGTTATTTTAGGTAAAGTTGTATTCTAATTATATATCCCTCATTACGAATATAAGTTGATGTATTGCAACAAAAGTATTAAAATTATTAGCATTGATATTGATTTTAAGGTTATATTATATGTCTTTATTGAGTGATCTGGAACATGTATCCAGAGCTATGTGATTAGTGATTTCCATCAGAATAATATTAGAAATAGAATATAGTTGTGTGTTTATAGCTTAACATGAAAAAGTATTAGCAGCTCATTGCTTTGAAATAAAGAGCAAATGTATACATGCAGTCAACTTTATTGTAGCCAAAGAATGATGTGTATTCATAACCGTTTGAAACAGTTTGGACCCGTGGGGTATCCGGGTAGGAATAGCGCCCACCCATCTTCCGTTGGGTATCGTACGAGGCCACTAAGGGAAAACAAGAAGACGGGCAGCAGCGACTTTCTATTGGATTACATACATATACTGCGATCTCCAAGACGCCACGCCTGGTGATTATGGCAATCCATTAAGGGGAGGACTTTGTTCAGCTGTTCTTCCGGCTGATGATGATGATTCACTATATGTTTTAGAGATAATGTTTGTGACATCACGAAGCGGTAGACCAGTAATCCAGATAGGGAAGTATAGATTCAACAAGTACTGCAGAAGCCAAGGACCGCGGGCCAGATGGATTTGCGTGAAGGTGCACTCAGGTTGTCGAGCGACTATAGTTACTGTTGAGGACTTGATAATCAAGCATACACCTCATAACCACTAGCGAATAACTGCAGTGTGGCTAAAGTCTAGTCTCTAAAATAGGTAAGGTACTACGATAGTGTGCAGCCCTAAACATCCCAACTAGCGATATTAGTAGGGTTACTCTATAAAATAGTGTAAATAGTCATGTATGTCGTAGTCGTGGTAGTCCAGTATTCGACCGATCAAGTGATACTGTTATGCATTTCTGTCAGTAAGGGTATGGACTTCAACGCAACGCCATTTGTTTTGTGAATTAAAAATAAATGAACTGTTTTCATTCGTGTCCAGAGAATTTAAAGGGTTATAATTTTCGCGGGACCCTTAATCTGGAAATTAAATCCTGGATTACTAGCCGAGGGATCACGGACACAAAACACTACAAAATATATTAGTCTTAATCATGTCAATATCCTGAGACGCTCACTGCAATGTCAGTTAAGGCCATATAACTTAAGTAACTCAAATAATGTTAAGATAAGCGTAGTATAGATATATTTGTTTATTTAGTATTCTGTAGCTATAACGACATTGCTATGTTTTTAAAATATGTACATTTTCTCTATATTGTATTACTTTCAGAGTCTTATTATGCCATGATATTAAATAAACTTCCAAACGATTAAGACTATTCAAAAGTTTGTGTTATTATCAATGATATTTTACTAAAGATATGTTATATCCCTACTAACGCACGATAAAAGTTGTCTCACTTGTAGTTAGCTATACCTAGCTATACATTTTCCTATCTATAGTCTGACAAGGACAGATACATAACGAGAAAAGTAAGAGAAAACGAGATGGCTATATTTTGTGCGTTCCGTTGTCAGCGTTGGTTAAACGCTTGTCAGTGTCATCTTGTCAACTGACACATTCAATTTTACAATTATTTCTTACAATATTATTATGAAAATTGAAATACAAATTGAAAATCAAATAATTTTTTCAAAGTTACATGTGCTATATTATTCCTGACTGTTTATTTACTTTTGCCTGGTAATTTGTGCACATTATAAATACGCAGGACGGCATTTTCAATTTTTAATGATAGTCGTCACGATGTCGCATTAACTACGCGGGACGGCGTGCGACTAACTGCTACAAAACCCAGTTGGGGGATACTCGCTGAACGTCTGGCGAGCGCTAATGGCATATCTATTGTTTAAAATATCATTGGTTATTATTAATATTCCTATACATTTATAACTAACATATAAGTTACATCTGTAGTAGCATTTACTATTACGTATTGGGAAATGGTTGAGAGGAACCCTCGGATGATCGTCACTTGTAGTCCTGCAGTATATGCCAAGAGTGCGAGTTAGCATTAGCTAACTTGCAAACTAGCTTGTGGTTATTAAACCACGGGTATAAAGTCTAACTAAATCACAAACAAAAATGCTACTAAATAGTGATATAATAACGTTAGACTTATTTACTGAAGATGTTGCATAGAAATTAGGGTTACGTTGTGGGTATAAAGCCATTTGCTGAGCAGACCCCAACTTAGTTATGTTACTGAAATATTCCGGATAGACCACTTTGTCTTGTGATGTGTGATTTATGATAAGATCACTGCATAATCTAAACACTGGTGGTAGCTTTTAAAAAAAACATTCAAAAGTGCTAGCAGTAAGCCTATTTGAAATAATTATTTTTGAATTTGGATTTGACACGACTTGTCTACATATTGTTATTTTTGTTTCAGGAATATTTTTTACAGTATCAAGATATGGAAATCCCGTTTTACAAATCGGGAAGAACCGCTATAACAAATATTATCGCTGTAATGGGCCAAAGGTTTTCTGGTCTTGTTGTAGAGCTGGAGTTGGATGTAGGGCCAGAATTACAACATTCAACAATGTTATTATTAAAATCAACAATTTTCATAATCATAGATAAGTAATACATTAATAACATTATATTAGCAGCCGCACTCACAAACGTCAGTTTGTTTCAGTTTTTGAAATCGGTTAATTTCGACACTCGATACTTTATACTTTGATAATGAGTAGATATAAATTTTAGATATATGTAGATTTAAAAAAAAATGCTTAATATAAATGGATGTTAATTGACGTTTCGGGCAGTAACTGCCGCACCTACAAACGTCAACTACAGTGAATTATCACTACGCCATTTTTTTAAATTAAATTAATTTGACACTCGAAACCAATTAATACTTAATACGCTAATTGTAAGTAGATATATCAATAATATCGTAATTAATAATCAAAAATAATCTATAACAGGCTCCGAGAGTCGAAATAAATTGATAACAAAACATGACTTAATTGGAATTAAAGTTAATTGACATTTGTGAGTGCGGCAGTAAGTGTAGATTTAGGTTTAAGAAATTTATTTTATTGTATGGGCGGACCTGTTGGTCTAGTGGTTAGACAAACTGGCCGCTACCCAATGGGTCGTGGGTTCGATTCCCACCAAGTGTCTGGGTGTTATTTATCTATTTAAGTATGTGTTTCCAAAAAGGTACATAAGTATTAGTATCAGTTGTCTGGTTTCCATAGTACAGGCTATGCCTCGTTTGGGATCAGACGACTGTGTGTGGATTGATTGATTGATTGTTATAACCTAGAATAGTATTATTGTTGTCATGACTATTTGAAACAATATAGTTTGTTGAATAAAAATACATACTGGATACATCTCGAATGGCTTATTTACCTCCTCATCATGACGCCATTAGCCATGACGCGGGCCAAGTGTGCGATGGTGGTTTCTTCAAGATCTTTATAATTGTTAACGAATGGTAAATCTTTTATTATAATGATTCATTATTAAAGTGGTAATCACAACAATGTGATATAGTCCCATGTCCCTAACCATGAAAACATGAAGCTTTTCGTTCGGATAATATCCTACTAATGCGTAATTATGTGTTAAATAATACACCGTTCTGTCTATTCCAGATTTTATTTTCACGACGTCTAGGACTGGTAGGCCGGTGATACAAGTAGGCTGTTACCGTTTCAACAAGATTTCAAGCTATAAAGGGCCTAGGGCTGGATGGAAATGCGTCAAATCTACATTCGGATGTCGTGCGTCAATAATCACTGTTGACGATGTTATTATTAAGACCAATAATTATCACTCACATTAATAATGAGTATAATTGTAACAAATGTTTGAAATCTTTAATAATTTGGGTGGTTTTTAAATTTAAAGATTTACGTATAGATACTTTATTTACTTTTAGGTATTGATGCACTTATAAATGGATAAGGGTACTTATTTGCTAGAAACTGATTGAGCAACCAATAAACGTATTTTTTCACAGATTGTTTTTATATTTTACATATTGAATTGTACAGTATTTATTAAAATTAAGTTTCAAACTTCTAATAATTAAAAAGAATATTTCTAGTCTTACAGTATTTAAAATGTATGTTGCAGGTGCAAATTGTACGAATAATCTACGACCTTTGGAACAAATTTACATTGAGGGTAGCCTAGGATTAAATGATTTAAAAAGTGAAGATCAACCAATACACCGTAAAGTCTCAGATGCGGAAAATATAGACCAAGTTGATATTTGCAAAGATAATGTTATGACAGAGCAATTTCACTCTAATAAAATATCAAAAAGAAAAAAACGTTATCGTCCCAAGCATACGGCGGATACAATTAATAAGACACTTAAGAATTTAGGTAAAGCTTACATATCAAAAAAATCCAAAAAGCTCCGCACGGCTAAATCTATTCGAAACACATGCGCATGCAAGAAAATATGCTCTGAGAATTTTAGCGAAGCAGTGAGAACCGATATTTTTAACCAATTCTGGAATATTGGCGATCATGAAGTACAATGGAAATATATCTTAAAATACGTAAAGACGAAGAACGTTAAGAAAATGACACTAAATAGACGAAATAATCGTACACGAACATTTGAATATTTTTTTCCACTAAACGATGAAATAGTTCCAGTATGTAAAACATTTTTTATTAATACTCTGAGTATCAGCGAGAGTACGGTATACACAGCATTTGAAAAATCAAAATCGGGAGTTCTTAAAGACAATAGAGGTACTCATAAAAATCGACCTCACAGACGATCTCAAACATGAATATACACACGTAAGTGTATTTCCAAGATGCTGTTAAAAGCATAATATGCGTTGATTTTATATAAATTAGTATAATAAAAAGTAGATTCATAGATGCAGAAATATAAATGTAGACAGAGGCAACATATTACGTAGGTATAGTATTTATTTTTAATAGCAAACTCAAATACTGTTATCCCAAAAAAGAACACATGTTTTTATATAGAATATGTATATATTATCATATATTTTTTTATATATTCATCAGCATCAGCATCATCCGAACGACGTCCACGCGGCTTGGAGATCGCAGTATAGGTGGTAGGTAATCCAATAAAAAGTCGCTGATGCCCGTCTTCTTGTTTTCCCTTAGTCGCCTCTTACGGACACCCAACGGGAGGAGATGGAAGGGTGATATTCTAACCCGGACGACCCACGGGGTTTTATATATTTTTTTTATATGCATCGCATCCATATAGATTATTCATTTTTTTTTTCATATTAAAGAAATTACTTATTATTTTCTTAGGTATCTATGTAACTGTAGTATATACCTATTTGTTTACTGATTTATACCTGTTTATTTGTATATCGTAGCTGTCAAACGAATAGATGGAATGCGGTTAAATGTGTTTTTTTTTTAAATTAGGATCTACAGGACTATGGCGTATCTTTAGCCACCCAAGCTTCAATTGTCTACATAACTTTGATGTCAACCGAAAGTGTGATTGGTATATTGGTCACTCAAGTTAACCAATATCGAATTAAGCATTTGACAATTATTTGATTATAACTTTGCTATAATGATCATCACTTTAGTTCTCAAACAATAAACGCAGTAGCTTCTCTGGTTTAATCGAGGTTACCGCAGGTTTGTTTTATGAAAATCTATTCAGCCGTTCAATAAAAAAATCGTTTCTTGTCATGAATTTAAACTTGTCTTTTTTGTACAACCTAGTGGTGAGAAGCAAGAAACGGTTAAGCGCACTTCTTTTTAGTACACCAAAAATAGTGTACTAAAAGTGTTGGTTCCTGAATAATAACAATTAAACCGATGAAGCTATAGAAAAAATAAGTGTGGAGTTTTGTCAAGAGCATTCAATGATACAATATTTAAAATCTTATGTTTCAGGTGCTTATTCTAATAAACTATGCCCTTTGGAACAAATATACATTGCAAAGCCAAACGGAGGCGGTGGTCGGTCAGATTCAAAAACTCAAGAGCAAATAATAAACATCAGTGTCTTAGATGTAACAAATATTGATCAAGAATGTAATCTCAGGACTGATCAATTATACTCAAATGATAATTTATCTATATAATCGAAAAGAGAAAAGAAAAAACGCAAATAAAAAGCATAAAGCAAATAAAAATAGTGAAATACTTAAAAATGTGGGTAAAGCTTATGTTTCAAAAAACACGAAAAAACATGCATGAAAAATTGGTCTGAAAATTTTAGCGAAGAATGGAGAACGCATATTTTTAACCAATTCTGGAATTGTGGCGACCATAAAAAGCGGTGGAAATATATTTTAAAATATGTGAAGGCTAAAAAGGCTAAAACAATTACGATAAATAACCGAAACAATCGTACACGAACATTTGTATATTATTTTCCTTTAAACGACGAAATAGTGCCAGTATGTAAAACATTTTTTAACAATACTCTAAGTATTAGTGCGGGTACAGTATACACAGCGTTTGAAAAATTTGAATCCGGAGATCTTAAAGACATATGAGGAACTCATTGAAATAGATACAACAGACAGAATGTTAGTTTATTTCCAATTATCATTTCGTTAAAAGCTATAAGTATACTTGTTGATATTATTAATAAAAAAATGTGTGTATCTTCTAAAAAAGTACCTAAATAAGAAACAAAAAAGAATCTACAATTATTTACCGAAAAGCTACTCACACCAAAATTAAAGAAACCATTATGAAAGCGTATTAAAAAGAGAAAACAATACGAAATATAAAATCTCGTACTCGATAAATAGATCGGAGAGTCGAACAAAATCAGGCTCAAAACGCTTACATTGTTCTCTTAAATCGTTCATAGAATATGCACTTTGATTCCTCAATGTATGTTTTATTCAGTAACTAACCTATAAGAAATATTCAAGTTCAAGAAATAACTATGCTTTTTATTTATTTAAATAAATAGTTTCAATGAGTGTTATTGTAAATTAATTTGTTTCTTTCCAACATTACCTACCTGAAAAGAACATTATACAAAAATACTACCAAAAAGTTTGCATTGATGATGAGCTGCATTTTATAAAGGTTGTTGTAATTTACTGGATCATAATGTTTTTGCCCGACTGCTCCAGACAAAGGCCTACATTGTTTGAGAATATAAAGCATGGTATAGTTCGCAGATGTTTTTTTTTTGTTTTTTTTATAATATTTGTTACTAGCTTCAATTCACTAAGCCGAAAAAAAAGGACAAAATCTGAATTGCACTGTGACTGTCTAATGTCTAGGGATGATCACAACCGGGACCGGCTTTCGGCCGTGTCATTTCAAATGCAGTGTTAGATATTGCCGCCAAGCAGTGTGTTCCAGTGTGAACGGCACTGTAGCTTGTGAAATTGTCGGACACAAAATACTTAATATCTAATTTCTTATAGATTTGCAATGGGCTAGTAATTTTGCTGGTGTTGCTAGCGTCTTAGGCTGCGGTGACTGCTTGCCATCAGGCGGGCCGCATGCTAGCTTGCCACCTTGGCAGTAAATAATCACTCACCTAAGAACTGACTAGCTAACCGCTTACTGAGGTTTCCTTCAAATTATGTCTCTAATCACATCTTTAAGTATGAACTTTGCATACTTGAATTGAGATACTCAAGCACGTGATTTGACATACAAAACCTTGATTGGTCTGAGGATATAAATTTACTACGTGGCAGGTCCCTGGTGCAAGGCACCACCCGGGTCCTCCAGACACCAATAAACATGTCGTGTAAACATTGCAGTGTTCCGGTGTAAAAAGCACTGTAGCTAGTGAAATTTAAGGGCTCAAGAGACTTGATAATAAAGTGACAAACGACCAAACGATGGTACCTGCCTGGGTGTCGCTAAGTGGAGTAAAAAATTGTTTCATTTCCAGGTCCAATATATACGTCTTCACGATACGGAAAGCCAGTTATAAAAATAGGACGATACAGATACAACAAGCATTGTACGAGCACAGGTCCTAGAGCACGATGGCATTGCGTTAAAAAGAATGTTTGTAAAGCCTATTTAATCACAATTAAAGATGTCGTCATCCATCAAGTTAATAAACACACACACTGATAAAAATTAAACAACGTGGAATGAATAATTGAAACTGCATATTTTTAGAAGATTATAAAAACCTACTCTAATGATTACAATAGCAAAGTTAATGATACCAAATTCTTCAGGCCATCATAATAGGAAACATTTCGGTTGGGTCGGAAGACGCAAGCTGCCATGCTTTGATATTATTATTATGGTTTATTTATTTAATCTTTAAAGCATAACCAATTGCTTAGAAATACCAAAAAGAAAACGTAAAAGAAAAACAATATTCGTTTTTACTGTAAAATAAAATTCAAACTTGACTTAAAAACTTCAACTATCAGACATTGGATCGGAATTGCCAGTGTGGAAGATCTATTTAGCCTGGCAATGGACCGATCAAGATTTGCGGAGCAGACAGTTGTATACTATACTGCAAAAAGAAATAACAAAAATTTCGAATTCCTCAAATACATTTATAGAACCATTGAGTAGTGGCCTAGGGTTAGACCAATAGGCCGACAATTATGAACAGAAAAGTCAAACAACTGTACTGGAGTGCAGGAACTTCTCGATATGGTATGAAAATCAAAAGGTATCTTCATTCATAAATCATGTGTAAGATTACATATTCACCCACTACAACAGCTTTTAAGCCGGGAGTCAGGGAATGGATTTTTTTAATACAACTCAATTAATTGTTACAACTGACGGTGGATTATTTTAGTAGGGAAGGTTTATAGCCTTAACCTTAGTAAGTTATTAGAAATTGCATTATATTTACTTACATTATAATATTGTTATCAATGTAAATAAACGTCGTTTACCTGTACAATGATTTTATTGAAGTATGGTAAAGTATTCCCCTAGTCGATGGGCAGGCCACATCTTTCGATGTACCAATAACCGATAGAGAAGAAAGAGTTCACGAGTGGCATCCATGAACCGAAAGATATCTGCCTAGACAGGCATCTAACAACCGCTGGCAATCGATGAATACAAATAGCCAGTCGTCGTTTATGTGGCGTTCCAGGGGGAGGCCCATGTTGTGAAGTTGACGTCTGTCATCCGGCAAATAATGATGATGACTTCACCCGAGAGTACGAGCTTAAACTATTACGTGTGACCTGATCTCTTTATTTGGTTTACTCCATTTGTTTCAGGACCACACAGGCTACAATACACAGTCTCAAGATACGGCAAACCTGTAATTCAGTTAGGACAATACAGGTACAACAAATATTGGCGAACCTCAGGACCCAAGATCAGATGGGTGTGCGTCAAATCCAGGGTGGGATGTCCTGCCTTTCTCATCACGATCGAAGACGAGATCATTAAAGCCGTTCATGATCATACACATTGAGATAACCAAGTCACAGGACTGCAATTTTCACATGTCTATTCCAGCCATCAAATCAATGTTTCGCTGCATTTGATTACATTTCTCCGGCCAGTTCACTTTATCCTTCTAAGTATAGTAGACGACTAGCTAATTATCTCGTTTCATTAGCATACAACGTGTTACGGTTTGTAATTAAAACATCAAAATAATTACATAAATATATATATAATAATATATTGTTGGTAGTTTTATCGAGGATATTCTTACTACATTACTTAGCGTGTGCCCTCCAATCGATCAAATATATTAGTATAGGTATCGAAGGCATTAAAGGAAGATAAATATTCAAAGAATTCACTGTTTAATACCTGGGTAGTGAATCAAGTAGCGACGCGCCAACTACTTTAAACTTCACGTGTACTTTCAATACAAAGCAGCCGTAAGCTGAATGTTTCGGAGACTAAAACTTCGCGAACTGCCTGCAATACGTGTTGGATGAACGCTTCATCTAAAATACATATATGGAAGGCAAATAGTCACTCGCATGTGACGACGCGAAATACGATCACAAAAATAATAAAATACTCTTGCTACTACTTCTCTTATTTTCTTGATCTTCTAATTACCTGAAAACGCTTTCTACCATATTTTATAACATGTTTAATTTTTAAATAAGTTGTTGTTCTCAGAACCAATATACGCAGTATCAAGGTGCGGTAAACCAGTGATTCAGATGGGACGATACAGGTACAATAAGTATTGTCGAAGTACAGGTCCCAAAGCCAGATGGTTGTGCGTCAAGAAAAAAATGGGATGTCCAGCGGTTCTAATTACTATTGATGACGTCATCATGAAATCTGCACATGAGCATAATCATTAAATTTATTTGTTCTTTACATGTAGGTCACGCTCCATCTATGCTTATTCACAATATTTCCTAACATTCAGGTTTGATGACAAACTCGTCGTCATATTTGTGGTTTATACTTGTCAAATATTTACAGTGCTACAGTAAAGAATAAAACAGTAAATGTTTTCTTTCTCTTAAATATATATTGTAATTCATCAAAGTATAATTAATGGATTCAACTGCAAAGCTAAATGAAAGTGGAAATATAGCAATTCTCGAAGAGTCAAGGAGCCTTGGTCGGGAAGCAGTCCGAAGTAGTACCTGCAAAATTTCGATTAGATATTTTAAACACTATTGTATTATTTTCGATATAGGGGATTCATTTTAAAGGGTAAATTTGCCTTGCCTCATCTATTGCATGGTTGACGTTGTACGGCTTTTTGCAGGGTCTTTCTTATATTAGTAATACAAACATATTTGTTTTTTTTTTCTCAGAACCAATATTTACTCTCACAAGGTACGGTAACCCAGTGATTCAGTTGGGTCCGTACAGATACAACAAGTACTGTCGAAGCAAAGGTGTAAAAGCAAGATGGGTGTGCGTCAAGACGAGGGTTGGATGCCCAGCAGTTCTCATCACCGTCAATAACGTCATCATGAAAGCTTTACATGGTCATACGCATTGATTTAAACAAGCATCATCATATAAATCAATAAGTACAATAATATGAGATTTTTACTATCGCGGACACCAAAGGTTTTCAATCAAAATAATTTGAACAACGTTACGTGCGATTACCCCGCCCGCACGTATTTTGGGCCGACTCGTGCAAGCGATTGTTGTCCTCAGGGTTCGTGACCGTGAGAGTACACCATGATGCCATGCTTCATGATATGATATGATGGTAGTTACTTTGAATTATATAATAACCGTATCCGTAAATATTGAATTATGATTAATTATTTTCTAAAATAACAGGATTTATTACTTATAGAAGCTAGATGAACTCGCTCTATAAGTTTCATTATCTTACTTAGATATCATAATGAAATAAAGCAGGTATATATATTAATATATATTTTTGAAATTTAAGTTACTTTCCTAATATTAGTAGATACGTTGGCTGAGTGTTGTTGTTGAGATGCTGTGACCATTGATTATACTGCACCTCCTGCAAGTGCTAGGTTAGATACTAAAAGCTTAGATCAGAATCCTGTTAATCTTCCCGTATTCATGGATCTTGTGAAGTGTTCAAGAAGTTGATAAAGTATTAAACCAAAATATAAAAAAATATAAAATTGTTTGTATTCCTTTTTTTACTATAGCTGTATTAGCAATGGTAATTAATCGAACGTCATGTCACAGAGCCTTAAGCAGAAATATCAAGTTATATAAATACCACGGGTAAACATGGATAGTTGTCCCAGGGGTATACTCGTAGTTACCTCGATTATAATTTCTCTAGGCGGATGAATCACATGTTATTTTATTTATCTATCGACACACTTTACAACTACCACTAAGTTGACCGTTGCATGTCTCTGTGCGATTGTAATTTTCATGTACTCCCCAATATGAGATAGATGCCTCAAAATTTAGAGATCCGCAAAAATCGCCAATACTCTATAAATATCATAGCTAATGGTTTTTTGTTTCATACATTTGAAGATTATAAGCCAAAGTACCTACCCGTATTACAAATAAATTATTCTGATTGTTCAAACTGCACTCAGGACTCTGAGTTGGATTACTTACTAAGTATTTACGTGCCATCTGAAGCACATGCGGATTTCTACTTATTATATTATTGAAATAATCTAAATTTTCCTTTTTATAGAATTAGTGTTCTCAGTGTCACGTTATGGAAAACCCGTGGTTATCATCGGAAGGTATCGCTTCAACAAGTATCATCGTTGCAAGGGAATTCGAGCTCGTTGGCGCTGCAGTAGGGTCTCTCTGGGCTGTAAGGCCTATGTCACCACTGTGGATAACATCATCATACGTTATGATGACGATCATAACCACGCCTGAATTAAATAAATATGATCTAATGACGACTAGGTGCGAGACTAGACGTATAGGTAGACACAACACACTGCATTGTTAGACATTGTGCAGTTAATTACTAGGTGGCGAACCCTGTCTGACGATAGACTGTCTAGGTAAATTCCGTTTTTATGATTACCTTGTCTATTTGTTAAATAAAGTTTGATAAAGTTTGTTTATTTGTTTTTGATTTTTTTATTATTTTGTATTAGTGCTTGATAGTTATGTTATTTCTCTAATTATATGCTTTACTAAATATTACTATGTACATACATATATACAGTTATTCAAAAAACAAGTTAACGGTATATTAAGTTCCAAAACTATATTTATATTCGAACTTTTTTGTTTGTTTATTAAATTAAATAAGTGTATCATAATAATTTTAGTTATTATTTTTGTATATATTTTAATTTGTAATTTTTAAAGTGCCGTCATGAACTATTCTAAAACTAGAGGGTCGATCATACTAATTTACCTATTTTGCTTCTTGTGACTTCATAAACTCCCATCTATATTGTGTTCTATGAATTCTGGTTATGTTAAGTTCACAAGTTGTGTATTGTATTGTTTTAGATGAACCGGTATTCGTTGTATCCAAAATGGGTAACAGAATGATAAAATACAAAAATAACAAATATAGTCTACAAACTCGAGACAAGGATGGACATAAAGCGCGATACGTTTGCACGAAGGATTTTTGTTATGCTTTCATTAGGACTATTGATGATGCCATCATTAAGATCAAAGATATTCATATGCACTAACCATGTACAGGGCTGCTGATGGCTTGGAAAGTTTTTCAATTCAATAGAGTTAATATTTACATCCGAAAAAACTTATATGATATGTCGGGCTTATCGCTAAAAACATTTTTTTCGACTATGTGATAGAATCGAAAACTCTTTAATACATCTATAATATGGACATACTAATGTTTTATTTTCACAAATACTACACATTGAACAATAATTAATTTCTACTGATTTTTACATTTCCAAAGTTTCAAATGTTTTACGGGTGTATACGGCACGGGCACATCCTGGTCTTCTCTCAGGTATTCTTAGTTATTGATCGAATCTACGCAGAACGTGCTTACAGGAGCTGAAGTCTATGCAGTGTTTTACTTGGATTTAAATGTAATAATATTTATTTAGCACAGGATTCAAAGCCAGTGATAAGATCCAGGTAGCCTTGCCAGCCAGTTGTAGGACTCGATGTTCTTTTGAGAGATCATTCGGATCTTATTATATCTAGTATATGGGATCCTTTACGTGTCAACAGACTGCAGACTTCGTACCTATAGCGTCTATGTTTTACGTCAGCTATGTGTTCTTTAGTGTGCCACTCTCAAAACACTACCTAATTGCCCATATTCATTTATGTACCATTTTACAATATCGCCATTAGCATATTTTCTAAAACCTTAAACTCGTATATATTCTTTTATAGGTGGCATTTATGAGAAACCAGTCTACATCAGATCGAATCGAGGCAATCCCATGATATTATTTCGAAACAACAAATACAGTTACAATAGGGCGTGTGGCAACAATAGTCCCAAAACGAGATGGGTTTGCTCTAAATGGAGCACTGCTGGTTGCAGGGCCAATATCTTTATAGTAGATGACATCATTATTAAGTATAAAGATGATCATAGCCATTAAATAGGTACTTTGAGAAAATTTTAATTTGATATTTTATCAAAAAAGTTGGTTACTTTCTCTAAGTTGAATAATGATTGTTTTAACTTTTAATAATGTTATTTTTGTCGTCGTGAACATCTTTGATTAATAACGTTTGTAAATGTGTGTTTTCAATTTTTTTATTTTGATTATAACTTTTTGGTCAAAACTTATTGTTCTCTCTACTAGTTCTACTTTTAAGGAAAATCTTAAAGGTCTAAAGTGATACCTGGTTACGAATGTGGTTCAAATATATTATTTGAATTTGAAAAGATTTATCTCCTCTTCATTTAATTTTGAATTTAAATTTGACAAAACAAATAAATTATTTAAAAAATTTAAAACCGACTTCAAAGTAAGTAAATCATCTAAAAAGCATAAAATAACGAAAATACACTCCTTTGCAAAAAAACGGGTGGTTTTGATTTTTCTACATTATTGGTAATAATTTAGTTCTAAGGAGGTTTTAATAGCCAAACTTTGTTACTGGCACTTAATAAATAGTCTGCGTATGAAAAAAAGTTCATTCCAAATTCGAAACTTCAAAAAAATAATAATTCCTTTTTCAGGTTGTGACTTTTTACTTACTTTTCGCGGGTTTTCGGGTAAAAGGTTTTAAGGTAACTAAAATTAACTTCTTGTTTTTTTATAGTAGAATAATTTATGTTTGGCGCATAATCCTGCCTTTTTGTGACTTAAACAAATATCTTTGTGTCTATTGCAATGGCAGAAAAAGCAATAAAAGCTAGTAAAATTATAGCGCTGCTAGAAGAGGGGTGTAGCCAGTGTTACATCTCACAGCGGTTAAACGTGAGTCGTTCAACCGTCCAAAGAACCTGGACTCGATACCAAGAGATAGGTTCCGTTCAGAGAACGCAAGGTTTTGGGAGCTTTTTAGTGTCTCAGGCGCTGAGGAACCGAAAATGCAGTTACATAGACCTCAAAAGAAACCTTGAAGAGGTGCGAGGAACGCAAGTTAGCCTATGGACTGTGAGGAGGAGGCTTTTAGTAGCTGATATACGCAATCGACGACCAGCGCGGGCCTCTAAGTTACTCCGTGAGCACCGCATTGCTCAATTGGTGTTCGCTAGAAATTGCCTATCTTGGACACTACGTAACTGGAGTAACGTACTCTTCTCGGATGAGGCTCGAATTTGTCTGCATGGTGAGGACCGACGTCGGCGAATGTTACAAAGACCAGGGGAACGCTATGCCGACACTCAAATCAAACTCAAATCAACTGAGTCGAGTCTTGAGTAGAGATTTTGATCTCTGCTGACTTGAGTTCTGAATATATAAGGCAACACTGCAATCAGTCTGTTTTCTATTACAAATAATTTCTGTTTTCTATTATTTATATTCTGTTTTCTATTACAAATATCGTTTTACGCAAAACACCTATTTGAATATGCATGAAAACAAACAATAATATTGTGCTTTGGCGCTTCTATAATTTAAGAAATTAAGTAAAATTATTCAACTTTACATAAATTGCTCTCCTTAAATGATATTTCTGGAAGTACCTAATCAATTAATTAAAAGTAAAATACAATACCGGTAAACTTAAGGAAAATTCGTTGAACGGATTGGACGCTTGACCAACTAATTGACATCAAATGGCCTGCGCCTAAACAGCAACTCACAGACTATGAAATTAGCAACCTGTGCAGCCTGTGCTGTGGGCGGGCGGTCATGTCGTCTGGGTATCTTATTTTGTATTTGACTATAAAGTTGAGCCAGTAACTTGGATACCCTCGCCAGTATATTGGACACTGCGGGTTGTGATATATGAAACAAGTCACCAAACACAATTTGTAAAAGACGGAGTAAATTTTTGTGAATCTAGTATGAGTTCTGATAATTTACGAGCTCAATCAAACTGTCAGTTCTTTCTCGTACATCTTACTAGTTTTTGATAGTGACCGCTGAGGGACGTGAAGCGCAGCATCGCGGAACTCAGGGAGGCTCGATGGGGAGGGTTTCTAGAGGAGATCGCGCCGTCACACCAGGCTTACTGGCGGCTCGCGAGATCCCTCAAAACCGACACCGTAGCTACCATGCCCCCCTTGACCCGCCCTTCAGGCGACCCACCCGCGTTCGAGGACGACGAGAAGGCTGAGGTTCTCGCTGACTCTCTAGAGAGTCAGTGCACACCCAGCTCCGCTCCCGTCGATCCGGCGCACCTCGATCTTGTGGATAGGGAAGTAGAGCGCAGGTCCTCACTCCCTCCCACCGAATCCCTCTCCCCGGTCACGCAAACCGAGGTGGAAGACCTGATCAAAGGCCTTAAGCCAAAGAAAGCACCGGGCTCCGACGGCATCTCCAATCGCGTTCTCAAGGTTCTCCCTGTCCATCTGATATGTCTTTTAGTGACTATCTTCAACGCAGCCATGTCCCAATGCGTCTTTCCTGCCGAATGGAAAGACGCGGATGTAGTAGGTATCCCTAAGCCGGGTAAGCCTCGCAGCAGCCCTGCGAGCTACCGGCCTATCAGTCTTCTCAAGTCTCTCGGCAAACTCTATGAGCGCTTGCTATTAGCGAGACTCAAAGACTTTGTCAGTTCTAATAATATCCTTATTGACGAGCAGTTTGGCTTTCGAACCAGACACTCTTGCGTCCACCAGGTGCACCGCCTCACGGAGCACATCCTGACCGGGCTCAACCAGCCCAAGCCCGTCTACACAGGCGCCCTATTCTTCGATGTTGCCAAGGCCTTCGACAAGGTCTGGCACAACGGCTTGATATACAAGCTCTTCCAGTTAGGAGTCCCCGATAGGCTCGTACTCATCATACGAGACTTTCTCTCGAATCGTACCTTTCGATACCGGGTCGAAGGTACGTTTTCTTCGCCTCATCCTATACAGGCCGGAGTCCCTCAGGGCTCCGTGCTCTCTCCCCTCTTGTTCAGCCTGTTCACGAACGACATTCCTCGTTCGAGCAGAGTCCAACTCGCCCTTTACGCGGATGACACCGCTCTCTACTATTCCCATAGGAACATGTCCTTTTTAACGCGTGCTCTTCAAGCCGCAGTCGACGCCCTGGGTCAATGGTTCCGTACGTGGCGCATAGAGGTGAACCCGGAGAAGAGTGCCGCGGTGGTCTTCTCCCGGGGACCCGCCAATATGTTCTCCGCGCGGAGCCTTCGGCCCAACAGACGACTAGCTCCAATATCCCTATTCAATCGCCCTATCCCCTGGACTAGGAAGGTTAAGTACCTCGGAGTCACCTTGGACTCCCGCATGACTTTCGGCCCGCACATTAGGTCCGTCCGCAATCGAGCGGCTTTCGTATTAGGTCGCCTGTATCCCCTTCTCTGCAAGCGGAGTAAAATGTCGCTTAGAAATAAGTTGACATTATACAAAGCTTGCATTCGCCCTATCATGACTTACGCGAGTGTAGTTTTCGCGCACGCCGCCCGCACCCATATCGATAGCCTCCAGGTTATCCAGAATCGTTTCCTCCGTCGCGCCGTCGGTGCCCCGTGGTACATGCGGAACGTAGATCTGCATTCCGATTTCAAATTAGATCCCCTTCGTAAGTTCCTCAAAGAAGCGTCGAAACGCTACTTTGAATCCGCGTCCCGTCACGCGAACAGTTTAATCCGCGCCGCCGCCGATTACGCCGCTAGTCCTTCTGACTCGCGCCGCAGACCACGGCACGTACTGCTCGACCCTCCTGACCCCATGACGGTCCTATTGGACCGGGATGCGCCGACCCCTCCCCGACAACCGTATGCTACACTAGCTATCAGACACCGGTCTCGCCGGCGAGGCCGAAGGGTCGTACGTATGCGACCGCAACGACGTGCATCACCCCACTGAGTTTCTTGCCGGTTCTTCTCAGTGGGGGCGCGTTGTGAACCGGTGGTAAACTCAGCCCTCTCTTAAGCGACAGCCCAAGCCGAGGCCGTGCCTCCCTGAGGTGCCCTTGTGCTCGTCGCTACTTCTGCCGTAAAGGCTAGAGCGCTTCAAGCGCTCGCCTCCTATTGTCCGGTGAAGCTGCAATAGCCATCTGCGGTTAACAGCGTCTATCATTCCCAAAAAAAAAAAAAAAAAAAAAAAAAAAAAAAAAAAAAAAAAAAAAAGATAGTGACCGCTGGTGTGAAATGTACGGAGAAAACTGTCAGTTTGATCGAGCTCGTAAATTATCAGAACTCGTACCAGTCCCCCAGTATTTGGAGCTCAGGAGCGCTATAGGCAGCCGACACTGGTCTGGCTTTACTAAATGCCTGCGTATATTTTCCATAATCTCATAATAATGTATTGGCTGAACCTACATTATTTTTTAATATATTTACTTCCATGTTATATTTATCTTGCGCATCCCTCAATATATTTCTCGGAATTCTAATATTAAAATCATTGAAAATAGATATTTTCATAGTAATCGATTGCTTAGAAAATATCCTTTTTTACTTGCAAAATCTCTACTCAAGCGTGGTCTCGACCACACTTACGAAAACAAAGATCAAATCTCGACTCAAGCAGAGATTTTGAGTTGATTACGATTCAAAAATAAAGGAATCGGTATTCGACACTCAAGTAATGTTCTAAAATAAATCGTAAACGTCATCACGCACTGACAATGCTCAGGTGATTCTTGTTTGACTTGACAGTGGTCAAGTAAGGTTCTAAAATTAAAACTTCAACTCAAACTAGATTTAAGTAGTTCTTGAATCTTGAGTATGGTTCTGTAATACGACCCAGGATTTAAGTGTATACCTATATTCTCATTGATAATAAGAAATTTCTAATCATCTAAGCTAATGATATACTAAAAATATTAATATTATCCATAGAAAAGCCAATGAATGTAAGGTGGCCGTTTTTTTTACTGTAGCACTATCACGCAACACGAACGTCTACGCTACAGTAACTTACTGAAAACATAAAAAGTTTATATCTCTTAAACTACTGGACCGATCTTGATGAAACTTGTACTCTACACTAAGTTGGAAAATACTCTAACTATTGCAAAAACAATTTTCGAAATCGGACCTGCAGTTTCTGAGAAACTCCCGGACAAACCTACATACATACATACACTCATAAAATTTGGTAAATTTCTTTAGAAGCCCACATAGACTAACATATATTAATATTACGCATTTTTATTAATATTACATACATACGCGTCGAATAGAGAACCTTCTTTTTGAAGCCGGTTAAAAATGTAGTTTGCGACGGAATTGTATCTTTCTCTGGTGATAATAATACGTGTAAATTTTAGCTGAATACAAAATATCCAGGAAAGGCAACCGCGTGATCGTATACCGGGACAACAGGTTCTCCCTGAAGCATGAGTCCCGTTACAACTTGAAGAAGAAGTGGCGATGTAGCTGGTGGAGCCGAGGATGCCGCGCCTTTATCACCACTATCGAACACAAGATCATACAAGTCCACAATCAACACATCCATAGGAGGCCTGAATACTCAGATATTATGTTTGCTCAGAAGTTTTTCAATAATGTTTAAGTAATATACAATAACAATGTATATAAAATTTGGTACCTGCAGAAAGAATTCGACGTGGTAAAAATTTGTTCAAACTAAATTGAATTTGCATTATTATTTGTAAAATATGCTAGAGAATATTTATATTATGTAGTTCATCTATATAATATATAAACTAGATAAACATTCACGAACAAAATGACATCTGAAATGTGGTCGCGGAGGTTGCAAACTTATCTGTGCTGGTGGCGGTAACTAACATTTCTATTATGTTAATTACGTGTAGTTTGACAGTTTCATATAGACAGTAGCGACACTCCTATCGGCAAAAATAAATTTGTCAGGATGTGGCTTGTAAAGAAATAACAAGGGCGCTATTTCTCGCTACCACTTTTTGAACCGTGATACCAAATCTAGTTTATATATTATATCGATGATGTAGTTAAACTTCTAATTGAAATCGCAAAACAATTATGTGCGCTTATATCACTGCGCTTATAGGTAAGCTTTAATATACTCAATTAAATTGTGCATGTATAAGTCTTTGAATTGAGTCAATAAAAACGTTATTCATCTACTGATGTGTCAACTTTTTATACAGGGTGTAAGGGACTACGTACCGAAAACTTTTTTTATAAGATTTCTCATATTCTCCGTTACAACATTACAGAAACCATTTATATGAAAAATGACAAATTACTAACTTGTTAATTTTTGAGCATGTAATGAATACGTGTGGAATAATATTCATTTTTCAAATTACATTGCTAATTTCAATCAAGCCGCCTGCCAAACGTGATGAGATTATGGCAACCCCTCCCTTCTAAGGGAGAGACCTTTGTTCAGCAGTGGACTTTTCGGCTGCTGATGATTGCTAATTTTGCACAAATAAGTAATTTATTGTTTTTAAATTGAAATTAGGCGTTATTATTATACCAATAATGATGTTATCCTAACTTTTTCTAAAAAGCGCCATTTTTTTTGGAAATTCATGAAAAAGTCGATGACTGGATCCCTGGTATCGGTTTTCGGTACGATGTGCCTTACCCCGTATATCAAAATGTATTGCAGCTCACCGTATATGTACTGGTTTATATCCATTATTAAAATATAAGATTTTTTTATTTAACTAGTTCTTTTTACTAAACTCACACACAATGCTTGATTTATATGAACTTTAATAACAATTTAGGATCAGTGTCCACAAAGAAAATAATTTGGGACCATGTAAAGTTATCAAATAAATATATTTTATATAGCAAGCAGAGTGATATTTTAAACCCTTCTGTTTCTTATAACAGCCATGTTCAAAATGACCAGGTACGGGAACCCCGTACTAGTATGCGGTGGCTACCGGTACTGCCTGAAGAGTGACAGGAGACCCAACTTGAAGAAGCTGTTCAGGTGTAACCGATGGCACCGAGGATGTCGAGCCTCCATGACCCTCTTAGAAGGCACTATTGTACAGTATAAACCGTGCCATAATCATTAGATATAATTGCCATTTTTGTGTATACTTTATTAAGGATGTAATATATTTACAAAAAAATAATTGATATCTGATATTTACGCTACTATAACATATTGAAATTATAATTATTTTACTTATTATATATCGTGATTTTATTTATTATATTTAATTTTACTTTCCTAAAGTTTCGCACTCTGTGCAGCTTCCATAGTTACGGCATTGCTCAGGTGATTGATTGATATTTTATCTCGAAGCCAAATTGTCTGAGGTACCCTGTGATGGCTGGAAATATACCAGAAATATGGAAATTTACCAGGAGTATTTTCAGGCGTACATCAGTAGGTGCCATTAAATCTTCTAGTTAATATTACCTGCCCGTTGATTTTATGAAATAACATCGATATTCGGATACTAAACGGCTAATATCCCGTGTTCATAGTGTATAGTTTATCATCACTACAATAGCCAGATACAGGTAATCCATCACTCAGGTGAAAGCTAACGGGTAGGTTCAATTAAACCCATTACCGCCCAGTTTCTTTTGGACCCCCTGAATGACCGGGTTAAAGCTAAGACTAATTCGCTTACATCAACGAATTAAACCAAAAAATCGGTTGAGGAAAGCGTACTCACACGGTTTGAATGGCATAGGTACTAAAATTCCTCAGCCAAACTTCGCAGTCGAGGTAATATAAAATGGTTGTTAATAGGATTTAACCAACTCTCTAGTTTTAACCGGGACAAGTACCCACCTCTAGTACTATATCTTGTGTTTTAGTATGAGTTATCATGAATTCAGCATTTCCTTTTACCTTCCAGGTATTGAAATATCTTTTACAGCCTCGAGATGCGGAAAGCCAGTTATGATATGCAATGGCCACCGTTTTAATCTGAATGTAGGCCGCATCGGTAGTATGAAGAAGACCTGGCGATGCGTCAAATGGTCCTCGCATTTAAAGTGTAGAGCATTCTTGGAAACTATTGACCAGCATATCGTGAAGATGAGGAGTGATCACACCCACTGACGGGCCAGTTGGTGTAGCAGTTAGATAAACCGACTGCTACCCAAGGCAGCGGTTTCGATTGCCATCCCAGAAGAACGTTTCTGTGCCTAAACATGTCTGTATATAAAGTATATTTTCCTTGGTTATTAAATTATCTGTTGTAAGGTATATATATGTTTTTGAACAAAGCTGAAACATATTGAATAAAATTGAATATAAAATCATTTTTATTACTAGCCCGGTTTGTCCCACAGCCGGGCAAAGGCCTCATTATCCTCCTCCAACTTTTCCCAGTTTAAGGCCGTTTGCATAGAAGTATCTAAGGCTGTTTGGGTTTATTAATTAATTAAATTGGTTTGTTAAAGTTATAGCAACAGATTATTTTTACTTTATTTTTACTGTATAATGGAAATAACATGGGGACAGGATAAATAATAACAATGTCCTCCTGGCCGAAACAGCCACAGAGCCAGCGGCCAATATATATATATAAGTGCTTGCGTAGACAAGTGCACTCTCTCTTTCCTTTACTCTCACAACCAGATTATCATCACCTTTTTTACAGCATAACAAACAAAATTATTTTCATGACAAATTTAATATACTGTAAAGGAACTGATTAAAGTGTTGGCAATTTAACATTAACTCTGTACATTTAAATATATTATATATTGTCATTCGTTGCTTTTAATATGTTTATATACAATGTTTTATTTTATCGTTTCATTTTATAGGTACATTTTTTTTCTCTACATCATACGATTAATTTTATTTATTTTATTGATATTTAGTAACTGGATATGATATATTATGATTCTGGATACTTTTGGCAGGTAGAAAAGATAAAAAAATGGGGAAGAAAATATATAGAAGAAAACCTGGCGCTAGACGATATTGTAACTATTCACAAGCGACATTGAATTTTGTTGTTGATCTTGTAAAAAGCAAATCTCTAACGTCGTATGAGGCCGAAAAGAAATTCGGTATACCGCGACGGACAATTACAAATAAATGTAAAAATTTACACAATAATCCTATCGGACGACCCCACGAGCTGCCATTGGACGAAGAAAAACATATTGTGAAACTAGTTAACGACGCGGCTGAATCCGGTAGCCCTGTTTCACAGTTAGAATTACGTACATTAGTATATAACTATCTGAAAAAAAATGGCAAGACAGCACTTTTTAATGGCAAAATGCCCGGTCAATATTGGGTTCGTAACTTTTTAAAGCGTCACAATTTTACTGCAAAGGGCAAAAACGAAGTAGAGCATCCAAATTAAGGGGGTAACATGCGCCAATGACCTTGAGAATCTGGCCGCTCCGGCCGAGAGTTGTCATCGTAGAGGGCGCTACCAGCAAATATGAATATTACATTTGAAAAATTATAGACTAAAATATGCAGATGTGTCAAATGGAGCTTTATTAATTTTGCCTATTCCGATAAGGAAGGAAATTTCAATATAGTTACATTTACTGCAATTATACTTAACGATATCACTTTTGAAAATTTTATTGATTATGTATACATAAAAGGAAAAGAAACTGATGAAATATAAAATAAATAAAATAAAATTTATTGGGAACTTAAAATAATACATGATAAAAAATGCATGATAAAAAAATTATATTAGTTCATAGTGGCGCGAAAAGAACAAGACTGATGCAGTATAAGAACGGTCCCCGCCAGCTCAACTCGTCGTTCACTGGAACATATTCTGTTACGTCAGTCGAAAGACGGGGAAATTTACATTGCCGATAAATCTTACTTAGCTTGTTGATCTACCAACCTTATACCGAGAACCACACTGCATACTGCTGGGACCTTCTGCTGGTGACTGATCTAGACAAATGTCTAAATACGAAGTCATTTTATCCTCCATAATCACTCTCTGGGGAAATCTGTATCTCACTTTTTTATACCTTGATTTTGATGTATACTTTGGCGTGCCGCCTAATTACAATCTGATAACGCATCAACTTACAGTGGTAACGTAATTGCGTGTTGCGTCAGGATATGGATTATTGCATTTCATATTCCAAACTTCATATCAAAGGTTCTCTCCGTCTATTATAGAAGGGTCAATGCCTAAATAGTGAGACTTTTACATACTTCTATTCTATTGTTGGTGGCTATTAGTTGGGCCCGGTAACCACCGGGACGCACTTCGACCCAGCTGGATCCATTGTGCCTGCCCTAGCCCTTACTCTGTTGATGACTTATCGAAGAGTTTGTTTAGATACCCCAAGATTGCACCAGCTTGGAGCTGTACATAATTATTTGGTGTAGGATAGGCTACTCCCAGTTGACTCAATCTACGTCCTGCTAGAGCGTCGCAGCGACACAGTATCTATAACATCTCTTTTTCATCTTCACAGAAACTACAAGTATCTACGGTACTTAGGCTCATTTAGCTTCTTGATGCACCCATTAGGTACCTGATTTGTGATCTGTTTGGTAGCTTCTAAAAAATGACGATTCAAAAGTGCTAGCGTTAAGCCTATTTGAAATAAAGATTTTTGAGTTTGAGTTTGAGTTTGAGTTTAGGTTTAATAATTTAAGCTCACAGTCCACCTTTGTGCTGGGGAAATTTCTGGAGTGATTTAGGCCAATCGCTGCCCTCCATGCTTTCGTTTGTTCCTTCCTAGCGTTTGCATGTAATGCTGGTAGTTCCATTCGGAATCGCTATACGTATGTACTATTTAAAATTTACAGTAGTCACAGCGGATCTATGTATGAAGTTAGGTTTAGCGAACCATTGCGCAAGTATAGTTGTGAGTTGTGAATACAAAAATACAAAAAATAGCTTCTGCACTGTGTCTTGCAGCCAACTTCAGACACACGAAGATCCGCTTTTTGACTACTGTAAGCGTACTTGAAATGGAACTATGCACAAAATTCTACTGTTTTTGTTATGCACGTCAAAACGAAAGCGCTTAATAGAGCCGCCAAAATATAGAAAAAATATCAGAAAAAGGATATTTTGAACATATTTCCTGAATTGGTTCCAATTCTTCCAACCATCCATCTGATAGTAAGGCTTTTTGGTACGTGGAAAAATGAATTGAAACGAACTGTATTTAAGATGTTCGCATTTGCCAACGACAGGGACTTAAAATGCTGCAAAGACTTCTCACATGCCAGTGGCCCTGATGAGATGTCAACGTTATTATTAAAGACGCGTCTAACTGTATTGTTTCCTATTCCCACTGGTACCCAAATAACATATAACCTAACTCCACCTATACTTAAACCCATACTTACTAGATACCCATCGTAGACCCAAGTCGTGCAGATCCATAAAACCGTATATTATTATTATTATTATGGCAATTACTCCGTGACTCCGTGATGGCCATCGAATATAAACAATGATAAGATACTTAACTTTTTTACATAATAAAGTACAAGTCAAAACCACCCAGACCCAAGACAAATAGATTATGTTCATGCACATGAGTGTGGGAATCGACTCCAAGATCTTATGGGTAGCGGCCAAGGTAGCAAACTACTAAATCAATGGGCATGTGTTGTTAATCAATACGTGGATGCCAAAGTAATCCGTAGTACTGTTTGTTTTAACGCACGAATTTAGTAGAAGAAGAAGAAGAAGAGTTTTTAGTGTAACGTCGTATGTACGTAACGTAACTTCGTCTTAAGTTCTGTACCGATGGCGGGGTTTGAACTACACGGAGCAGTAGACATCGATTTTAATAAGCAAACAGGTTTTAGAGTAACTAAAATTTTAACGTGGTGGTACTTTTTCTGCCAACACCATCATGAGTTTATTGTTACGCAACTTAGTTAAGTAAAAAGGTATTACCTGATAGTAATCGAATCACCGACCCATAGAAAACTCCCTTTCTGTCCCTGTCATCCAAAACTATAATTATAGCGTTTCGGTCCAGTAGTTTCACCAGTTTTGTTACTTAGCGGCAGAAATCTAAGATTGCGGTGGCACCACCTAGATAGCACACAAGTACCCTTCCAACCTAACCAACCCAGATAACTCAAAAGACGAGCAACTGTCCGTTGGTAAGTGTGTCACTCACCACCAAGCAAACCACCTGGGTACTATACTCGTTGCTAAGTTGAAAAAACCAACATGATAATAATAATAACACCATTCATGTTTTGACAAAAAGAAGGCATTGGCAAGTATATCATAATGTATGTCATTTTGTCGACCTAGTCAGTAGTAAATACGATCTAAATTAGTAAGATCGTATATGACTCTGATACGCTTTAAAAGTTAGGCATTATACACGGCAACGATACTTTCGCATACTCTATGATGAACCACAAAAATGGTAGTAACATAAAAATATATTTAATTAAATAAACAAGTATAAATTCCATTTGCAATTATTTATAGTGTTATAATTATACCATTTTTAACATATTTTAATTAAAAATATGTTTAAAATCATTTAAATTAAATCCGACTTGTCAAAAAAAAATCGGGCATGTCCACTCGCCGTCACAGTCCACGAAGGACTGATACATGGCGATCGCGGGGGCGCTGCAAGGGGAAATGCATCGCGTACATGGTTTTTCTATAATTTCTTGTAAATCATGTATGAAATTAAGAAATGTAATCAATACAAATTGTAGAATAGATTATATGCTTTTTAATAGTCCAAGTTTGACGTCTATCCGATGAACGGATGTTGAACGCTAACACAATTCATATCCAACGTAGTGCATTTTTTAAATACATATTGCTTGAAAACGTTATATTTAATCCAATATCTAATCAATAAACCTATTTGCTGAAGATCTGAGGTATAAGTACATATAATTTTCATAGCCAATGCAATAGCGGATTGATCCATCGAACTCTTTAAACTAAGGCTATTTTTGCAATTTTACCGTTGTTACCCCCTTAAAGTCTTTTATAAAATCTTGTAATCGTTCATCAAAGATATTCCTCATAAAAATATTTGAAAATTGACAACAGAGTGACGACGCCGGCTCGCAGAAAGCTATTTTCAAACGAGGTGTTAAACATCCCGCAAAAGCATCGTTTCGATTACTTTTAGTATAAATACCGACGGCGAATGCTTTACGAGAGGCGGTGCATAAAGCAAAGCATTTATAGGCTCAATGGTGTGACCACCAAAAGCCGGTATAATCGCACAAAATCAGGGTCAATCAAACCATGATATGATTTGCTTCGATGATTGGTGCATTGTTTTACCATGGGCGAATTCACGTGTTGGGCTCAATCTCGCGTCACTGAGGTTGTTGGAGTTATAATATAGCTGTGCGAGGAACATGATATTCTATTTTTATTTTTA
The DNA here is from genome assembly GCA_911728495.1 of Furcula furcula. Classification (NCBI taxonomy): domain Eukaryota; kingdom Metazoa; phylum Arthropoda; class Insecta; order Lepidoptera; family Notodontidae; genus Furcula; species Furcula furcula. The sequence goes on along the minus strand of OU452254.1, from coordinate 6,962,009 downwards.
CCATCAAACACAACACATTTAACGCAACCAACGTTGCCTTTTCCAGACCCATAAAAAAGTGTTGGCGCGAAATTTTACTATATATAAACCGCCACAACTAATACGTGCCATTTTCTGCTACTACTCCAGAATCTAATGTACATCTACTATGCCATTCACGGCCGTAAATAAATATGAATTACCAAAATGCCTGCCAACGAAAGAAAAAACTATAGTATTAATTCAGGGAATTAAGATATAATTTTTATAAAATTAACATTAAGAAGAAGCAAGTGATTCTTGATGCAAACATTACAACTGGATATGCGAAAATAAGGTAAGAAAAGATCGGTAGAGACAGATAAGAATAAAAAAAAGATCCTGAAAAATAGTTAAAAAAAGAAAAATGTAGCTTTTCTTTTCTTTCTATATTAAAAATAACCAGGGTATGTCGTATGTTTAAATTTTTTTGGTATAAAATAAGTCTAATAAAAAGCATTGTAATCGATTATATTACTGATTACTTTTTGTTTTAGTGTCTACCAAAATTAAAGTTAAATATTGCAAAAAGGATATCTGTTTACCGTCCAGTTGTTATATTATGCTCTACTATTTGAGTGTGGGTTACTCCTTTTTTATTGAAAAGCAAGATATTGTTTGGTTGGATCATGTGTTATTGTCTTTGAATAGAAATACTCTAAACTTAGTTGTTTTCTTCACATGAAAAATGTTAAATATTCTGTTTATATATGATCTAATAATCTTGATCCTTAAATAATATTTATTTCTATATCCAATGCCTTTTATTTCGTACATCCGTATCTTTTCGGCATAAAATTCTATCCATTGTCGTGGACTTAACTACTACTAACTGTATTAGTTTTTTTTATTTATCATTGTTTTTTAACAGTTTATTTCGAGACATCTAGTAAAGGGACACGTTTGTTGCGCTACGGCGGTCACCGGTTTCACAAACAGCTAAAGTTCAAATCACAGGTTTCACCTAGAACCAGGTGGAGATGTGGCAGGAAGAATTGGGGCTGTAAAGCCACAATTATACTTTTGGAAGATCGGTTTTTTACAATGAATAATACACATAATCATCCGTGAATGATGTTTGTCGTTTAAAATAAAATGTGTGATTTGCGTTGTTCTATCCTACTTACTAGATCGGCGGTGATTTTGTTTAAAATAAAATAGTTGGGTTGAACCGTATAACTGAGTTTGTTTTTGATGATTTCTAAAAATCTGTGCTACTAATGGCCGGTTTCTGAGGAACTGCCCCCCTAGACAATGTAACATTCTACAATCGCTATCGCTAATAGAAAGTATAAAAATGTATGAGAATGACATATGTCATCGAAAAATCACGTGACAAGTTATAGGGAATTGACACCGTTAGCGAATGAAGAAATAGATTCGCTATGAAGCGATTGCATCTTGTCTAGGCCCTCTGTTATCGATAATTTATCTATTCGTTAGCGCTATTGGTTCGATAACTTGACACATTGCGTTTTCTGAACCACACATTGTCAAATAAAGTCAGTTTAAACTTGGCTTAACATAACTGACCAATGTGTGCCGTTTATTGGTCCGATAACTTTATTTGACGATTTCAACCAATGATATTATTGTTTTCAACATCAAAATTTGACGTTTTTGAGGTTGACGCTGCGGCAGCGGGGAGCGGGGGGAAATTAGCATTTTTGCACTAGCGCTACGAGAGTTAACGGCGGCGTTTGGTGACACTACTTATAGTGAATTACTTTATATCATTCATTAGCACTTATTTATACTGGAAAAATGTTTTAATAATAATAACTGGTAATATTGGCAATATAAAACTTTAAAATCAATTTTAAATTCGATCTGAGAAAAAACCCATCTAGCGTCGAATTATTGCACTGCTTATCGGTTTCATAGTTAGGTAGGTATTGAATAGCTTGCGGTGTACCCAGTGACAGTTAAACGAACTTTATGTTATACACAACTTTATTTAACCAATAGCTAATGAACAGTTAACTGAGATCTTCCGAAACCGGCATTAGAAACATAATTTAATTTTTTTTCTGTAATATTTACATAAATTATAATTATTAGCTGTAATTGCTTCAGATTTATTTCCTCTAAAAACTTCAAATATAGTTTTTATATTTCAAATAGCTTAATGTGGACTTAAATTCGTAACATGAGGGAGAAATAATAGAAGGGGGGAGGGAGAATCAATTCATAACATGATAACATTTATAAATATAAGTAATCTAAAAATATAACTAAAAAGACTAAGCGAGAACAGGAAGACGGGCAACAGCTCCTTTCTTTTGGGTTTATGTTTCACCTATACTGCAATCCCCTAGCCGCTTGCCAAGCGTGGGAATTATGGCATTGATTCTCGCGGGGGCAACCTTCAATAGGTCCCCTGGACCCTCTAGTTGGTGGTAAATGGGTTTCTTACGCACTAAAACACCCCTGCGGGTATCGCATCGGCACATGAGAGAGGAGCCTGGGTTCTCCGGTGGGTTCTGCACCAGGCGTCCCTCACTCAATGCCTCCGTCCGTCCTCCTCGAAGTCGCCGCTGTACTCTATAGACTTCCAGGGGCCATACCTTAAACGTCCAGCTAAACCAAAGTAGTTTTACCATATGCTAACTGAAGTCAAAATTGTTTGTCATACAATACACATATTATCTTACAGTGGTGCATTTTGAGGCATCGCAAAAAGGAAGACGGATCCTTTGGTTCTGTGGTCATCGCTTTCACCAGGATGCTTCTCAAAAGTACATAAATACGCCTAGAACCAGATGGAGATGTGGCAAGAGGAATTATGGCTGTACAGCTACTGTAATACTTGTGCAAGATCAGTTTTTTGCAATGAACAATACACATAATCATACTTGAAAATATTTTTATTTGTTAGTTTTAAAAGACGATTTCGTTTCTCGGATCTTCTGAGCAGCGGTTGAATAACGATCCGGTGGTAATTTGTAAAAAAATATTGTACTTAAAGGTATTTTGACTATGACTTTATTATTGTGATCTTTGTATTGCGAAGCTCGTAGCCCTTAGAGGAGATACCACTGGAGATAGCATGATGCGCTAACCCCTCTGCCAAATTTTGTTCATATGGTCAGGTCATTCTTTATTTGTGTGCGTATCTTTTTGAATGTGTTGCGAGTTTATTATAGTGTGGGTATGCGTGAAATTGTATCTGTGTGTGTTTACTTCGCCTCCCGCACCCCGCAAAAATGCCACAAAAAATTTGTTCGGCGAATCGACGCGATACTAGCTCCATTCTAATTACTCTGAGTCGTAACCAGTTGTAATCACTGGTAAATGGGTTGGTTAAGCACGCCAGGCAATCTCAATCCATAGATTGTCCGATTACTGGAATTTGAGCTGAGTGAGCATCTTCGTTCTTGGTATCGCCAAGTCTGATGCCTAAGTGCAGCTTTTACAATTCTGAAACTAAGAACCTGAAACCTGGTGACTAATGGACAGGGTTATCTTCGAAGAATCAATCGCTTGTCTCATTCAAAACGTTTTAACTTCACAGTAGTCTTCGAGCGGACGTCTAAAGGAGGACAGGTTCTTTGGTACTCCGGCCATCGCTTTCACCAGGAATTACCTAACAGACAATCAAACACGCCTAGGACAAGATGGAGGTGTTCCAAGAAAAATACTGGATGTAAAGCAACTGTAATATTATTGGAAGAAGAGTTTATGCAATTCAATAACACACACAATCATTCATAAAGAGGCTTTTTATTTTGGATCACACAGGCTATGGTCATACCTTAGACTATAGAATACATTTCTTTTATATGATCTAAGGGTCATACCTATAGAGACAGTTAAAATTAATACTGGTTTTCTGTAAGCAAATTATTACTTGTGACAGTTGTGTTTAATGATAATTATGATCATTTATACTAGAATAAGTGTAACGACTCAAAAATCGGCCTCAAGAATAAGATTCAATGTATGAGGGGGTATTTTCTTATTGTTTTAAATTATCGTCAAATGCTTCGTACTTTATTTTGTACAATTTAAGTTTTTTTTTAAATGCTTTTTCATGCAACTGCTGCTATATTTTTAATATAATTAAAAAATAAATGAGGTTCAAAATTGCATTTTTGTTTGTTACCATAAAGTTTTAGTGGTTTATAATATTGTGCGCTTATTTCTATAATATTATTTTTAACACGCATGACGCCTGTGGCATTTTTTTAAAAGTATTGTCATTTTCTTTTCTGATACGGTATTAATGTATTAATTTATTTCCAGCGCCATATGAAATAATCACCGGTATCACCACCTTAGCACTAGCAAGGGAGACTTTAATTCTTTGTGTGAGATCAGGTTTTAGAGCTTCCTTCCTTCATCAGCACTATGAATATTATTATTGTGTTTTTGGTTATTATAAATAAGTACACAATATTTTTTTCTGGTTTCCTAGCTTTATATGTTCTGCAAAAATCAATGTCCGTTTCTTTGTTACGTGTATTATAATAAAATAGGTTCTGTTAAGTTCAGATAGTAATTTATAAACATTTATTACAGAGGCGGAATATGGGTTGTCGAGATTCGGCAAGCCGACCCTGATCTTGGGCAATAAAGTTTTTAATATTCATAAAGTAATTGGTAACAAGACATTGTGGAAGTGCCAGAAGTGGCGGTGGGGGCGGTGTAGGTCAGTCATTACTACCATATCCAACTCTGTTGTTTGGATGAACAAGCCTCATAATCACAAGTGATGATGTATACTAATCAAGATATAACGGCTATAAATACTGTTTAATTATAATAATTATTTGGTCTCTGCTAAGCGACGGTCAATTTGGTCGATCATTGTCATCAGCTTCATCAGCCGGAAGACGTCCACTACTAAGCATAGGACTCCCTCTTGGGACGTCATCATGAATGACAATTGGCTATTTGCGTCCACTGGTTACGGTTGTATTCAGGCGATAAGTTATGGTAATTATAAATAAATCGGAGTCGCTGGACGTTCGGAGTGTGGGCCCTAGGACGTCCATTGAGTACGGCGGCGACTCCGAGGAGGACGGCGGCGGGGTTGCGACCCCCGTGAGCACCGTCTCTGGTTCCCGGGGGGCTACAATGCTCCCCCCGGCGGCGGCTCAAAGGCAAGGCACTGAGGGGCCCCTGGTGTAGATCCCACCGGAGAGCCCTGGGATCCCCTCCCATGAGCCGATGCGACAGCCGCGGGGGTTTTAGTGGGTAAGAATCCCAAATACCCCGGTCGAGCCCCACATCTCCTGGGGACCTTTTGAAGGATTCCCCCTAGTAACAAAAAAAAATGTACTTATAAACAGATAGCTTTATCAGTCCCGGCGAGATGTTTTGCCATATGCGCATGCTAAAAATTGCCAACTATGTAGTCTATAGAAAAATAAGACGAACGCGCACGGCAAGCCATCGTGTCCATATGGTGGTGTAATGGTTGAAAAATGTAATTAATTAGAATAAAGGGAAAATAATCAAAGAGATACCAAACTCTGATATTGTATATATTTTAATGATTGCTTAAACATCTTTCATAATTGGAATGGGAATAAGATACGCTAATAATAGGATAGATGATTGAGAATTCTGAAGCAATACATTTTCATCCAAATAATTTTATAATCGATGGCAGGCAAAACTTATCAAAATTTCAGATGAAAATAAACTATCGTAATATTATTTATGAAATATGAATAGATAAGAGGAAGAAACAACAAAAGATTAAAGTATAAATTAAGAGGTAAAAAATTATCATGATCAACAGCTTTAAATACTTATTATAATTTAAATGCGGCGTGTAGGACTGTGTGTATGAAAACTAACAGATAGTTAACTCCAATACACTTGCACCTAAATAAATCAAGTATAGAATAATCGCTTTATACCCAAAAATAAAACACATGTTTGTGATTGGGTCAAGACTTTCCACCCGAACGAGGTTGTCAAATTCAAGAATGATAATCAATTGATTTCATTCAAATTAGGTCAAATTAGGTTTTTAAAGTCAATGAGGTGGAATGATAATAATCAATTGCATTGGTAAACACGAAATTTCCGTCAAATTAGGTTTTTGAAGTCAATAAGGTGACGTAATAAAATGTTGTGTGTGTTCTCAGTGGTTTTATTTATTTTCATTAGGATCCTCAGGCCATTGTTTTCATGGTTGTCGCATTCTATAATCTTATTTAGGTTCGCTTTTTCTAAATCTAATTATAACTTTCGATATATTTATCAAATACTTAATACTTTTATTATATCTAGGTGCTGTCTTCACTACGTCTAAGTATGGAAATCCAGTCATAATCTTCGAAGGATTTCGATTCAACAAACACAGCAATTCCAAAGGTGCCAGTGGGTTCTTCGTGTGCGTCAAACGGGGTATGGGTTGTCGAGCATCTATTAGAACTTATAGTAATGAAATCATTGAAATCAAAAATGTACACAATCATTCACATTAAACCGATAATAATGCCAGTGTCGAATCAACAATGCAGACTAGTCGAAACTAAAGATCTCGAGATGTCGTACTGAAACGCGCTTTAATAAGCCTTATGTTATCATCTGCAATTTTCATTGTGCGTTAAGTGATGTGTGATATATATTTTGTAATACAATTTGTAAGTACGAAATAAAAAAATTAATTGATTTCGCAGTTTTATTGTCCTGCAAAAAAACAACGTCAGTTTGTGCTTACGTATGTGACTTAATACTTACACATACATACTTATGTGACTTAATTATGTAATAGAATACCTGGTGGACGATTGAACATTTTATGAGTTAAAGGAGTAATAATAATATCCTGAGACGTTCCATTGACCACTACCATTTTATCTCAAATTAGGCACAGGCTGTAATGTAGTAACCAGACTGCCAGTAGAATTATATATATATATGTATACTTTAATGTAAATACATACGCGCCCCATTATTCTCTATTCTTAATTAAGAATCCACGAAAGAGATATAATAATTTAAAATAGTGTTTTTATCCTAGAAATTAAAATGGTGGAGTCTCGACACGGCAAGCCGGTGTTGCAGATGGGCCAGTTCCGGTATTACCAACACAGCAGTTACAAGAACGGGCCTAAGTGCTTCTGGGTTTGCATCAAGTGGACTTCAGGCTGCAGATCCTCGATAACAACGATCGATAATGAAGTCATCAAAATAAACAATATGCATAGCCATTCATGAATTTTATACGAATATTTTTGCAGTCATGGCCACATGGCTAAAGTGCTCCTGATATTGATATAAAACGTAACTTGATTGAATATTATAAGAGAAGCAATAGCTATTTATAAGTGTTGGGTGTTTATATATGTGTCTTATTTAACGAAAGAATTAAACTTAATTTTGTTTTCACGTAAAGCTCTTTCTTTTTGCGGCTAATCGTTTTCTTACCCGCTTTTGAAGACACATAGAAACAATATTATACACTTTTTGTATAAGTGGGTGCTTTGATTTTTCCTTCTTTTCATGGCAACAGTAACACTAATGTTGTCTTTTACTTACGCGAATATTACACATTGAAATCAAACTACTTTTACGGACATTATCGCGGTTTATTTTTTAAAAATAAAAGTAGTTTGATTTCAACAGTAACACTATTACGAGTTATTTATGATTTATTATGCCGGCTATATGAACGCATAAGTAGTAATTTTAAGAAATAGGTAAATTTTATTTCAGATGTACTATGGTATTCTACATCCAAATTTGGAAATCCAATAATGCACATTGGCAACTTTAGATATAACCGTCGCACTCGCTGCAAGGAGGGCCCTAAAATCGAATGGCTTTGTGTCAAATGGTCTTCAACTCACTGCAGAGCACAGCAAACCATCGTGTCCACGGTGTAATGTTTGAAAAATGTAATTAATTAGAATAAAGGGAAAATAATCAAAGAGATACCAAACTCTGATATTGTATATAGTTTAATGGTTGCTTACAAATCTTTCATAATTGGAATGGGAATACACATTAATAATAAGATACGCTAATAATAAGATAGATGATTGAGAATTCTGAAGCAATACATTTTCCTCCAAATAATTTTTAATCGATGGCAGGCAAACCTAATCAAAATTTCAGATGAACATAAACTATCGTAATATTATGTATGAGATATGAATAGATAAGAGAAAGAAACAACAAAAGATTAAAGTATAAATAACGAGGTAAAAAAATCATCTTAATCAACAGCCTATCATCCTTATTATAATTTTAATGCGGCGTGTAGGACTGTGTGTATGAAAACTAACAGATTGTTAACTCCAATACACTTGCACCTAAATAAATCAAGTATAGAATGCTCGCTTTATACCCAAAAATAAAACACTTTTGTGTGTTTGATAATAATCAATTAATTGCATTGGTAAACACGAAATGTCCGTCAAATTAGGTTTTTGAGGACAATAGGGTGACGTAATAAAATGTTGTGTGTGTTCTGAATGGTTTTATTTATTTTCATTAGGATCCTCAGGGCATTGTTTTCATGGTTGTCGCATTCTATAATCTTATTTAGGTTCGCTTTTTTTAAATCAAATTATAACTTTCGATATATTTATCAAATACTTAATACTTTTATTATATCTAGGTGCTGTCTTCACTACGTCTAAATATGGAAATCCAGTCATAATCTTCGAAGGATTTCGATTCAACAAACACAGCAATTCCAAAGGTGCCAGTGGGTTCTTCGTGTGTGTCAAATGGGGTATGGGTTGTCGAGCATCTATTAGAACTTATAGTAATGAAATCATTCAAATCAAAAATGTACACAATCATTCACATTAAACCGATAATAATGCCAGTGTCGAATCAACAATGCAGACTAGTCGAAAACTAAAGATCTCGAGATGTCGTACTGAAACGTGCTTTAATAAGCCTTATGTTATCATCCGCAATTTTCATTGTGCGTTAAGTGAGGTGTGATATATATTTTTTAATACAATTTGTAAGTACGAAATAAAAAATCTCATTGATTTCGCAGTCTTATTGTCCTGCAAAAAAAAACAACGTCATTGAAATGAAACTAATTTTACGGATTATATCGCGGTTTATTTATGATTTTAATTACCCGACGTTTCGAATACTTTACAGCATTCATGGTCACGGGCGGACTGAGGTGGTAGATGTCCATACGTCATAGTTGTCTTCGGGTACCCTCAGGTCTTCTAATTATTATTGTTAGTCCGATCTACGCAAAAAGAGCTTACAGTATCTTAAGGTCTTGCAGTGGAATGCTTGTCTTTGGATTTGATTATATTTATGAAGGGATCCCAAGCTGGTGGTAGCACCCAGCCATCTTCTCTATTGAAATTTGGATGTTTTTTTAATTTCAATAGCCTCACGAATCATCCTTGGCAGGAATCACTGTTCTTTCATGAGGATTTGTGGTTTGTCAAATCTAATATAATGGCGGGAGCGATCCAGAACATGTTCACAGACTGCAGACTTCGTATAGCGTCGATGTTTAACGTCAGCTATATGTTCTTTTACACGGGTTTTTACTGCTCGCTTTGTTTGCCCGATGTATGAGAGAGCACAATCTAGCTTGTATACTCCTGCATCTTGTTGAGGTACATGGCACTTGACTGATGGTAAAAACTGACTAATCTTTTTTGGTGGCTTGAAAAATGTTTTAATTGAAGCTCATTTTAAGATATAGCCAATCTTGTCCGTTACTCCTCTAACATATGGCAACACAGCAGGCATACGTTCGACTGTGGATGACTTGACACGTTCACAGTGACGGCGGCGCGGAATTCGGAGCTTGTTATCATGCAGGACCTGCTTGACATGTTGAAGCTCGGCACCAAGATGTTCCTCGTCACAGATCCCGTGTGCTCTCTGAAACAAAGATTTACCCTCGGTAGTTAACTGTGTTGGGGGATGATGAGATTCACTGTTTAAATACCTATCTGTATGGGTCTTTTTCCTATACACAGACTCAAGGTGTTATTGGGATTACGGATTACTAAAACATCTAAGAATGCTAGAGAGTTATTTGATTCTAACTCCATTGTAAATTGGATTTTAGTGTTTATGAAGTTAAGGTGATCTAGGAAAGCAGTTACTTTATCTGATGATAATATTGTGAAAGTATCATCTACGTACCGCTTGTAGAATCTTGGCTTAATAGGTGAAGTGTTTAGGGCAGGCTCCTCAAATAATAATCCGTCGTAATATAATCCGTAAAATTAGTTTCTTTTCAATGTGTAGTATTCGGGTAAATATCAGAAATCATTATGAAAACAACGTCAGTTTGTACATACGTATGTGACTTATGTTATAGAATACCTGGTGGACGATTGAACATTTTATGAGTTAAAGGAGTAATAATAATATCCTGCGACGTTCCATTGACCACTACCATTTTATCTCAAATTAGGCACAGGCTGTACTGTAGTAACCAGACTACCAGTAGAATTATATATATATATGTATACATTAATGTAAATACATACGCGCCCCATTATTCTCTATTCTTAATTAAGAATCCACGAAAGAGATTAGACTAATTTAAAATAGTGTTTTTATCCTAGAAATTAAAATGGTGCAGTCTCGACACGGCAAGCCGGTGTTGCAGATGGGCCAGTTCCGGTATTACCAACACAGCAGTTACAAGAACGGGCCTAAGTGCTTCTGGGTTTGCGTCAAGTGGACTTCAGGCTGCAGATCCTCAATAACAACGATCGATAACGAATTCATCAAAATAAACAATATGCATAGCCATTCATGAATTTTATACAAATATATTTTTGCAGTCATGGTCACATGGCTAAAGTGCTCCTAATATTGGTATAATACGTAACTTGATTGAATATTATAAGAGAAGCAATAATTATTTATAAGTGTTGGGTATTTACATATGTGTCTTATTTAACGAACCAATTAAACTTCTTTCCACGTAAAGCTCTTTATTTTTGCGGCTAATCGTTTTCTTACCCGCTTTTGAAGACATAGAAACATAATATTATATATTATTCGTTTAAATGGTTGCTTTGATTTCTCCTTCTTTTCATGGCAACAGTAACACTATTACGAGTTATTTATGATTTATTATGTCGGGCTATATGAACGCATAAGTAGTAATTTTAAGAAATAAGTAAATTTTATTTCAGATGAACTATGGTATTCTACATCTAAATTTGGAAATCCAATAATGCACATTCGCAACTTTAGGTATAACCGTCGTACTCGCTGCAAGGAGGGCCCTAAAGTCGAATGGCTTTGTGTCAAATGGTCTTCAACTCACTGCCGAGCAGCTGTCACTACTTACGATGGTGAAGTAATCAAGTTATCCGAAAACCAACACAATCATAATTGAAAAATATGCCAAAAATATTGTATAGCAAAAGATCTAGTGGCGCGTCATAAAGTTACTACTACTTTGACGGCCCCGTTAGTCTAGTGGTTAGACACCCTGGCTGCTACCCGATGGGTCGTGGGCTCAATTCCCACCAAGTGTCTGGGTGTTATTTATCGATTTAAGTATGTATTTACAAAAAACAAATGTATAACTATCAGTTGTCTGGTTTCCATAGTACATGCTTTGCCTAGTTTGGGATCGGATGACCGTGTGTGGATTGTTCCAAGATATTATTATTGTTTTTACTCTTTCTTCTGCATTGGAAAAATCACACCAAACGACGGCAAAATAGATAGAGCATAGGTTGCTGGTTGTCAAAGTGTTGGTTGGAGGAATACAAATGTCTAAAGTACGTACAGGTTCTTTAAAAAAATATATGTTCTTTTGCCTCTAAAGTACTTTTTTCGGTATTTGAGATTATTGTCCTATCTATTATGGGTCATACTCAGAAAAAAGTGTACATATAACGAAAGTGATATGTAACGTAGCTGAGGATCAGTGTAACGAAACTGATATCATTAAGCAAAGTACACACTGAATATAGAAACACCAAAAATAATAAAATTATAGATTTATTTTTGTTTGTTTAAAAATATATTATTCTCACGATGCGGTAAGCTTGAAACTCAACATTTTACGCCGCGAAAAATACGTCAATAAGTTTTAATGTAATTATGATAAAATTTTATCATTCATATAAATGTAGCTTCGTAAATTCATCTTTATAATTTCTCAGTTTCGTAACGTAACGCGATATAACTAAACTGAAGACAAAATCTGATAAATTGTAACCTCAAATAATAACTCAGTTTGCAACCATTTCTTGTATACACAATATTTGAATGTATTTAACAATATATTAAATAAATAATAATTTATTTAATATATTGTGTCAATCATATAATAATAATATTATTTAACAATATATTACTATGATTGACACAGTGGCGTGAAATAATACATTTTAATCATATATTCTTACCAAAATAACAGCCGTTTATCACCCTGATATATTTCTTAACTAACCCTGAGTAACGAAACGGTATAATTGTTGGACAAGATTAATATTATTTATAATATATTTATTAACGATTCTAAGTAATAAAATGTATAACTATACAAATGCTGGACTCAAAGAGGCCTATATAATAACAGTCAAACTTAACTAAATCGTATAAAAGCCGTAACAACCAATTTTTGAATAATTGAGATCGCCAGTTGGACATTCAGAAATTGTATAGGGAGGTATTTTACATTTGTTTTTCCCTAGTAATAAAACTAGGATTTGATGAAACTATCATGTTATTTAAAAAGAAATAATCAAATTTAAGTCTAGAGATACACGTAAAGACAACTAAAAATACTTGACTATGATATTTACATTTTAAATGTAATATCGAACTATATAGACAAAATAAAATGCCAAATGTATATTTTTTGTGAGTATGACCCTTATACGTAAAAGCATATGCATATGCAATACAAGCCTAGGAATATTTGTTTATGTAAGCCGAAGACCGACAACAGTGGAGGACCTCGACAGAGACAGCAGTCGGTAGGAGTCACGATCCTCAGCAATGGGGGACCGACTGAGGTGGGAGGGAAGCTGGTTGTAGATTATAACGCCCTTGTAGATAGTCCTTGCAAAAATCCAAAAGAGCTAATTCTATACCAAGTTGTGTAGAGAAAGAATAAACATTAAAATAAACTATCTGTGACCTGTGTGTGTTCAATACCTACTGCCTAGAGCTGTATATATTATAATTTATTTTTTACTGAAATATAAACACTAATTAATATTTTATTGTAAATAATTATTTTTCAGGTGCAATATTCTCGAAGTCGTCTCGAGGAAAGCCTATCCTCGAAATAGATTCTTATAGATATTGTAGAAGTACAGGATACCGTGGACCGAAGGTACAATGGCGATGCATCAAATGGAGCAGTCATCACCAATGTCGAGCCTCAATTATGACTTATAATGATCAAATTGTCGCACAGAGAAATTTTCATACACATTGAATTTGTACTGCTGTGAAATGCCCGAAAATTTTTAACATTGCTATCCTACCGCGGATTCCGTTTTCCGGCCTGTTGTTGACCATGCCATGCCAGGCATGATTTAACCACATCAGATTATAGATGTAGAGCCAATGCTCTGTGAAGAGTAATTAATTGGTGGCTGAGGAAATTAAGCTTCATCTCTCAAACGATTCCACCACCTCTACCAAGTTGGATAGTAGTGGTCAAGCTACTAGAGTTACTAGGCTTATGACGAGCAAAGTAAACTCTGCCACAGATTCTTCTGCTAGTACCGCTCCCACTATTTTGAAAACAACTGTCTTCTGGATGGAGTCAGTACAATGTTATGTTGTGTATCTATGGTTGGTTTAGAACAATTGGCATCACTATCTTTTTTGTTTAATTTTCTTTAATTCTGTACCCCTTCCTTCCTGCATACTTGATCAATTACATTTTGCTAAATGTATATCACTGTCTAATTAATCTTTAACAACGCAGGTTTCATTAAAATTCTTCATATTTTTTTGATGACAAAACCGCTTCTGACAAAAATGGGCTGATATTTTTAGTAACGTTTGATGGAAATTCGAACATTAATTCCCAATATGTGCACCGTTATATCTCGTGATTCTTTTTATCTTCTTTGTGTTTCGTACTATATATTTTAAGATAACTTTTATCACTAACTTCATTAATTCTAGTTGCAGTGTATTCGAAGTCTCGTCGCGGAGGCCCTGTGATTCTCATAGATTCTTACCGGTATTTCAGAAGCTCGGGTTATAATGGCCCGAAGGTACAGTGGAGATGCAGCAAGTGGACCACATGTAAATGCCGTGCCTCCGTCACCACACTTAATGATGAAATATTGTACACTACGAACCAACACACACATTGATTGTAATGTTCGGCCTGATATTCCAGATTAGTCTTGGAATTTTAAAGTACGGAAGAGAAACCGTATTGCCTTATCGACTCACAAATTTTATTTTTGTAACCATGCTTGGGAGAAACAAACTCATTGAGAATTTAAAATAATTAGAGAACTAGTACAAAAAAGAACACAATTATGGGACACACGATGATGTAGTTAAATGTCGTAGAATTTTAAGAAGTAAGAGGCATAAAAATTTAAAATATTAATAATATATCGGTGGATAGAGAAAATAAAATAAAAAGTTAGGTAAAATTATTTCACGATAACACACCACATCAAGTATTCCATAATAAAAAAATGAGAAATCGATATTTATATATTATAACGTCTGATATCTCTGTCTCATTGCGGTCTCGGTAATTAGGCAAACAGGTGGAGTAAACCGGCATAAATGTAAATAAATAATTAAATATCCACAATTTACACCGTTACTTATAACCAAAATCTGATTAAGTGATTAGGTATACCAAACATGAAATACATACTGACATCATAACTTCAGATGATTCCCTAAATAAATACTATTTTTCAATCAACGTTGATTTTTGTTCCATTAATTAAATCAAACCTCATATTTGATTCCACATATCCACAGTTCTTTCTGCACACAGTTCATTCACGACTGCAACATCACTTACAGAACCTTGCGTTGGTGGACGGATCTTAGGCCTCGTTTACGGAGGCGCGGAGCGTCGTGCGTCGCGTGTGGCGTGGCGTCTCGCATCTCTCTCTCACTTCTACAACGCCTTATGTTTTAGCTCACTGCGGGCCAAGCCGCCCATCGCGACGCGTGACGCCCCGCGCCTCCGTAAACGAGGCCTAAGAGTTGAATAGTTTCATTTAATACGATCAAAGCATATTTTAGTAATAGACGACTACAAGCTGATGATGTTCATGAATAATGTGCAACATTTATTTCTATACTTGCAAATATATTATACCCATGTTAATTGAAAGTATTTTAAATTAATCTCTTTTTATAATATTACAGTACATTTATTTCTGTTTAATTCTTATGTTTATTTTTCCACAGAATCAATACCCACATTTACTACATCAAAATTCGGCAAGCCGGTCATTCAAATAGACAACTATAGGTACTATAGACGAAATACTAATAAAGGGCCAAAAGCCCAATGGGTTTGCTCCAAGTGGCAGTCGGCTGGATGTAGAGCTTCAGTTATTACAATTTATGGAGATATCGTTGATACTAGGAATAAACATAATCACGCTTGAGTTCACGATGATAGCCGTCACTAAGGTTGAAGAATGCAGTGTCAGATATTCACATTGCTGTGTTCCGATGTGAATGCCACTGTAGCTGGTGAAATTACCGGACATAATAGACTAACTACTAATGTCTATAGGCAGGCGTAATAGCTTATCATCGGACGAATCTCTTGCGTTGATGAAGAGTTTTTTTCCGTGCATAGCCAACTACAGTAAAGATTTGTAACTGTAATACTTCTTCTACCGTTAAATTTCTATTCAACTAATTAATTCTAGAATGTAATTAAAACTCGTTGTCCATATGTTAATCCATGAAGTTTTTTCTAAGATCAATATTCCCAGCACATACTCGTGGAAGCTATAGAAAATAAAGTCATTAATTATTAATAAATAATAATGAATTAATGAAATATACTGGATGTGGTTCTGCATTCTTGCCATATTTACGGAGGTTGATATATAACTTTTAAAGAACATAAATCAATCATTAAATGATAGACTTAAAATTATGAAATATTTTTTATGTTTCTTACGAAAGGAAATCCCGTGTGCAACCGTCACTATAAAATAACACCGTCTGGCACCGCTCTTCGCGCAAAGTAGGTAAACAAGAGTACGCGCCGAATTGCCAACCTTGGGACCTATTCTGAGCACTCAAGAGCTCTTATTCTAGTTGAACGTTAATCATGAATCATTAATTATCTTTTAGTTATGAGCCACTGAATTATTAATCTATTTTTAATCAATTAACATAATCTTAACTGGTAGGTCTACAAATATGGCAAAAATGAAAAACCACTCCCTGTATAATTTAATTAATTTTTTTGGTGAGGTAAGATACTCGGGCTACCCAAATGAGTGGGTGTAATTCCACAGGATATGTGTATGCATGAACATATTATGGTCTTGTTTTGTGTTTTGGTGGACCATGGCCGGAATTTAGCCTCCTGAATTTACCATATAATCTAAAATTATTAGTTTTAACATTTTTGTATCCGTTAAGAGGTAGAGTATAGCAGAATTAAAAAAAAAACGAGTAGTTTCGAGTAGCCTTGGGTTCGGTGAGTGAAGTTACCGCTACTTAAAGGAACTACTGTGTTAGCAATTCAGAAATCTGCAATGCTATGCCCGTTGCTCCGTCTCGTCTGCTGTTAACGCAGGGTGGTCATCACGCAAGTGATGCTTCTAACATTGTCTTTATTGGCAGTGGTGACTGCTTATTCCAAGACTGAATGTTTTTTTTGCCAAAATTTTGGCCTCAGTTGTATCTTCTTCTTCTTTTCTGTTGACTTCGATACTACGAGGTTATTAATTTCGTTATGAAAAGATTGGCTTATCATCAATTATACAGATTTCATATTTTTTACAGATATGATACCAATATTTACAAAGTCAAGGTATGGTAGACCAGTTATTGGGTTTGAAAGGCAGCGTTTTAATTTTTATAAATGCTTTAACGAT
This sequence comes from Furcula furcula, assembly GCA_911728495.1. NCBI lineage: Eukaryota > Metazoa > Arthropoda > Insecta > Lepidoptera > Notodontidae > Furcula > Furcula furcula. The sequence goes on along the minus strand of OU452254.1, from coordinate 6,944,985 downwards.
TATGTTGGACCCAAGAAGTACTGGAGATGTGTGAAATGGAGTTCGAAAAATTGTCGAGCAAGTTTGATTACATATGATGACGCTATTATTGCTACACGTCAATCACACAATCATGTTTAAAACGGTTTTTGTAATTAATTTTATTTCAAACAATTAAAAGTTTTAGATCAGTGTCAGAATCAGTGAAAAGAAATAAAATGTGTTTGTTATTTTTTTTTCTATTCTTACTAAAACCATGACCATCGGTTTGACTAGCAGCAGAAAATTTGTTTCTTAAAACTTTGGTGATTAGTTTGAGAAATATTCATTTGTGTGTGCCCGTTTAATTTCAGTTAAATTAAAATTTACAAAGTCACGTTTCGGCAAGCCAGTGATCATTTTGGGCAAGTACAGATACAATAAAAACAGCAGATCTACGGGCCTCAAAGGTTGGTGGAGTTGCAGTAGAGCCAGGAGCGGGGCCTGCAGGGCTTCCCTCACCACCTACGAAGACGAAATCATACAATTTAAAGGGGACCACAATCATTGAAACTACCCACTTTCCGATAGTTGATTTAGTGTTTGGTATATAATACGTTTAACCACATCCTCCCTCCAGGGCCTGCAACATACATTTGTTAAATAAAATACATATTAATTATAAAATACCATATTGTTTTAAATAAAACAGAGATCAGAAATGTTTTCTTGATTCCTGTACATATGGGGTACATCGACCTGACTTTTCAGGTGAATATGTATATACAACATCTAAATTTGGAAAGCCGGTTATACAACACAACAATTAACGCCGATGATGGTGCCAAGAAAACATGGCGCTGTGTCAAATGGACGTACCATAGTTGTCGTGCCACCCTGGTCACGGTTGATGATGTAATCGTCAAGATTGGTAATGGACATAATCATAGCTAGTAACAGAATAGTTTTTGTAGCTTATATTGTTTTGTAGTTAGCCGGTGCTCTATTAAGAGTCGTTGTGGTGGGGACTGAGAATGAGGAGGAAATGCACATTTATTGTAAACGTAACAAAATATATTAAGATTAAGTCCTTAACTAGTTAAATTATATCCCGTAAAATTATATCCCGTAGTAAAGAGTGCCTCTTGGCATAGGCCTCCTCTAACATTTTCCATTGGGTTCTGTCCCGTGCTACCCTTCTCCAGTGTAGTCTAACCGCCAGTTTAATGTCGTCTTCCCACGTCGTCTGTTAGCGTCCTCGACAACGTTTGCCATCAAAAACGTAACAAAGCGTTCATTAAATATAGCAAAAAAACTACTGCTATTATACCAACATTTGGATAAAAAAAGATTTAATGCTAATCCCTCCATTCACTTGGAAGCTACAAGACCTGCATTACTGATTTTTGAATTGATTTTAGATTTTTGTAATTTATTAGTATAGGTAGACTGATTGCGGTAACTTTCTAATCCAACATGTCCACGACGTTTGTAATCAATGGCCGTAAATGAATTGTGATGAAAGTATTCGACTCATTTTTAGTCCCCCGCATGTATTTGCAATAATTAACGCGTTTATCTTTGTTGTTTCTACAAATAAAAATAATATATTAAAAGTTAAAATTGTAATAAATTTGTGAATTCCCTTCTATTCTAAATCAACTTTTTTGTTAAGTGACATCTGAATTTGAGTAAACTTTACGAAATATGAATGGATATGATTATTACCAAAGTTATTAGTTTATTTCAGCCAAATAACGCATTATTCTTGGGTTTCTGCAGTAAGAGAGACAGTATTCTATGAAAAGCCGCGGAGCCATATCTTTGCTGTTAATACGAGTATGTGCTAGTGAATGTAACCATCCAATGCATCGTTTTTGCCATTGAGATTGCATGGAAAACTATCATAATATAACGTGCAAACGAAGGCAGAAAAGTATATAGATGTGTTGACGTTTCGTAAATGGTCTTAAGTATGCAGAATGTGAGCAGAGATATCGGTTCCAGATATGTTCCATTCCAAGTGTTTGGTTATTGTCTATAAGGAGTGTTCGGAAATTACCCTATCAGATCCTATAAAAAAGGGAATATTCACATTGCTAGTATGTACATACCTAATTATAACGAAAAAATAAATACATACACATATACTTGTGTGTATTTTTTGATAAATATTCTTTTTAGTTTTCACAGTGCCCGTTTAATTTCAGTTGTATTTACAAAGTCACGTTTCGGCAAGCCAGTGATCATTTTGGGCAAGTACAGATACAATAAAAACAGCAGATATACGGGCCTCAAAGGTTGGTGGTGTTGCAGTAGAGCCAGGAGCGGGGCCTGCAGGGCTACCCTCACCACCTACGAAGACGAAATCATCAAATTTAAAGGGGACCACAATCATTGAAACAATAACTGTACGAACTGGATATAACCGTTTTTGTAAATTAATTTAAAAGCTAGTGCATGACAGGTTGTAGAATGTTGACAACATTGTTGACCATGTGCCTAAGGAAAATGCCTGAAATCGCGCGAGGATGATTCCTCTCGGTATTTTGGTCTATATTGGTAAAGAGTTCGCTTCGACACACTTTCCAATAGTTGATTTAGTGTTTGGTATATAATACCTTTAACCACATCCTCCACGTCAAGGCCTGCAACATACATTTGTTAAATAAAATACATATTAATTAAAATACCATATTGTTTTAAATAAAATTGAGATCAGAAATGTTTTTTTGAGTCCTATACATATGCGGTACATCGACCTCACTTTTCAGGTGAATACGTATATACAACATCTAAATTTGGAAAGCCGGTTATACAACACAACAATTATCGTTACAACTACAGTTCCCATAATGCCGATGATGGTGCCAAGAAAACATGGCGCTGTGTCAAATGGACGTACCATAGTTGTCGTGCCACCCTGGTCACGGTTGATGATGTAATCGTCAAGATTGGTAATGGACATAATCATTGTTAGTAACAGAATATTTTTTGTAGCCTATTGTTTTGTAGTTAGCCGGTGCTCTATATAGAGTAGCTGTGGTGGGGACTGAGGAAAAGATCCCTTCCTACACATCGTTTATGCATCCGTTTTGCTGCTAGTGAAGTGAATTTAGTGCCACATGATCCATATATTGTTATAAAGTTATTGCGTCAACGCAGACAGGATTTTAGTCACTCTAGTTTTATTTTTATTCTTCTTCTACGTAAAGAAATGCACATTTATTGTAAATATAGCAAATCGTTAATTAAATATAGCAAGAATAGTATTTTTGCTATCAAACTAATATTAAAATTACAAAAAACTGAATTCTACTCCCTCCATTTACTTTGGAACTACAAGACCTGCATTATTGATTATATTTAATATTATATTATATATATTATTAAACAATCATTGTTTTGTAATTTATTATTATAGATAAACTGATTTCGGTAACATTCTAATCCAACATGTCTACAACGTTTCTAATCAATGGCCGTAAATGAATTGTGATGAAAAAATTCGACTCATTTTTAGTCCCCTGCATGTATTTGCAATAATTAAGGCGTCTATCTTTGTTGTTTCTTCAAATAAAAATAATATATTAAATGTTAAATTTGTCAATTCCCTTCTATTCTAAATCAACTTTTTTGATAGTTAAGTGACATCTGAATTTGTGTAAACTTTACAAAATTTAAATGTTTTTTTTTTTAAATTTTAATTACCAGTTTATTTCAGCCAAATAACACTTTATTCTTGGGTTTCTGCAGTAAGAGAGCCAGTATTCTATGAAAGGCCGCGGAGCCATATCTTTGCTGTTAATACGAGTATGTGCTATCATATCCACTGCTTCATCTTTTGCCATCAGGTGAGATTGCATGGAAAACTAGCATAATATAACGTGCAAACCCAAAGGCAGAAACTTGTATAGATGTGTTGACGTGTCGTTAATGTTCGTAAGTATACAGAATGTGAACAGAGATATCGGTTCCAGAGATGTTCCATTCTAAGTGTTTGGTTAGGTATTGTCTATACGGAGTGTTAAAATTACCTTGTCATTAAAATTAATTTGTAGTATATAGGGAATATTCCCTATATACATCTGAATTGCTAACACAACAAAAGTTATTAGTTTATTTCAGCCCGCATTGCAAGTATGTACATAATTATAACGAAAAAATAAATACATAAACATACACTTGTGTATTTTTTTGATAAATATTCACTTTAGTTTTCACAGTGCCCGTTTAATTTCAGCTATATTTACACAGTCACGTTTCGGCAAGCCAGTGATCATTTTGGGAAAGTACAGATACAATAAAAACAACAGATCTAGGGGCCTCAAAGGTTGGTGGACTTGCAGTAGAGCCAGGAGCGGGACCTGCAAGGCTACCCTCACTACCTACGGTGACGAAATCATCAATTTTAAAGGATACCATAATCATTGAACTCTGGGAACTGCATAGTCTGCATAGTACACACATCAAAAGTGTCTAGGGATCAACATATATTTTTGCAATAACTTTTCTCCTGATTGATATTAATTAAAATTTTCTTTAAGGATTCATCAAATAAAGTGTTTTCGTTTGTCACAGTAACGATAAACCAAGTCACCTTTGCATTAATAAAGAAATTTGCCATTTTCCTAATAAAGGGATTTTTGACATTTGAACCACTAACACAAAAGTTCGAAAAAAAGACTGAAATAACAGTTTTCTTTAAAATTTAGAGAAGAACCAACGTTATTATGGAGCGGCGACGTCATTTAAGCAGGGAAGAAATGCTCAGAGCCGTGGGAATGATAGAAGCTGGTTCCCGGCAACGTACTGTGGCTTTAGCTCTGAATACAAGTCAGAGTGTTATCAGTCGACTTTGGACACGTTACCGAAGCACTGGTACCGTGGCTGAGCGCCATGGAGGACGGTATCGCTGCACCACACGGAGACAAGACCGATATATTCAAATCTTAACTCGAAGAGCTCCAACAATAACTGCCATGATGTTAGCCGTGAGGCTTCATCACTCTTCAGGGAACTTAATTAGCGACCAAACAGTCAGAAACCGCTTGCATGAAGTGAACCTTCATTCCCGAAGACCGCTACGGGTACCACCTATAGCAATGCACAATCGTAGGATTCGATATCAATGGGCTCTTGAACACAGAAATTGGGCAGAAGAACAATGGCGTTTCGTGTGCTTTTCTGATGAGTCTCGTTTTGGTATGAGACCGGATACAAGACGTATACGACACTGGAGAACCCCTGGACGCCAACAGCGATTAAAATCCTGCCAGGAAGTCCATCCTTATAGTGGTGGAACCATCATGGTATGGGCGGGTATTTGGATCGGCGGAAGAACTGAGTTGATTTGGATCAGAGGCAACCTCAACGCTCAAATTTATGCTGAGACGATTGTATCAGACGTCATCGTTCCTCTACAAGTGCAAATCGGTCCCTTATTTCAGTTAATGCATGATAATGCACGACCGCACACCGCAAGAGTTGTAAGACAGACTCTCGCCGCAGCTAACATCAATGTCCTGCCCTGGCCTGCTCAGTCGCCAGACTTGAACCCGATTGAGCATGCATGGGATATGCTACAGAGAAGAGCTCTGCCGAATATGGAGGGTATCCAGTCGCAAGAAGACCTTTTTTTGTTGTTGCAACGAACATGGGCGGCCATTCCACAGCGTGATTTGGATGAACTCATTTTGAGTATGCCAAACCGATGTTCTTGTGTTGTTAGTGTTCGCGGTAGTAACACGGATTATTAATTGTTTAAGTTACCCAATAAAATTTTAAAGAAAACTGTTATTTCAGTCTTTTTTTCGAACTTTTGTGTTAGTGGTTCAAATGTCAAAAATCCCTTTATTAGGAAAATGGCAAATTTCTTTATTAATGCAAAGGTGACTTGGTTTATCGTTACTGTGACAAACGAAAACACTTTATTTGATGAATCCTTAAAGAAAATTTTAATTAATATCAATCAGGAGAAAAGTTATTGCAAAAATATATGTTGATCCCTAGACACTTTTGATGTGTGTAGCAAAACCGTATTGTAAATTAATTCAAAAACTAATTCATAATATGACGTATATGGTGTTCATTTATAATGATCTGTAATTCGTCACGTTAACTATTCGTAATGAAGTTACTACTTACGAGGCGTCACTTAGCGTCCCAAATATTTTACGCAAACTTCGTTTATAGGAACAGATTCCGGTAACGTCTGGTAGAAGATGTTACCGTTCGTTAAAAAAAGAGTTGTTGCCTAGACATAGAAACCCGGAAAGTTAATGGTAAAACTATGTGGTTACCATAAAGTTGAAGAACGGTTTCCCGGAAATCGCATGATGCCTTATCTTATCAACATGTTCTGTAGGTTTTTTAATTGTATTAATACGAGTATTAGTTATTTATTTATTATGTTTACTTTATTATTACAAGAGTGACTATTTTAAATTAGAAGAGATTATGTTCGCGTATACAAATGTTAAAGATTTAACTTTGGATGTTTTGAAATTTAATTTTGTATTAGTTTTTCTTGCCGTTACATTTTATCATCGGTTTTGTGACAGTTAAATAGATTATGTATCTTTTATTATTTCTATGAGTTATGCGCTATTGCTCTTATTTATGGCGGACAAAGCGAATCCATCCAATGAACCATTTAGACGTTTATAAAATAATAAATTAGACTATGTATATTTTTTCTCACTGAGTATAATATCATGGGCAATTAATGCCACTTTAATATTTTTTTTTAATTTTAAATATTTTTTTCAAATTTCCCAAGCTATATTTTTAGTTGGTGGCTGTAAAATTTTGAAATTCGTTTTACACCGTGTTAACAAATGTTGACAATCGAGAGCAGAGTACAGTAATTTTTAAGTATAACTTAAAAATTACTTTTTACGTTACGTTAAAATTACTTACGTTATTTTTTACTAAATTTCTATTTATTCACTATTTTATGAAATATCGTGCCATCGATTGCACTTTTTCATTGGCAAATAACTTAAATAGTTTTAAATGTTTCATCATCATCATCATCAGCCGGAAGACGTCCACTGCTGAACATAGGCCTCCCCCTTAGAACGCCACAATGAACGACAATTGGCTATTTGCATCCACCGGTTACCTGCGACGCGCACAATGTCGTCTGTCCACCTAGTAGATCTTCTCAGTTGAGGCCGCGTTGTGATCCGGTGGTAGCTTCTAAAAAATGACGATTCAAAAGTGCTAGCGTTAAGCCTATTTGAAATAAAGATTTTTGAGTTTGAGTTTGAGTTTGAGTGGGAGGCCTGCCTACGCTGCGTCTTCCGGTTCGTGGTCGCCACTCGAGAACCTTTCTTCCCCAACGGTTATCGGTTCTTCGAGCAATGTGGCCCGCCCATTGCCACTTCAACTTGCAGATTCTGAGAGCTATGTCGGTGACCTGGGTTCTTCGGCGAATCTCCACATTTCGGATTCTGTCGCGCAAAGAAACTCCGAGCATAGCTCTCTCCATAGCTCGTTGTGTGACTCTGAACTTCTCTAAAAGGCCAGCCGGTCAGTGTAATTTTAAATGTTTATATTGCAAATATTTACAATTATATTAAGTTTGTTTAAAAATATATTGTAAAATTTTATTTACTGTAAACATATGTTTTTATAGTTTTCGCTACTTCATTCAAATATGAAACCTATTTAAATATATTGGTAAAGAGTTCGCTTTAAAGTTTCATTTCCAATAGTTTAACTAATTTACATATACTTTTTACTACATCCTCCACTTCCGGGCCTGCAACAATCAATTTTACAACTTTAAAAAAATCAAACTTAACTTTTGGCTTTTGTATATATTATTTGTTTACATTTGTTTAGCTGATCCAGTTGCAGTTTTTGCTTCATGCAATAGGGGAGGAACAGTGTTAAATATAGGCAATCATCGGTACTATAAGAACAATAGAAGTAAGGGATTGAAAGCGGTTTGGTTCTGCAGCAAGCGGCGACCTTTGGGATGCCGGGCGTCGGTCACCACTGTTGATAATACTATTGTAGTATTTAAAAATTCACATTGCCACACTGAGTAATCTTATGAACTTAAGATATTTGAATCATAAGGTAGAACTTTTTGTTTTAAACAATTTCTATCAATGTCTTTGCTATCTGTAAAGTGTTTGCATACAGCTTTGCCATTTGGAATATTTACCTTTAAAAATATTTTTTTGTCGGCTTAGATCATAAGCATGTTTCTATTGACTTTGTACATTTCATTACACGTGTGACAAGATTTTGATAAGAATTTTGCTATCTATGTCCGGTCAATTCTTGAGTAGTTAAATGTCTTTGAGGCAGGTATACCTATTTTGTAAAATATTCTCTATCCAGTTCCAATCGAGTGACGTTACCGTCCTATTTTTAAAATTTTAATAATTATCAAATGTTGTCGGAAGTGGAAAAAGCAGCGCAATTAATAATTCATTGAAATTAAATTTGATTGGTTTCGATTTGCCAGTGTCAGCCTAATGGTTATCTTATAAGTATTGCTTTAGCTTTGATGTTGGAATCAATGTTCAAAGTTATAAATTGTTGTATTACTACTTGATTACTTGAATGAAAATGGTATAAACAGTTAACCATTACCATAAAAACATTTTTATCAGTGTAATTTTATTTAGTCATTCCAGTCCAATTTTGATTTGTTGATTTTGACTTAGTAGAATAGGACAACAGTCAAAGGCTACACATAGTTTAGTTGCATTTCGGTCAACATTTATTTTAGGAGAATTGCCAGTACTCTCGTTACCTACGAAGACGAAATCATCAACATTAAATTTGACCACTATCATTGAAACAATAACTATATAAATTGCATATAGTGTTACAAATCAAGCGTTTTTGTAAATTTAAAAGCTAGTGCAGAAGCGCTATCACGCATATACCGAGTTCCACCTATTTAATTATCGATAATATATCGAATGATAATGATGATGAATGAGGAGTTGCCAGACATCTACGTCTGGCAAGAGCATCGCAGCCATACATTTAAATTTGCATTTATATTTGTCTGAGTTCACTACACGACATGCACAGGTGCACTCTTTCTTCATTTTAAATAAGACTGAAGACCGGTCTTTAACATGCCCATCCGACCCATGGATCTTACTTTCCGGGCAACATCATTCGAACGTCTTGCTTGTCTTGTCACTAGGTTAAATAATAAATACCTTTTATTTATAGTATGGTTAGAAAGAATATTAAAAAGTCGTTCCCGAAGGGCACCGTGTACACGGTAAGATTCAGCTGCAATAAACCATCGTAGACCATCAGTGAAGCCAGCGTAATGATATATTTTCTTCATTTTCTTTGACGGGTCCTTTCTTCTCGCGGTCGCCCTGGCAGTGGGGACACCCTGACCGCGGGGACCGCTGACCCGATGGGTCGTGGGTTCGATTCCCACCAAGAATCTGGGTGTTAATTTAAGTAAGTAATCAAAGAAGTATATAAGTATTAGTATCAGTTGTCTGGTTACCATAGTAAAGGCTCTTCATAGTTTGGGATCAGATGACCGTGTGTGTCCTAAGATATTATAATTATTTCTTCCATTTTCGTTTCCAGATATCACCTTCACTAGTACCAGAAAAGGTCGACGGGTTCTTATGATTGGCAACTATCGGTACTACAAGAACAACAGGAGCCGAGGATCAAGAGCCACGTGGTTCTGCAATAGAAGCAGCATCAGAGGGCAGAAAACCCCATGCAAGGCCTCCGTCACCACCATCGACGAGACCATAGTTCATTTCAAACATATGCATAATCATTGAACTTTTGACACAATATGAGAAAACGGCCCCGTGACAGTCGGCAAAGACGGAGTAGACCAAGGCGATGTTGGTGGGACAATATAGACGCCTTTGCGGGTCCGGGCTGGCCATGTATCGCTCAGGATCGAGAGTCGTAGAAGGAAAAAGAGGAGGCCTTTGGGGGATCTTTGGGACATGATAGGCTCATAAAAAAATAAATAATATAAATTATATACTATAACAGTCACCATCCTATTATTGTGATTTTATGATTGTACCTTAAAATACCATATAACTTAAGTTATAATCATTAATAAAATGTTATGTAATTTTTTTATATTAATTAATCTGTTCTGTTATTATTGTTTCGTTTGTGAATAGACAGTGTTTGAATATTCTACTTATTAGTTTCTTTTTCTAATTTTAGTTTTTCGTATGTTATGATAAAGACAGAAAGAAAAAAAGAATTAAGATAAAGTTAGAAGACGTACAGTATATGAAGATGTGTCTACTGTATAATAAAAACTTTATAAGTTAAACTATTGTTAATTTAATTTAGGTAATTAAGTGAAGATAAATTGCACTATGAAACCATGACAGTATATTTTCTCAAATACATTCAAACAGCCAGGCTTGTGGGGTGTCCGGGTAAGAATAGTCCCACCCATCTCCTCCCGTTGGCTGTCGTAAAACGCGGCTAGGTGAAAACAAGAGGACGGGCAGCAGCGTCTATCTATTGGATTACCTACCACCTATATTGCGATCCCTAAGACACCTGCCAAGCGAGTGGATAATGGCAGCCTTCAGGGAGAGGCATTTGTTCAGTAGTGGACGTCTTTTGACTGCTAATGATGAATGATGTTGTTTCAAAAAGAATTTTGTTTAAAACAGTATTTTTTTTATTTCTAGCCCCTACATTTACGATAACTAGATACGGAAAGCCGGCGATACAGATGGGGAAGTATCGTTTCACACGTAATAACAGGAGCAATGGATCCAGGTCCCTGTGGGTCTGCTGCCGCGTCAGTTCTGGCTGCAGGGCTACGATCACCACTTATAATAACGTTATTATTAAAGAGAAAACAATACATAACCATTGATCCATAATTATGGTTACAATGAGTTCTTAATTTAAATAAAACCTTCCGGTTCGTTCGATTTTATGAGTTTTGAGTGAGTCATTTATTATCAGAAATAAAATCCGTATCAACGTTAAAAATGTCATCGGATTGAATTTTAATTCTCTTTCATTTAAAATTATTTAAAGTAATGTTATATCACCCATTTTTTGTATAAAAATTTATATAAGTATTTTTACATTTAATTAAAAATTAGATTAATGTTATTTGGTTTGTTTATAATGTATCCAATTGTTTATAATGAATGTATATTGTGTAGCTGCGACACTCTTGCGAGACGTAGGTTGCATCATCTGGGAGTAGCTTATCCTACGCCAAATGATTATTTACAGCTCCAAGCTGGCGCGATCGTTGCGTACCTGAGGAAGCTCTTCGATACGCCATCAACAGAGTAAGGGCTAGGGCATGCACAATGGACCCAACTGGGTTGAAGTGCGTTCCGGGAATACCGGGCCCAAATTTATAGCCACCAAGAATAGAATAGAATAATGTATCCAATGTTAAAAATCACAAAATTTTAAACCGAAAAAACGATATAATCATTCAACTACGATTTATTTACTTGTCGTAAGACGTAGTGTTTTTTTTAAATAGTGTGATCGCTACAGATCGTAATTTAAAAATATTACCGTAATTGTCATTTTTCGTATTGTATGATAGATTCGAATGGAAACTCGTGCACGGTTACCAATCATACTACCTGATACCGATCATAATATACACTAAAAAGCATATAAACATGTTTAATGATGTTTCAAGCTTATAAACTATCTAAGTTATTTTTTTATATAATATATGTTTAAATAACAATTAGTATTACTTTTAAAGTTAATATGACTGTTGTAACTATACCGTTAAGTGAGAGATTGTATACTTAAAAATATGTTGGATATTTATGAGTACACTCCTAAGTTCCATAAGGTCCTTAATTTTTGCTTAATTTAGTTTTTCACGTTATTTAGATAAAACACAATTGTATCGATGCTTTTTATTGTTGCGACCATAATAAGAGGGAAGCAATTATTCTAAAGACAGTTAACATAATTAATATATATGTTTTTAATTTCATTAAAAAGATGTTAATAAAAAGTTGAAAACATTTAAGGTACTATTGCTTTGTGAAACGCTATCGTTTTTCTTATCAATGGGATATTACTCTGCCACATTAACTTATAAGTTGAATTTTCGGTACTATCAGTCTTCAACTAGCTATAGTTGGTTTTGCGTCTAACGTGGATGATGATTAGGTTAAGAAATAATAAATCAAATCAAATCAAAAATCTTTATTTTCAAATAGGCTTAACGCTAGCACTTTTGAATGGTCAATTTTTTAAAAGCTACCACCGGATCACAACGTGGCCTCAACTGAGAAGATCCGGCAAGAAACTCAGCGGGCTTGTCATTTTTTCACTTTTTTTTTAAACATTGTTTTGTTACAGTTGAATTGACATTAGCGATAGTGTGTCCTGCCGTTCGAAACATAAAGCAAGGGATAAAAGAAGAAAACAATAAATTACGACAAAAATTACAAGGCCAAAGGGATAGTAGTCGGACCAGTCCCCCGCGCGCAGCACCCGCGCACGAGTTAACTCGAGCAGCAGCCATCACTCCCCTCAACCATATTAGAGAGAAGGGGGTGACCCGCCACACGAAGCCGTCACAAGCAAATACTTTTCGATGGCGAGCATGACCGAACCAAAATCGCAGTGGCTCACATTTAACTTTTGCTGTTAAGCAGTATCTCGTCAGGCAATAATTCTAATCAGTCCGTCATCGCGTCAGTTAGATTATCAAAAAATATTGGACACGTATAATTTTAATTTAGCAAATCAATAGAAAATGCCAAAGATATAGAGCGTCAAAGTTCGGGAGTGGGGGCTTGATTTTTGATAATTTAATTGACAGTCTACATATATTTTTTGATTTATCTAGCCTAATTTCATCCATATGGACTTGTTAAATTCAAGCAGCCTCCGTCGCGCAGTGGCAAAGCGCTTGCTTTGATAACCGGAGTTCGCGGTTTCGAATCACGCGGGGAGCAATAACTGTTGTTCCTTACAGGATAGGACTATGCAGGTCAACCTGATTGTCTGTAAAGTAAGATGATCCATGCGACAGACGGTCATGTAAAAGTCAGTCTCACGCCTGATTTCTCATCGGTCGTGTCGGTTTTGCCCGTCCCATCGGATTGTGAGAGTGCACTGTCTAAGCAAGCATTTGTGCACTATATCTCCCGCGTAGATAGCTGATCTTGCGGATGATTGGCCGCCGTGCTCGTGTCGGCCAAGAGGCATTATTAAATATAAACATTTGTATTTCAGTGCCGGTATTCTCGCGGACTCGCTTCGACAGGCCCGTAATGCATTTAGGCGGCCATCGTTACAACGTGTGCTCGCGATCCAAGGAGCCCAAGTTGTACTGGGCATGCGTCAAAAAGAACAAAGGATGCAGGTGTACCATCATCACAGTGCACAACACTATTGTCTTGGTGAAAAATGAACATAACCACAATTAAATTGTTTTTTGGTCAAAAACTTTTGTGTAGCTTGCCTATCTTTGCGCGGCTTGCAGTCTAAATGGTTTGATCGATTTTGACGGCATTTCTTATGCCGTCATATCTATCTTAGTTGTGGTAGACATTGGATCTGCCCTTTTTAGAGCTGATACTTACAATTATGAAACCTACCTCTCTTAATATCGTGGTTTTAAAATGAACTTTCATAAGGTGGTTTTTCTGTATTGAAACAATGTAGTCCTAGGATCTGGAAATGGTTTTAAGTACTTCACTGAATCATTATATTAAAACCTTATTGAACCTCGTTTGCAGTGGCTATTTCGTTTCTTTTAAACCATTTCTAGTAATAGAACTTAATTTTTTTTAATTAGCGTAATTTTCTTTATATTTTGGATTGTCGTTTCGGTCGGGTTACATCAGCCGTGGTGGTCACAAGCAGACTCTCTGTGTTTGCTTGTGACCACGGCTGGTGTAACAAGTCAGCAAGGTAAATCGCGCTAATCTATGCTTATAATAAAACTGTAACAGGTCCAATTCTGTACATTGAAGATATTTAGAAAATTATATTTGGAGGGCATTCTATAACCTAAACTGAGGCCGAAAATGTAATTTTTTTAATTTTTGTCTGTTTGTCTGTCTGTCTGTATCACGGCTGCGCATCACGCCGAAACTACTGAATGGATTCAAATGAAACTTGGCATGATTTGAGACCTTACTACGAGGTAGGACATAGGATACTTTTTATCCCGTAATCTAGCACGGTTCTTTTGGGAGAGGGGAAAGTCAAAATGGGTACTTGGTTATACGCTTGGTCCGATTTTTCTTTATAATATAATAATTTATATTAGTAAGGGAACACTCATAGAGAGTTGTTATCAAGGTTTTGTAATAGATCGGGTTAAGCAACGTTAGGTAAGGTCATTAGGTGGCGGGTCACCCCCTTCCCTCCAATATGTTTGAGGGGAGTGATGGCTGCTGCTCGAGTCAACTCGTGCGCGGGTGCTGCTTGGGGGGACTGGTCCGACTACTATCCCTTTGGCTTTTTAGTTTGTTGTACTTTGTATTTTTTTTCTGTCTTATTTGATATTTTGAACGGCAAGACACACTGTCGCTCTGATCTAATTGTAACATGACACACTGTTTAAAAAAAAGTGATAAAATGACAAGCCCGCTGAGTTTCTTGCCGGATCTTCTCAGTTGAGGCCGCGTTGTGATCCGGTGGTAGCTTCTTTAAAAAAAAAACATGACCTTTCAAAAGTGCTAGCGTTAAGCCTATTTGAAATAAACTATTTTTGAGTTTGAGTTTTGAGTTTGAGAATTAAATAGATGGGTGACCGTTTAACGCCATTTGAACTAAACGGGTCCGTGCTTCGGAGAGCAAGTAAAAAATGGTTCCCATTTTTAACCGACTATAAAAAAGGAGGTTATGTATTCGATGCGAATGTCTGTTATTAAAGGTTTAGTTAACGTAAAAATAGCGCAGGCGGAGCTGCGTGGGTCAGCTAGTTTTTACAATAGTTTTTACAATACATAAAGTTCGATAATTAAACGCAAAAGTCTAAATGTGTATATTTCTAGTAATATGTTGAACATACCGTTCTGTATTCGAGTTTGTAGGTGACACGCAAACTAACATTCATTGAAGCCCTTTCATATGATGATATGATATCCCACTCGATATAGTAGACTTACTTTAAAATTTTGAGACCTCATTTTGGCCCCCAAAGGTAAAAAAAAACAATTTTAATAAGGTAAGTAAGATCTAAAACTATTCCAAGTTTCAAATCGACAGACAGACAGTCGAAGTCTGGTAACGGTTCTTTTTTTACCTCTTTCCATATCTATGGAACCCTAAAAAAGATTCACAAATTTTGCTATCTAAACTAAATATCGAGGAGAAGATTATTGAACTTTACTTCTTACCTTTTCATAAGTTATTGTTTTTTTCTTGGCTTCTAATATACTTTGTGGATTGCAGAGCCAATGATACTGCACACAAGGAGGGGCACCCCACTCCTCCAGATCAATGAGCATCGGTTTAATTGTAAACGCAAACTTGGTGCAAAAATTTATTGGTCGTGCAACAAAGCCCCGATGGGTTGTAGAGTGGCCATCGTGACATGTGACAACGTTATTGTCAAAATCAAGAACGAGCACAACCATCTATAGGAGAACCCTTTCTTTCACCGGACTACCAGGATCTTCACCGCTTTGTTGTTGATACTCCGCCGAACTAAGCGTTTCGCTTCCTCTTTCCTCGTGCGCACTGCAAAGCTGTGGAATTCTCTCACGGACACCGTTTTGCCAAAAAAATATAACTTGGGTTTATTCAAATCTGGGGTGATCAGGCTTTTTATGGGTAAGCGCGGTCCATCCTAGTTCACATCTTCACTTACCATCAAGTGCGATTGGGTGCAAGCGCAAACCTATTATTTATAGAGAACATACAAGAATAATGTGCAAAAAGAACGGTGCCTATATCGTACAAAAAACTTATGTAACTCCTTCCAGCGGTTTCTGCAGTGAGGATGCTACTTTATAAGAAGTTACTGGTGAAAAGAGCCCTGTCTAGCTTAGAATATTATCTTGATTTCCACCTATCAAACGTTACAGGAAATACAGAAAATGCTAAGCGAGGCAAATGATGATAACTATTACTCGTTGAAATCTTTTCTTCTATGTAGGAAAAGTTCATGTTTTTTACTAAACTGAGTTATTTCTTTAAATAAACTGTTATAAATATTGTAAAAAATGCTATTATTTATTTTAGTTTGTAATGAGATACTTATCATAAATATAGATTTGGCTCCACCTTGAAGAATTTGCTAACGTAGTGTACGTAACGACCCAAGATGTAATGTTCTAGAAAGACCAAGAAAGTTTATAATACGGTTTAAGTCGGATATACACTTTCTTGGTTTTAGTTTCTTTAGACTATTGGTGTAGTGTAATTTAGTTAAGGTTGTTTTTTTTTTTTTGGAAAATATCGAATCGCTGATAACATGTATTAAGCTACTGATGTTATGTTTGCAGTATTGATATTCTCCACATTCGGAGATCCGGTGCTGCAAGTGGGCAGTTATCGATTTAACTTGACTTCAAGGCGAGAAGATCCAAAGATGTCGTGGTCGTGCGTTAAAAAGGACGACGGCTGTAAGGCGACGGTCACCACTTTGAACTATATTGTGACTAATAAGGAACATGAGCATAACCACAACTGAGAAATCTATTTATACTTTAACAATAAGTAGTATTTAAAAAAAGAACAGACAAAAATATTGACCTTATATTAACTTGTGTGAACTTTTCATATACCTGCTAACGTCTTTTTTTTTCATTTATTTATCGTTTCAAGAATACATATAATATACTGTTAGCTTAATATAGCATTAAAACCACGGAGGTTTATACAGGCTATATACAGCTTACATTGAGACTTAATCAACATTTATTAGTTAATTTAAGTAGATATATGTAGTGATATTTTAGTAGTGTCGTATCTACATATTATACACGTGTATGAGAGTGGTCTCATTTTCTATTATAAGCTAATGCTATATATATGTATATATACCACCAGCTTATAATAGAAAATAGATAATAGATATATTGGATAAAATATTCTAGTCAACATAATCTAGTCAAAAACTATTTACTTATTATTTGAATAATTTTTATTCGGTAGATGTACTTTTATGTTAACCAATTATAAATATGTGGTAATTAAAAAAAAAACTGTTTAAAAGTGATCGCTACAGATCGATCTTAATAAATTTCATAATTATAAGTATTCAAGTTATTGGATGAAATAAAAACAAAATTAAAGTCTTAAATTAAAACCAAATCGATATTAAATTAGCTTAGTATTTAAATTGTATGTATTTGATGGCTATATAACCAAATAATAATAATAATTTATAATATTAATTTAAAATATTGTAGTAACGAATGAGTATTAAAAAAATACAAAAAATATGATGTGTACGCATGCATAATAATAATTGTTATATGTCTGTAATCATAGTGTATTCTTTAAAATAATAAACAGAGTTGAACTCTATTACTTCATATTAACTTTATTATACATTTAAATAAATTCATTTATATATTCTGATTTAACGCACTAGTCTTGAATCGGATATAACTCTTTATTTTCAGGTTTCAAAATTTTCAAAACACCTAGAGGAGGATCCCTACTAATACTCGACGGGCAGAAATTTAATTTTAAACATAGCAGTGGTGATAGATATTACTGGTCCTGCAACCAAGCACCCCATGGCTGTCGTATGGTCATCATCACCTTAGACGATATCATTCTGAATATTAAAAATAAACATTGTCATAACAAAAAATAATCATTTTTCAAATTTCCAGGTTGCAGGAAACAGTATTTCTTATTGTGATTATGTTCTTGTTTTGTATAAAATATACCTACTAGAAAAATACTCGCATAATAATATATACACACACACGCACACACACACACACATAGGCATACACACACACACACACACACACACACACATAGGCATACATAGTAAATTACTTATTAATAGAGAATTATAGTTAAGTTAGATTTAAGTTTATAGGCCATAACGCCCACCTCCTTATTTGAGGCAATATAGTTATATTGCCTCAAATAAGGAGGTGGGCGTTAATGGCTGCGACACAGTTTTTTAACTAGACATTATCGTACACAATTTAAATGTACATGTACATTTTGTTCCTAATAAAGATTTTTATTATTATTATTAATAATAAAGATTTTTTTGAAATTCATTATTTTGATTTTACGTGTTCTTATTATGATTTATTTTAGTATTTTCGGGCCAAAAAAAGTACAGATTTTTTCATGATATCTATGCAGAAACAGTTGTGAAATTGGCATTAAAAATAAATAATAATAATTTAAAGTATGTATATTCTCTGAAATGAGTATATACATACATATATGAATGAGCTGTAACAGCTCAGTGGGCGAGCGCTTGCCTTGGAAACAAGGTGCGTAGGTTCGAACCCCGGCTCGCACCTCTGATTTCTTTAATTAATCATGTGCGAATCTTCTTTGTGCGATTGTTACTAGCTTTCGGTGAAGGAAAACATCGTGAGGAAACCTGCATGTCTGAGAAAGCCTAACTAGCTTTCGAATGACGTGTGAAGTCCGCCAACCCGCACTTGGCCAGCGTGGTAGATTATGGCCTAAGCCCCTTCACCTTGAAGGGAGGCCCGTGCCCAGCAGTGGGACATAAACAAGGGCTGTACAATTATTATTACAATTGTGGACAATTATTATTATATAATATTAGTTATTTATTATTATTATTTATTTATATAATTAATTAACTGTATTCGGTGAAGAAATAAGTAAAATAGTTTTCAATTATACTATTACATTTTATTTAAATTAAAGATGACAGTGTGTTTCTAATTTAAGGCTTGTTATTTGCGTTCTCGCCAATATTTGATTTTCGTAATTAACTTGTTATGTATTTCAATGTGGCCAACTTTTTTTTATTACAGCATTCACTTTCTGCGGTATTCAGGTGCATCCAGAAGTACGTCTAAAGAACCCTGAAGAAGTAGGCTACCTTTGGACAGGTGTGATCCACTTGTTACAATCACAGAATAAACATCACACAGATACTGGTGAACAGAAAACTGGGATAACTGTGAAACACTTATTCTGTCAACTTTACACTGTCGCTTCGAAGGAGAAAATTATTAAAGTTAGAAATTGGCCCAATCAGCTCGTTTTGAAGGTCGTGCCCAAAGTGAACGTTTCATTCTTTAGGACGTTTTTGAACGATTGCATAGTGATACCCATTCACTTACATACGAGCAGAATAAGGAACGAAGTGGCAACATTATTGACGAATACGTTAGGGTTGGTTCAGTTCCCGACATACACATCGGGGCATATAAAAATATTCATTCTCGTGTATCGTGAGGATAAAGATGATTTTATAGGCTACATACCTAATGATCAGGAAGCACTTTCGCTAGCTTACACTTTAGCTAAAAAGTACCAACTATCTAGAAATTTAGTGGGAAAGTAATATTGCTTCTTGGTTTTTGTATTATGTACTTACATTTTTTTCATATAAGCGGCTGTGGCTTTTCGTTAATCCCTTCCGATAGTGAGCACTTTAAAAGCCTATTTATTGTAGCTTTACAGTGTGATATATACTATATATGCCTACTCATTTGCTCGACCGAGCGTAGGTAAGGGTTTGTCCTAATACAAGAACTAATTATACAATTGTACGATTGAGCCTTTGAATGTGCATTCAATTGTATACTGAACTAGACTACAGGTGGCAGGAGCAGGCTACATATCGCCGTGACACCACTGGTATTTGTATATGTCGATGAAATAACTTCTGTAGTTAGTGACACGTGTCTATTTTAGAAATATGTAGAAATCAGTAGAGTCGCGGCAACACGGTACCTGCCGCTGTCGCTTGCAGTCGCCTACGGAATCATACCGCAAGGCAAAATCTCCCCATTTAGGACAGACCCATTACGAAGCAGGGTGAGCAAAACTTTATGTATACCTATTTACAATTTTGTTAGATTTTGCTTCTAAATAGAAATTATCTTAGTATTGGAATAAGGGTCTTGTTACATTTGGGCTTTCTTTTTTATTTGTAAAAAAAAATGTTATTGTAGAAAAAAAAAACATTTTTTTTCGGAATGACTAAAATTAATCATTAAGTTTTATTTAAAATAATTATATCAATATAAGTGACAGTTTGTTTGATTATTTGACTTTAGGGTCGAATGGCATGAATCATTGTGTAGATATTGGTAAAAGAGAGAAATGGGATCATGATTTTTGTGAATAAATACGATATTTACAAACTGAATAACTTTGAAATACTCGATCCTAACTTGTAGCACAGATTATCATTTAAACAAGAAGTCAAGTTATTTTCTTTTTGAAATCAAACTGTTTTTACGGATTTTATCGCGGTTTATTTTAGATTTTACTATCCCGACGTTTTGAATGCATTGCAGCACCCATGGTCACGGGAGGGGTCGGGATAGTAAAATCTAAAATAAACCGCGATAAAATCCGTAAAAGTAGTTTGATTTCAATTCGCGTAAGTAAAAGACAACATTTTTTTTTTTTTTTCAGAATCTAGGCCAATATTTTCGCAGACGAAGCACGGGAAGCCACAGTTGGACTTTAATAATTTCAGATTCAATTTTAAACACATGGCGGGTCACAAACGATACTGGATGTGCAACAAGGCCTGGAGAGGGTGTCGCGTCTCCGTTACCACTTACGGTGAATCTATTGTTCATGTCCGTAATATGCATAATCATTTTTGAGTGTAAGCTAAAATAAAGATGCATTTAAGCGCGCGCGCAAGCGTTTGTGATCATCTTTGTGGGCGGTATTGTGAAATATTGGCGGCAGTGGCCGTATGAAGAACATTATTTTAAGTAATAAATACAAGGCAGAATTTCGCGACAATCAGAAGCGGATTTATAAATATGCCGTCTGAGCCAAATCGACGCCTATGGTATATTTTTAAGGCTCAGGCCCCATTAGTGCGTTGCGTTGCGTTGCGTCGCATCGCGTCGTTGCAGCGACAACACTGCGACGTTTTCCATATATTTATTACGTCATGCCACATTAATGCGTTTCGTTGTCGCAACCGACGTTTTTTCGGATTGACAGACAAGAGACGAAGCGGGAGGGCGGGTGATGCGCTGCGCTGTCGGAGCTCCGGTGCGACGACGGACAGTGTTTCACTGTTTGAGGGGTAAACTAAGTACGCGTCGCCCTCTTGTGTTGCGATGTCGTGCGTCGACGTAACGCAGGTGTGGCATACAATGCGTTGAACCGTTGCGACGACGCGACGCAACGCAACGCAACGCACTAATGGGGCCTCAGCCTAACGGGCCCCTTGGTCTCGTGGTTATACATCCTGGCCGCTCGCTACCCGAAAGGTCGTGAGTTCAGAGCAGCTACTCGCGATCATGCGACACCGCCGTGGGACCGGCCAGTCACGGCTGGCCATCGATATAGTTTAAATAGTATATCAATGAGGCTGGCACATTATTATTCAATTCTTATTAACTTTTTTAAATTCAATTTTTAATTGAGAACATTATTATGTATAAGTCATGTTGTATAATTGATGTTATGGTAATAAAACTACTCTTACGGAATATGTCACGGTTTATTTTAGGTTTTCATTCCCGACGTTGCGAACGCACCCGGCAGTCCGCCCGTGACCATAGGTGCTGCAATCTAAAATAAACCGCGATATATTCCGTAAGAGTAGTTTTATTACAATGTATAGGATTTGCGTAAATAAAAGACAACATTAATTGATTTCATTTATTTTATAATGTATTATGTACTAGTTATTAAGATACATAATTACATTGATTCTAAACTAAACCCAGACGACTTTTAATTTTGTAAATTCCAGTTATTATTGTTTGTACCAATGTGGCCTCGAAACTCTCGAAGGGAAATTAGCACATCACTGAAAACAAAAAGAAATTAGAAGACCTATTAGGACTATTCACAAAAGTCGGCAATTTCCGTTTTAGATTCAATGAAAAGGTTTCCGACGATATCTTGTTATGCACAAATCCGTTTCTATTAAATCACACCTGATAAAATTGACAAAATACTTCGATGATGAATGTGTGAATAGGGAAATATGTAATAACAGGATATCAGCGAAAATGTGTTCATCCGATTCGGTTACGGAACCGACATTTGTAAATAGCCCAGCAGGTTGGGTGTTCACTTAAATCGATGTTGCAAAAATGTATTGAATGAATATTATGTATTGAAAGTAAACTATTTTAATGAATATATCAGCAATATAGGTAACTACTTTTACGGTTAATCGTATAATATATATCGATATACATATTATACAATTAACCATAAAAGTAATTCCGATGAATTACGGTTAAGATTAATCTTATATATATATATATATATCATTGTATATATGTATTTTTAATTATATATATGTATATATCACTGAATCCCAAGCCGATTGTATTATCCAGCCAGGTTCTCTACTAAAACTAGGACAAGTTATACTGGGTGTCCCGGAAAGGGTATATCAAGCCAAAGGATATGTATAGTATTGATAGTAAAGACCCGGAAAAAGATGTCAAATATGGCAAAAATTGATATTTTGAATTACATAAAAAAATATATTTATATCGGCTTAAAACCGTTTTTAAGCAACCCTGTGCCATCGTGCCTACTCTTATGGGGAGACTGCTTTTTATTGATTGCGTGCCTACCCGGTTTAATAAGAAATTCATGTATTTTTCGGGTAAATAACGAAAAAAATGTTTAACCCACTGAACTAAAACAACAGTTTTAGAAAGAAAATGATGAAGAAGTCTGTTGACTTCTTCATCATTTTCTTTCACAAATGGATTGCTTGTGGGTTACACAATACATACATTATCGGCTTGTTACCCCATTTCTGGGACATCCTGTATATGATTACTTATTTGATATCTATAGGTGCACAATTTGTTCAATTTGTTCTTGACTAATCTTACGTATATCATCCACAGCTGGCTACGTGTACTATGAAAACAACAAAAAGTACCTTATTATTGACGGATACGTGTTCTCGAGGAACTTGCAGTACCGCTCCAAGATCTGGTGGGCGTGCCGACAACGAAGGTCTTCGAAATGTAAAGCCTCGGCCGTCACTGTTGACAACATTGTGGTTAAGCATTCTAACTCACACACCCATGACGTGGTACCCTTGACCTGAGTTCTTGATGAATTAAAACGAACGTTGTACTCGTATTGTATCATTTCTAATTCTTTGTGTTAATAATAATAAAACGAGTAATAAGCCTTTTTATTTTCTTGACATATGTGTTCGTGCTACTTGCTGGCTTTTTAGAGAAGCTCAGTCACACAACGAGCTATGTTCGGAGTTTCTTTGCGCGATAAACTCCAGAATGAGAAGATTCGCCGAAGAACTAAAGTCACCGATATAGCTCTCAGAATCTGGAAGTTGAAGTGGCAATGGGCAGGCCACATCGCTCGAAGAACCGATAACCGATGGGGCAGAAAGGTTCTCGAGTGGCAACCACGAACCGGAAGACGCAGCATAGGTAGGCCTTCCACTAGATGGACCGACGACATTGTGCGCGTCGCAGGTAACCGGTGGTTGCAAATAGCCACCTATCGTTCATTGGGGCATTCGAAGGGGGAGGCCTATGTTTAGCAGTGAAAGTCTTTAGGCTGGTGATGATGATGATGATGATTTTATATCTACCTATACCTAAACATATACTTTTTGACGAATCTTACATATACCATTCACAGCTACCATTTTCTTTACTGAAATTAGGATTCTTACTATACACAAGTTCTTGTAAGTACACAATTAATTATTGACTAATCTTACGTAATATCATCCACAGCTCGCTATGTGAACTTCGGAACGAAAACATACCTTCGTATTGACGGTTACATGTATACGAAAGCCAAGCATTATGGCAAAAAGACCTGGTGGACGTGCAGGCAACGAAGGTCTACTCAATGTAAAGCCATGGCCGTCACTGCTGACCACATTATTGTGAAGCTTTCTAACATACACACCCATGACGTGATACCCTTGACGGCCATCTTGGCTGATGGTTAGTCACCCTGGCCGCTAGTGTCTGGGTGTTTTAACTATGTATAGTATACAAGTATGTATGTATAAGTATTTGGATCAGTTGTCTGGTTGGCATAGTACAGCCTCTGCCTAGCTTGTGATCAGATGGCCGTGTGTAGATTGTCCTTTATTTGTTGATGATTTCAAATTAAAACGAGTGTTATTGAAACCGATACTGTCTGTCTATCATTTCTAATTATTCGTGTAGTTATGAATAGCAATTTTATATCCTTGACATAAGTGATTTTTATTACATACTAAAATTAGAATTTTTAACTGTGGCGGCTTCGTGTGGCGGGTCACCCCCTTCCTTCTGATATGGTTGAGGGGAGTGATGGCTGCTGTTCGAGTCAACTCGTGTGCGGGTGCTGCTTGGGGGGACTGGTCCGACTACTATCCCTTTGGCCTTTTAGTTTGTTGAAATTTATGTCGTAATTTATTGTTTTCTTCTTTTCTCCCTTGCTTTATGTTTCGAACGGTAAGACACTATATCGCAAATGTTGATTCATTTTGTAACAAAACAATGTTAAAAAAAAAAGTTAAAAAATGACAAGCCCGCTGAGTTTCTTGCCGGATCTTCTCAGTTGAGGCCGCGTTGTGATCCGGTGGTAGCTTTTAAAAAATGACCATTCAAAAGTGCTAGCGTTAAGCCTATTTGAAATAAAGATTTTTAACCGACTTCAAAAAAGGAGGAGGTTCTCAATTCGTCTGTATATATTTTTTTTTTTTTTTTTTTTTTATGTATGTTCGCGCATAACTCCGGCAATTATGAACCGATTTGAAAAAATCTTTCTTCTATCCATTCTTCAATCCATTGATTGGGTCCCATAAAAAAATTATTGCGTAGTAATAAGTAGTTCCTGATAAAACAAGAATGGTGACTGCGCACTGAGAGTTGCAAGAAAGCCTATATAGATGACTTTATGGTGCTTTTTAAGGACAAAAATGGTCATAACTCTGGTAAATATTTACCAATTTCAATGATTCTTTTTTTATTCGAAAGAAGAAACCACTGTAATTAACCTGTATGAATTTTATTACAACCGGATAAGAACTTCCTGGAGGGCCATGAACAATGTGGAGGAATTTATCTGGCAAAAACCATAAAACTGATGTTCTCCATTACATTGCTCTGACAATTATGAACCGATTTCGATGATTCTTTTTTTATTCGAGAGAGTAAACTACTATGATGTTTCCATGCAAATTTCATTACGACCGGATATTTTTTTCTGAAGAAACATGAATTATGTAAAACTATGTAGACGATAATGTGATCATAACCTACCTAGCTAATTTTACGGTTTTCGATGGTTCAATCTTTATATATGAAAATATCACTAAAAAGTTTATAATAAAATCTTTTTAAGAAAAAATCGAACCGACTTCAATATCACTGAAAAGTATAAAATAATTAAAATATTATTGAAGTTGGTGCCAAATATACACAGCCGGTAAGCTAACACCAACTTCAATAATAGTTTAATTATTTTATACTTTTCAGTGATATTGAAGTCGGTTCGATTTTTTCTTAAAAAGATTTTTTGAGTTTGAGTTTGAGTTGAGAAAATTAAGTAAATGTTTTCTACATTTTGGGTAACGGTTTCCCCCAAATGTCTCCTTTTTGTCGCTATATGCCTGGCCTATTTCCAGTTTATGCGCAATGGGCGGGTACGCAGCTGACGTGGGTACTAAATGCCATTATATTGTCGTAGTAGGAATTGTTCAGTAGCGTTTAGGTGGTAAAATGACGTCAGTTAGTGCATGTAAACTCAGCGCCTTTGTGCTTCCTAAAAGTCGGTCCTGGATGTTATCAGGACTTATTAAAAAGGAGAATACAGTATCTTGAGACCTTCTAAGCTTGAGTATTGTAGTAATATCATTTTTAACGCAACGTGATTAAGTTAAGGCTTAATGATATTTATCACAGAATCCCAAGCCGGTGATAATATCAAGACATTTTCTCTACTGAAGTAAGGAAAAGTTATTTAGGTTTTTCCAATGATATTATATACTATAGATATGCCATTAGCGCACGCCAGACGTTCAGCGAGTATCCCGCAACTGGGTTTTGTAGGAGTTAGTCGCACGCCGTCCCGCGTAGTTAATGCGACATCGTGACGTCTATCATAAAAAATAAATAAAACACCGTCCTGCGTATTTAATATTGCACATATTAAATACGCAGCATTACCAGGCAAAACTAAATAGTCAGGGATCATATATCACATGTAACTTTGAAAAAATAATAAATAATTTGATTTTGTAAAGTATTTCAATTTTATTAATAATATTGTAAGAAATAATCCTAAAACTGAATATGTCCGTTGACAAGATGACACTGACAAGTGTTTAACCAATGCTGACAACGGAACGCACAAAATATAGCCATCTCGTATTCTATTACTTTTGTTGTTATGCATCTGTCCTTGTCAGACTACATGTAGGAAAATGTATAGCTAGGTATAGCTAACTACAAGAGACACAAGTTTTATCGTGCGTTAGTAGCGATATAATGAGTAAAATATCATTGGGTTTTTCTTATTAAGGATTACGTATTTGGTATCTAGACACAATTCATTCTTGACTAATCTTATGGATGTCATCCACAGCTTGCTACGAATTCTTCGAAGACAAAAAGTACCTTATTATTGACGGTTACGTGTATTCGAAGAACTTGCAGGATGGCCTCAAGGTCTGGTGGGCGTGCAGACAAAGAAGGTCCACGAAATGTAAAGCCATGGCCGTCACTATCAACAACAAGGTGGTGAAGAATTCTAACATACACACCCATAACGTGATACCCTTGACGTGATTTCATGGTGAATTAAAAAAAAAGTTACTTATAATATAACCAGTGATCGGAGTTGCTAGATTGATTTTTAAGTCATTGACATCAAACGCATAAGTCAACATGGATATGCCTCCAAGTTTACGAATTTTTTAAATGAATATGATTTTTTTTTCGGAATTTTTAAACTATTACACGAATCTAAGTCAAAAACGTATCAAGACTATGCTGCTAGTGGCGTAGGCGATCGGCTTAGGTGAATCAGTGTAACCGATGTGGACTAAAAATAATTATTTTGTGATTGTAATAATGATCCATAGTATTAACAATTAACGTTTTTTCTTTGCTTACGTACGTTTTTTATTAATGAAATTCCGGTACTTACCTTCATTATATTCAAGTCATGGCTTCATTTTGGGAAAAGGCCCAAACGGTTTATTTTTATCGCTCGCTATACCTATGTCTCGTCCATTTCCACTTTATGCAATGGGCGCGGCTGATATGGATACTACATGGTTATTATTGTCATAGAAACTGTTCGGTAAGCGTTCAGTTGGTTAACCGACATCAGGCAAGGCCAGTCTATAGATAGGTGACCGTTAAACGCAACGCCTTCGTGCTTCGCGAACAGTCGACCCAGGTTGTTGTCATCTAGGTAGCTGTTGTTAAGCCAAGGCTGAGGGCTAAGGGCAGTTTGAACATCTCAGACACAAGGTCGGCTCCTAAAAGAGGAGCAGGAAAGATTGGTCAATCAACAAGAGATGATGAACACAGAAAATTGGACAGATTGTCCAGAGTATTGGTCTATTAGAGGAAGCTCTTTTCGCGCATCCTAGAAAAGTCCAGCCTAGTAAGTGACTAGGCCACCACTGTCTAGTTTATTTCTAAAGGTTAAATTGACTCAGCGCTTGATAAACCAATCCTTTCCATAAATAGCAGTTCGACTCGGGAAAAATTTTTCTTTTTTAAACAACTTAAAACGAGTTAAACAGGACAGTCCGAGTAAGCGATATGCTTTCTCTATAGAGAGTTACTTAAATTTAGTTCTAAATGATGTATCATTTGTTGCTAATAAAATATTCTATTCTATTCTATGAATAAAAAAAAAAAGTTTTCCATATCTTTCTCTATAGAGAGTGCTTGTATATATTTGTATTACGTTTGGTTCGTCGTCATTCAAAATGTTCAACGACGAAAACTGAAGGAATACCTAACGAAATTCTCGGAAATCCATATATATATTATATACCATATTTTATATACCATGACACCAGAAGTAGTCGGATTAGAACGTAGGATAGTAATAAAGAGACGAAGCATTCCTGATTGCAGTATTGCATTGAAATTGGCATCTGTTCAAGCGGAGATTGCCTCTTCGCTCTACAGGCTGTTAAAAAAACCCTGTCCGATTTGTATGGGGAATATTCGCATTGATGATACAGATTAGGAAAAATATTATCGAGATATTCAACAAATGAGTTATGTACGTACGGTTGTATTGAGACATTGAATTATATCTTCAACGATCGGACATGGTTTAATTAACACTTTGTATAACAGAATTTGTATCTTGGGACCAATTAAAAGAGATACCGTAGTATCTTAAGACCTTGTAAGCTTGAGTATTGAAGTAATATTATTTTAATACAATGTGATTAAGTTTGTTTTTAATGATATTTATCACAGATTCCCAAGCCGGTGGTAATATCCAGCCACTTTCTATACTGAATGTTGTCTTCTATTTATGCGAATACTATGTACACATTGAAATAAAACTACTTTTAAGGATTATATCGCGGTTTATTTTAGGTTTTACTTTCCCGACGTTTCGAATGCTTTGCAGCACCTATGGTCAGGGGCGGACTAAGAACCGCGATATTATTATATACCGTAAAAGTGGCTTTATTTCTCGATTGAATTTAGCAAAAGTTATTTAGGATTTTTTTATTATTATTATAGATTACTTGTTTTTTCATTTATAAATAATATAATAATATCTTGGGACAATCCACACACGGTCATCCGATCCCAAACAAGGCAGAGCCTGTACTATGGAAACCAGACAACTGATACTAATACTTATATACATTTTTTTTTGTAAATACATATTTAAATAAATAATTAATAACACCCACGACCCATCGGTTAGCAGCCAGGGTGTCTAACCACTAGACCAACGGGCCTGCCATTTGTGTATTTGTTATATATGTCGGAACACGGCTAAGGTACATAACGAACAAGAACAAACTGAACGGCAACGGCAACCTCGCCCAGTCACTGATCTCTTCAATACGCAACACACTCATCAGGAGCAACTCTTACGAAACCTTACTTGAATGACCCTTGCGTCACCAAGCATACCACCAGATCATGATTGGAGTAGGGCATCGAAGCCCTACCTACCTAACGATTGGCCTCTACCATATCCCACACTCTCATCCCCACTCACAGCCAACCCTGACCAACCAGCTTCCTATTCCGACCTTCAAGCTACACAAGGAACTAATCACAATTACCCAGAAATATCACAATAGACAGACTCACTGTCACGACAGAACAACTCGACTAACTCAGAACGATTGCCTCAGACAGACTTTCCCAGACAGACTGCCACAAACAGACTGACCTCTCCGCGCTCGGAACACTTCTTATAAAGACCATCGTTAGTTTCCCTCTCCATTACAATTTATGAAATGACATCTACCCTACATTTAAGAATCTACACGATCCTTTGTGTTTCGTAGTCAATTGACGACCCATACTAAAGGCGACATATATACACAATTCATTCTTGACTAATCTTACGTATCATCCACAGCTCGCTACGAATTCTTCAGAAACAAAAAGTACCTTCTTATTGACGGTTACGTGTATTCGAGGCAATTAGATTATGGCTCAAAGGCCTGGTGGGCATGCAGACAACGAAGATCCACGAAATGTAAAGCCATGGCCGTAACTGTTAAGGACATTGTGGTGAAGAATTGTAACGTACACACTCATGACGTGATACCGTTGACGTGATTTCTTGTTGCATTAAAACGAACGGTATTTGTAACCGATATTGTAATCCTCTAGGTATATCTAATTTTTTGTGGTAATTATAATACAAGTGAAAAATTCTTTTTATTTCGTTGACATAAGTGATTATATACTAAAATTAGAATTTGTATTTTTGCTTAAATTATGGCTCCATTTCGGGTAATGGCCTCTCACAACTGTCTCTATTTTTTTTAATGCTAGGTAATTATATGCCTTGTCCATTTCCACTTTAAACGCAATGGGCGGAGACCCAGATAACATGAGTACTACATGGTCATTATTATCCTAGTAGAAATTGTTCGCGTTCAGTTGGTAAAACGATACCAGGTAAGGTCAGTCTATAATAGATAGGTGACCGTTTAGTGGCACTTAAACGAGTCTTCATGCTTACTAAAAAGTCGGTCGTGGTTGTTGTCAGGACTAATTAAGAGGGAAAATACAGTATCTCTGGACACCTTCTAAGCTTTAATATTGAAGTAATATTATTATTAACAATGTGCTAGGGTTTGGATTTAATGATATTTATCACGGATCCCAAGCCGATAGTGATATCCAACTGGAGTTAGGATAAGATATTTAGGATATTTACTACTTACAGAATTAATTATTGACTAATCTTACATAATATCATCCACAGCTCGCTATGTGAACTTCGGAAAGAAAACATACCTTTGTATTGACGGTTACATGTATACAAAAAAGACGCAGTATGGCACAAAGACCTGGTGGATGTGCAGGCAACGAAGATCTGATCAATGTAGAGCCACGGCCGTCACTGCTGACCATATTGTAGTAAAGCTCACTAACTTACACACTCATGCCGTGATACCCTTGGCATGATGTTTTGTTGAATTAAAACGAACGTTTTTTGTAACCGATATTGTCTATCAGTTGTTCCTCTTCGTGTTGACATAGATACTCCTTTTTTTACAGACTTCAAAAGAAGGAGGTGGTTCTCAATTCGACTGTATATTTATTTATGTATCTTCGCGCATAATTCTGGAAATTATGAATCGATTTGAATAATTATTTCTTTTACCGATAGTCCGATCCCATAAAATAACTATTGCGTACGAATAGTTCCTGAAAAAACAAGAAAGGTGCGTCAGAAAAAAATTGCTAAAATGCCTAAAAGATGATCTTTTCAGAATAAGTAACTAATTAGGGGGAATATTAACAAAAATGGTCACAACTTTGGTAAATATATACCTTTTTTAATTATTTTTTTCGAGAGAAGGATCTACTACAATGAATCTGTATGAATTTTATCTTATTGACGTAGTGGAAAGTACAATCAGTTTGTCAGGTAAGGTCAGTCCTTAATCCTTAGAGGTTTCGTCTACTACGGCGACTCCGTGGAGGACGGCGGCGGGGTTGAAACCCCTGTCCCCGTGAACACCGTGTTCCCGGGGGGCTATAATGCGCTCCCCGGGGGCGGGCTCAAAGGCACTGAGGCGTGCAGATCCCACCGGAGGACAGGTCTTGTGTCGAAGCGACAGCCTCGAGGGTTTTAGTGGGTTCCACATACATCGGTTGACCCCCCCAGTGCCCGGACACCGATTTAACTTTTCCTACGCGAGAAAATAACAAAAGGCTCTGCCTAGTTTGGTTTTAGACAGCCGCCGTTATTAACCGACTTCAAAATAGGAGGAGGTCATCAATTCGGTTGTATGTTTTTTTTTGACTAATATGTTATCCACAGTCGAATACGTGTTTCATGGAGGCAAGAGGTACCTCTGGCTCGAAGGCCACATGTACACAAGGAACATGCAATCTAACGCCAGGACTTGGTGGGTGTGCAGAAAACGCATATCAAAGAAATGCAAAGCAACCGCGGTCTCCGTTGAAAATACCGTCGTCAAGAAATATACTCAACATACTCATTAGATTAATTCAATCTGGGCCCTACCTTCAGCTATTATAGCAGTGTTAAAATAATCTAACTTTTCCGTAGGAAAGTGACGCTGATATACGAAGTTTATAGTACTGCTCCTTTCTCTCACGAAAATAATATTACAATAATACTGCTCTATCAGATGGCTGTTAGCCCCTAGTAGACTTTTTCCCTCCATCTGGGATATATGAAATGGTAACTTACTATTACTATTGTTAAGTATGGGGTATATTTCCCATTACGTCAGATCCCAAGTAGGGAATGAAATTCATGACATACATGTGAAACTGATATCGCTATTTTAATGTTATTTAATGATATTAAATGTTATTATTTTTTTTGTGCCATATAAAGCAACGAATGTTATTATTATGGGGTGAATCACCTCTATCGATATGCTTGTAATATCATATGAAATGTTTAAAATATACTATCTATATAAAAATGGTGTATAAAAATCACTGTCAACGGTCCGATCCAGATTAAACCGGTATTGTCAACTACTGGCGTGTGTAAAAGTATTGCGTTATTGTAGGAAGCTTCTTTTGTTCTATGCTTGATCCGTTACTAAGTTGAATTTAAAAAATGCTATTAATCATTACCAATATCATCCACAGCCTATGAATGCTACGGAGACATGAGGTACCTTTGTAGCAAAGGTTTTATGTATAGGAGAAACAAGAAATCTGGTAGAAAGATCTGGTGGGTGTGCAAGCATCGAATGTCGAAGAATTGTAAAGGATCCGCTGTTACTATTGGGAAAACTCTGGTCAAGGAGTATAGTGTACACAGCCATCAGAGTTATTGTTGATAATATAGAGGGAGCTTTTTTCAAAGTTTTTGTTTATTTACTAAAGTCGGCAATTTCCTTTCAATACTGAGGCAGCCCCGAAATAGCTTTCAGGGCAATGGGCAGGCGACATCGCTCAATGAACCGATACTCGATAGGGAAGAAAGAGGAGTGCATTTCTCGAGTGGCGACCATGAACCGGAAGACGCATCATATGCATGCCTCCCACTAGGTAGGTGGACTGACGATACTGTGCGAGTCCGCAGGTAACCTGTGGATGCAAATATCTAGTTGTCAAAGTTGAGGTTGTTGTTCAAAGGTGAGGCTTATGTTCAGCGGTAATAATAATATTGTGAGACAATCCTCACACGATCATTTGATCACAAACTAGGCAAACTAAAACCCGACTACGGATAAAATCGCAGTCTAATAATGTGATATTATATAGCCAGTGAACAATCAAGAGGCTTCTAACGACATCCTACTTGTCAAATAAAGTTAAGTAGATTAGAAGATATGCGGGAACAGATGAACATACATACATACATACATTCTTGTTAAAATCATAACCCTCCCTCCGTTCCGTAGTCGGGTAATGAGTGATACGAGTGCTTATATACTTTTTATAAATAAAACTTATATAGATAAATAATGGCGTCAGTGGCGTGATATTGGAGAGGCCTATGTCCAGCAGTGGACGACTGTAGGCTGATGATGATGATGGTGATAGATCAATAACACCCAGACCCAATAAGCCGGGGTTAATTACCCACCCTGGACACATATAATTATGTATATTAGGCTTGTGTTTAATAATTCACTTGCTGATTCGCGCAGTTCCACCCGCGCTCTTTTTACGTTAACCCTCCAATTACCGATGAAACATTTATAATACTTTTTTCAAAGTCTTGCTTGTCATGCCACTGAGTCTCAGAGTAATTAGAATGGAGCTAGTATCGCGTCGATTCCCCGAACA
Organism: Furcula furcula; assembly: GCA_911728495.1. NCBI lineage: Eukaryota > Metazoa > Arthropoda > Insecta > Lepidoptera > Notodontidae > Furcula > Furcula furcula. The sequence goes on along the minus strand of OU452254.1, from coordinate 6,911,437 downwards.
AATTTTTCGTGGCACTTTTGCGGGGTGCGGGAGGCGAAGTAAACACACTCAGATACAATTTCACGCATACTCTTGCAAATGTCTAATGCAAACTCTTCATGTTTCTATGAACCCACACTATAATAAACTCGCAACACATTCAAAAAGATACGCACACAAATAAAGAATGACCTGAACATATGAACAAAAATTTGGCAGAGAGGTTAGCGCATCATGGTCTCTCCAGTGGTATATCCTAGATTATAACAAAAACTCGGTCCAGCCACTGAACTATCCCCGCTCATGTCGGTCTTCAGTCCCATCCCATTGACCTTGTGAAAGATTTGCCGTTGCAACTCTCGTTCGGGAGGACATTATTATTTTGGAAATCTCTTATGTTTCTATGAAATTTAATGCCCTTCATGATCTTTTTAAGTGTTATAAACACACACTAAACTAATTATTACTCAATCCACAGTCCACTTCGAATACTACGGTGGCAAGAGATACTTATGTGTCCAGGGATATGTGTACAGGAAGAACATACAGTCTGACAACAGAACCTGGTGGGTATGCAGGAAAAGGGTATCCAAGAAATGTAAAGCGTCAGCTGTTACAGTTGAAAATACTGTGGTGAAGACATATGGTGCACACACCCATGAATATTATTCTTAAAGAAATAAATTATTAACTCTTGATGGAACTGTATTTTTGTCAACATCTTAATTACAAATCACATCATTATCATGCGTGTTTGCGTTTGTGTGTGCCTGCGAGTGTGTGGGTGTATTTATCTGTATATGTGTTTGTGTGTCAAAGTACACTGTATTGGAGATATAATTGCGCCGGCAACAAAAAGGAGGATAATTATCCTTGGCCGTCAGCTTCGATTTATACGCAAATAAGCATGTTAGTGTGTCCCGCTGTTGTGCAAAAGCGTCTTCCTCACTCTTCACCTCGATCTATTACCATCTCTGGCCAAGTACTGTCCGAGAAAAGGTCAAAATCATCCGACCGCCGGGTGGAGTCTCCTTCGTGACAGTACTAGGCCATATCCAACCCACTAAGCTTTGCATTTTCACACCTACTGTCATTTTTAACATTCTTAAATCAATCAGTCTTGAATCCAGTAATTTCTTTAACTACAGCTTCTTAATAGAATACAAAAACGTTTTAGTACAGTGTTGGTTTGAGGAAGAATATTGACACCGCGACTGCTTTCTTCCACAAGGAATATCCTCCTCCTCCTCGCGTCGTATTTCCTCATTGCTGAGGGTCGTGATTACCCTCAAATGACACACTAGATAAAACAACTTATCACCATATTTTCCTGTCAGCGGCGCTGTGTAGCGCACTATAGTCTGTAGACTTGCGGATGTTTTTTTTTTTGACGCGGGGGAATCTTCCAAAGATCGCCGGGAGCTGTGGGGCTCGACCGGGGTATGTGGGATTCTTACCCACTAAAACCCCCGCGGCTGTCGCATCGGCACACGAGAGGGGGGACCCCAGGACTCTCCGGTGGGATCTGCCCCTCAGTGCCTTGCCTTTGAGTCCGCCGCCGGGGGGCGCATTGTAGCCCCCCGGAATCAGTCACGGTGCTCACGGGGACGGGCGTCGCAACCCCGCCGCCGTCCTCCTCGGAGTCGCCGCCGTACTCAATGGACGTTCAAAGGGCCCACACCCCGAACGTGCAGCGACTCCGAAGAAGACTTGCGGATCTGGTCCAACCAACGGATGGGACAGCGACCCCTGGGCCGTTTACCATCTACTTTCCCAGTTACCATGAGCCGTTAACAGAATAATACCTGACACTCGTTGCAGTAGGTATGATACGTGGAGTTTTTTTTTCAGTTAACTACATGTCACGAGGGAACCGAAGATACTTGGAGTTCGATGGCTATTTGTACCGGAGGAACAACGCAAAAGGACCCAAAACCTGGTGGATTTGCCATAAAAGAGACTTTTTCAAATGTACCGGGTCCCTGGTGACGGTAAATAAAGAATTGTTGAAGGTAATTTCCAGACACAACCATGAAAGAATAATATAGGCTAAAGTATTTTAGAGTGGAAAACATCATGAATCCATACCTTAGGACTATATGGTAGTGCTTCGGAGGTCACATCGTTCCCGGTTTTTGTTCTCTAGATAGCAGTCGCTAAGCCAAGTCTACAATGCGCCTCCTAACGGCTCAAAGGCACGGCACTAAGGGTTACCTGGTGCAGATCCCAGTCAACAGCCCAAGTCCCCAATCTCGTGTGCCGATGCGACAACCGCGGAGATCTTACTGGTTTAGAATTCCACATACCCTGATGACTTCCCATGGTCTTGAGGACCATTATAAAGATCTCCCCTGCGTCAACAAACACAAGTTTACTACCTAATATTCATTAAAAAACAATCAAAGATGTGATATCTACATTGATGGGTTTTAGTTTAAAACTATGGTAATAAAATAAGTATTTATACCCTTTTTGGTTGGAAATTTAGAAGAAGATGTAATATACATAAATAATTATTTCATAAAACAACTTAAGCCTCTAGTTGAGATATAATTAGGACAAATTATCTAAATAATATAATTACCAAAAAAATATATGTGGAGTTTATACATGTAAATATCTGGAGTTCATACATGTAAAGTATAATGATTATGTAAAGGCTAAATAAATGGTTGAATATTTTTATGTTGTATTTGTCATTATTCTATAATACAAACTAATTCAATAAATTGTAAAGGAATGTGTATTAACAGTAGTAACTGAAGATGTAAATTGAACTAATTCAGCCGTAAACGATAGTGATATCAAGATTCGTGAGCAAGATAAACTAACATACACGTTATAGTTAAGTATAAACAAATCCTTATATCCGATTTCATAGAAGTATTTGAATAAAAACTACAAGAATTCTGATGCTGAAATCTGCTAGAGTGTACTCGATATAAAAGATGATTATTTCAGGATGTAAGGCGGTCTCGGAAGCATGTGACGACTGCACCCACCTGTGGTTCCATGGCTATCGGTACACGAAGAGTAACACCTTTGGAGACAGGATCTGGTGGGCTTGCAGTCGCCGGAAGTCCATGAGATGTCCAGCGACCATCGTCACATACGACGGACAACCGATCGAGATTAGCATCAAGAAACATAACCATAAAAATTATTGAATTACTTTAAAAAATTAAAGAAACTTATTAAAGAAACGAATTTGGTAACAAACTAACATTACTTGTAATTACTATCACAAATATTTACACAATTATAACTTTAACGATTAGGGTTAAGGATTGGGGTATTTCTAAATTGGAAATGTCCAGCAGTTCTCGAATAACAAATTTTAGTTTAAGAGTAAACTAACTAATCGAACAAATTTAAAGCTCTCGGACTCGTGATCTAAGAATATAGTTTTGATTTTGATATTTAATTTGGACATATTATTGTTACAATACTGCGTTTTTCTAGTCTTCTTAATCATCATCGAAAGATGTACTTTCAAAAAGTCGAAAAAATTGTATGGTTGGTGTATTATCAAACCTCTAATATCAAATATTCTTAACATTTAAGCCATTCTCATATATCATAAAATAATAACTCGAAAAAACCGCCCTCTATCATAACTTAGAATCTGTTTTGTTCTTGTTTGATTGACTATAGTTACATGAGGCAACGCGTCGTACGAGTTGTTATGATCATCGTTTTGATTTCAGGGTTAATTGCTTATGTAGGTCTTTTGGTCTAAGCGTAAAGTTCTGAATGAAATGCACTTAACAATAAACGTTCCCGTTTTATATAGTGCAAGGTATCAAAAACTTCATATACTGTATTTTCTTGTTTTTTTTTTAGTTAGACATAAATCTGACTGATTAAAATTCCTATTTTATATGAGAATGGGCAAATTAGACATTTGTTCTATAATCTGCTAGTCATAAATACTCATTCGTTGTGATTTTTCGAATAATAATACTAGTATTTTGTGAAGTGTTTTTGCGATTTAACTAGCTAATTTACCAAATATTTGAGATATTACTATTTCTTCGTTATTAAGTTAATAAATTACTAATACGTGTTACTATTTTTGATTATTTGATTTTACCTTTATCATTTCAACGATCTTACCCCTTAAAACATCAATTTGTCTATATATTGGTTTTTTGAAGAAAGTAATTAATCCAGGTGTGAATACTGAAGTTCCTTTTTTTTTGTGAAACTAGCTGCTTGTTTGCCGGAAGGTATACAATAAGCTTGCCTATTTATTTTTACACAGTACAGCATTACAGTTCGTCACCTAAGACGTTTGTTATAAAGGTTGTTGAATCCAGTCATTCTCCAGCTCCAGGTTTGTATTAGAATATCTACTAATGTGATAGTAAGGGGCTTAATTTCTAATATGACCGTGATCCTTTTATATCCATGTATGTGCGGAGTCACAAAGAGCTTCTGTGTTTCATCAATTACATGCATTGTGATGTTCATCTTCACACCTATATCATCTAAAACACCTGAATTAATTAAAACTCGTAATAAGTTAATAATTATGAATTTTATAGATGCTAACGTTTTCTTCATGACAACGCGTTACGGAAACCCAGTGATGGTCATTGATGACTATCGCTTCAATAAAAGGAGTGACAGCAAAGGACCGAGAGTCAGTTGGGTGTGCGTGAAGAAGGACAGGCAGTGCCGGGCCACGGCCGTTACTATCGACAACAAGATCATACAGCTGAAGAACTGGCACAACCATTGATGGTTTATCCGGCGAAGTTTAGAAAGTCAGAGAAAGAGTAATATTAAACATAGTGATTAGAACGAGTCTCGTTGTACATAATGTGTGTGTAGTACATTCAGATTTTCGCTCAGTCGAATTTTACTAGTCCTTTATATCATGTATAATAATAGTGTCAGAGGTAGGGTTTTTTTTAAGTTTATGAACTTATCTATCCGTAAAAAAAATTGAGATGTTTTTGTTCTTTAAAAAGTGGTTTGACCAGTTTAGTTTTACTGGCCATCATTTTATGTAATTTGAAGACCACTGAAAGCCTTGTCAAAAATTAAAAATATTGAACGTGAGAAAATTTCTACAGCTTATAATATTTACTTATTAAATAAGATTTAAAAAAAAATAACATTATTTACTGTTTGAAAATCAAATTCCAGCTTGTAATATTAATTTCTAAATTTAAAATAATAAATGTAATTTAACAGCCTAACGCATGATGCTATATTGACTGCTTTACAAACCCAAAACACGGAAGAGCCATATATTAACATCATAAAATCAATTTACGCCAATAGCTCAGCCAACATAAAACTCCAGACACCCGGCACCCGGTTTCCTATACAGAGAGGTGTGAAACAGGGTGACCCGCTCTCTCCTAATCTATTCACATCTACCCTTGAACAAGTTTTAAAGACCATATCTATGTCATGGGCAAGTAAAGGTATTGAAATCGGCAGCAAAAGATTAACTAATCTTAGATTCGCCGACGACATAGTTCTTTTTGCCTCAACTGCATGTGAACTCGATGAGATGATTGAAGACCTAAGCAGGGCGAGCCTTGAGGTTGGACTAGCGATGAATCAGTCTAAGACCAAAGTTATGACAAATAGCACGAAACGTCGGATCGAGGTAGATAGGCAGGAGATACACTATGTCGATGAATATGTATATTTGGGCCAATTAGTCTCATTTGAAAACAGGCAGGACAAGGAGATCAATCGCAGGATCGAAATCGCCTGGAAGAACAACTGGTCCATGAAAACGCTGATGAAGGGAGATCTTCCACTATCGCTAAAGCGCAAAATACTCGACATGTATCTTGCCCGTCCTAACGTACGGTGCACAGACGTGGTCACTGACTGAATCTCAAAAGTCCAGGCTCAAGGTTTGTCAAAGAACGATGGAGCGCAGTATATTGGGCATAAAATTGTCGGATCGGGTCCGGAACACCATACTGCGAGCCAAAACGGGTGTAATAGATGTGGGCTACAAGGATGCTAAGCTAAAGTGGGAGTGGGCAGGGCACGTATACCGCGTGAGTTCCAACAGATGGGCAAAAACTGTCACACAGTGGACTCCTGCAAATGGGCGAAGACGCCGGGGCAGGCCACGTAAAAGATGGTGTGACGACTTGAACGCCTTTGAAACGGAGTGGGCGGATATTACTATGGACCGGGGTAGGTGGAAGTGTATGGGGGAGACCTTTGCCCAGCAGTGGGACACAACAGGTTAATAATAAAAAAAAAAATGTAATTTATCTTTAGTATTTTTATCATTCACTTTTTTCCATTCACCAATCAAATATTCAATGATGAACATACATTTTAATTTTTCACAATCTTATGAAGCCCGACCAGGGAGAGGTCAGGCGTAGAACAGACATTTTTACATCCTCATTCGATGCCTGGATCATCTCATTTTCCAGACATGATTGTCTGTAAGGAATAACTACGCAAATTTGTTGTTTCTAAAAGTTAGTGCTAAAATTAACACATTACTTAAGCTAACATAGAATCGACTGACTAGCACCAACTTCAATAATATTCAAGTTATTTTTCACATTTTATTGTGGTGTCTATTGAAGTCGCTTTAGTCTTTTTTTTTTAAGTTTTCAATAAGAATACTATTACGAAAATAGTCAATTCACATAAATTATATACTTAAAATCAATTTTAATGCATTTGTATAAATTCAAAATACCTACCTATAAATAAAATGGTTAAATATCAACAGCAAATTTTAATTTTAAATTCCTATTTTTTTTTAACATATTGTATTGTTTTGATTTTTTTAATGATGCAAGCCTTATTTTTGTAAACAGATGTTGTTTTAGTCCCAACAAGAAGAGGTGGAATGCAACTGCTGGTAAATCAGATCGTTTTTAATAGGAATAAAGTTTCTGGTGAAAACGCGTATTGGGTATGTAACCGAAAGGCTCATGGTTGCAAGGTAACCGTACATACTTATGGTGCGGAAGTGTTGAACATTAAAGGGAAACATACAAACCATTAAAACACCATAGATCCATTTTTTAGATGGTATGAGTTATTAGTAAGATTAAACAGATTTTAATTTTATTATTGTTGAGAATTTAGCTCTTGACTGTACACCTTTTGTTTATTATAAATATAAATAGTAAAAACCTGTATAGATCCTGTAAAACCTGTTTATATTTTGACTGAATTATTTCTGTGATTATTTAGTGAATCTTTATATTGCATTTAGTTTACTGCGGCTTAATTCAATCACAATTCGTTTATTGTAATAAAACTACTCTTACTGAATAAATCGCGGTTTATTTTAGGTTTTACTCTCCCGACGCTTCGAATGCAATCATCGATATAAACTAGATTTGGTGTCACGGTTCAAAAAGTGGTAGCGAGAAATAGCGCCCTTGTGTCGCTATTTCTTTACAAGCCACATCCTGACATATTTATTTTTGCCGATAGGAGTGTCGCTGCTGTCTATATGAAACTTTCAAACTTCAAGTCATTATCATTATAAAATCGTTAGTTCACATTTCCGCCACCAGCACAAATAAGTTTGCAACCTCCGCGACCACATTTTAGATGTCATTTTGTTCGTGAATGTTTATCTAGTTATTATATCGATGAATGCAATGCAAAATGTGTAGTACCTATTCGTGTAAATAAAATACAAAATTCGTTTAGTCGTTTTGGAGGAAATCGCGGTTAACATACATACACTAGGCTTGTAATGAACTTTTCAACGATTACAAATTCTTTTGCGGCTCAATAGTTATATAACGCCTACACTGTTAACTAAAGTAGGGCCAATTTAATAGATCACATTTGACACTTCATCAAAACTTTGTAACGGCGGGCATATTTTTTTTTCGAAGTTACAACATTACAATTCCTTCATTTTTTTCAATTACGATTACATATTATTTATTGTAATAATAACAAAAGAAACAGACAGAACAAAGACACTGACAGATTTAAAATGGGATCTATTAAAAAACTTACCAAGCTACTTACAAGCTTAGTTAAGCTTGTGAACTTTGAGTTACCAAGCTGTTTTTGCTACCGCGTTGCATTGTTTCTACGACCGCATAATAAAATTGTAATCGGTTTCAAGTTTATTTGAAATGGAGTAGGTACAGTATATCTATTCGGTATTATAGAATAGTAGTATATGACGGGCCCATTGGTCTAGTGGTCAGACACCCTGCCTGCTAACCGATGGGTCGTGGGTTCGATTCCCGCCAAGTGTCTGGGTGTTGTTTATCTATTTAAGTATGTATTTAAAAAAAAAACTATATAAGTATTAGTATCAGTTGTCTGGTTTCCATAGTACAGGCTCTGCCTAGTTTGGGATCGGATGGCCGTGTGTGGATTTTTCCAAGATATTATTTTAAATTAAATTTAAAATTAAATTAAATTTATACTTTATTCGACTGGAATCGAACTAGTACGAACATTATCAGCCCAACGGCTTTTTTTTTAGGTGGGGAGTCAGTTTTATTTATTATGTCAAATAATTTTCGGTAGCAGCCTGGTTTTGGAAATATTTTTACTAGGTGGACTGTCAAAGTAGATACCAACAGAGTGCCAGACATGCCGAACGTCGGACTGTGTAAATGCTGACTGCTGTGTTCCGGTGTTAGGACACTTTAGCTGGTAAATGTAACAGGTTCAAGAACTCTTTTGGAAAGACTCGACCCCTTTTGGAAAGAATACAAATTGATAGAACAAGGATTTATTGAAACACCATTCCGAACGCTGTGTTCTGGCGCGAAGGGCACTGTAGCTAGTGAAATTACCGGACACAAAGACTTAATATATAATGTCTTAAGGGGCCGCAACGCGCTCGTGATTCTTCTGGTGTTGCTAGCGTCTATACGCTGTGGTGACTGCTTACCATCAGGCGGGCCACACGCTTGCTGGCCACCTTGGTAGTATAAAAAAAAACATAACAAACCTACTATTTCAATAATAAGGCATGTACTCTAGATGATATAATTGTTTTCATAACTCTTTCAGCTTATTTCGGGTACACGCTTGGAGGCAAACGATGCCTAGACGTAGGAGGCCATAGGTACACCATCCACCAGAATGAGGGGGTGAAGATCAGATGGAGATGCGTCAAGAAGATGACCGGCTGTCAGGCCTTCGTTATTACGATAGACAATATTATTATAAGAGTACGGGCCGGCCATAACCATTAGTCAAAATAAAGCTAAAGCTATCAACTTGTCTCAGGTTATCAAAAGAAAGATTTTTTCTCAATTGCTATCGATGACGTAGATGAACGCTTTAGTATATCTTTAAATAAGATACATCCATAATGATCTCTAGGTGAATGTTTGACCATCAAATTTAGTTATATCGTCTAGTGCCCTCTGTTAACCTGACAAGAGGGGTACACGAATCGAAGATACACTTCGCTTCAAGATTTAGTAGCTATCTATTTTAGCAATACAATTGTGTTTTGTTTTTATTTTTTATACAATTTGAAAAGTATATATTTACTTATTATTTCAGTAGCGATGATTATATAAAAAAAGTTCAAACGATAATCGATTCGTGCATTAAAATAATCAGGGGTTATAAGAAAACATGAATGAGTTCCTCTCTATTGGTTTTAGGCTGAAATGTTGTGTTGATAAGGTCGTGTTGACTAGCCTTTAACATGCATTCAATCAAATTATTGAGCAACAGTTTAGTATGCCCATACTAAACTGTTATAATGTAATGTAATATGCCCATATTTCCGAAAGTTTAGTTAGATAATATATTTGTATATATGGGATGAAATTAGTTTACTTACACATAACATGTAAAATACACGTGTGTATAAATTGAAATACAATCACTTTCTTCAGAATATGAGCAATGGTGTCAGTATTTTATTCCAAAAAATTAATTATTGTTATCTTAATTTATTATTTAATTTAATAAAATAAGTAAGGAATACAAAAGTATGAGTGATCGTGTCTATGTCTTTAATAGTGAATAATTGATTTCTAAAGCGATAGAAGAAGAATAGCGTTATATATTTTTTTATTGATATTGAAATCCTTTTCTTATTATTTATTTTAGAATGAACCTGTTGTTATTTATCATGTTCAGTTATGATGAATGAACTATTAAACGTGCAGCAATGTAACCTGGGCCTGAAAATATTATATTTCGAGACTCACAAAAGCTGCACGTGAGACAATTAAGATATCCTTTGATTTCTTAAAATATATATTTTTCCCTTTTATTTCTTAACAGCTTTCTTATTTGCCGAAGGAAATGTGGAAAATGAACGAACAATGCGAAGATGGTCCAAAAATCGATTGATTGAAGCTGTAAAAAGAGTGAGGAGCAAGGAGTTGGGCATAAACAAAGCATCAAAACATTACGGTATACCTTCGAGGACACTCAGAAGATACCTGTCGACTTCAGAGACGGTACCAACTATTGTACCTTCTGGACGACCACCAATATTCACAGAAGACCAAGAGGAAGTTCTGACTGGTCATATCAACGAGCTTTATGTAAAAGGGCATGTTGTAACGTGTAGTGATGTAATGGTCATGGCGTCTAATTTAGCGAAGAATATTGGCATCAAAAATTCGTTTGGTCCTAAATCAAGCAAATTTGGACCTGCGTGGTTAAAAGGTTTTATGAAAAGAAACCCTGAACTTAATAATTATTTGAAATTGTAACAATACGTAATTGTAGACAGCTGGCCTAAAATGCCACATTAGGCATTTCATTTAAAAGGAATTCGTATTCTGTATTCCCAGCAGATCATTCACAATTTCTCTAATTTTCCTAAAAAGGTCTCACATTTTAGGTGAATCATACTCAACTAATTTATTAGCAGATTTTATATTTGGTGTAAATGCATCCACACGAAAAAAACGTGTGCAATTCACACGTGGTAGTAGATTTTTTTATAAATTGATGAAAAAACTCTACAAACGTATAATACGTACGCGTATACAAAACACCCGGTTGTTGTGATGCCTTCTCTGCAAGCATTGTACTACGCATGCGCGCACAATATAATGCTTCCTATCTCATTTTCTCCCACGTTAAATCTATGTGTCTGTCTCTTTTTACTGTCGCATTTTCGTTTCGTCGACTTTCAAATCACAACGATGCTAAAGAAGTTTTCACTTAAAAAAATAAACTGTAGCTTACTCACAGTATTATGATTCACTGAAAGTTGCCTTTTTAGACCCGCAGAATTAAATTGTAACAATTTATTTCTATTTAATAAACATCTAGTATTTGTTAATAAACATAATTAAATAGATTTTTGCTTTAATAATAAATCAATGAATACTCGTACATCTCGATTACAATAGTTAGATAGATAATTATTTATAAATAAAAAAAAACAAGAAAAATACAGCAATACAGCAAATGTACGCCAATAATAAGGCCGCCCATTGTACGAGCGTACAATGGGCGGCCTTATCATTGGCGTTGATTTATTTACGTTTTTATGTTTTCTTTCCAGTATTTTGTGTGTTACTACTACATTGTTTTGTGTGATTGTCAGAATAAAAATCTTTCTTCTTCTTCTTTCTATTAGTAGTGATCTCTTCCAGGTAGCCTTATATAATTTCAAATAGCTCCCGTGTACTTAAACGGAAGTGTAAGGTAATGTGGTGATGGTTTAGTAGTTAGACACCTTAGCTGTACCGTAACCCGTAGGTTCGTTTCCCAGCCAGGGAAAAAAATGTGCATGAATACTTCTATTGGATCTGAGTCTAGGTGTTATTTATCGACAGTGGGCGTTATAATGCGCTCCCAAGCGGCGGGCTCAATGTCACTGAGAAACACTTACTGCGGATTCCACCGGAAACCCGGATCCTCTCTCATGTGCCGATGCGACAGCAGCGGGGGTTTTAATGGGTAAGAATCCCACATACCCCGGTTGAACCCCACAGGTACCGGGGAACTATAGGAGGTTTCCCCAGCGTGAAAAAAAAGGGAGAGCCTGTAGTATGGTAACCCGACAACTGATTCAAATACGCTATAAAAACAGTATTTGTATCAATGGTCTGGTACTACATTGTTTGGGATCAGATGACCATGTGTATATATCATTGAAGGGATGTTATTATTAAATGTTTAGTATGTGAAAATTCTCCTTATTATTGGAATAGATTTATCACAGCAAGAAAATAGCAGTTATAACATATCTTCACTAATCTAGACTGGGTATATATTTATTATAGCAAGCTCAATCAAATCCGCTATTTTGTGGCATTATACAAAAAAAATCTGAGTTATATTTACGATGTAGAGGATAAATATTTTGAAGAAATTTATTTTGGATTAGAAACAACTACTTCTGGAGATATTCGTGTTATAGAGAAATAGAATACTATTTATCCACCACATACTATGTTTAAACCAAATAGCCTTAGCGCTTGCATGAGTGAAGAATCTGAATATGTTATACCTAACTGTCACGTGTACGGTACCCGTGATAATTAGGTATAACAATATTCATGACAATTTTAATTAAAGTAATCACGTCCAGGCGATTAAACCAAATTACTTAAAAACAAACAAAAGTATCAAAAAAAAAAACTCTGGAAGAGCATACAAATCAGGTGGCAAAAAGATAATAAAGCGAAAATATATTAAACACATGCACTGATAACTGTAGTTTGCAATGTAATAGGAAAATTTCGGAAGACTAGAGAAAGTAGTGCTTTGATGAATACTGGAGTCTGGGCGATATTCATCTCCAAACAATTATATCCATATTAGAACCGAACCCATAAAACCAAAATATAAATACACTTTGACGAAAGAAGGAAGGCAGTTAAACAATGCATTTTACTTTTATATCATAGGACAAGAAATACGAGTATGCAAAAGATTTGTATACGCTAGATATAACTGATAGAATAGTATAAGGACTGTGCTATCTAAAAAGAAAGTAATAAAATAAACATATATAATAACTATCATCATCCATCTCATTTAAGTCATAGAATACTTTTTAAATTTATACTATAGTAAAATATGTCTTAACAGATTTTATCCTCCTTATACTCGTAAATCTTTATCTGAACAGCGACTATTAAAATACTTTCCTGAACTTTAAAATTTTAATACAGTTTCCGGAAAAGGATGTATACTTATAATCAGCAGATTTTTTAAATTTACCGTAATCACATTGCTCAAGCACGGTGTATCAAATAGAAAATAAAGTTAGGCAAACTACAAAATTATCAATTTTCTTATCTTACGTTATATGGAAACAACAAGGGTGTTTAATGTGTTGATATCAAAACGTATGGTTTTGATATCAAAACATTTACAGTCACAGTATGAAGTGCGTAGAATATCCATACCTTAGTATAAATTTACGACTTGTAGTTAGTAATTTTTATAAAATGTTTCAGAGTACTTGGAAGAGCATTTATCTGGAACAATCTATGTTGGATTGCCGCCAACCCCCTTGGGACAAGTTGCTATATGTCAAGATAAGGATAATCAGCAGAGTATTATCATCTCTAGATCAAATAGTCCAATTATTTCTGTTGATGATGAAACTGAAGCTACTACAACAGAAAATATTCGAGATTTTTTTAACCCCGCGGATCTGTTTCAAGATGAAACAGTACAGAATGTTACTCGAAATATTACGCCTGAAAGGAAATCACGTAACTAGAACCCAAGTAGCTCGTCGATAAATATACGCAAATATTTAAGAAATACAGGGCAAGCGTACATGACAGGTAGTCAAGTAATGGTGGAAGCAAAGCATGTTAAACCACCATGCAGCGATAATTGTCGTTTGCAATGTAAAAAGAAGATATCAGAAGAACAGAGAAGGCAGTGTTTTAAAGAGTACTGGGATCTTGCAGATATTAATCGTCAAAGACAATACATCAATGCTAGAACCGATCCGATAAAAAATAAATACAGATACACTACAACGCCCGGAGGGCTACGTTATAAAAATGCATTTAACTTTTTCGTATTAGGCCAAAAAATAAGAGTGTGTAAATTATTTTTTGTAAATACACTTGGAATATCTGTGAGACAAGTGAGAACTGCGCAAGCTAAGAAAGAAGCCAATGGACGTAGCAAGGAAGATATGAGAGGCAAAAATTCTAATAGGTCTCAGAGGCCTCGCATTCCTTCAGCTACAAATGCAGCAAAGGAATGATTAAATACTTATGAAAAGCAGAAAATGACAAAGGAACATAATAAATAAAATGCATTCACTAAAAATAGTTGTAATCGAACCACATGGCTCGAACTTGGCTTTTTTCTGAATAGATGATTGATTTTCAAGGAGTCTTTTTTCTATCCTTATGTTCTCTGCCCATCAGATCGTTCTATCAGATACGGGCTTGACTAAGTCGAGTGGGATCTGCTATTTGTACTCATGAGCAGTGGCGTCCACTGAAAGCAGGCAAAAATATCTGCGAGTTGTTTATGCTTTTGTTCGTGATCCAGCACAAATATTCTTAAATTAACCAATATTACCAACATTTCCATTTACATAAAAAAAATACATTCAAACATGCCCAAACTATTTTTTTTTTAAATTAAGACTGTTTAGAGAAATCCTAGGGTAGGCAAAGTATTTTTGTCAGTATGGAGCCGCTGAATAAACTTATTAATGTTTTCAAATACAAATTAATATGTCTATAGTATTTGTTTGCATATATATATATTTGTAATGGTATAATAACATACTTAAAATAGGTGAAACAAGCCGAATACATTTTTTTGCCTACCCTCTGTGCACGCCACTGCTCATGAGTTTATAACCGTTTAAAATACATTCATTACAAAATGTGAAAACAAACGGTTATTAAACAACAAGTGCAGATAGGAAAATTACTGACTGTGGCAAGTTGCAATAGAACAGTCTTAAATTAAATATATACATCGTACATCACAATACTTGAATTAAGTGATAAGTCCCTTTTATTAGGTACTACCCAGGTAGATACTATCGCAGTGCCAAATATTCTACCGTACGGCAGAAGTGCAGTATGTGTAGAAGTTATTATATTTCGATGTGAACTGTAGACGGTGAAATTATTGGGCTTGAGAGATAAAAAAAATATAAGTAATGTCTCAGATGACGAGCAGCAGTTCAACTTCATATTAAGTTTCATGGGCAGGCGTATTCCTTACTATCTGACGGACGTCCTGAGGGGCTAATAAGGGTTCTGATAAATTAACAAAAACAATCAAACTGTCAGTTTTCTCTTGAGCTTTTTACTCGTTTTTGATAGTCACCGTTAGAGGTGCCATAGCCGAGTTTTCATTCAATACGGAATGCTAGATATTATAAAATAAGTGTATGGGAATGACATCATATCTTCACGTGACTTAGCGAAGAGATATGTCATTCCCATACATTTGCTTTCTATTGTCTAGCGTTCCGTACTGTAGAATAACAACTTGGCTAAGGGAAACAATAGAGAAATCTGAAGTTTTGATTGTTCTCGTTAACTATCAGATTTAGACTACATAGTTGTTGGCGTCTGCTCTTTTTGTAACTTTAATTTTAATATAGGACCAAAGAGATTAAATAAAATGGATGGTCTATGCAGAACTGCCTTCGGCATTTTTCCATGCATCACTTTCTACGACTGCTACCTTTATTATATTTTTCAGTAAATATACAAATGATATATGAAAAGAAACTGTATTGTAAGTTTTATCATAGTGAGAGTAATACAGCGGCACTTAATTAGGCATATTTGCTGCAAAAGTATTTTCTGGCGAATTAGTGCGTTACTCACGCTGCTGACTAAATTACATTTTGCTCAATGAAAATTTTGCTGGCCGGTCTATTTTTAAGTAGTTCATAAGTAGTAGTAGTAGTATTTATGTGGTTATTCTATTTTATAGAATTTAAAATAACGAGTCATTATCTTTTCAGAATTTGTCGTGCAAACAACGAGAGGTTGCTTCCTCATGGTTAACAACTATAAGTTTCACAAAAAGAGAGAGCGTGGCTTGAGGATTGAGTGGCGATGCGCGAAACGCAAGTCCAAAGGCTGCAAAGCGACTGTGGTCACACACCATCAAGAGATCATCAGGAGACGTGATGTGCACAATCATAGTTAGCTAATCGTACATCGTCAGAAGAGGCTTTATTTACAAAGCAGTAGAGTTCTTGTTTGAAGTTGAGAGTAATTTTATTGAATGTTTAAGTTAGAATTTAGTTATCTATATCAATATAGAAAGTGGTGCAAGGTGGAGGGAAAGTGGTGGAACCTTGCACAACTTTCCAAACTTTTGGCTTGCTGACCAATCAAATACGGCGGTGGTCGGTCATCGTTTTATTTCCCAAAAACATCGGTATCAAATACAACCTCTTTATGTGATGACATATTATATACATGTGTACGTACATAATTGTACGATATTTGAGTCCAATTTGCTTGTAGTTGGGTTTTTTGTGCTATTAAATCTGGTTTGGTTGAAAAGTCGGCCAGTGTATTCTTAAGGTCAAATGATGTCACTTTATTGAAAACATAGTTGTTGCAAATATAAAAGTCGCAATTTCAGAACCCCAGATACCTCAAAGTTGATAATAAATTAATATTTAAGTAAAACTAATTCTATGGAATATATCTGGAAACTATAAAGTGTTGAATACCCGAGGTAAAGTAAAAATAAAAAATGAATAACGATTATGGATTTATGGGTTATCCATAAAATTAGTATCATTTCAATACCACAAATTTGCCTTAAGTCTCGTCTTTACTTGAATGATAATTCGTTCCGTATATACAGTGATAACACTGTATATACGTAGTGTAACACATTACAGTTTAAGAATTGGTTACTTGAAGCAATATGTTACTTCGGTAGTTGAAGTTATAATAATCAAGATACCAAAGAATAACTCCTTCGTGGCTTCGTTCATTTCTTTTTTATTTTTCTACTTTGTTTTACCCAGGGTTTCTAATAAATGGACCTGGTTACTTAAGATAAGAAAATTACAATAAAGTTCATTTTGTACTATTGGTGAAACTGGATTGATTGCCTTTCTTTCAAGTTCGCATAAATCGTCAGCAATATAAAGAATCAAAGAAGAGAGATTTGACCATTAAAATAGTTATATTGTATCACTATATTTCTCTTTGAATGACCGAATTTGGTGCATAAGTTATAAGATTTTGTTTATAATTAATCTCAATACAAAAATAAAACAAGTGAGGTCTACAATATTTTAAAAACTGAATAGAAACGAAACTTATTTTAACAAAAAATACTTGTAGTTTTGCTAAAGCATTGTTTGTTTATGATTTAATCGGTACATGGTATGTTTAAAAAATAATTTTAATGAGTATTTTAGTTAACTGTAATCATTTCTTTCTGCCTTTTTTAACACACGACTACACCAATTACGTTACAGGTTACATTGTTTTTAAAAGTAATCAGTTAGCGTGATTTATGTTGTTTTTGCTTATAAATTAAGTTTTAAGTTATATTTTTAATTCTGGTGTGGTTGAATTGAAACGTATTCGTACAAATAAACGAATTTTAATATTTTTTGATTGTTTTCATACCTAAAGGGTTAAATAATGATTAACATTATTATCTCGACTTTAGCAATATTAGTCAGTCATCTCATTTTCTTGTCTAACTGCCGCACTCACACACCCCAATTAACTTTAATTCTAATTAGGACACTTTTTAAAATCTATTTATTTCGCCTGTCGGAGCCATTTATGATTAATTTCGATGATTGAATACGAGATCATTGTTATCTATACACACTATCAGCGTATTAAGTATTAAATGGCTTCGAGTGTAGAAATAATCCGAATTCTAAAAATGGATTAATCATGATTTACTTTAATTGACGTTTGTAGGTTCGGCAGTTAGACAAAAATCTTCTTTATTAATAAGAAGAATAGTTGGATATGTATATTATATCGTTGATTTAATATTTTATCTTACCTTACCTACAAATATTACCTACTAGCTGACCCACGCAGCTCCGCCTGCGCTATTTTTACGTTAACTAAACTTTGAATAACAGACATTTGCATCGAATACATAACCTCATTTTTTATAGTCGGTTAAAAACTGGGACCCACTTTTTACTTGCTCTCCGAAGCACAGACCCGTTTAGTTCAAATGGCCTTAAACGGTCACCCATCTATTTAATGACCTTACCTAACGTTGCTTAACCCGATCGATTACAAAACCTTGATAACAACTCTCTATGAGTGTCCCTTACTAATATTTATTATATTATAAAGAAAAATTGATAAAATCGGACCAAGCGTATAACCAAGTACCCGTTTGGACTTTAATCCCTTCTCCCAAAAGAACCGTGCTAGATTACGGGATAAAAAGTATCCTATGTCCTACCTCGTAGTAAGATCTCAAATCATGCCAAGTTTCAATTGAATCCATTCAGTAGTTTCGGCGTGATGCTCAGCCGTGATACAGACAGACAGACAGACAGACAGACAGACAGACAGACAGACAGACAGACACAGACAAAAATTAAAAAAATTACATTTTCGGCCTCAGTATCGGTTATAGAATGCCCTCCAAATATAATTTTCAAAATGTCTTCAATGTACAGAATTGGACCTGTTACAGTTTTATTATAAGTATAGATATATTGCCTGATGTGATTCCCATTTCGGATTTGACCTGGTTTTAACAAACTGTGTAATTTCTTCTATTTTATTATGTACTCGCAAGTGGTAACATTCATGAAAGTCAGACCCGTTGCTTGAAGTGCCGGACGATCGACGCAAATCAAAAGCCTGGAAATATTATATCAAAAGCGATGATAAATCTTACGCGAAATGCCAGAAATGTGCTAAAATAATATCATGTAAACAAAGCAGTACTACAGGACTCATTAGGCATCTTAAAAGTGTACATAGAACATAATAATAAGGCAAAGATGACTTTTAGTGACACTGATCATACAAAAAGTAGACTAGATATTTCTTGATCCAGAAATCCAGTTCAACCGTCATTGACCAATCACATAATCACATCCATATCAGGATTTGAGTTTAGCAAGAAAAAAATTTTTTGCTACGAACAAACGCCATTACCACGTAAAGTAAGGTAAATTAAAGTTATTCAATAATTTTATTTTTAGAATTGATAATTTGAATTACTATTTACGACAAGACTGTGTAGTCAATGGTTTGGGACTAATCCCACCACTGTGACTCCTGTCAGCCAACATCTAGTATCTAACACACACAGTGGTTGCCAGTAAAAAAACCGAGGTTTGGCTCTCAGTGAGTCCCGGGGAAACGCTATATTGTTTTGGAATCCATAACAAATTTAGTTAGAACAGTATACCTATAGGAGGAGTTAGAAAAATAAATTCCACTCCCTCCTTTGCAAAGCGGGAGACAAGTAAAAATCACACAGGTCGATATAACCTTTGAAAGAGAGGTTTTTATAGGTGTACCAACTAAAGTTAGTCCACCTACATTTAGATAGAAGAATAAGGAAACCTACATTTAGATTTTGACTAGTGTCTGTAAATTAAAGTTAATCTTTATTAGACAATACAATGTAATAAGCAGTTTTAAAAATAATAAATATACAAATATTGGTAAAATTGATCCAGCTCAGGATAAAGCCGCAACTGAGCCTGTGAAGCTAGTTTTTAGCTTGATCTTTAAAAGTTAAAATATAAGTTTATTATCAAACCAAATCATCTTTTCGAGGATAGATAGAATGAGGATCATGAATTGAGGATAGATTGCGCAAAGGGGTAGCGGCGTATTTAAAACTAACTTCAAAAGCAGAGGATTTATAGTGTAGAGAAAAAATATCATGACGATGAAGAAATATCATAGTTACCATGATATGGATGGCCGTATCAAGGTTTATCACCAATTTAACTATTAAGCAAAAAACTTGGTGATGTATTTGTTGCAGGAAAGTGTCATAGCTTCATCAAGAAAAGGTCGCAGAACATTCTAGTCTTGGGTGATGTGAAATATGTCAAGTATAAAGAAGCAAACTGTAGATCTTTCTGGAGATGCGAGAAGAAGAATCAGGGATGTAAAGCTTCGGTTATAACAACCAAAAATGAAATTATGGAATTCAAAAATTTCCATAACCATTAAACTCATATTCATAGCATAAAGTGTGACACTGTCAAATATTTAAAAATTAAACTTTACGTATTTGGCTTTATATATATCTCATTATCAAGTGTGATTATAATTTGTCTTATTGAGTTGTTGTATTCAAGTTACGTTTAAAGAACGGGCATATGCCCGTTCTACGTTCGTCTTCTCCTATTATATGGACAATTAGCTAGGCTGTATAAATAAGAGCTGTGATTGTATCCGTCCATCTTACATTAAGTATAAATAATAATTATAGGAAATAAACTAAAATAGTCATTTTGAATTTTGCTACGTTTTAGATCCAGTTAGTTTATTATTTGACTTAGTAAAAGATTTACATAATAATCCAAATATTAAACTTTGTACAATTTTTAATTAATTTTTGATGACGACATTAAATTTTGAGACTTTATTTGACGATTAGTTTTTCTGTTGTTCTCGTTATAATATGTATAAACTATTTTTTCACACAACAAACGATACGATGGTTTTTACGATAGATTTGAATCAGAATTTTGGAATGAAGTTTGTAAGAGCCACGATGATACTTTAAGAAGAAGAAGAACATTTTTATTCACTGAAAACAACGCATACAATCAAAAATAATACAGAAAAATAATAATAATAGCTTAAGATAAGAGAATAAAATACATGTAAAAAGAATACGCTGCCGCTGTTTTAGTAAACGAGGTTGGCTACCCAGCATATAGCTAGAACGATAGGTATGTTACCGCTCCAGCACTATTTTTCAGAGCCAACCCCAGGGACACTCGGAAATCTGATACCTTATTAAATTAAAAGAAATTTAAATAATTAATAGAATTTCTACATGATAATTTGCTCTACGATCTAAGCAGTCAGGTTACCTAAAACCTCCTCGGTGGTCTTTATCAACGCTATAGTATAAAGACTCTAGGCTCTCCATTTGGACCTTCACCAGAGTCTCTCCAGCGTTCGACGCTGCACTGGAGAGCACGTCCCGGAGAAAGTGTCTGAAAAGTTGGAAACTCGCCCTACAGTGGTCTCCATAAACCACCCCTGTAACCGCGCTTTGCGCCAACTCCAAAAAAGATGTACTTCATTGTGATAACACCGCAATCAATAGCAATAACGCATAATATAAATTTCAATAATAAAAATTATCACTTACAGATTCGCTCCAAACCTTATGATTGTTATCCATCCCAACTTGCACCTATATTATATAGGCACATCGTAAGGGTTGTCAACAATTCATTCGTATAGCTGGTACAAACCCAAGAATTAATACTGTAGCCACCTTAGAAGCTGCACGCTGCAAATCTGAGGTCACAGGTTAAAATCGGGCAAGAATTGTTAGTTATTTGCTTTATCCTGATAGTTTAAAAAGTTCTTTTCATCTGATTGGTATGTGAATAGTCGTGACTTCCCAGCGGTCTTGTAAGCCTTCCATCTCATCGGATTGTGCGAATAAAGGGAGA
This sequence comes from Furcula furcula, assembly GCA_911728495.1. NCBI lineage: Eukaryota > Metazoa > Arthropoda > Insecta > Lepidoptera > Notodontidae > Furcula > Furcula furcula. The sequence continues at coordinate 6,889,908 of OU452254.1, read as the reverse complement.
GATTGTGCGCCTATGTTTCCGCAAAGCCTTAGCCGAACCAGATCGGGAAACATTGTCATTCTACTCTTTTGCTGTTAAAACGCTGTTGACAGAGTGGCCTGGACAGGTAGTGTTACTAGGGGCAAATGACACGTGCTTCATTTCATGTCGCCATCTCGCTTTGTTTGCAGTCATCCCGGTGTACTCATTCAAGGGACCGCCCACCGCAGATTTGATTTGGTCGGTTCATCACATATACCTTCTGCTACCCTGCCCCGTAAGATAATGCGCTCTATAGAGACTTGTTCAGACGTGGCCGAAGAACTTTAGAATACGGAATTGTGTCGTTTTCGAAATACGCTGTTTGATACCGAGTTCTTCGAGTATATATCATTACATAAGAATTTATTGTAAACGTGTTTGTTTTCAGGTATCTATTTTGTTACAAATTGTCACGGCAACAGGTCACTTATGTTCCATGGTCACAGGTACAATAAAAGCCACGAGTGTGATCATCGAGTATTTTGGAGATGTGTCAAGAGGAATAGTGGATGTAAAGGTGTGGTTATCACGTTTGGGGACGACGTGCTACGGTATACAGAACACAATCATGCGATAAAGAAGAAAACTAGATTAAGCCGAAAGACAGATTCTAATTTACTGACTGCCGCACTCACAAGCTCCATTAACTTTTATTCTAATTAAATCAATTATTGAAATCTTCTTATTTCGACTGTCGAATCCACTTATGATTCATTTCGATTATTGAACACGAGATAATTGATATCTCTTCTCACTATCTGCGTATTAAGTATTATTAATGGGCTACGAGTATAATCCGATATGCAAAATAATCCGATTTCAAAAAATGTATTAATGATCATTAACTTTAATTGACGTTTGTAGGTTTGGCAGTGAAATCCTATATTTAAGTTGTGGCAACCTATTATAAAACTTTAGATCCTACAATTTACTTTGAGTAAATATAGTTCCATAAAATTTAAATAAAAAGAGAAGAAAGTTTACCGCCGCATTCACAAACGCCAATTAACGTTCATTATAATTAAGTCACTTTTTAAAATCTATTGTTTTCAACTGTCGGAGCCATTTATGATTATTTTCGATTACTGAACACGAGATAATTCATATATCTACTCACTATCTGCGTATTAAGTACTAATTTGCTTCGAGTATCGAAATAATCCGATTCCAAAAAATGGCTTAATACTCATTAACTATAATTGGTGTTTGTAGGTTCGGCCGTTAAAGTGGGCTCGGGTGGCAAAATCCGAAACTATAAGGAATAGTGAAAAATGTTCAGTCACGGGGCCGATTTTGATGAAAACTAATACTGCATCTTTGGTTTTTTTTTTAAATATTCCTAGACAGGAATCAAACTACTTAGTAGATTTTGAAAAGAAAAAAAACATCAGCCTGTATTATTACACCATTCGATGGTGTCGCTAGTAAAGATTCTGGTAAGTAATGACATATATGGCAAACTAAAGGGAAAGATTGAAGTTTAATAAACTGTTTCATATTTTTAAAACCTTAAATAAATATAACTCATAATAATAGTTGATTTTATTCCGTTTATTTTGTATTCATTCATAATCCATATTTTTAATGAATAAATACATTGGTTTGTGAAATGTGCATGTAATTCTATAAGTCAATGTTCAAAAACAATATTATAATTATAAACATTATTGTTTTCAGATATATGTTTCCTTGAAAATCGTTTGGGCAATAAGATCCTTATTTTTCAAAATTATAGATTTAATAAAGGCCATGTGAAAGACGACAAGATCACCTGGAGATGTATTAAGAGAAATTACGGATGCAAAGGAGTGGTCGTCACTGTAATGGGCAATTTATTGCGGTACACTGCACATAACCATACGGCCTAGAACAGTGTTTCTCAATCTGTGGTGTAACGCCTCCATGCGAAAGCTGGAGGGCAGAGTAGCGGTAGATGGCTCTGAGAAAATTCGTGGTTGTGCATGGATTTTGGACAGCTGATTTATTTTTTTAAATTTGGCGGATGAAAAATGAAAATAAAACCTTTAAACCGTTACATAATCAATTATGTATAATGATTCAACACAAATGTCAGTTTGAATTTAGAAATAGAATACACGTTTAAAAATAATTAAAAACCTAGAAGAAATACAACAAATTGTGTGGGTTGAAAATACAACCTGCAACAGTAGTTACCTCAGGGGTAATTAAAGTAATTGAAATAAAATCGATGAAATAAGTAAATAAACAGAATGGACCAGTAAGGACTCGTAGAGAATGAACTAAAGTTTCTGTAACGACTTACCTTCCCCATCATCCAGATCAGACCCTGATTACTATCCTGTACCAACTTCTCGTCGAGATTATCAGGAACAACACAAACAAAAACATGGAGTAACATATCCACTGAACTTGTCAATTACACCTCTACAACAAACTTCGCTGCGATGCCATAATTATATGTAATTAAAAAAAGCGTGTAACTTAAAATTATGTAATAAGATAATATTAATATTACTTCCTTTATATTTTTTTCTATTTGTTGTGTGTTTAAAATCCATATTTTTAATTAATAAATATATGCGTTTAGTTCCTAGTCTCTATCTTTGCTTCACTACCTCTAAATAGTATAGAACAATGTCACTATCTGTGTCTGGCTGTATTTTCACCTACTTAGTTAAACTACACACTATTTCGTCACGCTTTTCTCAGAAATTAAATTCTAAACAAAGGAATTATAATTGTTAACAATCTGAGGTTATATATGTTTTTAATTCGAAGCCTATATAGGCTTACGGTATTAGGAAGGTCGAGCGAAGCTGCTGCGGTTGCGCAGTGCGGCTGCGGCCTTTGATTAATATACGCTGCGGCACAAGTTATTCTGTTTAAAAGTATTTATTTTGGAATATTATTATTGCGAAAACACATATACTTTTCATTGCTAAGAATTATATCTCTAGTTCAGCTTTAAAGTGTAAAGGTGTAGTTTAGTTTAGTTTATTAATATGTATTTTTCATCTCTCAATTTTAAATACTATGAGCTGTTCGTGCAATGTGCATGCAAGTCTGTTAGCCGACGCATAGACATAATGTAGGGCCAATTAAATAGACCATATTTGACATTTGTCAGTTGCTTGGATCTGTCTGTTTCTTTTGTCATTATTAGATACAATAAATATGAAATCGTAATTTTAAAACATTAAGTAATTGTCCACGTCTTGTCTATCCTTTAAAAATTATATAACATACAAATTATAAAATTCATTGTTTTCAGATATGATGTTTGTTGACAATTCTTTCGGCAATAAGATCCTTATTTTTCAAAACTGTAGGTTTAGTAAAGCCTACGAGAGTAAGAGCGAAGCGAGTAATGCCAAGATTACTTGGAGATGTGTCAAAAGAAATCTCGGATGCAAGGCAATGGTCGTCACGTTCAAGGGCGAAATGCTGCGATACACTGAACATAACCATGTGGCATAGAACGGAGTTTCTCAAACAAAACGGTAGCGCCTCTTGCCGCTTTTGGACGGCAGAGTGGCGGTAGAAGAAAATTGGTGGGCGTGCATGCATTTTGGATAGCTGAATTATTTATTTTCTCTGTCTATTGTATTTAATTTAATTTATTAAGGATCGCCAACATTACATACATTATCAAAAATGAAGAACATAAGCACAGAACATGAGTTAAATGTTGTAATAATTATAGGTGACCACGACATGCGCAAATACAAGTGCGATAACAACCTGGATAATAAAATAGTTGTTACCAATCATTAAACATTAAATTATCAAACAGAATTAATTAAAATGAAAATAATTGAAAGAAATGAAATGAAAAGAGAATTTATAGTAGATATAACACAAAAATTGCCAAATATCTTATATTAAAACTACTCGTAGAATAACTAACTATATACCTGTAGAATAAGAAGAAAATAGATAATAGAATCAATAGTATTGTTTTAAAAAAGTATAACTGCCATGTAGCAGCCTGTGCTAGTCTTCCATTACTGGGTAAAGGCCTTATCTATTTCTTTCCAATTCCTGTGGTGTTGCGCCATTTTAATTCAATCGCGGCCTGCGATGCTCTAATATAGTCCAGTCAACGTTTAGGTGGGTGGCTCGCGATCTCCTGTTCGCACGGGGTCTCTCCATAAAACACCTTGTACATCTATTGGACTATCTATTGGTTTTTTAAGTGTTTTTATGTGCTTTATTTTATGTGTAGGTGAGTTTGTGTACAATAAAGAGTATATCTATCTATCTACATGCGCGATATAGGTATGTCCCACCCGTTTCCATTTCCTTTAGGCAATTTATGTAGATGACATTCCTCAGTCTGGTTTTATTTCTAAACTATTCCTAATACTAAACTATTAATAATTGCACAATTAATATTTATGCACATCAAAAAAATAACTGTAGAAAAGATTATTATTTGTACAGAAGTATGTTTATAATACTTTAGGTTTAGAATATTAGGAAGATCGACCGAAACGAAACTGCGTGTTCGCTAGTGTACTTTATCTTCAAGAATGACCTTTCTACACAAACGATTCAAAGCTGTTTGAAAATAAAAATTAATTTTAAGAGTTTGTGCAATGTCCATGGAAGTTTGTTAGCCGATGCTCAACAATAATACAAAAAATTACAAACATTATTGTTTTCAGATATCCGTTTTGTTGACAATCGTTTCGGCAATAAGATTCTTATGTTTTAAGGGCATAGATATAGTAAAGGTCACGTGAGTGAGGACAAGATTACTTGGAGATGTATCAAGAGAAATCACGGATGCAAGTCCGTGGCCGTCACCTTGATGGGTGAATTATTGCGGCACACTGATCATAACCATACTGTCTAAGTTTGTATTTCTCAAACTGAGAGTTAGCACTCCTTGCGAATGCTAAAGGACGACGTGGCGATTGATGGCTCAGAGAAAATTGGTGGGCTTTCATGCGTTTTGGATGGCTGAACTTTTTTTTGAGTCTAATTTTTGCCCTAAACCGTTATACAAATGTCAGATTGAACTTAGTAATAGAAAAACCTAATACCTAATACATCTCCTGTTTGGTTTCGCTGGTACATTTTACTAGTTTTTGATAGAAATCAATAGAGGCACTTGTGTGAAATGTATGAAGGAAAATTGGAATTTAAATTGTTTTCGATACTAGTATTAGACCTTTATGTTTGGGAGGGCTGTGTTTAGCACATTATTTTATTATTAAAGTTTTCAATACAGGATTCACACTCTAAATATATTAAAATGCTTATATAGATACACGTGTAACTAATATTACAGTAAGGTTTTCTCTGTGTCTTGTGTTTGCGTGTATTCAAAGGCAGTGAATAAAAGTAATTTCACAAGTATTAATTTAGTTAGAAAATAAATTCATATTTCTGTGACGACTTTCCTGCTCCATCATCAGAACCTGATCACAATCTTCATCAAGACCATTCCAATTAATTTAAATTCGACAGGTCTACATTAATTATAGTGAAGTTCCATATCTTTATTTGCATAATAACTAAATATACACACAGTTTATTTGTTATTATTTACACAAATATGTAAAGTACCTATCAATACTTTTCTGCTTTACCATCAGACCCTGATCAGCATCTGTCTACCAACTCGGTACTCGTTACGTCGTACGCAAGGAGTCCAAATTGGGTGCGTTTAACGAACCCGATTTTCTGTAGCTACATGGGGATCTGATGATGGAGCAGAACTATCATCAGACCCTTATGAACTGAACCCCATGAAAGGGCTTGGTCAATAATCCATCACATGGAGCAAGTGCTGGTGATTCAGATTAAATAACTTCTGAGGTATGATATTTCTAGGACATATAATAAAAAAAAAACATATGGATGTCGTCTGTTGCTAGTTCGTTACTGTTAGTTGTGTTTTTTTACACATCAATATTGGTAGTATTATTGGTGATGTATAAACTTATCATTTTTCAGTCATTATGATACCAAGTCGGTATAAAAAGAAGTACCTGATGATGATTAACGGTTTCACGTACTCTCAGTATGCCCCTACTTTCTGGTACTGCACGAAGAGGAAAAGTGGATGTACGTCCCGTGCCAGGACCAATGCTGTCGGCACTTTGAGGCTCATCGTCGAGAATCACCACCACGAACCTCCGAGGTATCACATATCTGACACAGGGGAGTATATCAAATGGGGATAGGGTGAAACTGAAGTAGATGGTGAAGGCACTCAATAACCCCCAGGGGCGTAATTCTTAGATGAGCAGTCCTCTGGGTAATAGGTAAGTACTTGTGTCGGTTACAAGGATCAAATTCTTTATACTTTTAAACGATACATTTTGAAGAAAACATTATTTTAATAGTACTCGTATAAGATTAGTTATTTTTCCTTAATTGTTAGATGTACAAAGGAAGTATCTTCATTTTTTTTTTCAAATAATGTAATGAAAATCGGCCTCTCCGTTGATTTTTTGGCTATTCTTCATTATTGTTAATTTTGGCATTTCATGGCCATTTTGGAAAAGCACTCTGTAATTATATTGCTTTTCTTTTTCTACCAACTTCTGTTGATGAACTTGATTACGACATTGCGTTCCTATTTAAAACCCAATCCGATGAAGGAGTACAATATGTTTATTAAGCATTATTGTTTATTAAACATACATTCAGGGCTGGGTCCCATAATGTTTATTTGTCGCCACTTCTGACTGCTACCACCTTACCAATGAGTATTACTATATCAAAACGTAGGACGTAGATACTAGATAATAGGCCCTATATATAAGTATTCTATATATTCTATTAGTAATTAAAACTTCTAGATTTCACGTTTTACTTTTATAATTACAACTATTGTTTGTTGAGATATAGAGATCATGTTTGGAAGTTTTTTTTTAACAATGAACGATGATGTGTAATACAAACTATATACCAATAGATTTGTTTTATTTGTCCAGTGTTGTGACGCCTATTAGTACTTATAGCAAAGAAATCATTATAACAATATAGGATTTTATTGAAACATACAGAAATAAAACAATAGTAACCATACCAGCGGCAGCGTCACCATTGCTGACGCTGACAGTACCGGTACCAAACATCTCTTTACAAATATAACACGTATTGGAAATATTACTTAGTAACTATTAGACGACTTCATTATTTTAGAAAGATAGTCGGTAATTCCATTAATAAGTTCTTTAGACGGCAACCATTTTTCCTTCGTTCAACTACTGATTTGTGAATAGCGTTTATACGATAACAAGATTTTAAGAGGTAATTAAAATTTCCTACACTTGAACCCTTTAAGTCAAATCTGTTACAGATCCTAGGTCAAGTAAGCGAAAAGCGCTGCACCTTTTAGTAAGTTGACTGCGCGAAGACCAACGAATAAATTTACACATTATTCGTTTCTATTTGGCAACTATTACCAAATAGTCATGTTTTTTTTCATTCTACCGTAACAAAATTTAAATTTTTATTTACATTAAAATTCCCTTTCAGACTTCGTCACCTCCATCCTTAGGGCTCGCTTTCGCAGAGAGTCTACTAACATATACATTGGTGGGCATAAGTTCTTCAGACACTCCAGATCACTTCTCGGGAACAGAATCAGATGGACATGTGCCAAGAAACATAAACTCAAATGCAAAGCTTCAGCTGTCACTATCGATGGTGTTGTGGTGTCTACGACGGGACTGCATTCACATAATTAGAATTTTATCATGAATCTATAATAACATTAATAGTTGGTAAGAAATTCGAAGAAAGGTTCTCGAGTGGCGACCACGAACCGGAAGACGCAGCGTAGGCAGGCCTCCCACTAGGTGGACTGACGATATTGTGAGCGTTGCAGGCAGGTGGATTTAAAAAGCCAATTTACGTTCATTGTGGCGTTCTAAGGGTATACTCAGCAGTGGACATATTCCGGCTGGTCATGATAAAGAGATGAATCTCTTCATACATGCAAATTACTTATTTTCAAATAGACTGGAAGTCAGATTAAGTTCTGATAGTTTAGTAGAACTTACTGATATTTTTTGAGAAAAGCTGATTTTAAATGTTAGGCTAACAACCTTTTTCAGAAGCATCTGTGTTCAATATTTTATCATTTTTTGTAATGTTTGCAGGTTCTTTGATTCATAGCCTTTATTTATAAATATACCTAGCAAGAAAAGGGTTGGTATTTCAATTAAATAATTTACACACAGAAATTTCTTAACATTTTAAACTGTGATTTTTAATGGGTGAAGTTTATATTAATTAAAAGTACTTGTGCTGATAGGTATGTATATACATCGTGTTACAAAATACCCCGAAAAAAAAAAAAAAAATATTTTCACTGATGTGCAAACTCTATTTCAGTAAAATTAAAAAGTATACCTACTACGCAGAATGTACCTACATTTCTACCTATTTCGCGGAACAAAAAAATTTTAAAAGACTTAACCTTAAGGTGAGTTAAGGCCACGTGCCGCTGTTTGGTTTAGAAATCGTGCATTCAACGAAAAATAAATACACGTGATGTCTCATTATACCCCTCCCCCGTCCTGGTGATATTTCGTGATTTTTTCGGAACCCCTCCCCCCCTTTCGAGCCTCACGTGATTAATGGACGAGCCCTTTGATAATAATTATTAATGATGTTTTATTTTGTAACACGTTGTATACATAGGTAGATGTAGATTATGTTTATTTTTAAATTTTATCTGTTTTCGTATTTTTCTTTGGAGATCTACTTACAAAAGCTTTGATTAAGTATCTTTACAGATATTTTATAAAAAATGAATTAATAATAAACACTCTTGTTAATATAGAATTTTAGAATGATATTAAAAATATCCGAACGATGACAATTTGGAGTATTCCTCTAGTGTAAAGAAAATTATATTTGTGTATTTCATATTTAAGATTGTATGTACCGTTTATCGATGTGCCTTGAAAATGTGAGTCTGGATTCTGATGTTTTTCTTCGAAATGTATTCTTGGAGTTATAAATTTAGATTTTCTACATACATATAATTATAGATGATGATCACGTTTTTATGAACTAAAGACCATCATGAACTGATGTTTTGGTGACAAACGGTCCTATATCTGCGGCAAGCTATGATCCTTTGTCCTCGCTAATTTACAAAAAGCCTATAACAGCGTTTGAAGGAACAGTAAGTTGTTCTTAGTTGTTAACCAGCTAAGACGAAAACAGACGACGGTCAATCCACAACGCAGATAATTGTTATGAAATTATTATTATGTATCGTATTTATAATAAAAAATATTGCGTGTTAAAATAAAAATAATCATAATATCATATCTCTGCACTGGTAGCAATATTAAAGCAACATTGTTGTGAGATGTAAATAATGGGGATGATGACTGGGTAAAATAATAATAATTCTAATTAGTCCGTCATTTAGATTATTAAAAAATATTTTTCATTTAAAGAATTAATATAAACTGCCAAAAATATAGAGCGTTAAAGTTCGGGTGTGGGGGCTTATGACGTCACACCTAAAATTGTATACACAATTTTTACTGAATAATTGTGTATATAATTTTAACGCCTGTATAGGTGTGACGTAACGCGGAATTTCAACGCACTATATTTTCGTCATTGTTTAATTGACAAAATAAATAATACGTGTCCAATATTTTTTTTAAACTGACTATATGTATATAGACATAATAGAGTTTTTAGTCATCTAGCCTATTATTGCATCAGTTTTTAACGTAGAAATTACGATGAAACTATAGTAACAGTATACTGTTTAAGATAATAAATTTTATTAGAAGTACATAGGGCACACACAGGAACAGGGAAGTAACTCCAACTTGTATTATAAAGGCTTAATTGTTACCAAGTATCGTTGTGTGATTGTGTGACTATGTCTTTATCACTTTATCAATCAAAACAATTATAAAATTACATTGCATATTGGGCACTATTTTGTATACAATTTAATACATATATATTTTTATAATATTTAATAATTATAATATACGAATAACATTCCAAATAGACGTTATGTTTTTGTTATTTTTGTAAATTATTAGGCCGTGAACTGGGTGAGAGTGGAGAGCCAGACATGGTGACATGGCGATATACGCTAGGCGTATTTGTAGCGAGTTCGTTGTCATTTTGTTTTACCCGCTGGTCGCTCCGCTCTCCGCTATAATCCAGTTTGCGGCTTAATATGTAGTAGCGTCTATAAAATGTCGTTACCAAAGGAACTTTAATTTTGTTACGGAATTATGAAAAAGTTTAGATACATGAAAATTTGTTTTTATATTTGGTTATTATGTTTATTATTGTTAAATGGTAAAGAGAATTGTTGTTCGAATAAAAAATATTTATGTTGTGTAAGAATGTAACACTGGCGATGGCGTTTAGAGTGTACGTTATGTTTGGTGGTATTTTCAACAGTTGGGTTTGCATCATTATCTTTTTTTTAATTAATAACTTGTGCTTTGTAAACTCAAGTTGGAATATTGTAGAATAACGCGCACTTTTTTTAATTCTTGCACTGTATTGTTAGAGCCAAGTGTTAAACTCTGTGGGGTTTTTTCAACGAATGGAAACTTGCATGAAAATTTGAAATTATGATAATATTTTAATTATAGTAACGTAAATGCAATTTGTAACACCGATCGGCTCAAAGTGGCGTAACTGGTTTGCTAGCCAAATTGTTACTTCGTGCAAAAGAGAAGCGTTTGGCATCTTTAAATTAGCCTAAAATCTTTATGTACTAAAAAATAAAAATTATGCCAATCGTTGTTGGAAAACGCTCGGAAATCAATATGCTATAATCTTTATGGTTTGGTTTCATCTTAATTGTTCATTTAATAACGTGAAAACATTCTAAATCTATGGTAGTGACATACTGAATTGCTATACGTTTTGCAAAATAAGATATTTTACATTAATTATTAATTGTTAATGCACTTAATGAGAGGTGGGACAAGACGAAATTCTTATGGAATTTAATATTTTTATTAAATGTAGTATTTGAAAAATGGTTTTGACTATTCTTCAGGCAATCGCTGATATTTTATTTCAACAGCGTCGATGACGGCCAACTGGGAGGTTTTAGTGGGTGAAACTCCAACATAACCCCCTCCTCCCCTACAGACACCAGGTACATTTTGAAGAATTCGCCCTCTCCAACAAAAGGTAGTAGGTGTCATAAACCATCGCAGTGTCAGAAATTCTGCCGCTAAGTAGTAATGTGTTAACATAGGTTTGTCGCTTACCATCAGGCGAGCGTCTTGCTCGTCTCTTCACTACTTTAAATAAAAAGAGATTGAATCGCGACCAAGAACTAGCTAACCATTATAGCTATTACGATCATTGACGCTACGTGTATGTCAAATCAACGTTTTGTCTTCTTCTGCTTCTTCGGAGTAGTATTTTTTTAGTTCTATAATAATGAAATTAAAATATAAAATATTTCAGACGCAGTATTCACAACGACTAGTCGTGGACAGGCTTGCATTCAGATTGGGGAGTATAGATTCATAAAAGATTACAGTTTTTTGACCAAAACTAGATGGCGCTGCGTCAAGATAAACCGATACTGCCTGGCGGCGGTTGTCACGAGCGCGGACAAAGTTGTGAAATATATCAACTACCATAATCATTGATAATACCTTCATATGGAATCTGGCCAGTAGACAGGGCCATAGGTAACATAGTTCTATGAAAGTATCAGGCACGAAAAACACATGACTGAGGCTAGTATGCACTCAAAATGTATCATGCCCGAATTATGCTCGGCACCCAGAGGGTCTACAGCTGGAAGATGTTCACTGTTGAATAAAGGCCTCCCACAGTATACGAGAACACTCTGAACATACGGGTTCTCATTACACACACGGGCAATATAGACAGCATTATTTACAAAGTGGCCGTGCGTAGCGGAACGATAACGTCGCCGGCCTTTCAGAAGTCATCTTTTAAAATCTGACAAAAACGTCCATGGTACTACCGGATACGCGACGCTCTAGTGGATGTTGCTACATACAGTTTTATAAAAAGTTTTTTTTGCCTGATATATTCTTTGCACGGTCATGGTATGGTTCGATCATGAGGGCAGAGGGTTCTAGTAAACGAGAACGCCGCGGTTGGGGCAGTTGGAGGGAGTGGACGCTGCTTGAAAATTGGCTCCAAAGTATGAGATCTCTTGCAAGATTATTTATCATATTAAACTCCACAATTATAATATGTAGGAGGAGTACATGGTTCAGCAATAGCAGTCGATTAAGGCAATTGGCAAATTAAAATATAGTGTTTGACGTAAAACTTCATTAAACTGTCAACGATCACTAATGAATTACCTACTAGGAAATAAAACTTATGTATTAGTTTTTTTTTGTTTTAGTATCAAAATCTCTTCCTTTGCTTTGGTAAAATCAGCGAAGCAAAATTGTATGTTATATTCGGGTGGGATAACCAACAGGCAAACTATTCCAGTTCTCAGCTGTACTACCTATTATAAATAATGAAGCAAATCGCTTCAATGATTGAATGGGGATGGTGGAATCAAGTCATGTAATTCTTGCGCACACTCTCGAAATGTATCCTGTAGATTACCGAAAGCCTTTCTATTCTGCGTCTGTGCTAGGCACGTGTATGTTAGTTTCCACTGAGTCCAGACGGGCACCAGCCAATATAAATAAGGCTACAGTACTCCACACACTAACATAATGTCTTTGTTTTAGTCGCTTACGTGCAAGCCATGAATGGAAAATTGCTGGCAGTGGTGCAAGGGTACTCGTTTTATAGTACCGTGGGAAAGAAATCAACGATCTGGAGATGCAGTCGATGGGGCACGTGCAAGGCGCGTTTCATCGTAGGCGAGCACCAGGAGGTGACTAGCGCAAACCTGCAGCATAACCATGAAGCACCTAAATTTGTTCTTTCTGAAGGTATATTAATTAGATTTTAATTCCTTTCGCAAATGTAACTGTATTTTTTATTATTCGTATTATTCGTTTTTATTATTCGTAGAGAAGCGCGAGTCGTTCTCGCGCACCGAGCGTTCAACAACTTCTTTGGACCTATTAAAATTATTTTACTATTGGTTTAAAACCTCAGATAGCAAAAAAAAAAAAACGCAAAACTAAGTTTGTTTATCTAGGTTTTAGGTTTACTAAAAACTGTACTACTAAGAAACATAATTCTATTTTTCCTGTAAAAAAGCATGTATTACTTATAATTATTTCAGATTTTCCCTCCACAAAGTTCGGAGATAAGGGGAAACGGTATTTTTTTATATTTTTGATTATAAGCCAAAAACTACGTGACATAAATCAAAATTAAATGCTGTTTTGAAATATTTAAATGATGCCCTTACATATGGTGACCACCACCAACCCACTCGATATAGTCGTCTCAGTATGAAATTTTGATGACCCATTTTGAAAAGAAAATATTTTTTTCATTTGCGATGAGGTTGGATAAGTACCTAAGATCTAAAACTATTCCAAGTTTCAAATCCATAGCAGCAGTGGTTCCTGAAATATATAGGCATGACAGACAGACAGACGAAGTCACACCATAAAGGTTCCTTTTTTACCTTTTGGGTATAGTACTCTAAAAATGAAGAAATCTTACTTATGTTGCTGACCCATCTCTAGCCATGAGTTGTGTTCCTGACTTACTTAACTCATCTACAAGGTCGGGTCAGGCTTTCTTTGAAAGGGTTTTCGTTACAATCAACGAATCAAACCAGCCCAGCGCTGGTTTTTGAATTAGACATGCTTTTTTAACGAGTTCTAAGTCTTAGGATCTGGTAGCTATCGTATGTGTTTCACTTAGTACTTAAAAAAATACGAAACATTTCCAAAATCATCATCATCATCATGTAACCAACACAGTTACATTTGCTTACAGAAATTCCTGGCGATTATAACTGTTTCTTACATGCCCTGGAAAGAGGTCCAAAAAGAAGAACTTGCGCGGGATGTTACGAAAAATTACGATTAACAATGGATCTGCAAGCTGCCAAGAGAAAAGTTAAAAAAATTAAAACATTTTGCAAGCAATGCAAACAGTCTCTTTGCGTGGGTTGCTATAAAGAGAAACATAATGTTGAGGATGTTTTCTAGTGTTGTATAATATCAAATATTTTATTAGAAAATAAATAAAAGCATCGATAAATTTTTAGTTTGGTATGAAAATTAATTACTGACCCAATACTTTATTTTTCGTGTGTTAATTTATTTTTAATCGGCAATTCAGGGCAGAAATAAAAAAGGCCATATTATTAGCTCGGGGAGAAAAATATCTAATATGGATCTTCTATGGTTGATTATCCGGGATATGCCCAGCGCAAATGCAGTATTATGTCTTTTAAAGCCACGCACTGTTGTAAAAAATATAGGCCCCCATAAGGCTTATGCATAAAGGTCTTTTGAATTTGAAATTCTACCCCCCTGTTTTTGTTTTCGTTTCTTGCTGTGTGTAAACGTATCTTACAGCCTGTCTTATTGATATAATGAAAAAAAATTCAGTGACATTTTTCAAGAGGGTTTTCGGAACGATATTAGCGAAGCTTCCAGGGTACACATTTTTTCTTAAAAAGACCTGGGAAAACTAGAAAAACATGGAAATTTTTGGACGGCGATAAATGTCAGTGCTTCTTCATAATGACTAAGGATGATCAAAGAGTAGTGAAAGCTTATCTGATAGATGAACATCTTCCTCCAAGGCACTAAACACAACATGGCCGCACGAGTGTCTCGTTGTCCGATGATAGAGAGAAGATTGATGGAATCAAGTCATGTAATTCTTGCGCATACAAATGTATCCTGAAGAATACGGAAAGGCTTTCTACTCTTCGTCTGTGCTCTAGGTTTTGTAAGTTAATTCCCACTAGACCAGGTTCACAAATTAGCCTCTCAGCACGCCTTTCCAATGAGTCCAGACAGGCACCAGCCCATATACATAAGGCTTCAGTTCTCCACACAGTAATATAATGCCTTTCTTTTAGTCGCTTACGTGCAAGGCACGAATGGAAAATTTCTGGCGGTGGTGCAAGGGTACTCGTTTTATAGTGCCGTGCGGGGAAAGAAATCAACGATCTGGAGATGCAGTCGATGGGGCTCGTGCAAGGCGCGGTTCATCGTAGGCGAGCACCAGGAGATGACAAGCGCACACCTGCAGCATAACCATGAAGCACCAGAATTTGCTATTCACGAAGGTATATTCATTAGACTTTGATTCTTTTCGCAAATATTACTGAATTTTTTATTGTTCGTAGAGAAAGGTAGAGCAATGTCAGCTTAAAAAAACACCGAGCGTCCCATAGCTTCTTTGGACCTATTAAAACTATTTTAGTATTCGTCTTAAACCTCAGATAGGAAAAAAATCAAACCCCAAAACTAAGTTTGCGTCGCTGCGCATTCAAAAAGCACTATATTAAAAACCCAACTTTTCAGGAGAAGCTAAAACTCAATAACTTTGTATGCAGAAAATTCAACTGGATATATGTATATATACATTGAAATATATGACTATTTAGTTTTTATTAAGATAATCTGATCCCTAGATTTTTTAAATCAATTTTGGGCCCATAGCGGTTTATTTTTGCGCTGTAAATACCGTTAAGTAATGTTTTGTTATATAGCGAGATTACTCTTCTTCTTGATAAATATTTTACTTGGCCTACCTCAATAGTGCATTTATCAAACAATTTTAATTAAAATAATAAACTTGTTATTGTATTATAAATGTATTTATGTATCCGAGCAAACTGACTAAAACTCAAAACTAATATTTTTAACAATTAATAAATAAATTAACCAGCCGGAAGACATCCACTGCTGAATAATTGCCTAATTTGTTTAATTTTGATACATCTATAATAATCTATACTAACAATAATATTATAAACTCGAAGTCCTTTTTTCGCATGACTGACTCATTAACAATGAAAGACAATTGGCTAGTTGCATCCACCAGTTAGCTGCGACGGGCACAATGCCATCTGTCCATCTAGGGGGAAACCTGCCTACGCTGCGTTTTCCGGTTCGTGGTTTCCACTCGAGAACCTTTCTTGCCAACCGTTATTGGTCCTTCGAGCGATGTGGCCTGCCCATTTCTACTTTAACTTGCAGATTCCTTCTGAAAGCTATGTCAGTGACTAGTTCTTCGGCGAATCTCCTCATTCCAGATTTTATCGCGCAAAGAAAGGTAAAGCACCTGGTGCAAATCCCACCGGAGAGCCTTGGGGGCCCCTCTCATGTGCTGATACGACAGTCACAGGGGTGTTAGTGGGTAAGAATGCCACATACCCTGGTCAAGCCCCACAGCTCCCGGGGACATTCTGAAGGTTTCCCTCCGCGATAAAAAAGGCTTTCTTTGATAACGTTTTAATTACAATCGACCAATCAAACTAGGCCAACGGTGCTGGTTTGTGTATAAACACGCTTATGTTAACGAGTTATAAGTCTTAGGATTCGGTACCTGATCGTAAGTGTTTCACTTAGTACCTACTCGTACTTACAACTCACACAATGAAGAAACATTTCCAAAATCACACAAGTGATAGGTAACAAACAAAAACACAACAGATAGGTTTTGCTTGCAGAAATTGCTGGCGACAACAACTGTTTCGTACATGTCTTTGAAAGAGGCCCAAAAAGAAGAGCTTGTGCGCGATGTTACGAAAAACTACGATTAACAATGGACCTTCAAGCTGCCAAGAAAAAAGTTAAAAAGGTTAAAACATTTTGCAAGCAATGCAAAAAATCTCTTTGCATGGTTTGCTATAACGAGAAACATGCGGATATTTTCTAGTGTTGTATAATATATCAATTATTATTTTATTAGAAAATAAATAAAAGTATGAATTAATTTTCAGTTTGGTATGAAAATTCATTACTGCCCCAATATTTTTAGAATTTATTTTGCGTGTGTTAATTTATTTTTAATCATTATCACGTACCGTTGGGAAATAGTTAACAATTTGTAAAAGCTATGGATAAAGATAATTTGAAATTGCATCCCTTGTTTATATCTTCTTTTCTTACTGCTTCTAAACTTATCTCACAGCCAGTCTTATTGATATTATGGCAAACTTCAGTAAGGTTGAAAAGGGTTTTCAGAACGACAGTAGTGTTCTTACCAAGATATTTTGTCTTAAAAGGCCTGAAAACTAGAAAAGCATGGAGATGTTCGAAAGGCGACAAATGTTAGTGTTTCTTTATAATGACTATGATCGAAAAGTAGTGAAAACTTATCTAATAGATGAACATCTTCCTCCAAGGCACTTTATTAAACACGATGTATTCTGTAAAGTATGATTTCATAATAAAATAAACATAACATGGCCTACGTCGTCCGATTATAGAATGGGGATGGTGGAATCAAGTCATTTAATTCTTGCGCACACTCTCCAAATGTATCTTGTAGAATACCGAAAGGCTTTATATTCTGCGTCTGTGCTGTAGGGTTTGTAAGTTACGAAACCAGTGTCACCAATTAGCCTCTTAACACGCCTTTCCACTGAGTCCAAAGCTGATGGATGGCATTTAGCTGCCTACATTAACAGAATGCTTTTCTTTTAGTCGCTTACGTGCAAACTATGAATGGAAAATCGCTGGCAGTAGTGCAAGGATACTCGTTTTATAGTGCCTTGAGGGGAAAGAAATCAACGACCTGGAGATGCAGTCGATGGAGCTCGTGCAGGGCGCGGTTCATCGTAGGCGTAAACCAGGAGATGAGAAGAGCACACCTGCAGCATAACCATGAAGCGACTAAATTTGTTATTCACGAAGGCATATACATTAGAGTTTGATTCCTTTCGCAAATGTGACTTGTATTTATTGGTTTTTATTGTTTGTAGAAAAAGGTACTCCAGCTCAAAAAAATTTGAGGAAGTATTAGTATAAGTTATGATGTTCACCCATCTCTAATCTCGAGTTGTGTTCCTGACTTACTTAACTCACCTACAAGTTCAGGCTTTGTTTGATAGGGTTTTCGTTATAATCGACCAATCAATCCAGCCCAACGCTGGTTTGTGGATCAGACACGCTTATTTTAACGAGTTCTAAGTCTTATGTGATCGTGAGTATTTACTTACACTTAGTACTTACAACTTACACAATTAGGAATCATTTCCAAAATCATCATCATCATTTAATCAAAACAGATAGGTTTTGCTTGCAGATATTGCTGGCGATAACAACTGTTTCTTACATGCCCTTGAAAGAGGTCCAAAAAGAAGAAATTGCGCTCGATGTTACGAAAAATTACGATCAGCAATGAACCTCCAAGCTGCCAGGAGAAAAGTTAAAAAGATTAAAACATTTTGCAAGCAATGCAAGCAATCTCTTTGCATGGAGTGCTATAAAGAAAGACATTCTATGTTGCGGATGTTTTCTAATGTTGTGTAATATACATATATTATATCAATGTTTTTGTAGTTTGTGTTTTCATAACATTGCTATAAAATATATACAGTAAAACTCATCATTGACCCAATACTTTGAGAATTTAT
The DNA here is from genome assembly GCA_911728495.1 of Furcula furcula. Lineage (NCBI taxonomy): Eukaryota > Metazoa > Arthropoda > Insecta > Lepidoptera > Notodontidae > Furcula > Furcula furcula. The sequence continues at coordinate 6,871,412 of OU452254.1, read as the reverse complement.
TTTCTATGTTTTGTGACGACGCCAGAAGGAGAAAGACAGAAAAAATTGTATAATTTACCCCTGGAAGAAATATAGCTTAACAACCAAGGGGTATCTAGATCGGGTGCTGGAGAGACAGTGTCAAGGTCCAAACGTAGAGCCCAAAGTCTGTCAATAGCATCGACGAAGCCCACCAAGGAGGTTTTAGTGGGTTAAAATCCCACACAACCCTGCCCCCGCCCCTACGGACACTGGATACTTTTTGAAGGAAAGTTTCCTCACAAACAACAAAATAAAAAGAATTTCTATGGCTGGAGGGCCAGAGGCAGGGTGCACCCGGCGGTAATACAGTATTTTTCCTCTCACCCCCTTAATTTCGTGCTGCATGTAAACGTACACACTCACGTACAGTTTTATTGATATTATGAAAAACTTTCAGTGAGATTTTTCAAAAGGGCTTCTGGAATAACGGTAGCGATGATTCAAGGGTACACATTTAGTCTCAAAAGGCTTGGGAAAACTAGAGAAGCATGGAGATGTTCAAATGTCAATAAATGTAATTGCTACTTCACAATGACGAAGGATGATCAGAAAATAGTGAAAGGTTATCTGATTCATAAACATCCTCCTCCGAGGCACTTTATTAAAGACGGTATTTTCTATAAACTGTGATTTCATCACGTCTTGTTTTCTATTGTTACCTATAAGCTGGACTGTAAAATCTTTAGGCACCAAACGTGTTTATTAGCGATCTTGATTAAATACCTAATTATCTATAACATAGTTTATTTTGTCCAATTGTTGTTTCATTTATATTTTCCTAATGATACGTGGCCATACATTTGTACTTGCTCAGTACTTGAAGCGGTGCTATTTATCTATACAACGTGTTAAGAAATAATCGCAAAACCAGAAACTAGTTTATTTAGCATCGAGAGCAGAATTGTATACACTATCGACTTTTTAATGTCGGTTAATTTTTAATATATTTCTATTCATTTAATATGCCCAGTGTAAAAGTTCGGTGATCTGACTAATACGGACGTTATAGGAGATTATTGACCTCAAGTGAGCGCGTACACCCACTTTATGGAAAGACAGAATTTGTATATGATACAAAAAAAAAATGCGTTAATACAATCACGGAATGTACGTGTTGCCCAAGATACAGGCTATGCCTAGTTTGGGACCAACTTGGTAAACTATAATGTAAAATGTGTTTTGTGATTAATAAAGATTTTTGTATTTTGTATTTTTGTATTTTGATACTAAAATAAAAAAAATAGCATCCAAGATAATTTATTAAAAAATAGCCGTCCTTCTGGGGCTGTCGGGCAGAAATAAATAATAATGTTATGGTGGTTTTGCGATATTAAATTAACACGTCTAAGTGCGTATTTAAAAAAAAAATACTTTACTATGAAGTTAATAAAATAAAACTTGTCTTATTTTCAGTACAATTTTTGAAGAAATCTTCAGGCGTGGCGGTAGCGTTGCTCAATGGGTATAGCTTTTATAACGCTTACCCTTCAAAGACCACGCGTGGCCAATGCTGGTACTGTACTTGTAACAGGACGTGCCGCGCCCGATTCACAGTGACCGGAGATAATAAGATTGTAAAAACCAATTTGGTACACAACCATCCAGCCAATCGATATATTATCCGCAGAGGAATTTACATTCGATTATAAACTTACTGGTTAGTAGGTACATAAGATAGTTTTTGCATCAGGGAACTTCGATTTTGCGGTTAAGGCGTTTTTTTTTGTTGGAAATCATAGTTACCTATTGATGATCTTGGAGGGCATCACCGGACAACACTTGCACTTGATCTTTGTAGAAGTGCATTTAGCGATTCTTAGGCTGCCTGTCCACCGGAGCGGAGTGAGGCAGTGGAGCGGAGAAATATTAACCAATAAGATTGCACAAAATCTCCGCTCCTCTTTAGTGGACAGGGAGTTGCGAACTAATTTAAAAATTCATACAAAACCGGTAAGCGGAGCGGAGCGAGGCAGCGGAGCGGGGAAGCAAGTGCGGGTGCGGGCGCAAGGCGCGCCCGCACTCCCGCAGTGTGCCGTCGTAGGTCGACCAGTGCGTACTTGACCGTAAACTCCGCTCCGCATTACTTTTTCGCTCCGCTCCGCAGCCTCACTCTGCTCCGGTGGACAGACACAGTACGCAACTCGGCGCCGCCTTACTCCGTCGCTCCGCTCCGCTGCCTCGCTCCGCTCCGGTGGACAGGCAGCCTTATGTGGCCTTTGGACGATTTGTTAAGGTAGAGTGTTGTATCAAATTCGGGATTGAAAAAGTTATAAATAACGTTATGTTAATTTAATTACACAACCTAACAGTAGTCACAGCGGATCTTTGTGGCTCTGCGGTTAGGTTTGGCGAACTATTGCGCAAGAACAGTTGTGAATACAAAAACACGAAAATAGCTAATGTGCAGCGTGTTGCAGTCAACTTCAGAGACACAAAGATCTGCTGTGACTATTGTAATCATGTTAGAATATTTCACGGTGTGGGGTATCATTAGGATAGTAACGTTATGTAGTTTCGATAGAACATTTAACATTATGAGGTATACGTGGTAGGTGACGTACTTATCAAGGAAATATTTATCGTTCATTTTTATCGGTATTTTCAATCTGTGAATCAAAATCGTTAATTTCAGCGAATCAATTGCTGATCGCTTAGATTTATCTTCAGCTCAGTGTAGATTAAGAGCTAAGCCACTGTATAATAGTCGGCACGAGTAGTGAGCTATGACCTTAATGTTCGCGCTTGAATTATTAAAACATTCTGAAATCATAAATGAAAAAAAAAGGTAATTTTATTACAGAATGGTTATAAGTATAAGTAAATGAGTGAGCCATTTTATTTTACCCGTAGTGTACGATGCTCAAACAAACCCCCGATCGAGCTCACCACTCGTGCCGACCACTATATCCATCTTTCAAAATGCTATTTAATTGATGATACTAAGTAACGTGTGCTGATAAAATTTACTGTAAATAAAAATTATATGAAGTAATATATAATTCAATAAAAATATAAATACAAATTGGCAGTTGTGTTTGCTATAGTCTTTATATTAATATTAGTGTTACTTTTAGTTCACTACGCAAAAACGAAACGCATAAAGTAATACCAATTACCATAGTATAAAAAAACAGCAAGATAAGTACGAACAAATCGGTTGTTGTGTGTTATTAGAGCCGTTTGTTCGTATTGCTTCTACTGTATTGTTTATACTGTGGTCTGTACTTACTAGTAAAATATTATGCGTTGCGCCTATTCTAATGAAATAAAATCAGTTCATCAAAATCGCCGTTCTTTCTAATAAGTCAAAAAGTTGTGGGGTAAGCACGGCATCCATACTGGGCAGAATTCTTCTTTGGAGCATATCCCATGCCTGCTCAATTGGGTTAAGGTCTGGCGATTGATCAGATCATATCAGAATGTTGATGCGAGCATTGACAACAGTGACTGTTATGACTCTGGGCGTGGGTGAACTTGCATTTTCGTGCATTAGTCCAAACGAATCACCCAACCGGCTTCGCAAGGGGATGATCACGTCTGAAACAGTCTATATCTGGTCTTTCAGACTGGATAGTTTGGAAGACTAGATTTGGTAAATATTAATTGGATATTTTTTTACAGTTAAAAATATACTGATTACTGTTAGAAATATGATGTGTGAAGTACGCTTAAATAACAAAAATCTATTTCTTTTTCAGTACAATTTCTGAGGAGATGTACAGGAAAAGAGATCGCTCTGATAAATGGGTACACATTTTACAGGAACAGCGAAAGTAACACCACAGAAACTTGGGTTTGTACCTGCAACAAAAAGTGTAACGCCCGCTTTACTATGACAAAGGATAACATTATACTCAGGACCAATTTGGTACATAACCACGAGAATGTTAAATATGTTATCCGTAATGGAGTTTACATTAAAATTTAATTGTTTTTTTTTTCAATATAAGAGAAAGCGGCGATGCAATCAGGAATGTTATAGTACATTATCTTATTAAAAACTATAATCCTATCATATGCTGAGTATTTATCAAAATTAAATAAGGAATAACTTTTTTTTTCTATGTTAACACAAGGTTAAATATTAATTTAATTGTAAATTTAAATTGCAGGTCAAAGGATTTATATTTTAGTGTATATTAATAATAAAATTATTATAAATATATTATATTATTATTCATAAGTTAGTCTTATTTTATTTTCATTACTGGGTGGCCCCTTGTCCAGGGTATGTACCACCGCAGTGTATAAATAAGACATTCAGCCACTAATCAGCAATGTTATAAATTCCTGTGTTCCGGTATGAAGGACTCTGTAGCTGGGTCGAGTACTGAGCGCCCTGTATCAATATACCCCATGTTCAACCAGTCACATGTTATATTTCTTTTTTTACTTTATTTTACAATTTTTGGAAGACTATCAACTTAAACAGGTAATATAATAGAACCAAAAAGTTATTAAAAAGCCTCCACTAATAGACCTAGTGTAGATGTAATGATCCGTACAACAAAACAGTATTTAATCGCATGCATAACTAATGAAAACTAAAATGATATTTCTTGTTCACTAAAGAAAATAGCATTCAGTCAACTCCGCAATATACCAGTGTTTCTATATTGCGGACTCGATATTTTTTTTTTTGTAGGAGTAGTGCTGTTGGCCGCAGATGGCCATTACAGCTTCACCGGACAAGAGGGCGAGCGCTTTTAGCGCTCCAGCCAGAAAGGTAGCGACTAGCTCAAGGGCACCTCAGGGAGGCACCGGACTCGATATTAGTTTAACCTGCCCCACTGCTGGGCGACGACTTACTTCTTTTTACCCGACTACGGAGTGGAGGGAGGGTTATGATTTTAACAAGAATGTATGTATGTATGTATGTTTGTTCATCTGTTCCCGCATATCTTCTAATCTACTTAACATACTTTGACAAGTAGACATTAGAAGCGTCTTGATTGTCCGCTGGTTATAGGCTATATAATATCACATTATTAGACTGGTTTTAGTTATTAAAAATTATTACTTGTTCCTCCATCCTGTCATGCTCCTCTATGCCAATCCACAAGGAAGGCATCCAGGTCATCGCGCCATCGTTGTTTATATTCTGTGGCATCGTCACGTCGCTGTCTCAGGGTTCCAAATTGTCGCCTATCCAAAGGCGACCAAGGCTCTGCTCGTCAGACCAAGTGTTGCAGATTTTTCGTCTACATCGATGAACTGTACTTTAGTTGGTATAGTGTTTCGAACGTGATCCGTTGATTTAACACCAAGAATACTTTACACGGCATTTTTTAGTATTTATTTAACTTTTGCACAAACTATATTTGGCATCAATATCATCATCAGCAGCCAAATTACGTCCACAAACTGCTGAACATACGGCCTCCCCCTTAGAAGGGAGGGGTTGCCATAATCCCCTCGCTTGGCAGGCGTCTTGAGGATCACAGTGTAGATGGTAGGTAGTCCAATAGAAACCCGCTGCTGCCCGTCTTTTTGTTTTCCCTTAGTCGCCTTTTACGGTCACCCAACGGGAAGGAGATGGGAGGCTTTTCTTACCCGGACACCCCATGGGTGCATCACCTCTAACAGCAATATTATTTTCACCTTACTTTCTCGATAGAAAATGACAGAGCTATAAACTACGTATATTGGCATCTCTTTCGTAAGTCAAGTAAGATGATAATAATACTACTAATAGAGGTGGTGGTAGAGCCTCAGGACTTAATTGCCTTTGACTTCAGGCCTTATATTTCGTTAATAGTACGCGAGAATTACAAAATTTCTTTCTTTTTTCAGTGACATTTCTGAAGAGATATACAGGAAAAGAGATCGCTTTGATAAATGGGTACACATTTTACAAGAACGGCGAAAGTAACACCACAGAAAACTGGGTCTGTACCTCCAAGAGAATATGTAGCGCCCGCTTCACTATGACCAAGGATAAAGTGATATTGAGGACCAATCTGGTACATAACCACGATAATGTTAAATATCTTATCCGTAATGGAGTTTACATTAAAGTTTAATTGTTTTATCACCCAATATAAACTACTGCTTGACTGCTATCCCACCTGATGGAAATCGGCGATGAGATCGGAGATGGCAAAGCATTCCAGATTATTAATAAAAATAAAAGTGTATTTACTCTAGCCTTGAAGTCACCACTAAAATAAAACTGGACGAGAAAAAACATCTAATTTCATTTCATTTAGATCATCTAATTTTTACTTTTAATCCACCCTGGATTAGGGTGAACAAAAAAATCTATTCAAATCGGTCAAGCCGTTTCTGAGTTTTAGCTATTCATTTTCTTATACATATAATATAGCTAGATTTAAATTGCTGGGCTTAAGGAATTCATATATTAAATAGTTACATTAGTAATAAAATTATTATTTGTGTGAGATTGGTATTTTGTTATTTTAGTTGTAGGTAGGTTCCTTGCGCAAGATTGTCCAGTATTGGATCACACAACTGTCAGAAATGACCGAATCCGATGATAAAGTTCCCGGTGATATGTTTATTTATTTATTTATTAACCTTAAAAAACTACTTTTATTTTATGTTGCAAACGTTTGTGACCCAATAGAACTAATTCTATATTTCAAATATAATTGACAAAACAATTCAAACAATAATACATTTGTAAATAGGTATCGGATTTACAAGAAATTACCGCAAACGTTTTCATCGGACCTGTGAGGCTTAACCGGGGTATTTGGGATTCTTATCCACTAAAAGCCCCGCGGCTGGGGAAGCACCAGGTGCCTTACCATGAACTCATATAGCAGGCCAGTTTAACACGTAGAGTGACCTTTGTGCGTACCATTCGTCACCCAAACAGGTGAGTGGTCACGTGACAATATTATGGTCACGCTAATTACTGCGCTCTTAATACAAATTTGTAAGACAGGTCACTTTTTATCTTAAACTGCCCTACTATAAGAGTTCATAGTAAGGCACCTGGAACCCCTCAGTGCCTCATCTTTGCGCCAGCCGGCGCAATATAGCCCCCTGGAACCTATCACATTAATCACGGGAACAGGTGTTGCAACCCGCCACCGTCCTCCTCGGAGTCGCCGCCGTACCGTCAAGAATCCAAATTCCAACGTCCAATGACTCCGAAAGTCTCGTAGCTAGCTACTATTATACTCGTATGTTATACTATCGGTCGGTAGCTTCATAGATTTTTTCTTTTTTTTCAGTTCGTTTTGTAAAGAAATCAACAGGAAGAGTGATGGCCTTGGTCGACGGGTATTCATTCTACAGGAATCGTGGAACTAGAAATACAGAAACATGGGTCTGCACTGCAACCAGAAAATGCAACGCCCGTTTTATTATTAACCAATATAATACGTTTATTAAAAGCAACTTGGTGCACACCCATAGGGCTCCCAATTACGTTGTTCGCAATGGATTTTATGTTAAAGTGTAGATCTGCTTAGTGTACATGCCCTTAAAATATATAACCCAAAATTCACTTTTCTTATAAATAGTAATAATGTCCTTCTGGCCGATATGACCACAGCGGCCAATCTTTCAGAAGATACGATATCTACGCGGGTGATACTCGTATAGTAAACAAATGCTCGCTTAGAGATAAGTTATTGTACTCTCTCTTCCTTTACTCTCACAATCCGATGGGATGAGACCATCACAACCGGGGAGAGATCTTTGGGTCTAGTACGGGTTCTGATAGTTTAAGAGCTCGATCAAACTGTCAGTTTTTCTCCATACATTTCACACCAGCGCCCCTAACGGTAACTATGAAAAACTAGTCAAATGTACGGGAGAAAACTGACATTTTGATCGAGATTAATTTACTCTTACGGAATATATTAGGTTTTTCTTTGGTTTATTTTAGGTTTTTCTTTCCCGACGTTTCGAATGCTTTGCAGCACCCATGGTCATGGGTGGTGTTTAGTATTCGCGTAAATAAAAGACAACATTCGTTTGATTAAACACGTGGACTATCTGTACCCATACTAGACCCCAAGGTGCAGGACCGACTTTTTATATAATAAGTAATATTAGTAGTAATATTTAGGCACAATCATAATCGTAATAATAATCATTTATTTGTAAAGTTATTTTACACATCAGTTCATTTAATTCAATACAGTCAATCCAAATTACATATTAATTTCATAAGAAAAACATTGATTAGCAATACTAGTCTCTATACAAGTCGTTAATTTCATGTCACAATTTAGTCATAGTATCAAGATAATAATTAATGTCAACGTCATTTACGAAGAATAATATTAACTAATACAGTTCAAAAATCAATAAATTTGGATATTTACGCGTTACGTAATCCACACACGTTCGTCTGATCCTAAACTAGACAGAGCCTGTACTATGGAAACCGGACATATATTGCCTATATTGCATACCTCTACATCTATTATAAATGATTTAAACTGTATGTGTTTATGAAATTTGACACTTTCACCCCCAAGATAGAAGGTGGGAATCGAACCGACTCGGACGACCTATTGGGTAGTGGTCAGGGTGTCTAACCACTAGGCCTACAGGCCCGTCAATTTCAGGGCGAGGTCTCGTTACATATTAGAACTGATATTAAAATAGGGTAAACTAACCAAATATTGACATCTTAAGGAGTAGCTGTACTAAACCATTTAAAAAAGGCATTTTCTTTTAATTTAAGCAACGTCATGGGAATCGATATCCCTTAAATAAGGCTAAGAGAATGTTTTAAGGTTATTTTTATTACGAATCAAAGCACTTTAATCAATATTTTTACGTTAAAAATAAATGTCTGAAATAACTAAATGTTGGCATAGGTAAACCTTTTATTGACAGGGAAAATTACCTATTATTGTCACCTCATTCGTTATGTGGATACATACTAAAATTTATGCAAATCAAATAGTATTTAATAAATTTTCGTTATTTTTAAACTGTAGGAATTGCCACTTATCATAAATTAGGTTGGAACATAAGTGCGTTATAATAGAAATAACACTTCACTATTACTTATTGTGAAACATGTTCATAGTCTGATGCCTGGGTATAGCCATATTGGTTTAGAGAATCATTGAAAATAACTTCCATATTTTGGATATCAAGGCTATTAAGACTATTTTTAACCGACTTCAAAAAAGGAGGAGGTTCTCAATTCGTCTGTATATATTTTTTTTTTCTATGTATGTTCGCGCATAACGCTGGAAATTATGAACCGATTTGAAAAAATCTTTCTTCCATCCATTCTTTAATCCGTTAATTGGGTCCCATAAAAAAATTATTGCTTAGTAATAAGTAGTTCCTGAAAAAACAAGAATGGTGACTGCGCACTGAGAGCTGCAAGAAAGCCTATATAGATGACGTTTTAGTCGCTCGGACTCGCTCGGTCGGACAAAAATGGTCATAACTCTGGCAAATATTTACCAATTTCAATGATTCTTTTTTTATTCGAAAGAAGAAACCACTGTATTGAATCTGTATGAATGTTATTACAACCGGATAAGAACTTCCTGGAGGACCATGAACTATGTGGAGGAATTTATCTGGTAAAAACCATACAACTGATGTTCTCCATTACATTGCTCTGACAATTATGAACCGATTTCGATGATTATTTTTTTATTCGAGTGAGTAAACTACTATGATGTTTCCATGCAAATTTCATTGCGACCGGATATTTTTTTTCTGAAGAAACATGAATTATGTAAAACTATGTAGACGATAATGTGATCATAACCTACCTATATAATTTTACGGTTTTCGATGGTTCAATCTTTATATATGAAAATATCACTAAAAAGTATAAAATAAAATCTTTTTAAAAAAAAATTGAACCGACTTCAATATCACTGAAAAGTATAAAATAATTTAAATATTATTGAAGTTGGTGTTAGCGTACCTGCTGTGTATATTTGGCACTATCGTCTACATACTTTTACATAATTCATGTTTCTTCAGAAACTCAGAAACAATTTATCTGATCTAATATCTAGTTCAATGTCTGGGCTGAGGTTCTGTGATTCTGGCTTTGGCATTTCTTCACTTTTTTCACTGCAGAAATACAAATTTTTTTAAAGATATTTTAAGATACTAGCAATTCTCTGCGTCTACGCCCGCTATTCGATTTTTTCCACCCCATATAATCCCTACAGGAGTGAAATTTTCAAAAACCCTTTCTTAGTGGATGCTTACATCATAAGAAGAATCTACTGCCGAAATTTCAGGTTTCTAGGTCTAGCGGTTTGGCCTGTGCGTTGAATCAGTCAGTCAGGACAAGTAATTTTAAGATAAATTAATTTAATTCAAAAAGGAACATACATTTATTTATTTTTATTTATTTTATTTTATTTTATAATTTACTAGCTGACCCGCGCAGCTCCGCCCGCGCTTTTATTACATTTTGCTCCCCTTTTCTCCCCCCTCCCTTGATTTATTTCTCTCTCCATCTCTCTCTCACTTATAAGAAAAATCTAATTCGAATTCTCTCCTTTCTCTTTCCCCTTTCCCGCTTCGGTCCCCGTCACAGTCAACCTCTTCCTCTCCCCTTTGTCCCCTCTCTGAACCCCGTCCCCCTCTCTCTTTTCTCACCTTGCTCCCCCTCACTCTCCCCTTTTTCTACCTTAATCCCCCTATCCCTCACCCCATCACCCTCTCCTCGAATCCCCTCTCCCTCTCTCTCCTCTCTTGCACCCTCCTCTCGTTCTAAATATCCTCGTTAATCATGGTATCTGGTATCTGGGATTCTTACCCACTTAAACCCCTGCAGCTGTCGCATCACCATATAAGAGGGGGGACCTGGGCCCTCCTCCAGTGGGATCTGCACCAAATACCCCTCAGTGCGCATTATAGCCCCCGGGAACCTGGCACCATGATCATGGGGACGGGGCATGCAACCCCGTCACCGTCCTCCTCGGAGTCGCCGCCGCCCGTCACCTATCTATGTAATGACCTTGCCTAACGTTGCTAAACCTAGCGGCATGAAATATACTTTACGATTTTATTCTCAGACCTACCCAATATGTACACAAAATTTCATACAAATCGATTCACCCATCTATTTAATGACCTAGCCTTATGTTGCTTAACTTTAACGGTATGAACAACATTCACAGCTTTTTTGTCATTGGTGTATATATTAGTGAAGTTTATGTTATATTGAAGAAGGGACAAATTCATGCTAACAACAATTTATTAATAGTTAATTATTTTTCATAAAAAGTAAAGGATAAAAAATGGTTATTGTGGGTTATCTCTAAGAGATAAACATATAAGTACCGTCGCAAACTTTTTTGTAGACCGTGTTAAGGTGTACAATACTGTAGTACATTATTTTGATCTTTCTCGTAGGGTTCAGCCAGCGTTTGCAATGTAAGCGCAAAAAAATGTGCTTATTTACGACATCACATTAGAAACCTCAAAAATTATCAGTGTTTCTCTACTATATTATGCATGTATTATACATATAAACCTTCCTTAAGAAACACTCTATCTACTAAGAAAAACCGCATCAAAATCCGTTGCGTAGTTTTAAAGATCTAAGCATACATAGGGACAGACAGACAGCGGGAGCGACTTTGTTTTATAATATGTATAGATATTCAGACATACGTCCATAGTAGTAGTACACAATAATTTTACAATAAAACACAGACATGCACAAATATATATAAAAAAGAACACATAAATATTAAATAAAACAACACCTGTGTGAAGGACAGTGCGTCGTTACCCAGTGCCGCATTATGGGGTTGTCCAGCTTGTCCGCAAGCATGTTTATATAAATGTTGGAGCTGTCACGCACTCGGCGCATCAGGGATGCAGTTCTGTTGCGTATTATCGCGAAAAAGTCTTGTACGCCGTATTCCGCAAACATACCCGACGCACTGCAAAAGCGTGGCAGCCCCAACATTATTCTGAAGGCGTTGTTATACTGGATACGCAGAGCACACAAAGATCGTACCTTTGTGTATAGTTGGTCCACAGGGCGCACGTGTACAGGGATTGGCAGTATGCTCTAAAAAGCGTTACCTTGACTTGTTCTGTACACCGGGCAAACCTACGAGCCATCATGTTACACCTAACCGCCAATGCTCTACGTTCCCTTTCCACATCTACATCATCAGTCAGATTATCTGTTACCCAGTGTCCCAGGTACTTGAATTGAGTTACCCTAGTGAGTGGTAAACCCCCCAGGATAACTGGTGGCACTGTATCATAGTGCTTGCCACCTGCGTTAAACACGAGGAGCTCGCTCTTAGATGAATTATACCTGAGACCATGAGCAACAGCATAGTCTTCACAAATTCGGAGGAGCTTCCTGAGGGCACTGATAGATGGACTCAGCAATACCATATCATCTGCATAACTTATATTATTGATAATGTGTCCGTCAATAGAGCATCCAATATTGGCATTGCTGAGCTCAACCATGAGCTGGTTTACGTACAGGTTGAAAAGGTTTGGAGAACTTATTCCCCCCTGTCTCACGCCGCATTCCAACCTATATGCCCCCGACAGTGTCCCCGCCCACCTCACATAATTAGATTGATTACTGTACCAATACTTTAATACAGCAATCAATTCAACTGGCAGTGTGGTCTCCAGGGAAAGCTTTCTCCATAGGCAGTCGTAAGATACTAGATCGAATGCCCGGGAGAGGTCCAGAAAACACGCATATATGGGTGTTTTTCGACTTGTATAATACTGGACAGTTTGTTTGAGACAGAGGATTGCCGTTTCAGTTGATAGATGAGGCCTAAATCCAAATTGTGCATCATGCAATTTTAAATGTTTTTCCAACTGTCGGTCAATCAAACCATCCAACACCTTAGCAATGGTTGTAGCCAAGGAAATAGGCCTATAATTATTTCTATCACTTGCATCTCCAGTCTTGTTTTTCATTATTGGAACTACAATAGTTTTCATCATGTCCTCTGGGAGATAAGAATGACAAATACATAGATTAAAAATCATCGCTAGAACCCTCGATAGATGCTTTCCCGCGTATGTAAGATGCTCTATACTTAAATTATCGTGTCCAGGTGACTTTCCTCGTTTTAGACTTTTTATGGCAGTTGATATTTCCTTGGCTGTAAACCTTACAGGCATGCTCTCCGGGCCTGGGACCCCCTGTACTCCGGTTGACCCCCGTGATGGGCCCAGAGGAGAGTCTATCCTAAACGACTCCCTAAAGAGATGTGCGATATTGTCAGGATCACTAACATCGTCTACACTCAGTGGCACACTCGGCTTAGGGTTCAAATTTGTGGACTTCCAAAAACTTTTAAAATTCTTAGCATCGTGGTGATGTGCAATAATATCCATTCTAATTTGCTCTTTATTATTTTGACACCACTTCAACTTGTATTTGAACACTTTTCTACTATTTACCATTTTTTCATATAATACACCAATTCGTGGTCTACCATATGCCGCCCAATTTTGAAAATCTAACCGAGCCTGTCTATGCGCATCTTTTACATGTGTATTCCAGCCAGTTACATGAAACTTTTTACACTTACTTCGGTCATTGTGACTCTTAACAGCCGATTCCTGTAAAACTTGTACTACTTTTTTATACATATTATTTATAATTTCCTTATGCTCTATATTATTACATGTATCACTACATTCTGTAAACTCAATGGGAAAATCAATATTCTTCAAATTGTGATTACAATATTTAGTATATAATTCTATTTCAGTCGAGTCCCTGATCCCCCATATACTCCCATCAATATTAGGTATACCTTGTATAGCTTTAGCTCTTAAAACACCGAAATCACACTTCACTAACAAGGGAAAATGATCAGACCATGAAATTTCTCGCAGAACATTAACGCTCCCAATGGAGTTCCAGGCGGCCTCAGTTACCAAGCAGTGGTCTAGCCAGCTAGTTGTACCGTGAGCTTCACTTACGTACGTATATGTGTCCGATTCACTGCCCAGCAACTCAATGTCAGCGCACCGCCACTTTACTTCCGACGAGAAGTTCAGAAGTTCTTTTCCAAATATACCACTAGGCTGTGCATTAAAATCGCCAAGGATATAAGCAGCCTCCACACCACTACTTTCTACAACGGCATTGATCTCACTTAAGCAGTCAACAAATTCACTAAGATTTTCCATTGATTCAGTGGGCATATAAACAGAGAAAACCAAAAATTGTCTGTCGCCTACAGTTATTTTAATAGCAATAATACGCACATTATTTATGACCTTTTTGAATTACAATAGAAATCAAGCATATTTTACAGCGATGGCAAACTTTATAATAAAACCTATTTTTGGCATGAGTGTCAATAAAATGGTTAACTTATTTTCGATACCTAATATTGGCACCGAGAAAAAAAAGTATTAAAATCGTCAGTTAAAGCAAAAAAAATATTGTCTGATTAATTATTATGCTCTCATAAATCAAATCAAATAACATTTGTTGCTAAAATTCAAAACATTAACTATATAAAAAAAGATTAAAATGCGTCTTACCTTAGCAAGAAGTCAGGATTTTGATTATTTTTTACCTCCACGTACAGACTTGTCACAAAAGTATTTATTCCGACGCCTTATTGAAAAAATATCTATTTCTGTGATGCCAGTACTCTAACGTATGAATATACTGATAATTACCTGTTTAGAAAAAAATGTATTGGGGCCTGGTAACCTTAATATAGATAAAAAATGGTAAGGTGTCAATAAATTGGTACGGTGTCAATATTTGGTTAGTTTACCCTACTTTTAATTTAATTATATGTTACATTATCGTTTATTATTTACAGAATATTTAGTTTAGTTTGTATACCTACATAGAATTATTATTATTAAAATCAAACTACTTTTACGGATTTTATCGCGGTTTATTTTACATTTTTACTATACCGACGTTTCGAATGCTTTGTAGCACCCATGGTCACGCGAGGACTGAGATGTTGAACATCCTTATGTCACAATTATGCCGGTGTACCCTCAGGTCTTCTTAGTTATTATTAAACCGTGATAAAATCCGTAAAAGTAGTTTGATTTCAATGTGTAGTATTCGCGTAAATAAAAGACATTATTATTATTGTTTATAATAATACCAGCCCTTGTTTATATCCCACTGTTGGGCACGAGCCTCCCCTCACGATGGGGGGGCTTAGGCCATAGTCCACCACGCTGGCCAAGTGCGGGTTGGCATATTATTGTTTATTTTCTATACTCGTAGAACCTAAGCTACCTAAAATAACGATTTAATATTTTGAATAAATGTATGTAACTTAATAAGGTTTTTTTATTATTTGTTGAAGTGGCAGTGGGCAGGCCACATCGCTCGAAGAACCGATAACCGTTGGGGAAGAAAGGTTCTCGAGTGGCGACCACGAACCGGAAGACGCAGCGTAGGCAGGCCTCCCACTAGGTGGACCGACGACATTGTTCGCGTCGCAGGCAACCGGTGGATGCAAATAGCAAATTGTCGTTCATTGTGGCGGTCTAAGGGGGAGGCCTATGTTCAGCAGTGGACGTCTTCCGGCTGGTGATGATGATGATGATGATTATTTAACCTACAAAAGTTACTACCGCACTTAAAAACGTCAATTAGAGTTAATTATCATTAATCCAATTCATGAATTCGGATTATTTTAAATACTTGCAGCCAATAAATGCTTTATACTCTGTTAGTGAGTAGATATATAGATTATCTCGCAATACTGGAAAATAAGCATAAATGGCTGCGAGACTCGAAATAATTATTTTAAAAAGGGCGCGAAGCGAAGCGATAGCGTAGTGAAGCGTTTTTATTTTGTAATGTAAGTTACAACGTATTTTGTGAGTCTGAAGTTGGCTGCAAGACGCTGCGCAGTAGCTATTTCTAAGTTATTGTATTCATAACTCACGACTGTACTTGCGCAATGGTTTGCGAAACCTAACTTCAGAGACACAAATATCCGCTGTAAGTGCTGTATGGTATCGTTTGATCCGGTCACATTGAAAAACCAAAGCGAACCGATACGTGCCATGAAAAACCACGCTTCGCTTTCGCTTCATATCGCCATTATGTTTGACAAGGGCTTTAATTGGATTTAACAATAATGGGGATGATGACTCGGTAAAAAAAACCGTTATTAGTCCGTCAGTTAAATTATCAATAAATAATTGACACGTATTTTTTTACTTGACAAATCAATAGATATTGACAAAGATATAGAACGTCGGGAGGGGCGCGTGAATTTCAACGCACTACATCTTTGGCATTTTTTTGATAAGCTAAATGACGAACTGAATAGAATTTTTTAGTCATCTAGCCTATTGACGTTTGTGAGTGCAGTTTAGACAATTGTTCGAAAAGTTTTACCGATAGTGTAATTTTCCAACCAGGAGGAGTGGAGGCCTGCATACTTCGTCATATGCTTTCTGGATGGTTACACCAACGTTATTCACGCCGCAGGTACCCGTGGAGACACTTATATTGAAAACGTCCAGGTAGGTACCACGCCATTGGGTCTGGTGAGGTCCCAACGGAGTGCCTTGTCTCCTCACAGCGTCGATCAAGGCCGCTGGGAGGTTTTAAAAATGAATGAAAAGAAAATTGAAAAAGAAAAGAAATCTTTTATTTCAAATAGGCCAAAATTAGCACTTTCGAATCGTCATATTGTATCGTAGACTACTAAAAAAACTACCACCGGACGACAACGCGGCCTCAACTGAGAAGACAAGATACTCAGTAGGCTTGTCACAACAAGGGGGTAAAATCCCATTTAGTGGGTAAAAATCCCACATAACCCGGCGTCCTTCGCATCCACCGAAACCTTTTGAATGTTTTCTGCCCGGCAACAAAAAAAAATGTACCAACCAATGATATTATACATAGATACGCCATTAGTGCACGAATAGTAAAAAAAAGTAAGTAAGAAAAACGACATTCATCCAATTGTATGAACGATAATCAACTATAACCGATATTTGTAGGTGCGGCAGTAAGACTGTCATTAATGGGGATGATGACAGGGTAATAAAATAATAATTCTAATTAGTCCGCCAGTTACATTATCAAAAAATATTTGACTCGTATTTTTTTATTTAACAAATAAAAAAGAAATCCCAAGATATAGAGCGTCTAAGTTCGGGAGTGGAGGCTTTTGATGTCACGCCTCAGTAAAAATTGTATACCGGCATGACGTCACGTGACATTTCAAAGCACTATATCTTCGTCATTTTTTGTTTAATCGACAAAAGAAAAAATACGTGTCCAATATTTTTCGATAATCTAAATGACGGACTAACAATTTTTTTTAGTCATCTAGCCTATTCTAGGATCTAATGCCCGTATCACGTCACTGGGCTACATGAAAAATGCCTCATTCTGTAGACCAAATAACAACCCTACTATTTTCCTTCCAGTGACCTTCGTGAAGAATAGACATGGCAAGGATCTGGCCCTCCTCAGCGGTTTCACGTTCTACTGTCACGCGTACACGAAGAAAGCGAGCAAGTGGCAATGTACCAACACTGGGAAATGTCACGCGAGGTTCGCACTGACCGACAATGGTGACGTGACGAGAGCCAACACGTTCCATAATCATAAACCGCCAGTTTTTATTATTCATAACGGAATGTATGTTAAAATGGCTTGAAGTGATGCTTAATTCATGTTGGTCCAATGATGATCTATTTCCAGAAATGTTTGGGCTTACATTTTTTTAACACTTAATAAGAATTTAGAATTTATTTATTTTATTTCACAACATATCTTTTAATATAATAATAATAATAATATCTTGGGACAATCCACACACGGTCATCTGATCCCAAACTAGGCAGAGCCTGTACTATGGAATCCAGACAACTGATACTAATACTTATATAATATTTTTTTTTTTTGTAAATACATACTTAAATAGATAAATAACACCCAGACACTTGGTGGGAATCGAACCCACGACCCATCGGTTAGCGGACAGGGTCACTAACCACTAGACCAACGGGCCCGTCATATGAGTGTTATATTCTAGTTAGACAATACTATTGTGAAAACAAACATCGTTAGTTCTACAAGATTAGCCGTGGTTCCACACTAGGCTAGGCCTGTCCTGTGGAACCTACTGCAAAACCCGAACAATAACCTGAAACATACTATAAAGCTCGAAACATACTATTCTGCCGCTAGCGCACAGACATGACACGCGGCCACGCCCTAATCTATACACATAAAATTACTTGTCCTGACTGACTGACTGATTCATCAACGCACCGGCCAAACCGCTGGACTTAGAAAGCTGAAATTTGGACAGTAGGTTCTTCTTATGACGTAAGCATCCACTAAGAAAGGATTTTTGAAAATTCGACTCCTAAAGGGGTTAAATGGGGTGTTTTCTTTTGTATGAAACTTTTTATTGTACGATTGGCTTGAAATTTACTGAAAAGATTCTCTAAATAAAATAAATCAATACGTGTTTCGCGAATTTTCAAAAACAACCTTTGGGGGTGCGTTAGGGGTTGGTAAACTTTGTAAAAAAAATAGCGGGCGAAGCCGCAGGATATTGCTAGTAATGTATACTTCTGACGCGGTACGACACGGTACAACAGAATTGTATGTTCCCGGCTTAAATTCACATAGCACACGCAAACGAGTCAGTGAGTATTCCAAGGTTTAAACTAAACAGTAACATCAACAGTGATATCGAAGTCTGATGCCTACATCTGTCTGTATGTCAATGTGCTCTCAAAAGAATGGATAGATTTGAATTCGGAACTTTATCAGTATGTTAACTTTAGAGCCTCACATTATTAGATGCAAGAACATCGATATATTCCAGGAAAATAATTCCAGTAAGTTTGCCACCCGTTTGGAACTTATTGAAGACCGCAACCTAACGCTATCTTCAAGTGGCGTTAGGTAATATGGTGTTTTCACCATAAGTACAGTGGCCAATGCCTATGCGTGTACACAATGGTTGTTAGTACAAAGAAATCTAAATAAAAAGATTACTCAGGGTAAACAGGATCACTTAATTTATTTAGTATGTAATGTAAAACCTTTTTTATTTGTTCAGAAGGTAGAATCGGAGTTCACTGCGGCGTTAAATTTTTTAAATACATATAAAAAAATACATTCCGTTTTTCTTTTACTTCTTTAACCCGAGCTGAGTGTAAGTCTTGTATTTTTTAATATACCATACTACTTCTTTATGCATTACTAAGCTATTAGTTTGTCCGACTGGTGGTCAGTCCCAGTTAAGTTCAAATTTTACTTGGTGGTTTGTGCAAGAGATCGTCCAGGTAAGTACCACCGGAGTGGCAGATATTCTGCCGCCAAGCAGCATAAGAACTAGTAAACTATAATGCTGTCTTTTACTTACGCGAATATTACACATTGAAATCAAACTACTTTTACGATAAAATCCGTAAATGTAGTTTGATTTCAACTAGTAAACTAGTTAAAAAAAAACTCCGGACATGTCTGCATACGAGTAGGACTCGAATACAGAACACTCTTGCTTGAAATTTTATTATATAAACATATTATATTCACTTTCGCTATATTAGCTTAACGACCTAAAGTGTGTCTTCAGTCTTCGCCACTGTCACAAGCTTTGTTCATTTCGAATCCTGTGTGGGATCTTGAGTAAGAGGAATCGCCGTGGTAGTAACAAAATGGACTAAACCGAGTTTCCTATGTTGACAGCACAGTGGCTTTTCATAGAGTAGGTATAACCTTACTCACCGTTGAATTGAACCCTCCTTTAATTTATTTAGTCCCCCAAGCAGACCGAGCAATACTATGAAAGTATCAGGCACGGAAAAGAAATAACGGAGACTCCTATGTTTTCGAACCATATTATCATGTCTGTATTGTGTGCGGCACCCAGAATACCTACAGTACCACACTGTAAAATATACACTATGAATAAACTGCTCTAATAACATACACAGATAGGCAATATATAGAGTGTTATTCATACTGTGGCAGCACGTAGCGGAACGGCAACGTCGCCGGGCATTCAGAATTCATCTTCAGAATTTTTACTAAATGATGCATGGCACGCTTTAATGGGCGTTGCTTCATGAAAATAATACAAAGAATATTTATTTTGCCTGATACGTTCATAGCACGGTCATATTATGGTTTGTTTATGTGGGCAGAGGCTTTTAGTCTTAACTTGTAACATGTTTGTTCCTTCCAGTTATATGGACGCAGAACAAAATCGGCAAAACTGTGGCCATAGTAGACAATTACACGTTCTACTGCGATAAACCGAGGAAGACTGAGGGCTTGAGGGTGTGGCGATGCACTAAGGGATCCTTGTGCAAAGCCCGTTTCACTTTCCTTGAAGGTCAAATAATCAGAGGAAATTTAATACACACTCACACACCTTCGAAATTCATGATCAAGAATGGTATTTATGAGAAGACATGTTACAGAAGTGTATCTTATCATACTTAATACTTGGACTAACTTATAAAGTTGTTCAATTGAGTTACTGAGGCTTTAAAATTATTTAAACTTACTAAGGGCGTTTAAATAGCAAGACGGCAGCCGACGCTGACGGTGCTAGCGTCTAGTCGGCGTAAGCAAATTCCAGACCAGGCGATGAAGTACCAATATAAACACCAGTTGTTTCGATTAAATCCCACCGTGATAAGTCGTCTGTAAAACTTAACATTTAGCAATTATTTTGTCCTGATAGGGAAATCTTCGGCGCCGCGCCTGTTGCTGTCTTGCTGCATTAATACGCGTTTACACTCTATTTAGTCATACCTTTATGAGTACATAAATTCACAGTCCACAAATTTCTATAACTTGCAATAAATGTTAATAAGACTAGTCCATCTATCTTTGTGAATTATAAGACTAGTCAGTCATCTATCGTTGTGAATTATTCATTCAAACATTCTTCGTTAACAATCCTTTTAAATACGTACAAATGTATGATTACTTTTCTAATTTAATATTTTTTTTCAAATTTATTAAAACTTATTTACAGTTAGGACTGATAATTCAAAGTCTAATTTATTTTTTCAGTCAGTTGGGCGGTCAACAAATCCGGAAAAGTTGTGGGACTTGTGGACAGCTTCACCTTCTATTGTAACAAACAAACTAAGGACATGAGTGTGTGGAGATGTACTAAGGGATCCTCGTGTAGGGCCAGGTTTACAATGCTGGATGGCAAAATCATGGTACGAGCTCAGCTCGATCACAGCCACCAACCGCCTGACTTCGTCGTCCAAGATGGTTTTTACCATAGAATCTGATAAGACTTTGACTTAGTACTAATTTTTGTAGACTTTTAATTAGCGTAAGTTAAATGTCACAAAGCTTTAGCAAGTAACATCATATAAATAAGTAAATATCACTTTTAGGAATAAAATGTTAATCCTAATTGGGGTATATAAATTGAACTACGAATATGATATTCCACCATAGTTCATTTATAAACTAAGATAAAAAAAAACAATACCTTACAAACACTTGGTAGGTGAAGATTATTTATGTTAACATTATACCTGTAAAATAGTTTAATAATTTATTTATTTATTAGCTTACAAAAACAGAAAACAATCACTATAAGGTATAACACAATGTATAAGGCATTTAGATTATAACCCTTGGGTACATACGCTAGTATTATTAATTTAAGAAATTTTCAGACACTAAAGAGCGCTGATTTACACTATAAAAACTTATATGTAGGTAGGTACATTATAAATGATATTATAAGTATAGTAGTTCTAAAATTTAAATAAATTGGTGTGCAACTGCCTTTGGAACTGATGCAGTTTCAGGTGGAAAATATAGTCGTTGTTGTTCTATTGTGGTTCCAAATAGACAGATTGTGAAATTAGTACTATTGATTTACTATAAATGAAAGTTTGGAACAGATCTTGAAAGTTTTACTTTTTAAAATTAAAATAATTGCAAGAAAACTCAAAAACTTGTTTGAACACGAGAGCGCCCTTTAGCGGTTTAACCCGATAGATACAATTTATTAACGCAACGCGCATAATTCCGGAAACACACTATGCTGTCGTGTCGTGCGTTACGCGTCAGAAACACAATGGCTACATACATTGAGTAGCAGTTCATAGTTTAAGTGATTAGTTAAAGTTAAGTATAATGACTCACCTGTGTAAAATTATATATGATTTACTTCTTTTCTATCTTTCAATTTATTTATGAAGTTATTCTGCGAGGTTTTCGGTTTGGCAACTCATTGTACGGTATTCTCAATTCATTGTACGGTATTCTCAATCGCGTCCTCAGTTGTAAGTACTATAATAATAAAATCTTTACAGTGCAAATAATGAAGAACTCCCAAGGCAATGACACGGCTTTAGTGAACGGGTATCCGTTCTATTGCGAGAAGAGGATGCCCCACGCTAACATCTGGCGATGTTGCAAAACGATAACAAATTGTCGAGCTCGGTTCACTTACTACAGCAACTGTGCGATGAAAAGGGCCAAGCTAACACATAACCACGCGCCTCCGAAGTTTGTTATAAAAAATGGGATGTATATTAGAATATAAGTCTTGACTGACCGAAGCACTCACACACATTTGTAATCACTGTTCCGTAAATGATCTGTTGGTGGTGATGGGTGACCGTTTAGTGACTTTGAACTGACAGTCTCCGTGCTTCGATAGCCATGTAAAAAGTTGGTTGTTATATATAGCAGTCGTGTAGCCAAGTCAGAGGCCTAATGGCAGGCTTAAATGACTATGATACCAAGTTGGTCACTAAGTATACGACAGGAAGTTGATTGGCTTGATGCTTGCTTGATATTGGCTGGTCGGGGAAAGTACCTTTTCTTGTTATCAGGGAGAAAACCTTCAAATGGTACCCGGTCTCTATAAAATCGGAGGTCGGGTTATGTGCGATATTTACCTCCTCGGTGGCTTTCATAGACGCTGTGGACAGACTCTGGGCACTCCATTCGGATCTCGCCAGAATCACTCTAGCGCCAGAGCACGTCTCTAGAAGAGCTGAGAATGCATGCTGCCCCTGGCAACCTCGAGGTGCTGGCGAAGTACCTAAACTCGCAGCCTGTGTTTCTGTGATGAGAAGTGGAACATGTCGGTTACATACATTTAGTATGATTAGAGGCACATTATTAGATAATGTCCTGTCGGTGTCGAGCGTGCTAATTGTAGCCGACTTAGGTAGCCGATATATTCCTGGCGCGTCACGACAGGATATGACAGAATAGTGTGTTTCCGACTTTACACACATTTAACGCGCTGTGATATGTCACGCTCTAATAGTGTGTCTTTAACCATACTAAATGTTTGTAACTGATATTCTTAATATTAACTAAAATTATGTAATTAATTTAAATAAATAAAAGACAAACACAATTCCTTATTGAAACATTAATTTTTGTATAGGTTTTAAATTCTTGGGGGTTTTGAAACCAGCGCTATGTTGCAGTTTGTAACGTAGCATTAAGGTTACCCATGTGGCGTAGCGGGAAATCTTATAATCTGGAGGTCGTAGGTTCGAATCCTGCGGGCAACAACTACTTTGTATTAATGTTTCTTACTAGTTACTATAGACTGATTATGAAAAGTAAAATAATCGATTTGTCGAATGGGCATGTATAATGCCCTCGGACGTGTTATATCAGATAATCCAACAGTACAATAGAGATTTTGGAGAAGAAATTAGATCAGGTTTCTGTCCCATCGGATTGTGATAATAAAGTAAGCACCTGTGCTTGCTCAAGCACATTTGCACTAGGTTTAATATTAAGGTAGTTGACTAATCTTGTTAAGAGATTAGCCGCTGAGGCTGTGTCACACAGAAATCTAACATTCACTGTGATAGTATACTGCTATGCTGTGCTGTGTGCAAAAACAACGCATGATTCTCTTTCGTTTTTCTTCAATTTTAATTTTAAGGAAGTACCGTTAGCACGTGTGGTGTTCTCTATTAAAGAAGAAAGAAGAAGAAATAGATTTATTTGGAGAAAAAGACGACGTACAGACATACATAATATTAAAAATAAAGAAATAAAGCTTATGCTAAATCAAAACAAACTAAAAATCTACGCTACACCTTCACCAAACTAGGTTGACCACTCGGCATTGTGCCGTACCGGAAATCAAAATTACCGGTACAGCGCTGTTTTTCAGGGTCAACCCCTCTGACATTCCCATGTCACCTCAGCTAATGATAAACCAAAAAGAAATAAAAAATGTAATATAAACCTCAAATAAACACAGCAAATAAGGAATAATCATAGTCTATATAACTTGTTTACTTGAAAGTCCAAATATTCAGTATACTTGTGCTAACGCTAGAAGGCTTTTAGGAGTCTAAAACCCATACAAAAAGGTCCCCCTTATCTCAGCTAGTGCAAAACTATAACTCTATGGTCTGATATGATAGGGGATCATATCAGACCACAGAATCAAAATGTTTCACTTGTCCCAAACATGACACCACCTATACCACCCGTGGCATTGATCTAGAACAATAATATAATATATTTATATAATAGGTACCTAATAGTAATAGAATAAAATATAATGTATATTTAGTGGTTTTTTATTTCATAAGTCGGCTTCGGACCAGTTGTACCATTGAATTGTTCCATTAATGGTACAAATGGGACTAAGTTGTCCCATTTATACCTGTAATGGTATAGGTGGTACTAGTTAATACCAATTGTACCATTAGACAATTATCAATGGTATAAATGGTATTTTCTTGTCCCATCTTTACACCTAATGGTATACGTGGGTTAGATTGATACCACTTATACCATTGGAATATACTCGTACCTTTATTGCAATAAAACTACTTTATAGGATTTTGACCTCTTTATATTTTATTTTAAGATGAAAAGAATATCTATGACTATTTACAAAATGTAATATTTACTTTATACTATCTTATCTTAATAATATCCTGACACTCGGTCATCTGATCCTAAACTAGGCAGAAATGTATTAAAGTACTTACTAATACAAATACTTAGGTATTACTTTTTGTAATACATACATATACACTTAGAATATTCTAAGCATATACAGATAAATTATACCCAGACACAAGGTGGGAATATAACCTACGATATATAAAGAAAAGGTTGAGACTATCGTAACCCAGTCACCGCACCAACAAAAGCAACAAAAACTTAAGACTAAATCTTCGAGATAAAAAACTATAGCTAGTAAGATCCTGGCGACTGCGACGTCATGACGTGAAATACTCGATCCTAAGAAAAGTACTCAATACCTTGAAGTATCGATACTTTTGTTTTGATACTTTTACGAGAACATACATACATACATAAAATCACGCCTTTTTCCCGTAGGGGTAGGCAGAGCCCATGGGCCGCTTTTCGCCCCCGTGAGAAACGAGACGTGATGGGTGGCGAACCACATCGCCGCCATTTTGGTTAGTTAAATTATTTTATGATTAGCCATTGCGTTCTCACGGATAACGAGGGAAAGGAAAGGATAGGTGGTGTAAAAAGGAAAAAGGAAAAGTAGGATATTACCACCCAGGAGGGCAAGGGATGGGACAGTAATAGCTAGGGAAGCCGGGGTCGCATACCCGTATTATATACTATACCACAACTACCGGACAGGTAAGTTGGGATGAGTATCCCATGATCTTCGGAGTCGCTGGACGCTCGGGGTGTGGGCCCTTTGAGCGTCCGTTGAGTACGGCGGCGACTCCGAGGAGGACAGCGGCGGGGTTGCGACCCCCGTCCCCGTGAGTACCGTGTCAGGTTCCCGGGGGGCTACAATGCGCCCCCCAGCGGCGGGCACCGGAGAGCCCTGGGGGTCCCCCCTCTCATGTGCCGATGCGACAGCCGCGGGGGTTTTAGTGGGTAAGAATCCCACATACCCCGGTCGAGCCCCACAGCTCCCGGGGATCTTTAGAAGATTTCCCGCGCGTCAAAAGAAAAAAAAAAAGAGTATCCCATGACTCCCGTTACGAGACCGATACTTTTTTTTCGATTCTACTCATAAGTACAATGTCGATACTGTGTCCCTACTTCCTTCCTGCTCCACTTCACCGTGATAAACCCAGCCCTGTCCATACGGCACGGTAACCACTTAGGCTTATCCCACATTGGGCGTGCGCGTTACTCGAGCATGTGAACGACTCGAACGCCCCGCGGCGCGTGCGCGTGCAAGCCGCGACATCGAGGCGTAGGCGTCGCGTTTCACACCAGCGTGTCGGCACCCGGCGTGTGCGCGGCGTTCACCGCCCGTTCAAATGCTCGAGTAACGCGCACGCCCAATGTGGGATCAGCCTATCAAAAAGATCAAAAAGTAAGTATTTGTATTAGTAACCTGGTTACTTTAATACATTTCTGCCTAGTTTAGGATCAGATGACCGAGTGTCAGGATATTATTAAGATAAGATAGTATAAAGTAAATATTACATTTTGTAAATAGTCATAGATATTCTTTTCATCTTAAAATAAAATATAAAGAGAACAAAATCCTATAAAGTAGTTTTATTGCAATAAAGGTACGAGTATATTCCAATGGTATACTTATCAATCTATGCAACGTATACCATTAGGTGTAAAGATGGGACAAGAAAATACCATTTATACCATTGATAATTGTCTAATGGTACAACTGGTATTAACTAGTACCACCTATACCATTACAGGTATAAATGGGACAACTTAGTCCCATTTGTACCATTAATGGAACAATTCAATGGTACAACTGGTCCGAAGCCCAAAGTCGGGTCATTTTTTTGTGCCTGTAACAAAAAGCATTTGAGTTGAGATCTAAATGCTGTGATTGATTTTAAGTCCCTGATTGGTGGTGGAATATTATTCCAGCAATTGGTGACTGGTGGGTCTTAAAATGAACATAGACAAGACGAAGATCATGTCTAATGTCCATGTTGCACCCGTACCAGTAGTTGTTGGGAACGATACAGTCGAAGTTGTTGACCACTACGTATACCTAGGACAAACTATCCAGTTAGGTCGGTCCAACTTCGACAAAGAGGTCGCGCGAAGAATCCAACTCGGATGGGCAGCGTTCGGGAAACTACGTGACATCTTCTCATCAGAAATTCCGCAGTGCCTGAAGACAAAGGTTTTTAACCAGTGTGTGTTGCCAGTGATGACATATGGTACTGAGACGTGGTCTTTAACAGCTGGCCTTTTGGAGAAGCTCAGAGTCACACAACGAGCTATGGAGAGAGCTATGCTTGGAGTTTCTTTGCGCGACAGAATCCGGAATGAGGAGATTCGCCGAAGAACCAAGGTTACGGACATAGCTCGTAGAATATGCAAGTTGAAGTGGCAGTGGGCAGGCCACATCGCTCGAAGAACCGATAACCGTTGGGGAAGAAAGGTTCTCGAGTGGCGACCACGTACCGGAAGACGCAGCGTAGGCAGGCCTCCCACTAGGTGGACCGACGACATTGTTCGCGTCGCAGGCAACCGGTGGATGCAAATAGCAAATTGTCGTTCATTGTGGCGGTCTAAAGGGGAGGCCTTTGTTCAGCAGTGGATGTCTTCCGGCTGGTGATGATGATGATGATGATGAATGGGTGGCAGCATATTTAAAACCATCATGCATACTCGGCCGTATAATAATAAGATCACTTTTATCCTAATTTTGCATTTCATGTCCCTGCTTTTCAATTTCTTGTGGTTAATTTCATTTGCTTGTGTTATTTTTATTAATTGTAAAACCTGTGTGCGGTGTATGCTGTTGCGCTCAGACGCGCTCTCGCTGACGGGAGCCCACGGAAGACCAGCGTCGTTAGGCCAGCTAGGAGCAACGACACATGCTGAGAGGATAACCTTTCAACGGTATTCTGATTATTAGTTTAAGTGTACTAGGCTCGTTACTATACACGATGTCGTTGAGTAAATGTTTTTTTCCTTTCTTTCGTATATTAAAAATGAATAACGCTTTTCCACAGTGCAAATAGCGAAGAATAGCCACGGCAATGAAATAGCGATACTGTACGGGTACCCCTTCTATTGTGTGAAGAGGATGGCCACTACGACCATATGGCGTTGTCACAAGACTATGATAAATTGTAGAGCTCGGTTCACTTACTCCAACTATTCCAAGATAACTAGGGCGCAGCTCTCGCATAACCATGCACCGCCGAAGTTTATTATACGAAATGGATTGTATATTAAGCTATAAGTCTCTCGCTAATTTAATGCTAATACAGGCTAGTGAACGTCTGAATCTAATGTATGCTAAGGACTGGCTAAGTAGTAATAATTTAAACAAGTATAAATTATTAAAGCCCTTAAATAAATACAAAAAGCCCGGCTGTGGAATATGTATATTTCAATTCGTCTCGTTAAACCTTTTATTAGATACCCATAAAGGTGTTTTTGAAGGGAAAAAATACAAAATGGCAGATCAGCCGTCATCTCACATTTTGTAATTTTTCATCAAAAGTTTTTTTTTTTCAAGAAAATATAGCCTAAGACACTTCCACAACTAAGACGAACCTAACAACATAATATACGTGAAAATACATCAAGCCGTTTACATACATACCTATTTACATATACAGAAGGTAGGCTATTTTTTTCGAGAACATGTACATACGAGAGTATAGTACGATGTGAGTGTAGTGTGTAGTGGGCTTAACGTTACAAGTGAAAGAACGGGGGTAGACGAAGATATTTCTGCCTCGCGCACGGAGCCGTCTCGCTGAACCAGTCTGCTTGTGACCACGGCTGGTGCAACCCGGCCGAAACGTCAAGCCAAAATATAAGGTAAATCGCGTTAATTCCCGATTAGAATAAAGTTTGATAATGGAACGCGAAAGTCTAAAAGTATATATGTACATACGAGTCTCGAAAACATAGCCCAGCATCTAGGACTTTCGGGCAATGACTTAATATTCTATTTACAGTCATGTAGGAATTTCATTAGGTACAACTTAGATGAAAGGTAATTTTCAAGAAAATGATAATGAGATATTATTTAAATTGCATATTAATAAACTTAAACCAATAAAAATATTATTTAATCTTAAGCCGGTGTTTTATTTACTTTTTTTTCAAGAATATTTCATGGTTTAGTCTAGGTCTAGTCTAATTTTTATTCTACACATATGTATGTATGTGCTCCAAGTGACCCAGCCTAGGGCTGGCTGCTGAAACTTTTGCTATGTTAATTCTTGTGTGAAATAAAAGTATATTCTATTTTTGTCTTTTTATTAGGTTCTTTTTCAATAGGAGGCTTCAGATTAAAAGAGAAATACGTATATAACAAAAACTTTAATACACTGCAAACAAGTGAACAACGCCCTATACATATATACCTACCTATATGGATTTTTGCGAGAAGAGGATGGTCATTGTGGTGCCGAGCTCGGTCGGTTCAGTTCGGCTCAGCTCAGGCTATAATCACGAGCTTTCAAACTTTGTTATAAAAACATATAGGTACATATATAAAAAAAAACCGTGTGGGATTTTTCTTTGAGCACCATATGCAATTTTTCTTTATGTTTACGAAGAGAAAATCGCGAAATTATTGATTGCCGTCACGCCCGTATGGATTTATGCATTTTTTTTTTTGGTATCTGAGCGAGTTTTAGTTTTGGCCGCCGTAGCTAAATCGGGTTAGAGGATATAATGATGTGACTACATGCATTTGTATAGTCGTTTCAAATAAATTTTAAACACAAGTGTGTTTAGCTGGGCTGGTAGCTGTTTTTGCTAAATATACGTTAGCAAAAACAGCTACCAGCCATTTGGCCATACAAAAAAAAACGCCGTCTGTCTTTTAGGTACCCTTCCCTCCCACGCGTGCGGTGACAAGTTGGAGAAAGCTTTTTAGTTTAAGTACATTTGTAAATAAACTGTAGATTATTAAGTTTGATGGAAATAAAGTAAAATAAATAATTGTGTGTAATAAAAGAAATAATATATATTGTGTGTAATATATATTGTCATCTTTTTTATATTATTTAGTAGATGTAGCGATTAATGGCAAACATTTTCCAACTCATGTAGCGTTCAAAGTCATGCTTTAATAATAAAAAGTATCTTTACAGACTTGCGAATACTGAAGAACTCCCAAGGCAATGACACGGCGCTCGTGAACGGGTACCCGTTTTACTGCGAGAAGAGGTTGCCATACGCGAACATCTGGCGATGTTGCAAGAGGATCAAGAATTGTCGAGCGCGGTTCACTTACTCCAGCGACTGCGAGATGACTAGAGCCCAGCTATCACACAATCACCCGCCTCCGAAGTTTGTTATACAAAATGGGATATATATTAGGCTGTAAGTCTCAAACTGTCCGTGGAGTACCGGGTTAGAATTGCATACCCCTATCTCATCTTGTTGGGTGTCGTAAGAGGCGACTAAGCGAGAACGGGAAGACGGGCAGCAGCGTCTTTCTTTTGGATTTATCTTCCACCTATACTGGGATCCCCAAGCCGCCTGCCCAGCGTGGGGAGTATGGCAACCCCTCCCTTTTAAGGGGGAGGCCTTTGTTCAGCAGTGAACGTCTTTCGGCCACTAATTATGATGATGAAGTCTTAAATGGGTTCATGCTAATTAATGATCGCCCGCTAGGATCTTGTCTGGGAAAATACCTTTCTTTTTTTGTTGAGGTACAGGAAACCTTCAATAGGTACCCAGTCTCCGTTGATTTATGTAGGATTTTCACCCACTCAAAGCTCCTCGTTGGCCTTCATCGACATTGCGTTGGCATTTGACATTGAGTCAAATAAGATGTTGCTGCCTGTTGCTGTATTAACAATATATTTTAGAACTAACTATAATATTATTACGTTTTTAATAAAGAAATAAAAAAATGCTCATAGATTTTTACTCATTTATCGTTGTGCCGTGCGTGTGCGTGGAGAACTGAGGCCACCAGGTATGACTAGAGCCCAGATCACGCATAACCACGAGACTCCATAGTTTGTTACACGAAATGGAGTATATGTTAATATAATATGTGTAATAAGGTAATTGCAAAAAATCTTGTGTTTATCTTGTTTTTGAGTTTTTTATAGATATAAGCGAGCTTTAAATCTTTATTTTGGCCGTCGTAGCTAAATCAGTCTATAGGATTTAATCCTTCAGGTGGAATCACTCCCAAGCGTAAAGCCAATAAATCTTAATCCGTCGGCGGTCGACCCGTGATCGCGCTTATGCGGTTCGCATATTAACATGGTGCAGATGGGAATCATCGGCCGTTGAGAGCTCAACATTCTGTTTACAGTCAAGTTTAATTTTACTAACCACCTTGACAAAATTAGGAACTTAAATAAAAATTCTAATGCGAAATTTTGTTATTATTTGCATAATACTTAACTTACTCCATAACTAATAATATCCTAGGACAATTATTTCTGGGAAAATTTGGTGGAAATCGAACCCACGTTCTTTTGGGTAGCGGCCAGGGTGTCTAACCACTCTAGACCAACGGGCCCGTTAACACTGGCTCAGATCGGTTTACAAAAACATTAAAAAAACATTAAATAACAAAGACGATCTTAAATAAGACGGCTTAAGTTATTTAATGTTATTTTCTTGGCGTTATTTTTAAGTTTTATTTATTTTTTCTAAAACATTTTACTGTGTTTTTTTCTGCGGGCTTCGATAAATTAAGTCTTTCTTTCCTTATTTATAATTATTAAGTTCTTCTGCAAGAGATTTTCAGTCTAAATGGGAAATTTAAAAAACTCTTTTCCACAGTGCAAATAGTGAAAAACCACCACGGCAAGGGCATAGCCATACTGGACGGATATCCGTTTTATTGCGAGAAGAAGCTGGTCGCCGCAAATATTTGGCGATGTGTCAAAACGACAACCCACTGCCGAGCTCGCTTCACCTACTCCAACAACTACGAGATGACCAGGGCACAGCTCATGCATAACCACCAGCCTCCGAAGTTTATTGTACGAAATGGATTGTATATTAAGATTTAAGTCTAAACTGGACAATACAGATCAGATTGTTAGCTCATACAGTGAAACGTGTGTTAAATATTAAATATTTTTTTGCGACACCTGACTCAAATAAATTTTTATTTCTGTTTTTTTTTTTTCATCTTAATTATTAAATTTTTCAATTAGAGTGTAGTAGTAGTAGTAGTATCTAGGGTATCGTCGCTTTACCACAGGACGCAGCTTGAGTTTTTGTGGTGGGTAAGATTGCCATAAGTGATAAGGGTCACGTCGCTGGTGGCTGTGAGACCATCATCGTTGCCACAGTGAGACCATAGTGTGTGAAATACACAAAGAAAGTTATTTTCTTTTTATTCATCATCATCATTAGCAGCCGATAGACATCCACTGCTGAACAAAGGCCTCCCCCTTAAAAGGGAGGGATTGCCAAAATCCCCACGCTTAACAGACGGCTTGTGGATCGCAGTATAGGTGGAAGATAAATCCAAAAGAAAGACGCTGCTGCTTCTACTTCACTTCTGCGGTCTACTTCTTCTCGCTTAGTCGCCTCTTACGATACTCAATGAGAGGAGATGGGGGATGAAATGCTAACCCGGCCCTTCACGGGTACTTTTTCATTGTTTCCTGTAAGAAGGTACACAGTTTGGAAGAAAAAAGAAATGAAATAAATCTTTTCCACAGTACTTATACTGAGAAAACCTCAAGGCAGGGAGGTAGCGATAGCAAACGGGTATCCGTTCTACTGCGAGAGGAGGACTGCCACCGGGAACATCTGGCGATGTTCAAGGACGAGGGCGAATTGCCGAGCACGGTTCGCCTACTCCATCTACAGCGAGATAACGAGAGCACAGCTCACGCATAACCACCAACCTCCGAAGTTTATTATACGAAATGGGCTGTATATTAAGATAAGTAAATAAATAATAAGTCTTGATTGAAAAATAGAAAGCAGATTGGTACGTGTGCTAATAGGTAAGTAGGGACAAGTGGGGCACAATGAAACGACAAAAAAACCATTATTATTTGTAATAAGAATAATGTTTATAACAAACCCGAAATAATGTTTACACTTCGATAAACTAATTTCCATAAACTATTTAGTTCTTTACTTAATAATAAAAAAAAAATAGATCAAAAGTTAATCATAACCCTGTTTTCTTTATTTCCGTAACCTGCGTTCTGTTTCATTGTACCTACCCTAGGTCTGGGATACATTAGAACACTCCCTGATTTGCAATTAAACGTAGCAAGGTACAGTAAATTATGCACTAAAACAAAAATAAATAAAATAGTAAAATAACTATAACAATCATTAAATATCATCAGTGCCAATGGAAATTATACTTTTTGTGTATGTGCGAGGGAAATGTAAAGTTAAAAATTAGCTTGATGTTTAGTCTTCCCGGAAAGTTCTTCCGAAAAGGCAATAGAACCAGAAGATAGGTCAAGTTCAATAGGCAAATAAAAGCTGTTATCTTTTTTATTGCTTCGCTGCAGATACTCTTACATAGCTAACAGGCTAACACTGTTTCATTGTGCCACGATCGGACAAAATCAATTCAAATGCATATTGTTAAAAAAATAGTTAGAAGTTATGTTTGCAAAATATGTTAATTAAGGTCACAAAAACGCATTTCATGCATAGTAAAATATTACAAACCAATCAATAGCTTTTTCTTAAAACCAACTGTTCTTACACTGCAGCTTACAATTTTATACTATTGAAAACAAATTTATTACTAGCTAAACACACACACGACACTAACCTTCAATACAACTAACGTCATGTGGAACTTGAAGAAGGTCATGTTTGGTCGAGAATTTGAAATACTTGACCCTAGTTGTTTTTGACTTCTTGGTGAAATAAAATTCATTTTCTTTCTTTTTTCCTGCCAAAAAAAAATTGGATATTTTTTTTGTAAGATAGTTCTAATTTTCAAATTATAACACCCTATCTAGGGAATTATCTCCGCTTGCAGCAGATTGCGATTGCAGCTTTTGCTTAGTCAGAAAGAGTCCATAGTGTAATTTAGTAGTAACTTTTAAGTTTTCCTGTAAAAGGTTTTCAGTTGGAAAGGTATTACTTATAAAAAAACTTTTCCACAGTAAAAATAGTGAAAAAACCCCAAGGCAAGGAGATAGCAATAGTGAACGGATATCCGTTCTACTGCGAGAGGAGGATGGCCACCGCGAACATCTGGAGATGTCCTAAGACAACAATCAATTGCCGAGCTCGGTTCACCTACTCCAACTATTCCGAGATAATTAGATCACAGCTCACGCATAACCACCAACCTTCGAAGTTCGTTATTCGTAATGGAGTGTTTATTAAGTTATAAGAACAGAATTAAGTCTAAAAAAAAGCAAGAATTCTCTCTGATCTTTATAATATGTCCCTACATTTCTACAAGTTCATGATAGAAATATTCTATTATTTTCAAATGATTTAGAACTTTATTTAAACGCTTTGAATATACAACACGTACTGTTTATTTAAGGGTAGTGGACTACTGCTGCTACCTATTACTGCTACTTACCCCTATTCAACGTGCACTAGGATCGTGAGCGCCGCTGGCAAGATTTGACGCCCCCTCCAAACCAACCATACGTCCAAATCGAACATCTGATTCACGTTGGGGGCGGACACGTGATATATAATAATTACTGGCACGGCTAACATGGCTCTGGCAAACCCAAAAATATGGAGACAAGAAATAGGAATAAACGTTTAGTGCAGCTACCCGGGGGTGATTGCCGGGGAACGCCTGGAGCCGGTGCTGGGCGTCGCAGCATACAAGCCACCGGTGGGGAGGGGACTAGCGGACGTACCCTCGCCGGGACACCCGAAGAAGCCACGTCTAGCCAAATTAATACTGACATGACTCAGGAGTCTGGGACTCCCTCAGCTGCGGATGTTTCGCAGGCAGCTTCGGTAATGAAACCTGCGACCACCAAAGCTGGGAAACCACGTGTGCGCATGAAGTGGAATAACGATATTAACATTTTCATAATGCGCACATACTTCAACATTACTAATCTTGAAACGGATCTAACAGAATATCGTCAGAAATTACACCAAGAATTTTTAAAACACTAGCCAGACGCAAATGTTACCGAACAGCGTCTTTCTGATCAACGTAGAGCTATAATAATAATAATAAGTTTATTACCAAAAGACACATTCGTGATACAGATATCAAAAGGTACAAGAAAAAAAAATACAATCCAGTTAACAGTACAATCTTGATCAATTGGGTAATTTAGAATGTGTATTAGAAATTTGTTTACCAAAACTTCTCGCACTAGGCTACGTACGCCTGTCTCGCGAGGAGTTTTATTTTTTTCTTTGAACTATTTTGCTATTACAATTTTAGGCATTTAGATTTAAAATATATGTAAATAAAACAAATAAAATTAAAATAGTTATAAAAATAAAATAATTTATAAAATTACATATCTATATTATGATGTCTTTTTTATTTACGTGAATACTACACATTGTAATAAAACTATTCTTACGAAATATATCACGGTTTATTATAGATATATTCCGTAAGAGTAGATTTATTACACTTTCATATTTATAATTAAAGATGCAACTTTTCCTTTATATTCTACTTCAAAGTTTTAATTATTTCTGTAGTTTGCTGGGTACGAAATCTAGCCGGAAAGAGGATATCAATGATAAATGGGTACCCGTACTACTGCGCGAGGCGGGGCCACCGGACCAGTATTTGGCGGTGCACTAGATGGTGTGTGTGCAGGGCTCGGTTCATCCTGGGCAACGAAGGGACAATACTACGCGCGTACATCGACCACAACCATGCTGCAGCGCATTATGTTATAAAAGACGGTATTTATATTAAGACTGGTTAAAAATAATATTATTTTATTGCTTTTTTTTGAGTAATTAAGTTTTCATTGGTTTGTTTTATTTTTTATAATACATATAGTATAGTAAGTGCTT
The DNA here is from genome assembly GCA_911728495.1 of Furcula furcula. Lineage (NCBI taxonomy): Eukaryota > Metazoa > Arthropoda > Insecta > Lepidoptera > Notodontidae > Furcula > Furcula furcula. The sequence goes on along the minus strand of OU452254.1, from coordinate 6,835,573 downwards.
GATGGCACGGAAATGGGTGCTATGCTTACCTACATTATGAACGTCCTATCATTCCGAACTATTACGAAGAAAATTCTTCATAATTTATAACACGTACAATTTAAAGACTGTGATATTCCGCCTGCATCGAGTTTCCAGTGCAGATTCAAGGCTGTGAACGAACAGGCATTTAATAAACAATTATTATTGCGCTTTACCAACACCAATTGCATCATCACTTTCTATCAAATGTACCTTAGAAACGTTTAGACTACCTTTATTATTATTGATTAAATACATCTGTTTTTAGGTTGAATACGAAAAATGAAAGTTAAAAAATTAATAAATCATATTTGTCAAATGTAAAAGTGCTGTTTTTTATTTAGGCCCGAGTTGTCTATTCTTGTCTTAAGCACACTGTTAGGTACTATACGGACAGGAAAACACCCATGTATGCATGTTTTCTTGACTTGTCAAAGGCTTATGACTTGGTGTCATATGATTCGTTGTAACAGAAGCTATGTACCAAGAGACAACTGTGCCTGGTGATCTGATTTAATTGCTCAGATACTGGTATGGACACCAAAACAATTCGTACAGGCATACTGCCAGACATTACACTTGCAGCTTATGGATCGACTACAGCGCCTTCGAGTCCAATACAACAACGCGTTCAGGATACTGTTGGGGCTGCCGCGATATTGTAGTGTGTCCGGGATGTTTGTGGAGGAGCGCGTAAACTACTTTCACGCCATAATGCGTAAACGAGTCGCCTCCCTGATGCGGAGAGTTCGTGGTAGCAATAACAGCCTCCTGAAATAATCGCAGAGAGGATGGATGGGTCATTCTTAAAGCACTGGACCCTGTTTCGTCGAACGTGAAATATAGAAAATAAGTAGTGAATTGTACGATAAATGTTATATGTTGTGTAACACAACACAACTTGTGTTGTGTGTAATTGTCAAATATTGGTTATTGATGTCCTTGCTTTTTTTTTGTTTTTGTTTTGTCAACTGCACTAACAGTAGAATGTAAGGTTTAAGTTACTAACAAAATATGGAACTATCCGAAACAAATATATTTGAAATGAATTGAATTTGATTGATTTGGGTAATGTACCATAATCAAGCTGATTCACTTGTTGAATCAAACCAAATGTTTTGTTCGTCATTGTCACTCAAAACGTATTTAAATTCAATTTTTCAGTGAATTGGTTAAAGAAGGCGAACGGGAAAGAGATAGCCATGATTGATGGTTTCACATTCTACTGCCACAAGAACAACACGAAGACGAAAAACTGGTGCTGCACTAGTGGGTGGCTCTGCAAGTCCCGGTTAATTACGACCAATCACGCAGAGCCTGCTGATAGAACTATTTTGTCATTAAAAATGGAACATAAACATCCCCCACCGACCCATATTATTAGTAAAGGTTTCTACGTTCGTATATAAATACTCCCAAGTGTGGTAAGACCGTGCGTTGTGTTACGCATCGATTTATTATGTATATACCATCTGGGCATGGTAAATACTACAATAAATGAAACCTCATGTGCGTAATGACGTTCCCAGTCGAATGTCCAGGTATTGGGTGATTAGGAAAAGTGATTGTGATTAATTTTATAAATAAGTACAAGAGAGATTAGTTACCCCCGAGATATTTAGGAAAGGTGTTTTATTTTGATTACGTCTTTCTACAGTACCTATACTTTGTTTGAAAATAACATTTTTTTATTTGTATGTAAAGATTTATTTGTCGGTTTCAAAATATTCCTATGTAGCGGTATTACCAGATTTTTTATTAATTGTCGTATCGTCTTCCCCACATTGTATTGCATTTAAATATTATAACTTAAATTCTTGCATCCAGCGTTGGGTCCTGCAATTCGGTACGAGAGGACGCTGATGTCCTGCACGCTGGCCGCAACGCCGTAAATGATATCCTAAGGCTGCCTGTCCAACGGAGCGGAGCGAGGCAGCGGAGCGAGGCAGCGGAGCGGAGCCACGGAGTAAGGCGGAGCGGAGTTGCGTACTGTGTCTGTCCACAGGAACGGAGCGAGAAAGTAATGCGGAGCGGAGTTTAGTACCTACGACACACTGCGGGCGCGGCTTGCGCCCACGCCCGCTCTCGCTTCCCCGCTCCGCTGCCTCGCTCCGCTATCCCGCTCCGCTTACCAGTTAAGTATGAATTTTTAAATTAATTCGCAACTCCCTGTCCACTAAAGAGGAGCGGAGATTTTGTGCAATATTATTGGTTAATATTTCTCCGTTTCTCCGCTCCACTGCCTCGCTCCGCTCCGGTGGACAGGCAGCCTTAAGGTTCAAAGCAAAATCACGCGCGCAGTTTAATTTTGGGTTTTGTGTCCGTTTTTCGAGTACCTAGTCACACAATCTAGTACTAATAATAAATTAATGGTCAAAGGCACACTGTGTTGTATCAGTCAGGGATATTTTGAGAAATTTTCGATGATGTTTGCTTATATGAATTTCAGTTAATATACCTACTAAAATGTGTTGAATGAATTGTGTAAGTAAACCTACCTATAATTTATTAACATTAAAATTAACAAAAATGTGAATATTGTTTGACATAAAATGCAGTGCAATATTTAGTGCAAAGATTAATTGCATAATATTATTATGTACAGTAAAACATTATTTTGGTTAAAAATAAACTAATGTATAATAATATGCATTTACAAACTTTATTTTTAAAATATTGCTTTTGTGTATTGGACAAAGTCCGTAAATGACGATTTCATACAAAACGATACATGACATGCAAAACAACTGACGTGCCGCTAGGAATCGTCGGAACAAGACACCCGTCGGCTAGCCGCACACGGTCAATAATATTGACCGGCTAGCCGCACACGGTCAATAATATTGACAATAAGTATTCTAAAACCTGTCCGACTTAACTGTGCACCTCGCTGGAATGCGACGTCACCGCGCCAGGTGCACAGTTAAGTCGCACGGGTTGTGCAACCTTCGGCTAAAATTCTTCCTCTCTTTCTTGTGAAAGTCGGCAGTTGTTCGGTTAGCACTTGACACCAAACGCAAAGGAATTGAAATCACGCTGTGGCGGAACTCCAAGCGTTCCACTTTAAGGTTGAGTTTGATCTTAATCTAAGGATCCCACATACCCCGGTTGACCCCCATAGGTCCCGGTGCCTTTTTAAAGGTTCCGACAAAATGGCGGTAATGTTTTTTTATACTACCAAGGTGGCACGCAAACATGTGGCCCGCCTGATGGTAAGCAGTCACTGCAGCCTATAGCAACACAGATAACAATATATTCCTTGCTAGCAACACTAGAAGAGACACTAGCACGTTGCCGACCCTTAAGTCATTAGTTATTAAGACTTGTATCCGCTAATTTCACCAGCTACAGAGCCCTTCACACCGGAACCTTAATTAAAAATAAGGTGTTTTCATCTTGTCTTGACAAGTTATAGAAACTACTACATGGTAAAGACGTCCATTATTGAGCAAAGGCTTCTCTTTAATTTACTGTAATCCCCACAAGAAGAATATTGAAAGCCGCTAGCCCACTTGTTTCGGGCTTTCAAATAGGCCAAAATCTTACATGACCTAACATTCCAGTGATACTCCTGGCGAAGTCTCGGTACTCAGGCAAGCACCTCGTCATGTACAACGACTATACGTACTATTGCAAAAAGCAATGCAAGAAGACCAAGTACTTCCACTGGTACTGTTCCACGCACAACTGCAGGGGGTGCAACGCGAAGCTGAAGTTGGACGAGAAGTTCGCAATAGTGGGCCTTGAGAATGTGCACACCCATCCGCCAGCGAAGTATTGTATCTATGACGGCCAGTATGTGAAGATTTGAGTGTTTCTTTTCCTACGACGGAACTGTAGAATTAATCTGGAAACTATTTTATTTTTTAATTAAATAATCCAACAATAGTGATGCAACCGAGGATGATCGGAAAACCGATCTAGACAAACTATTCCAAGTCTTAGCTGTATGTATTTTACTAGGTGGTACGGTTCCTTGTGCAAGGAACCGTCCAGGTAGGTACCACCGCAGTGTCAGATATTCTGCCGCCAAGTAGCAGTGTGCAAACATTGTTGTTTTCCGGCGTGAAGGGCACTGTAGCTGGTGAAATTACCAAAGACTTAATATCTAATGTCTTAAAGGCCGGCAACGCGTTAGTAATTCTTCTGGTGTTGCTAGCGTCTATAGGCTGCGGTGACTGCTCACCATCAGGCGGGCCGCATGCTTGCTTGCCACCTAGGTAGTATAAAAAAAAATTACAAATGAGGAAGGCTATCTCTTAATCCCATCTATCTAATATTTCCGGACTGATGGGATGTTTACGAGGTAAGGGTTGAGGTAGACATTCGGCGGCTCTTCGGAGTCGCTGGACTTTTGAACGTCCATTGAGTACGGCGGCGAAGAGGACGGCGGCGGGGTTGCGACCCCCGTCCTCGTGAGCACCGTGTCAGGTTCCCGGGGGGCTACAATGCGCCCCCCGGCGGCGGGCTTAAAGGCAAGGCACTGAGGGGCCCCTGGTGCAGATCCCACCAGAGAGCCCTGGGGTCCCCCCTCTCATGTGCCGATGCGACAGCCGCGGGGTTTTTTTTTTTAATTTTGAGCCCCACTGCTCCCGGGGGATCTTTGGAAGATTTCCCCAGCGTCGAAAAAAAAAGACATTCGCCATTGTGGGACCTAGGACGCCCATCGAGTACAGCGGCGACTCCGAGGAGGACGGTACCCGTTGCCATGGGTCTCGTCATCCGATGATACAAAAGGGTTGGTAGAATCAACTCGAATCACTCGGTTGGTGGATTGTAAAATTGGATTGGATTAAAATTGACATTGGTTTCCAGAATAACTTTACAGGTTATACCTTTGATAATTGTGGGTTACATCGATTTTGGTGCACTTTTCCTGGAAGAAAAAACTGTTTTGATGGTGTTTCTACAATAATAATATTTTTATATGATTAAGGTTGAAATTTTAGGCGTCAATTTTAAAATTATGCAGGTAATTCCGTCGTGTTTTTTTTTTCATCTATACTTATAATAAAACTGTAACAGGTCCAATTCTGTACATTGAAGATATTTTGAAAATTATATTTGGAGGGCATTCTATAACCGATACTGAGGCCGAAAATGTAATTTTTTAAATTTTTGTCTGTCTGTCTGTCTGTCTGTATCTCGGCTGAGCATCACGCCGAAACTACTGAATGGATTCAAATGAAACTTGGCACGATTTGAGATCTTACTACGAGGTAGGACATAGGATACTTTTTATCCCGTAATCTAGCACGGTTCTTTTGGGGGAGCGGATTAAAGTCAAAACGGGTACTTGGTTATACGCTTGGTCCGATTTTATCAATTTTTCTTTATAATATAATAAATATTAGTAAGGGAACACTCATAGAGAGTTGTTATCAAGGTTTTGTAATCGATCGGGTTAAGCAACGTTAGGTAAGGTCATTAAATAGATGGGTGACCGTTTAACGCCATTTGAACTAAACGGGTCCGTGCTTCGGAGAGCAAGTAAAAAGTGGGTCCCATTTTTTAACCGACTATAAAAAAGGAGGGTATGTATTCGATGCGAATGTCTTATTAAAAGTTTAGTTAACGTAAAAATAGCGCAGGCGGAGCTGCGTGGGTCAGCTAGTTGGTAATAAATTGTAAAAATAAATGATTGGTTATTATTATTTTAATTTGTTTAGATAGCCTATTAAAACTTTTTATTTTAACTACTAAAAGGCATAATGATAATTTAGTAAATTTGTTTTTATTTCTTTTTGAAACATTGTTTTAGAGTGTACTCGTATTTAATGAATGTTAATGATTAAATGAAGGTTAAATTTGAAATGAAAAACCCTGTAATATATAATATCTACTTATTTTAATAGCGAGTCATTTACATAATAAAACAACAACAAATATACTTAAACTAAGTAAAAATCTTCGTCGAAATTGAGAGAAGGGCACCTAAAAAACTGGCGGCGTTTCCTCTTTGTATAGCCAAGCTTATACGAAATAAATAATAGCGATATATATACAATTATCTTGCAATACAATTCTTAGTTTCTTTAAGTTAATGATTAATTGATGTGAATAATTTTAATCAACGGATGTACAGTAAATGGAACTCTAAATCGTGTGGTTATTTTTAGGTATAACTTTCATACAGTCATCAGTCTCGGGCAAGACTCTTCTATCATATCAGGACTACACATACTACATGCTCTACAAATCCAGGGTGTCAACGTACTGGAGGTGTTCTACTGGAAGACTGAAGGGCTGCAAAGGCAGGATAATACTAACCGCAGATCTAACAATTTCAAGCATGAACCTACATCATAATCACCCACCTAATCCTACTCAGAGTAGCCATAGCTTAAATAAGTGAAGAGAGTGCACTACGTTTATGAGGGTAAAAAATCCAAACATTAGTAATGCTGAGCTGACAGACTTTATAAAGAAAAACAGTCAAAACGGACGGCTACGAATGCCTCTGTTTTTTTTCCCTTAGTATAAGCCAGACCGAGATCCCCCTATTTCTTAAGTGGTGTTGCAGCCGCAGATAAAATCATTCTAGTTTACTAGCGATCAAAAAAAAAGTTCCTGTGTCTGTGTGGTATTGTTGGCTCGGTATCTCGGTCTCTTAGCGGGCTCTTATACTACACACATCAAAAGTGTCTAGGGATCAAGCATTTTTAAGCGGATTTCTTGAGATTGAGATGTGGCTTTGTAATAAATTTATGATTTTATAAATTTATATGGATCCTTTTTGGTGCATTTCATAATTTGAATCAGGAACTGTGAATCAAATTCGAGTAAAAGATGAAAATCAGCTGTCAATATTTTCCCTATAAAAACATACAACGCATTGAAGACATTATTAGTGCTACTGTTTCCCTACTACTGATTAAAACCAACGTTATTATGGAGCGGCGACGTCATTTAAGCAGGGAAGAAATGCTCAGAGCCGTGGGAATGATAGAAGCTGGTTCCCGGCAACGTACTGTGGCTTTAGCTCTGAATACAAGTCAGAGTGTTATCAGTCGACTTTGGACACGTTACCGAAGCACTGGTACCGTGGCTGAGCGCCATGGAGGACGGTATCGCTGCACCACACGGAGACAAGACCGATATATTCAAATCTTAACTCGAAGAGCTCCAACAATAACTGCCATGATGTTAGCCGTGAGGCTTCATCACTCTTCAGGGAACTTAATTAGCGACCAAACAGTCAGAAACCGCTTGCATGAAGTGAACCTTCATTCCCGAAGACCGCTACGGGTACCACCTATAGCAATGCACAATCGTAGGATTCGATATCAATGGGCTCTTGAACACAGAAATTGGGCAGAAGAACAATGGCGTTTCGTGTGCTTTTCTGATGAGTCTCGTTTTGGTATGAGACCGGATACAAGACGTATACGACACTGGAGAACCCCTGGACGCCAACAGCGATTAAAATCCTGCCAGGAAGTCCATCCTTATAGTGGTGGAACCATCATGGTATGGGCGGGTATTTGGATCGGCGGAAGAACTGAGTTGATTTGGATCAGAGGCAACCTCAACGCTCAAATTTATGCTGAGACGATTGTATCAGACGTCATCGTTCCTCTACAAGTGCAAATCGGTCCCTTATTTCAGTTAATGCATGATAATGCACGACCGCACACCGCAAGAGTTGTAAGACAGACTCTCGCCGCAGCTAACATCAATGTCCTGCCCTGGCCTGCTCAGTCGCCAGACTTGAACCCGATTGAGCATGCATGGGATATGCTACAGAGAAGAGCTCTGCCGAATATGGAGGGTATCCAGTCGCAAGAAGACCTTTTTTTGTTGTTGCAACGAACATGGGCGGCCATTCCACAGCGTGATTTGGATGAACTCATTTTGAGTATGCCAAACCGATGTTCTTGTGTTGTTAGTGTTCGCGGTAGAAACACGGATTATTAATTGTTTAAGTTACCCAATAAAATTTTAAAGAAAACTGTTATTTCAGTCTTTTTTTCGAACTTTTGTGTTAGTGGTTCAAATGTCAAAAATCCCTTTATTAGGAAAATGGCAAATTTCTTTATTAATGCAAAGGTGACTTGGTTTATCGTTACTGTGACAAACGAAAACACTTTATTTGATGAATCCTTAAAGAAAATTTTAATTAATGTCAATCAGGAGAAAAGTTATTGCAAAAATATATGTTGATCCCTAGACACTTTTGATGTGTGTATATACTGTAAGGTTAAGGTACTTAGGCTGTACTATACTACTTAGGCTGTTTAAATTTTGAGTTGGTTGTTCCCATTGTGGCCGAACTCTACGTATGACTGCAAAAGGCATTGGCATTTTACAGACTACCAGTAACTAGCATTTATGGAGAATTGTGTGGCACTAGAATATTATAGCGCGCGTGAATTTTGTATGCACAATTTTTTATTGAAAAATATACTTCTTTTTAAAGTATAAGTAAGGTAAGTATGTACTTCTATCTGACTGTCAGAGGTTCATTCAGAGCTGGAATCTCACTGATTTTTGGTGTGGTTGGTACTTAAACATCATCTTTAACTTGTGTAGCAATGTATAATCTATTTTGTTGTTATCTATGTATTGAGCTTTTGAATTAGTTTTGCATTGTAAACGGTGGACAGTTTATAGAAAACCAAAGACCCATTTTTTCTTCACCTAACATTAAGTAAATGTTCATAAAATTAAATGTAATGTGTATTATGCATATTTGGCCAATGAGGTAAAAGTTATACTTGCGTAGGGAGAGTCGGCGCCTCTGATATTGACAAATGCATTTTATCTAGGTATGCTAAGAAGTGGCTGTGAATGGTATTTGAGATGGAATTATAAATTATTATTTTTTCTTAAGTACGTAATAACAAAGTCTAGTCAAATGATAACCAAATAGTTGTATGTAACTTATGTGTAAATAAATGTACCATTTCAATGAACGTTGGAACATGTGTAATTTTTTTTATCTCTCACAAAAACTGCCAATGAGTTGAAATTGTAGATTGTACAGGTTGGGCACAATACTTAACGTTACTACTTAACTAACTTAACTGACTTAATACTTAACGTTTCGGGTGATGAGTGGCGTTTTACTGCACTCTGCAGCTGTCTATATAGCTAGGCAGGCGTGAGGCTTGCTTACCACCAGGCGAAAATATCGCTTGATCTTCACTTAAATGAAATTATATTAAAAACAGTCGAAAGTAACAGTTGTTTGAAATAGCAGCAAAGCTCCATTAAACTGAAGTACATCGTCATCCGTCAGTGTCATCGTCTGAGCAGCTCACCGTGTCGCGGTAGCCGTGGACGCCAGACAAATTTGAAAATTTGCCAATTTATCTATTAAAATTTCACTGTAGATCCTGGCTAACAGGAGCCACAGTGGTGGGAATGAGTGGTGGGATTAGTCACATTTATTAAAATTTGTTGCAATGGCTCTTGGATTCAATGTTATTTTTACGTGCTTCGTACATTTTATTTGATTACACACGATACTGAAAAAATATCTAGTGACCTAAAAACGTGTGTCACGTAACGGATGGTTTAGAGGTCAGGAAGAGTGAACCCGGAGACCGCTACTAAGACAGGTAGGTACCAAAGGGGGAAGTAGCAATAAAATAATGAGAACTCAGGACTTACAATAACACTATAATCACAGACTGGCCACGACAGTCAGCCAGCAGGCTGGCCGATGAAATGGGGTGCGGGCGTCAGCACGCCACAGCAGCAGCACCCGTAGATTCGTGGCCTCTGGCGTTGATAATGGCCGATTCCGGCTCAAGACCTGGTTCAGCTCAGCCTCCGGTCTTGCGACTTCAGAGTCTCGACCCTCGACTCTAGGCTGTAGACCTCAGACCCAAGACTCTCCACTCTCCACACTCGTCTCCAGACTCCAGACTCAAGACTCCAGACTCCAGACTGACATTTATATTTCCTCTGCCACTTGACAGCTCCTTGTCTAAATTTAAATTATTAAAATTAATTAAAAATAAATACAAATATTTAAAAAATGATGAGGTATGACAATGGAGGTTGATATATGAGGAATGAAATGAGTATGCTACACGTGCACAAAAAATTCAAGTTGATTAATAATCATTGTATTTGTTCTAGATATTCAGTTCATCAAATCTAGGATGGGCAACCCGCTTATAAGGTATAACGATTATACATACACGTATATAAAAAGAAAAGAAAATAAGAAGGAAGGAACTAAGCACTGGCGATGCACCGCACACAATAGCAAGAAATGCAAAGCGAGATTAATGCTGGATCTATCCAATACTCTCACTGTTAACGAATACGAACATACACATCCTCCGAATGATTTCACCGAAAAGGAGGGACAGCCTTATAAAAAGTATCCTTTAAAACCCCGGACAAAGCGACGCGAAAACGCGACAGATCTCGAAAGAGATGGCGAGACGATCTGGATGCCTTCCATGTAGATTGGCCGATAGAGGCGGGCAATAGGCCAAGATGGAGGGAAAGGGTGGGGTGTCGATCCGACTACAGGAAGAGAGCACGAAACCAATCCCATTGCAGCGAGGTGTGAGACAGGGAGACGTTATTTCTCCGAAACTGTTCTCAAACGCATTGGAGGACGTTTTCAAGCTCTTGGACTGGTACGGATTCGGCATCAACATCAATGGCGAATACATCACTCACCTTCGTTTTGCCGACGATATAGTCATTATGGCAGAGTCGCTGGAGGACCTCAATACGATGCTCAGCGACCTCAGTAGCGTTTTCCAACAGGTGGGTCTTAAAATGAACATGGACAAGACGAAGATCATGTCTAATGTCCATGTTGCACCCGTACCGGTAGTTGTTGGGAACGATACACTCGAAGTTGTTGACCACTACGTATACCTAGGACAAACTGTCCAGTTAGGTCGGTCCAACTTTGACAAAGAGGTCGCCCGAAGAATCCAACTCGGATGGGCAGCGTTCGGGAAACTACGCGATATCTTCTCGTCCAAAATACCGCAGTGCCTGAAGACGAAGGTTTTTAACCAGTGTGTGTTGCCAGTGATGACATATGGTACTGAGACGTGGTCTCTAACGGCTGGCCTTTTAGAAAAGTTCAGAGTCACACAACGAGCCATGGAGAGAGCTATGCTCGGAGTTTCTTTGCGCGACAGAATCCGAAATGTGGAGATTCGCCGAAGAACTAAGGTCACCGACATAGCTCTCAGAATCTGCAAGTTGAAGTGGCAATGGGCAGGCCACATCGCTCGAAGAACCGATAACCGTTGGGGAAGAAAGGTTCTCGAGTGGCGACCACGAACCGGAAGACGCAGCGTTGGCAGGCCTCCCACTAGGTGGACAGACGACATTGTGCGCGTCGCAGGTAACCGGTGGATGCAAATAGCCAATTGTCGTTCATTGTGGCGTTCTAAGGGGGAGGCCTATGTTCAGCAGTGGACGTCTTCCGGCTGATGATGATGATGATGATGGAGGGAAAGGAGGGAGGCCTTTGCCCAGCAGTGGGACCAACCAGGTTGACATTATAATAATACTTTAAAACACCAAGCCCGTTCAGTAACACTTGAGCTTTGTCCGAGAATAATTTTCGTAGGATTTTTTTTTTAAATTATTTTGATTCAATCATACTATACGTACGCATTGTATAAGTAAGCACTGTATCAGTGAGACACATTAATGCAGTGTCGAAGTAAATAACAAATCATTAAATAATATATTAGTACTGAAAGCTATTTTTACTTACCACGTACAACAGTGTAAAATAAAAATCTGATATAGTATTTTATTCTATTCTACCTTTAATTACAACTGAACATCCTGCGGATTAGTTACTCTATTTTTTGTGGTCCTTTCTTCCTACTGCTCTAAAAGAAGGGCTACACCTTTATGTTTTTCGAGAATATGTAAGTACGTAGGTACCTCTTTGGCACTAACTACCTACAGCCTTAATGTCAATACATTTGTGTTTTTACTTCCAAACCAATATGGCTATCAAATTGATAGGTTTTAACGAGGCAAGCTAAAAAGCTTTGGGTTCAATAAGTCATATCCACGACTACTACATTGCCTTTGCGTCTATTACAGACGATTCATGGCGTAATGTGTAAAAAGTGGTGTCTCACTTTTGGTGACTAAACAAGCCAATACGAGAGCGACATAACCTGCCGCAGCGCGCGAAGTTTCTGATGTAAGTGCAGAATCCCCTTGATGTCGTTTGTCGACAGCGAGTGTCCCGAACCAAGCTTCATCAGCAAACTTGCGACCCTCAACCCCTTTGCTGTGTCATTCAGCCCTATTCCCAGCGAGTCTTTCCCAGTTACGATGGTCGATTTTAAAAGCAACCACGCCACGCTTGATACAATCCTTAAAGCGAAGTCTTCCAACATCTCTTTTTGCATTCGCCACTTCCCTCAGATTTGGATTTCCTACCGCCTATACTGCGATCCCCAAGCCGCCTGCCAAGCGTGGGGATTATGGCAGCCCCTCCCTTCTAAGGGGGAGGCCTTTGTTCAACAGTGGACGTTTATCGGCTGTTGATGATGATGACTTCACTCAGTAAAACGTGTCGTGGCAATTTGAAGTGATTCAATCTGTGCACATGCCCTAGCCAATGCAAACGCCTTTGCTTAAGAAGCACGGTCAGGCTACGCAAATTGTGCAATTTCTAGGACTTTGGTTAAGTCATATCAACCCTACCAGCCAGGTCAGCCATCAATCCTGTGTTCATACATTAATAGTTCCGATTTTGATCTTGCAAAGTAAAACAGGGTAAGTATATGTATATACATGATTATACGTTTTATGTATGTATGTAATTTAAAACCATTTTGTGTGTCAATCGGGCTTTATGTGATTTTATAATTTATACCTGTTTATTATGTTTCAGATTTTAGTATTGTTCAGTCTCGGTCTGGTAAGCAGCTGATACTAATTGATGGCTTCACTTATAGTCATAGCAGGGCATATCAAAAGGGCACAAACCATTGGAGGTGTTCCACGCATAACAGCAAAGGATGTAAAGCTAGATTAATTTTTGACAACAACCATGTTCTTATAATAAGTAACTACGATCACAACCACCCACCTTGTAATTATTTCATGGTGGGCGGCAGGTATGTGAGGACTTCATACCGTACTGACAAAAATTCCTGATTGTTTTTTTTGCCCGAATGTCCCCGAAGATGGTTATATTTTTCGAGAGTATGTATGTAAGTATGTATGTATGTAAGTGTGTATGTATGTATGTACGATTGTATGTATGTCTATTTCTTTGGCAAGGCCTACAGCATAAACGGCTTGATGGACTGGGAGTTACAATATGTCGTTGGATTCATGTTAGTTGTGGGAGTGGCATAGGCTATATATTTTTCCCCAAAAAATAATATGGCGGCCGTTAGCCGCCGTTTTGTATTTTTTTACTTCCAAAAACATAAATGAAAGGTCTTCCAAACATAACTGCGAATTCGCATCGAAAATATTTCTACTCATCTCGTTAATTTTTTATCGAAAATTCATTTGTTTCTCGCAGATATTTGCGATGCGATGCAAATTCGCAGTTATGTGTGGGAGCCCTTAACGAGATGAGTTGAAATATTTTTATACATGTGTATAAGTTTTATGTATAATGTAATTTAAGCCCATTTTATTTGTCCGCAGCCGGGCTTTTGTGTCCTTTTATAATTTACACTTATTAAGTTTAAAGAGTATTTTTAGAATTTTTATATTTTAGTAGACGTGATTCCATGTAATCGTACAACGATGTGGTGTAACTGGTTAAGTTAAGGGCTCCCACGCATAACTGCGAATTCGCATCGCATCGCAAATATCTGCGAGAAATTTCGCAGATATTTGCGATGCGATGCGAATTCGCGGTTATGTGTGGGAGCCCTTAGCCAGGGCCGTGTGATAAAAATAGAGGGATTTTTTTATATGTACCTATATATTCAGATATTTGGAATTCAAGTGAATACTGTTAATAAAGAAATATAAAAATTATTATTCATATTTTAATTTCTTTAGAACTATTTTTTGTTACAATATTCTTTTTTTTTGTGTCAACATAAAATCAAAATTTTGGAATTAAAAAGTTTGTATTTACTGAAGTTTTTTTGATAAGAAGGATATCGCATAGGTTAACAAAATTAAAACGTTGTTTTATGCAAACCTATGTTAAGCAATCTTAGATTTAAAAAAAATATTTTTATTAACGTCAGATAACTTCAGTTTCATCATCATCATTATCAGCCTACATTAGTCCATTGCTGGACATAGGCCTCCCTTAATACACGCCATTGAGCCCGTTCTTCGGCTCTCCTCATTCAGTCACTGCCAACTGCTTTGCGTATATCGTCACTCCACCTCGGTACAGCGCGTCCTACGCTACGTTTTCCAGTTCGTGGTCTCCACTCATCATCGGGTCTGCGGCAAATATGACCAGCTCACTGCCACTTCAGCTTGCTAATCTAAACTTTAGTTTGGGTTTACATTTTTATAAAAATATTTTGAAACAGCTGTGATGCTTTGAAAAGGCCGACACGAAAACTATCTCTCTTTCAAAGCATTCTGTGCTGAAAAAATGATTTAGACTAACATTTCATAACTACATACTTAATACTGGTACTTTTTCAGACAAGAGAACAAGAACTAAAAAAAAGAGACATAGACCTTCAACTGCGACAATAACAGAGGCTGTAAGAGAAGTAGTTATAAATAATCAATCTATAAATAAAATGTCATCAACGTTTGGTATATCAAAAGCCTATTTGGCGAGAATTGTTAAAAAAGCCAAGAATTCTAAGAAGGAGTATGTGCATCACCCAAATATAGGCCACAAACGCATTTTTACTGAAGTTCAAGAAGATTCATTGGTTTCATATTTAAAATCTAAATCGTGTCACGGTTTGACGAAAAAACAGACAAGAGAATTAGCTTTTCAGTATGCAGAGGCGAAAAATATCTGTCCAGATAATTGGACCATTCATAGAATTGCATCCGTGGACTGGCTCAGAGGTTTCATAAAAAGACACAAAGATTTAGACAACTATGATGTATGGAAAAATCTAAAATAAACAGCTTTATAATCCGTAAAATTGGTTTCATTTCGATGTGTCATCTTTTTTTCTTAAGCCAATGTAATCCCTGATGGGAAGCGGCGATGTAGTCAACTGCAGTACTCTTCCTACCAGAACAAATTAATGTTTATGTGTTTACTTGGACGATATCTTCCACAACAATTCTGCCGCTTAATAAACAAACACTGTCACATTAAATGATAATATGATGTAACGGTTAACAAGAAATTTCATGTAATATTAATCAACACGTGTCTTGGAACCCGCAACAAATTTTATAAGGAAATTGGAAAGACGCTAATTCGATTTCCAGGACGTCATGATTTTTTTTCAATTATTATTTCAGGTTTACGTTTCGTCAAGTCTCGGAGAGGAAGGAATATAATAGTATTAGACGGATATACATATTACTTCCTTAAATTACGGAGTAACAATTTACAATTCTGGCGGTGTTCAACTCACGCTAACCAAGGGTGCAAAGGGAAA
Source organism: Furcula furcula (assembly GCA_911728495.1). Lineage (NCBI taxonomy): Eukaryota > Metazoa > Arthropoda > Insecta > Lepidoptera > Notodontidae > Furcula > Furcula furcula. Next base: position 6,820,031 of record OU452254.1, on the reverse strand, counting down.
TTACTTCTGAACGATGATAATATTATCACTGAATCGAATGTCTACCACAATCATCCTCGCTCCAAATATTATCTGCAGAATGGAGTGTTTTTAAGACTTGGCAGATAAATAGTGCGTTAATGTGTTCGGCAGAAGATAGAACCGGTTGGTTGATATGATGTCTCGGAGTTTTTCTAGTCTTCAGTAGGTGTTATGTACCTATATAATTATTTATTTCCTTATGTCACAAAAAGGTATGTTATTAAATATATTTGTTTTTGTGCGTCAAATTCTAATATTGGTTAGGCTTAATTAAATTGCTGAATTGAATCTTGCTGGTAAAACCAAACTCATTTGCAAGTCAAAGATGAATAATTGTAATTTTTGCGGTTAATCTTTTTACGCATAGTTACTTTCTGCAACTGATAAAGTTATTAAATAAAAATATGTAATAATAAAAATAAATGAAAGAATATTGAGTCTGAATCTTTATATTATAATTGTTGATATGCTTACATATTGGCTATAAATCTTTTGTCTAATTTGAATCCTAATAATATGCAATACAAATTGGGCAGAGGCTATGCTGTCGCATCGAACAACCGGTACATACATGAACATGTTAGTAGTGAGGAAACATGAAATATGTTTGCCTGATGGTAAAGCCTGCCTATTGACAGATGCACGGCATGTAAAAAGATGGTTACAATAATTAGTACATGTTTTTTTTTTACCCCTGTTTTAGTTGTTTCGCTAGATTTGATTTATGTTTACTTTACTCAGGATGTAACAGGATGCGAACAAAACCTTGTCCAGCCCTTCTGCTTGAAGGAACTTATAAATCTCCCCCAGGCCTTGAATTCCTTTATCCGATTCAACAGCTCAATAGTGGATCGGCTGAAGGAATTCAATGGAACATAACACACTTTACCACTAACGCGAAGCAAACTTCTATCCGGGAGAACAGGTGCAACGTATCAAATTAGTACATGTATCCTTATACAATCAAAGGAATGCAAAAATGCAACCAATCAATCAATCATTTATTTTTGCAGAAAACACTGTTACAATGGTGATAATAGGTAATGTGATATTCGTTTCAAGTGTTTCTACCCGTAAGGCATGCAAAATTTATTGTTATTTAACATGAATTAAATGTATTTAATGTATGTAAATGTATTTTTTTATTTAATGTATTCAATGTATTTTATACGAATCTATCGCGACTATGGGGTAGTAATATTACTCCACCAAAACTACATTTAAGAGCTGCTCTCTAGTAATATTAGATGTAGTACCTATGTATTTTATTGTAAATTATATGCCAGTTATATATTTTTTCTAACAATGTAGTTTGACGTCCACGTTTTTTGATCTTAAATTCACAACTCGACTTTCGGAAGACAGATCGATTGTTGGTTTATTAGGGTTATGAGTCAAAATGAACTAAGGGAATTTATGTATCTTATTATTGACTTCAAATGCAAGGAAGGTCATACGTCTGAGACTTGTTAATGTTACGATTGCTCAGATACTTCTGACGGAACTTGACCAGATCAAACAAAAAGACTCAAACAAAGATGGCACTTCTTTCGTTGAATTTTTTTTTCAACTCAAATTCAAATAAACCAACACCGATCGATGAATATAGGAACCAAACATAAGACAACCACAGATAAAACCGTTTCAAATATTTCAGGTTTATGTTTCGTCAAATCTCGGATGGGAAAGACAATACTGCTATTTGACGGCTACACGTATTACTTCCGCTCTCAATTACGAAAGAAAAATATGTGGTGCTGGCGATGTTCTACTCATCATAACAAAGGCTGTTTAGGGAAGGTATTCCTGAACGATCAGAACATTATCACAGAAGCGAACGTCAACCACAACCATTCTCGTGGGAAATATTATATGAAAAATGGCTTGTTTATTAGACTAGGCAAAGGAATTTTACGCTGATAAACTTGTGGAAAATGGAACCGATATTTTGCTATGATTTAAATATCGATGATGCGTGTGTTTTCAGTCACATTGTATATAACGGGGTGGAGACTGTAAGGTCTCCGGTGGAAGGTGACGCTGGCCCTTTATTATTGGGGTTTCGGTTGTCATTATTGATGAAGGTAGTTTTGCATAAATAATTATTATTTATGCAAAACTACCTTCATCAATCACTATTAATCCCTATTAAAATTTATCCCTATTAATCACTATTAAAAGTAACAAGCACAACCGAAACCCCAATAATAAAGGGCCAGCATCACGTTACACCGGAGACCCTACAGTCTCCACCCCGTTATATACATAAATATAATTTTTTACAAAATAGATGTTACATGTGGATTTGGAAAGTGTGCATCAATGTAAAAAAGTTGTCATTCTGCGAATTGATCATTCTGCGAAGTGGAGGTTTTACGAGGTGGAAATTTTGCGAAGAAGACATTTTTCGAAGTGGACTTTTTGCGAAGTGGACATGTTGCGAAAAAGTAGTTTTCACGTGGATTTAAAAAGTCGATGCGAAGTGGAAAGTTCTATAATACTTAGAGACGACTGACGTTATTACGTATAGGCCTCACACTAAACAAAACTTACATCGTGAAGACCACAAACCAAGGATGAATATGACATATTGAACCCTACTAATTGTGTTTCGCTGGCCACCGGTCAGCCATCACTTCTGTATTCCTACATTTAATGCTACGATATTAATCTTGTAAAGAAAAACAGATTTTATTTAAACGCCTTGATGGATTTAGACTTTGATATCTCGTTATATTTGTCGTAGTGATGAGAGAGACATATCAGTTTTGTTTTCAAAACATTATTACAGCGGCCGTCAGGGGCTCCACCACTACCACCACCTCTATTAACAGTATTATTATCATCTTACTTGACATTAGGTTGAGACGACAATATACGTAGTTTATAGCTCTGTCACTTACTATCGAGACAGTAAGGTGAAAATAATATTGCTATTAGAGGTGATGGTACAAACCATTTACCATTTTGTTTTTTTTTTACTTCCGAAATCATCGACACGTGTATCAAATAAAATGTATATCTTTTATATGTACACAAATCGTGGCGTCACGTGTCAATATTAATTTGCATGGCCACGTGGAGTACGTATTGGTAATAAAAAAATGTGTAAAAAAATAACAAATAAAATCTAACGAGGAATGTGATTCTTTTAACATACATATTATTTAGAAGCTTCTGTAGGAGTTACAGTTTTTTGTGTTATATTTATTTAATAAAATATTGTCAGAAACATAGATTGCATTTTTTTATCTTCACAATTGATAAAGGAAAAAATAACAATTTCATGACCTAATCCATATACCTAATATGAACATGATGGCAACCAGTCAACCCAAGAACAGACATTTATTCTGTAAAGCACTGCAACACATTCTTGCTCCTTAAACAGCTGCATTGCGTCTTGCGAGAACTACTGCTAGGGATATATCCTAGCATTAGTTTTCACTTTCAGTGATCACCATCGGTAGTTTGCGTGTTGGCGTGGCGACAGCCAATAAGGTGATTGGCCGAAATTGGCCAATCACCTTATTGGCTGCAAAGTAAGATGATCCATGCGTCGAATTGGCATGTAAAAAGTCGATCCCGGTGACTTTTTCTCGGTCGTCTAGGTGTGCGGTCTCATCGGATTTTTAGATTATAAAAGTACAGATTGCACTGGTGTCTACTCAGGCACTTGTGCACGATAATCTATCTCGCGTAGATGGCTGATATTCTGTAAGCCGATTCTGATTACATTTTATACATATAAATTATAAAATCTCATATTCCAGATCTCGAATTCATGAGATCCAGATCAGGAAGTCGGCTCCTAGTATACAAACAGTATACGTACTACATGGCCAGGCAGTGTCGTAGAGGGACCAGTCAATGGCGGTGCTCCACACATCAGTGTAAAGGATGCAAAGCGAGACTTATATTGGATGAGAACTTACGACTTTTACAAGGGCAGTTGGTGCATACACATTCGCCGCGTCAATATTACGTTCATAACGGTAGTTATATAAGGTGTTAGAAATATAAGTCTCCAAATTGTCTCCATATTGTCTCCTACTATTTTATGACCGAGTATTGGGGATGACTGGATAAAAAAAAGTAATTAGTCCGTTAATTAGTTCACCAAAAAATATTGGACACGTATTTTTTTATTTAACAAATCGATGGAAATTGCGAATGATATAGATAGTGCGTCAAAGTTCGGGCGTGGGGGCTCATTACGTCATGTCTCGGTAAAAATTATATACAGACGTGACGTCACGCGGAATTTCAATCTTCGTAACCTTCCCTTTTTTTTCTTCAAAGCTAGAGTGAATATCCTTTTAAGCCAGTGTGCTTTACGATCGTAGATTGCGTCACCGCTTTCCATCAGGTGGTACTGCAGTCAAGCACTGGCTTATAGTGAGTAAAAAAAGGTTTTGTTTAATTCACAAAAGAAAAAATACGTGTCCAATATTTTTTGATGATGATGACGAACTAAATATATTTTTTTAGCCTATTTTTAATCTATCTTCTATCTATACATATAAAATTACTTGTCCTGACTGACTGACTGATTCATCAACGCACAGGCCAAACCGCTGGACCTAGAAAGCTGAAATTTGATAGTAGGTTCTTCTTATGATGTAAGCATCCACTAAGAAAAGGTTTTTGAAAATTTCACTCCTAAAGGGGTCAAATGGGGTTGGGAAAAAAATAATAGCGGGCAAGGAATTGCCAGTATTTTATATAAGTTTATTATCAGAATATGGTTTGCAGTACATTCCATATAAATTTCACAGACTTCCTCGAAAAGAAATGCTCATGATTTTATGAACATTAATTAAATTACTTATTGGGGGAGGCCTTTGTTCAGCAGTGGACGTCTTTTGGCTGCTGGTGATGATGAGGAACTAAATTACTTTACTTTTCTTTAACGAATATACGCGTAAAATTTAAAGTTTCTGGTACCAACCGTTTTTATAAAATATAAAACCCCCTTTTGGGGCCTCTTCCAATGTTAACTTTGAAAATTCCGTTGTTAGTGTGCGTTTATTTACTGTAAAGAATCCACTATCTACATTTTAAATCTCTGGAGCCAGCGGTTTAGGCCATGCGTTACTTATCAATAAGTCAGGACTTGTGTTTTATATATACCTATAAAAGAAGATTAATATAAAACATAGGGCAATTATTTCCAAATTTCTGACGTCTAACTTCTAAAAGCTTTTACTTCAATAGTCAAATAAGCCATCATCATCACCAGCCGGAAGACGTCCACTACTGAACATAGGCCTCTTCAAACACCACGATGAACTACAATTGGCTATTTGCATCCACCTATGACGCGCACAATGTCGTATGTCCACCTAGTGGGAGGCCTGCCTAAGCTGCGTCTTCCGGTTCGTAGTCGCCACTCGAGAACCTTTCTTCACCACTGGTTATCGGTTCTCCGAGCGTTGTGGCCTACCCATTGCATATTCTATGAGCTATGTCGGTGACCTTGGGTCTTCGGCGAATCTCCTCACTACGGATTCTGTCGCGCAAAGAAACTCCGAGCATAACTCTCTCCATAGCTCGTTGCATAATATAAATTTTATTTATTTAGTACCTAATAGGTTTACCCCAGAGATGGAACCCGTGAAACCTATATTATGAATCTCTACTATAAAGTTAATTACTTTGTCATGACAGCGGCTGTAATTTTCTGTGGTGTGAAAAATGATATATTATGTGTATATTATAAATCATAGATGTTTTAAATCTCTATTACTATGCACGCCAAATATGTGAATCATGTAATTAAAATATTTTTTCATTTATAGTTAAGGTGATATAATGATATCCCTTCCTTATTAGGATTTACTTTTGTGCAGAACTTTTTACATTTTCTAAGTACGCATGACGGCCTTTTACTTGATTTTTAAAGGCAAATGTCACGTTCATAAAATTTTACCGACGCGGGACTTCCTGCTTAATAACCTAATTGGGTGAATGTCGTGTTTTTATCTATTGTAGAAAATATCTTTGGGTGTCAGTAAACGACGTTATTGTTGTATATGTATATGAGCTAATATTAGTTGTTTATAATTCCTAAGTATAACTCATTAGATTAGTAGGTACTATACGTTTTAACTAAGAATATGGCCGCCATGATGATCACGACTGCGGAACTTCACTCGTTTTTTTACGATTTTTGTACCGGCAGCAGAGTAAACACAAAATGAAAAATTAGCCCCGGTTTTGATTATTTATTGTAATGTCTTAATTTGCTATATATTTTTGTTAAAACATCATTTTTAGTAATTATATCATATTTGAAATGGCAAGATGGCGGCCACCTTCTTAGTCGAAACGCATAGTACATATCTCTTAAACAATTCGACCGGTGTTGCAGTTGTGGTCACGATTTTCTTTTTAAATTAAACATAATTCAAAAAACACTTGACATTAGTTTTATTTACACCACGCTGCTAGTTAACAGGTCTAATATAATTTATTTTAAGGACTCATCATTTAGAAAACGAGCTTAAAGATGCTGACGGCTGATTATGTCAGAAATATCCAAATTTACTCTTTACGAGAATAATACCTTTTTTGACGTCAAACCTTCAAAAGGTCTCCGTAGGGCTAGAGGGCGGGTTATGTGGGATTCTTACCCACTCAAACCTCCCAAGTGGCCTTCATATTGACGATATAGATGCCCAGAGTCTCTAAGGCCACCGTAGCATCTGTGGCGCAGTGGGGACCCGTTTGCTTTGTAAACCGGAAATCGCGGGTTTGAATCCCGCGGAGGTCAACAACTTTGTGTAGTTGTTCCTTACTGGCTAGGACACTGCAGGCCGATCACCTGATTGTCTGTAAAGTAAGATGATCCATGCGTTGGATGGTCATGTAAAAAGTCGGTCCTGCGCCTAACCTCTCCCCGGGCGGGTCGGTCTTCCGTCCTATCGGATTGTGAGCGGTATAAAGGCAGAGAGAGTGCACTTGTGTCTACCCAAGCGCTTTTGCATTATAATATCTCCCGCGTAGATGATCTGCTGATCTTGGGAAAGATCAACTGCGATCTGCGGCCAACTGTACTACTCCTACACAAAAAAAAAGATTGACCGTTGTGGTCGTATTGGCCAGAAGGACAGTATTATAGATACTCTGGGCACTCCGGTCGCACCTCGCTAAATTCTCTCCAGCGCCAACGAGAACAGGTACCTATCTGCATTTTAGGATTATTTCGATTGCCAATATTAAAAGATATGTTATTTATTATAGAAAAATAATAAGTAACATTCCTTACACTGATATATTTTAGGCTCTAATGCCTGTTTTTAACAATCCTCTAAAAGTTTCTTGTGTAGGAGCTCCTTAGGATAAATTACCCCTAAATCGGATTCAAAAATAAAATTCATTTTCTTCATGCTAGGTGTTACTTTTATAGGGGTCTCCTAGATAAGTTCCGAGCCAATAAAATTAAGGGACGCTTTGTTGTTTTTTCATGTGTCGGATGTTTGTAGTTTATTGTTTGGTGCCGAAAAGCTGTAATTATTGGCATTATTCATAGATGTTCATCTTATTTTCAAAATGATAAGACAAAATAATATGCGTAAAATTTAGTCAGTAAGCATTTTACAAATATGACAATATTTTTCTAAACTAAATGTGGTTTAGAAAAGATCAAAATCTACTGAAATGATATAATGATATCATTTCAATAGATTTTGATCTTTCTCAAAATTCATAGGTCTCCATTTTTAAACAAGTAATAAGTTTAAAAACTAAAACCCGACTACGGATAAAATCGCAGTCTGATAATGTGATATTATATAGCCTATAACCAGCGGACAATCAAGACGCTTCTAATGACACCCTACTTGTCAAATTATGTTAAGTAGATTAGAAGATATGGGGAACAGATGAACATAAATACATACATACATTCTTGTTAAAATCATAACCCTCCCTCCGTTCCGTAGTCGGGTAATTAAACTTGTACTTCATCCAAAAAAATCACATAATGGCTGCCACGTAGCGTTAGGGATCAGTTACGTGGTGATCAATCGGGTTCTTAAAAAAGTGGACTCCGTGTGAAACCGAATTTTTGGTAAGTACGGGTTCCTTTAGGGGATCCCTGGTGAAAACGGGCATAAGACCCTTTTAAAACGTAGACACCCACTAAAAATTGCACTATGAATTCTAAATACTACACAATAAGACGTCCATTTGCATTTGTAATCATTCAATTATTTTATTTGCAGATTTCAAAAAGACCACATTAGAAAAAGATGGGTTTATATATTATTGTAGAACACCTGATCGTCGGAGAATCCGGTGGTACTGCAAAAAGAGGAGCAACAATAATTGTAAAGCATTCATTATAACATTCAACAATACGATCACTTATCATTTAGATAAGCATAATCACCCAGTAATCAATAAAAAACCTTTAGCCTGTAAAACCTTTAAAACCCAATAAAAATATTTTTTTTTGTTTATTTATTTATTTAACTTACAAACATTGCAATAACATTTTTACAAAGCTCGCCTAACTGCAAAGCAGTTTGTTGGCGTTGCTGCTCTCGAAAAACATTAGTCCGCAATGTAATTTAACACTAAGGCCTCATTTACGGAGGCGCTGAGCGTCGCGCGTCGCGTGTGGCGTGGCGTCTCGCATCTCTCTCTCACTCCTACAACGCCATATGTTTTAACTCAGTGCGGGCCGCGCCGCCCATCGCGACGCGTGACGCCCCGTGCCTCCGGAAACGAGGCCTTACATCGATAACATAAGTTACTACGGTTATTACATAAGTAGCATGCACTAAATACCTTCCACAACACTTATTAACCTGTTACGGATAACTTTCTTACGTCGTACAAAATAAAACTTTTCCACTTTTTATCATTCAGATTTTTGATCATTTGTTATAAATAAAAATATTAAAATTGATAACCTACCAAATTTTTTATTTTTTATTAAATCTACAAAATTATGGTTTAGGCTGCCTGTCCACCGGAGCGGAGCGAGGCAGCGGAGCGTAGCGACGGAGTAAGGCGGAGCGGAGTTGCGTACTGTGTCTGTCCACTGGAGCGGAGTGAGGCTACGGAGCGGAGCGAGAAAGTAATGCGGAGCGGGCGCGCCTTGCGCCCGCGCCCGCACTCGCTTCCCCGCTCCGCTGCCTCGCTCTGCTATCCCGCTCCGCTTACCGGTTTTGTATGAATTTTTAAATTAGTTCGCAACTCCCTGTCCACTAAAGAGGAGCGGAGATTTTGTGCAATCTTATTAGTTAATATTTCTCCGTTTCTCCACTCCACTGCCTCGCTCCGCTCCAGTGGACAGGCAGCCTGTTTAGGTATATGTAGATTCGCCTTGGGCGTTTCTAACAAAGTCAATACTGGTTTCAAATATTGTTAAATAAAAATTAGAGCCAATAAAACAAATTAAACCCTGACTCAAGAAAACGAACTCATAACTGGCATCCTGATTTAAGCCAGTCATAGGAAACCATATTCATTTATATAAAACCACATTACCCGATCTACTTCTTACTACTTTTTTGCGTTGGAGAAAAAATATAAATAGTTCATTAACTCGTGAAATTAATTATAATAATCTTGATCCTAGATTTACCTATAATTTGAAATATTACCGAGAAAATGATCTTGAATTAAGATTAGATATTAATTTTGGCTGCAGGTAGGTTAGTCAGTATGTAGTTGTAAGCATAAAAAAAAGTGAAGTATAACATATTGATATAAACCTAATTTCACATCTGTCTCATAAATTTTATTACGAGCAGTGAGAGCTCAGTGGGCAAGCGCTTGCTTTGGAATCAAGGTGCGCAAGTTCGGACCCCAGCTCGCACCTCTGATTTCTATAATTAATTATGTGCGAATCGTCTTTATGCGATTGTTACTTACTAGCCTTTAGTGAAGGAAAATATCGTAAGGAAACCTGCATGTCTGTGAAAGCCTAACTAGATTTCGAATGACGTGTGAAGTCCACCAATCCGCACTTGGCCAGCGCGGTGGACTATGGGACGATTCATCATGACCAATAATGGGACACAAACGAGTATTGCTAAAAATAAATGATTACTACTAGAAATTCTATCAAATCATCACTAATGACTCTGCTAACGAATTAAGTACTTTTTTATTTGCAGATCTGAAAAAATGCACAATAGAAAAAGACGGACAAACATATTACTGTAAGAGACGTAATCGACGGAAAGTCCGGTGGTATTGCAAATGGCGAGGACATACTAATTGTAATGCGTACATGGTAACTTACGATGATGAACTAACACAGCATGTCGATGATCATAATCATGATGTTAGAAGTTTTAGGAAGCCTCAATTCCATCATGTAAATTTAAAGAAGGATTGCACAGATTTGTAAAGCACAGTGTTTAAAATTTAATAATATATATATTTTTTAAAAGGAAGCATCTTTTTGTGTTAATTCTGTAAGAGTAGGCTAATATTTTATTAGTTTGTTGTCAGTACTAGCATTTAGCAATGTATTTCGGGCCACTAGTTGCAGTGGCAACTACCTCAGCAGCAGCAGCTTGTGGTCGCGTTTAATGGCCGCGACTCACTAGTCGCGGCCACTAAACGCGACCACAAGCTGCTGACGAGTTTCTTCATACATTTTGTATAGTATCGGCGCAAACCGAGCGAGCGTTGGAGTGGCCGCGTTCGAATGTATGAAGAAACTCGTCCGCAGCTTGTGGTCGCGTTTAGTGGCCGCGACTAGAGGCTTAATATGCGCTTGCACATAGACTATAATATTTTTGAATTGGCCAAAGTCGTATGTCGTCGTGTGTATGAAATTGCTATTTTTGTCAAGATCAGTTAGTATCTTACTAAACCTAAAAAACTAGACCAGCAATGCTAACTTACAGTGTGTTATTTAGGTTACCAGTGCTCTATCGTAGCTGTGACTATGACTAAAGACTTCAATTCCTTTGGAGAGCGGCCACTCTGACATTGGGTCACTGTGTTGTTTTACCATACATAACTTGATCGTTACTTAACTTCAGGATAGACCGCCTTAACTTCAGCCACCAGTCAATAATTTACTGTTCAATTTTTGATCTTCTCAAGAAAAACAGAGGATACGTGCACGTGGACTAAACAATTATTTTTCTTTCAGACGGTTACAAACTAATACCGTTGCCAACCGGGAGGTATTTACTTCGGATTGGCAATTACACTTACTCAACAAATCGAGCGAACTTGAAATGGAGTGGCACTTGGTATTGCTCAAAAAGGGTTAGCAAAAAGTGTCGAGTGCGGGTTAGAATGTTGAACAGAGAAATCGTACACCTTGTAGGCGAACATTCGCACGAATCTACACACTGACACATTAGGAATTATAATTAAAAATTAAAATAGAATATAAGCTAAAATAGGCATTAAGGGAAAACCTGATTTTTTTTTTCTTTTATTGATTTTAACCTTTGATTATATGTATATACGTCTAGGTGGAGCATTCGATTTTTTTTATATATAATCAAAGATTTTAACCTATAAATGTTGAATATCAATTTAAAGTAAGGCCAATTTAATAGATCATATTTGATACTTCATCAAAATTTAACAAAGTAACCTTGTAACGGCGGGCATAAATAATAATAATAATCATTTATTTCAGGTATAAACCCATAGTTTATAAATATTTACATTACATTTCATTAAATTAAATTTCATTACATTACATTAAATTTCATCACATTTCATTTCATTGCATGTCATTACATTTCATTTCATTACCATAAAACACTAAACAGATATTAGTCACACAGATAATAATATACATACATTTAATTCAATGAGATGTTTGTTTTGTAGTTAATACAACTAAGTTGATTGTACCTCTTCTATATATTATACATATTTATTACTCGAGAAAGTTTTTTTTTCACAATCCATAGGTTTTATCAAATTTACAGGTATCATATACGGCTTAAAATGCTAAGTATTATTTTTTTCGAAGTTAGAAGTGCATAATTGATTAACTTTTTTGAATAACGATTACTTACATATTTACTGTAATAATGAGAAAAAGAAACAGACAGAACACAGAAACTGACGGATACCAAAATACATTCATGGTCATTTTATAAAAAAAATGTTTAAAAAAACACTATTGACGTCACCTTTCACGTCGTGTAAAACATCAGAGTTTTTGACAGTGGTCTTTATAGTCCTTTTGACACTTTCAACATTTTAAGTGTGTACTGATTTTGCTAAGAAGTGACGTCAGGCCATACATTCTGGTGACAAAAACAGTGTTGTGAGAAAATTCAAATGTGTATAATATATAAATTCAAAAAATGATGTGTTCTATGTATGAATTATGTGTTCTAATGTTTATATTTAAAAACAGACCATGAGGTATGCTTAAACATTGAGCTGGTTGAGGAAAGAACGCAGTGATTGACATTTAATCTTAAGGCTCCTAATAGTAATCGATTTATAAAAAGGATATAATAGTCATATATATATATATATATATATATATTCTTCAATTTTGTACCATTCAGTTTTTCCAATAAGAAAATTATAATACCTGAACATTACGTATTTATGTTTTATTAGTAGCTCTTATATTATAATTAAAATCATTATATGGAATTTCATTTTCTCTTCAATTGATTATTTTTTCATAGTTACTTGGTATAAAAACGAACACTGAATTTTTTTTACTACAAACACAACATATAAATAATAATCCTCGTCTGTACAAAATGTTAAATTAATGATTACAACTTAAAGCCTGCCAAATAAATACAATTGGTATGGTCGTATATGTTATATTCGGTGGTCGAATATGTTATATTTAAAAAAGTGTCGAGTGTGGGTTAGAATGTTGAACAGAGAAATTGTAAACCTTGTAGGTGAACATTCGCACGGACCTATACACTGACACAAGTATTCAAGACTCGACTATAACGTATTCGGTAGTATCATGCGTGCGTCTATACATTTATTGTACCATTTTTGATCTTCTAAGTAAAACAGAGTATACATACACATGGACTAAACAATTACGTATATTTCTTTCAGACACATACAAACTAATACCGTTGCCAACGGGAAGATATTTACTTCGGCTTGGCAATTACACTTACTCATCGAATCGAGTGAACTTCGAAGGGAATGTCACTTGGATTTGCTCTAAAAGGTATAGCAAAAAAAAGTGTCGAGTGCGAGTTAGAATGTTGAACAGAGAAATCGTAAAGCTTGTAGGTGAACAAGAACATACGCACGGACCTGTGTCAGTGTGACACAAATATTTGGAATCACAATCAAGAATTAAAATAAAATATTAGCGAAAATAATAATAATAATAATAATAATATCTTGGGACAATCTACACACGGTCATCCGATCCCAAACTAGGCAGAGCCTGTACTATGGAAACCAGACAACTGATACTAATACTTATATACTTTTTTTTTTGTAAATACATACTTAAATAGATAAACAACACCCAGACACTTGGCGGGAATCGAACCCACGACCCATCGGTTAGCAGGCAGGGTGTCTGACCACTAGACCAACGGGCCCGTCAAAATAGGCTTGTACAGTAAGCGAAAACCTGATGGTTTTTTTTTCTATTATTGATCTTAACCTATAAATGTTGAAAATGAACTTAAAGTATGAAAATGAACCATTTAATAGATCACACATTTGACACTTCATCAAAATTTAACAACGTAACCTTGTAACGGCGGGCATAAAATACGATTATTTTTTTCTAAGTTACAACTGCACAATTGCTTAACTTTTTTCAATAACGATTACATATTTACTGTAACAATGACAAAAGAAACAGACAGAACATAGAAACTGACAGATGTCAAATGTGATCTGTTAAATTGGCCCTACATTACATAATTATTTAATTTATTCATGATAATTTTTCATGAATAAATTCAGAAATTATGTAAGATTTTTCATCAAGTAAATTATAATACCTGAACATTATTTTTGTTTTACTAGTGGCTTTGACTAGATTACTTTTGACGGATTACATTAATGATTGTAAATAACTGTACGTTAGGTAATTAAAGCTTTAATTATGGTTTACAAAAGGGTATTTAATAATAATAATAAATACACTTTATTGTACACCAAAAGTTACATGTAAATTGAAACAATACGTTGAAGATATCAATGTACAAAGGCGGCCGATCGCTAAAAAGCAATCTCTTCCAGGCAACCTAACTAGAAAATGAGAAAGAGAAACATAATGGGCAGTTGATGGTGCACTTCAATAAAACTAAAATTTTATTGAAAATTTTATTTTTGGTATTTCTTATTTTTGCCAACAATTTAGAACGGCAAATGTACCTTCCCGTATCCAAAGCACAATGTTACTTCGATGTCACTATATTTTTCTATAATATAGATACTTAATATCTGAGCAAGTTATGTTTAAATCATATAAAAATACTTCAGAAAATTATTTTCACAGTTATTTATAACCTGACATAAAAAGCCGAACACTTACACCGCAGCAATTCGGGTAACGCAACATTATCCGAGCCATTATTATACAATAGCCCCTTAATATAGATTTTTTATTAAGATTTATACTTAAGAGACATGATAATCAGTTAATGATAATCAGTCATTCTAAATGTGGCATTTAAACTTATTTATAGTTGACCACTTAAGTACCTATACCTATTTGGAATACTTCATTTTGTTATCGCTTCGATTATCTGGAATATATTATTTTATAACGGGTGTAAGGGACATCGTACCGAAAAAAATATTATAAGATGTCAAATAATGTCCGTTACAACATTACAGAAACCATTTATATGGAAAATGACAAATGTCTAACTTATTAATTTTCGATCATGTAATGAATAAATGCGGAATAATAATTATTTCTCAAATTACATTGCTAATTTTCTAAAATAATAATAAAAAATTGCCTATGTACTGTTTTAGTGTAAATATATTATAATAAATTTTCCACAAATAAGTAATTTATTGTTTTTAAATTAAAATTATGCTTTATTATAATACCAATAATGATGTTATACTAATTTTATTTAAAAAAAGTGTATATTTTTTTCGGAAATTCATGAAAAAGCCAATGAAAAATTTCAACATTCAACACTCTAGGTGTTCAGAATCTTGTACTGGATCCCTGGTATTGGTTTTCGGTACGATGTCCCTTACACCCTGTATATATTTTTATGTTTACATATATATTATATATACGAGTATATATTTTGTTTACAGATATAAAATACATTAAAAACAGACTCGGAAAGGGTCAGATACTGTACAAAGACTACACATTTGCTTTCGTGAGGCGATCTAAAAAACTGCAAACAAACCAATGGAAATGTTCCTCGTGGAACCAGAAGTGTCCAGTGAGGTTGGAGTTAGCTGATGATGGGAACATCATTACGTACACGGGGGAACATGTGCATGAGGCGCCACAGTTCCTAGTCAAGGATGGTGTATATCACAGATGTAGATATACATAGATAACGCAAGTATCACGATTTGTATTGAACCCAGCGTGCCGACTTTTTAACACTTTCTGTGACAGTGACGTCATTTAGTGACGGTAAATCCAAACCGATTCAAAGACACCATGCCGTCTATCTGATCTTGCGGCCGACTGGCTGCAAGGCTGCAACAACAGACCCGCGTGGACTGTAAGTTAGCGGCGACCAACCCCGACGTTTCGTCGGGGTTCGGACACGCGAAGTACATGCATTTGCGTTATCTATGTAAATCTATATTGTGGTGTATATATACGTATTAGATATACGTTTGTACGTACAAAGACGACTCTACCCTTTAATGAACATTCAATAAGTTATTAATGAACATGTTTTTTGGTCCAACTTCTTATAGGTATCTTCTTTCTAACTGGCGCCCAATGTGGGGTTATTGGCGTAGAATGCTATGTATTGGTTCATACATGTATACATATAGTGCATAGTGCAGGGAGTGTACCTAATGCGTATAATGTAAATAGCCTTTCACTAAGTTATTTTATGCACACATTTTTTCGGCCAACTAAATCTTCTTTCTAACTGGCGCCCAAAGTGGGGCTGTTGGTGTAGACTGCTACGTTTTGGTTCTTGTATATATGTACATTGTGATAGATTTATCTTTTTCGAATGAATAGTCCCTGTTATTCATTGGACAATATATATTGAAATAAATTAACCTTTCAAATAGTTATTAAAGAAAAAAAAACAGTACTACATTATATATTTTTTATCAATATGGATATCAATTTACGCAATCTGTCCATGCTTTTTGCATTGCATTGCGTGCTTTTTCTAATCTCTCAGAAGTAAGACATTAGTTTCTCTTGTCCGGTGAAGCTGTCATGGCCATCTGCAGCCAACAGTACTACTCCTACAAAAAAAAACATTAGTGTCACTAGCTTTACTTTATTTTAAAATGAGTAGTCCTCCTCTATAATATAGAAATGTGAGTTTGGACTTAATCATATATGCGCGCAAAGTGCGTATTTGGTCGTTATACTCGAAACAATTTATCAACCCACATTACTGTTTAGCTTGTAGTTATATTTCGTATATCATTGGGTAATTTTTTTTACTACATAATTTGTGTCAATAAAAAAATCACAAAACAACAACAACAACTACTATTTTATTTATTTAGTATTTACATATATTATCGGTTTAATTGTTTTACTACATAATTTGTGTCAAATAAAAAAATACACCAAACAACAACAACTACTACTATTTTATTTATTTAGTATTTATATTATCGGTTTATTTTTTTTACTACATAATTTGTGTCAAATAAAAATATACACAAAAGAACAACAACTACTACTATTTTATTTATTTAGTATTTATATTATCGGTTTTTTTTACTACATAATTTGTGTCAAATAAAAATATACACAGAACAACAACTACTACTATTTTATTTATTTAGTATTCATAATATCGGTTTATTTTTTTTACTACATAATTTGTGTCAAATAAAAAAATACAGAGTAAGTTCAACAGGGATGATACCTAGATAAACAATAATCATTCTAATTAGACCGTCTGTTACGTATTTTTTTATTTAAAAAATTAATAGAAATGGACAAAGGTAAAGAGCGTCAAATTTCGGGAGTGAGGGCTCGTGACGTCACGCCTATGTAAAAAGTGTATATAGGCGTGACGTCTCGCGGAATTTCAGCGCACTATATCTTTATATTTTTTTGTTTGACAAAAGAAACGATACGTGTTCAATATTTTTGGATAATGTGAATGATGGACTAAATAGAATAATTATAGCCTATTGAGTGCAATACGAACAAGAGGTACAAACAGCGGTTTGTTCTGAGGTTTCAGTTGCACTATTTGCCATATTAATGGAACAATTAATGGAAACTCCTGTTATTTAAATGGGAAATAAAAAAGTACGATGAGTCACCTCTTAACATTAATATTAATGGCTCAAAATTTACCAGATTTTTTTTTCGTCATCTCGGACGATATTTTCATGGTAACTAAGGAAAAAAAAATAAAGATTTTTTTTGGCCCACCCTAATATAGATACTTAATATCTGAGCAAGTTATGTTTAAATCTTATAAAAATACTTCAGTAAATTACTCTCTCAATTATTTATAACATGACATAAAAAAACCGAACACTTCCACCGCAATGATTCGGGTAATGCAACATTATCTGAGCCCATAATATAGATCTTTTATTAAAATTTATACTTAAGTGACATGATAATCATTCATTAATCATTCTAAATGCGGCATTTAAACTTATTTATAATTGGTCACTTAAGTACCTATACCTATTTTGGAGTATTTGATTTTGCTAGCGAATCAGCTTGGTCGTACAAAGATGATCTGGAATATATATATTATTCTATATATTTCTTTTATTATATATAAATATTATATACATATATTTTTTTGTTTGCAGATATAAAATACATTAAAAATAGAATCGGAAAGGATCAGATACTGTACAAGGACTACACATTTGCTTTCGTGAGGCGATCTATAAAACTGCAAACGAACCTATGGAAATGTTCCTCGTGGAACAGCAGGAAATGTCCAGTGAAGTTGGAGGTAGCTGATGATGGGAACATCATCACGTACACGGGGGAGCATGTCCATGAGGCGCCACAGTTCCTGGTGAAGGACGGTGTATATATACGTTTGTAGATATACGTATATATCGTGATAGTTGTATCGTTATATACTTTTAGACTCTCCCGTTCCATTATTAAACTTTACTTTAGTTGTATCGTTTATCAACGACGACTTTACCCCTTAGGGCTCCCACACATAACTGCGAATTCGCATCGCATCGCAAATATCTGCGAGAAACAAATGAATTTTCCATACAAATTCCTGCGCCGCATCGCATCGCATCGCAGTTATGTGTGGGAGACCTTAATGCCAATGACGACTCTACCAAGGGGTAGACCTTTTAATAATTTATTAAAGACCATATAGTTTGGCACAACTTCGTATAGGTATCTTCTTTCAAACTGGCGTCCAACGTGGGGCTATTGGTGTAGAATGCTATGTTTTGGTTCGTATATCCATTATGTACCTTACTTGATAGTTTATTCGTCTTCCAACGATGACTCAGGAAGTGTACCTAATGCCTATAATGTAAATAACTTTTCAATAAGTTATTTTATGCATATATTTTTTTTCGGCCAACTATATCTTCTTTCTAAATGGCGTTCAACGTTGGTGTTGACTGGTAGGTGTTCTTGTATAGGTACATACATCGTTATAAATTTTTCGTTTTCCCATGGCGACTCAGTATATCTAATCCCTGTGATTCTAGTAGTCATTAAAATTGGAAAAATTATTACTTATAAAGAAAATAAAACAGTGGTACAATAATGTATTTTTTATCAATATGGATATCAATATACGCAATCTGTCCATGCTTTTTGCATTGCATTGCGTCCTTTTTCTAAACTCTCATAATATAATATCTCTAGTATCATTACCCAGAAGCAAGACATTATTATTTATTTATTTATTTATTTATTTATACTCTTTATTGTACACACATAAAAATAAAATAAAAAGGACTTGAAGAAATTTGTACAAAGGGCGGCCTTATCGCTATCCGCAATTTCTTACAGGCAACCTTGGGATGGAAAAAAGATTGCATGGAATACGAAAAGTGGGGTAGTTAATATGTGAGACAATATACACTAATAAAAATACATATAATAAGTAATATAGTAAGTATTATTTTCACTAGCTTTACTTTGTTTTTGAATGAGTAGTCCTCCTAGTATAAAAATGCGAGTTTGGACATATGCAACAACGGACAACGTTTTCACTGATAAATATAACTTGGGTGTAGGTATTCAAGTCTAGAGTGAACAGGCATCTTATGGGTAAGCGCGGTACATCCTAGACCACATCTTCACTTACCATCATGTGAGATTGTGGTCAAGCGCAAACCTATTGATTATAAAAAAAAAAACCATATACGCGCGCAAAGTGCGAATTGGGTTAATATACTCAAACTACCCTGACCTTTTAGAGAAGTTCAGAGTCACACAACGAGCCATGGAGAGAGCTATGCTCGGAGTTTCTTTGCGCGACAGAATCCGAAATGTGGAGATTCGCCGAAGAACTAAGGTCACCGACATAGCTCTCAGAATCTGAAAGTTGAAGTGGCAATGGGCAGGCCACATCGCTCGAAGAACCGATAACCGTTGGGGAAGAAAGGTTCTCGAGTGGCGACCATGAACCGGAAGACGCAGCGTAGGCAGGCCTCCCACTAGGTGGACAGACGACATTGTGCGCGTCGCAGGTAACCGGTGGATGCAAATAGCCGATTGTCGTTCATTGTGGCGTTCTAAGGGGGAGGCCTATGTTCAGCAGTGGTCGTCTTCCGGCTGATGATGATGATGATATTGATGAGGATGACTCAAACTAATTTACCGACCCACATTTACTATTTAACTGGTAGTTATATTTCGTATATCATTGGTTACATTTTTTTTACTGCATCATTTGTGTCAAATAAAATAACACAGAGTAAGGGCTCCCACACATAACTGCGAACTCGCATCGCATCGCAAATATCTGCGAGAAACAAATGAATGTTTAATATGAAAAATTCATTTGTTTCTCGCAGATATTTGCGATGCGATGCGAGTTCGCAGTTATGTGTGGGAGCCCTAAGTATAATAGGGATGACGCCTGGGAAAAAAATAATACTAATTAGACCGTCAGTTACGTATTATTTATTTAATAAATGAATAGAAATTGACAAAGTTAAAGAGCGTCAAAGTTCGGGAGTGAGGGCTCGTGACGTCACGTCTATGTAAAAGTGTATACAGGCGTGACGTCACGCGGAATTTCAGCGCACTATATCTTTATCAGTTTTTTGTTTAATTGACACAAGAAAAGATACGTGTCCAATATTTTTTGATATTGTGAATGATGGACTACGAGTAAGTAGAATTTTTCAGGCATCTAGTCTATTGAGTGCAATACGAACAAAAGGGACAAACAGCCAATTGCACTATGCTTGGATTATCTATTTACATAATGTATTTACAGAAGTAATAAATATTTTCTTTTTTTGCAGATATAAAATATATTAAAAGTAGAATCGGAAACGATCAGATACTGTATAAAGACTACACGTTCTCTTTCGTGAGGCAATCTGTGAAATTGCAAAAGAAACTATGGAAATGTTCCTCTGCCTACAGCAGGAAGTGTCCAGCGAAGTTGGAGGTAGCTGATGATGGGAACATCATCACGTACACGGGGGAGCATGTCCATGAGGCGCCACAGTTCCTGGTGAAGGACGGTATATATTTACGCTTGTATACATCGTGATACCCAACAGCGATCATCGATATATTATTTAAATTAGATTAGGTGTTACGGTCCGAAAAGGGGCACACAGAAATAGCGCCCTTGTGTTGCTGCCTGACAAAATTATTTTATCTACATGAAACTGTCAAACTACACTTTATATCATAATAAAACCGTTAGTTCACGTTTCGGCCACCAGCACAGATATGTTCGCGACCTCCGCGACCACATTTTAGATGTCACTTTGTTGGTGTAGACAAACATTCACTAACAAGTTTCCATATTATATCGATGACGGCTATTCATATAGTGTACCTACACCAATGCCTCTTATTCGTAGGAAAAAATATTATCTATAGTACTTAAAAATAACCTTTTAACAAGTATTTCTACTACATCATCATTTGTGTGAAATAAACACTGTATGCTATACGTATCAACGAACACCTTATACATTTTATATTACAAATAAAAGAATTACACATTTATAAAGTATCAATGCATAGCCCTCAACGCTATTTATAGTTGCGTCTATAAATAGGAAAATTGTAAAAACTATTTATCTATAAATAGCGCTGCGGGAGCTGGATAGCCTCGAAAAAGGTAAAGGAAAAAGCTCTAACAGCTCTGTTGGCGAGCGCAGGGTCGAACCCCGGCTCGCACCTCTGATTTCTTACATTAATTAAGTGCAAATCGTCTTTGTGCGATTGTTACTAGCTTTCGATGAAGGAAAACATCATGAGGAAGCCTGCATGTCTGAGAAAGCCTAACTTGCTTTCGAATGACTTGTAAAGTCATCCAACCCGCACTTGGCCAGCGTGGTGGACTATGGCATAAGCCCCTTCATCTTGAGGGGAGGCCCGTGCCCAACAGTGACATAAACAAGGGCTGGTATTATTATTATTACTAAAAGGGTATACCACACTGCAGGTATCAAGTACATCACATCAAGATGTGGAAAGAAACAAGTCTTCTACGAAGGATTTGTATACGCCAACGAGAGGACGTGTGACAGTAAGCGCACCGGTAATTGGCGCTGCACATCCCATTATAGGAAGAACTGCAAAGCGAAGATGGTGATATACTATGAATCGCAATTTGTGGTCGTCAAGGGCAAGCATTCTCATGAACCGCGAAAAGAGATGTTCCAAAATGTATGAGCCTGGGCTAGGTCTTTGTACACTATATACTCTAAAATAGGGAAACACACATAAAACAGATTTTAACTATCCATTTACTTTAATTTGGCTTTATGTGCTTGTAAAACTTAAGAATTTATACTTAGAATTGCAACACATAACAAAAACTGGCATGGCGGAGAAGTGTCACTGTCATGTGACATTGTTATTATCAATGGCGTTAAAGGTATTTTTATTACAGTACTCTTTGTATTTTTGTTTCTGTTTTCTCATACATAAATTTAATAATAACAATATCTATGATAATTAATTCACTACATACAATACACGCACACAACCAACTGTGACAAGTGTGACAGCAGCAGTAGCTATTGACAGCTGGCTGGCTGACAGTTTAATTTGGCATCGGGAGACGCCATCTTAGGACGCCATGTTGAATGTAGATATAAAATAAATGATAATTATAACTAAAATTACAACAATAATAGTCATTTAATCGAAATATTAATATTTTTCCCGAATTCTATAGACTTTTCTCGATTTTTTGAGGTGGTGTACATATAACTAGCCCATTTTGCAACAAGTCCTTTTACCAAACTGCCAACGGACAGTACGTTTAAGTTAGTATTTTTAAGATACTTAAAACAGGTTGAATAAAGTGTATTAATCAGTGAGAATTGGTGTTCTTATTGAAGTTTTTTTTATGTGTAATTTAATTACTTGTGTTAATACTCCTGTAAAAAACCTTCGCTTCTATATTGCTGTTAATTTGATATTGTAATATTAGGTAATTACCTTGAAGGAAGGCGTATTTACCTGTTAGGTAACATATTATAGTATGAGCGGTTGGCTCAGAATCCTAATTTCATATGTATTTTATTTTTAAATATGGAATTAAGTCATTTCTTTATAATTTAGTGTTTTGTTTTATCACCATGTGGATCTATTTCGTCAGCATAGATACGATAAAAATACTTTTAATACTATTTTGCTTTTGCAAACGAGTATTAGTCGTACTTTATCGTTGCTCATGTGTATTGCTGTTTTCTTTCTATAATTCCGTACGATGTTAGGGAGTTACATAATTATATGAACGTTATCAGCAGGTATTCTTAATTTAATTACCTACCTTTATAGAACTGTATTCTTCAACTAATGAAAATTCGTCCGTGGTTCTCAATTCTTTTTTTATTTCAGGCATCCAGTACATAACGTCTAGAATCGGAAGGAAGCAGATTTTATACAATGGTTTTACGTATTTCAATGAGAGATACTGTGCCAGCAAAGGTACGAGCACATGGCGTTGTTCGTCTCACTATAGCAAGTGCTGCAGGGCGAAGCTGATAATGGGTGATGATGGAACGAAGCTTAAGTCTAAAGATGAGCATACTCACGAGCCACCACAATTCTTCGTTAGCAACGGAACATTTATACGGATGAAGTAAATTTTTAACTGTTTTAGGTAACGATATAATTAGGAATAATGTTTCAGCTGAGAGCACTCGAGCTTAGCCTGCTGCGTATACAGTGTCGTCTAACGATGGGTCGTCGACGTATTTACCGTCGACGAATCGAGACCGGATATCGTCAACGATAATCCAGATTTTAGTATTGTCTGAAGTTTCGACTAGTTTATATTATCGTAATCTGAAAGTTTTTAGATGTTGACGTTAAATGTCGAAGTCGTCAACTTGTAACGTCCAAAAAGCGTGCAACATTTTGATTTTATTAACAGCGTTTCCAATTCGACTAGTTTATCGGTAGACTGTAAACCAGTCTATTCGTTGACAACTATTGAACAGTAAAAAAAGGTTCGTTCATTCAACGCCCACTTCTAGTGTCGTCTATGTAACTAAAACGTCCCAAATAAGTATATTTATACAGTGTGAAAATCGTTTGATAGTTTGTCGCCTACCCCTGTGATGGTTTCTTAGGAATTTGAAGTGGTTTATCTATTCGACAGCGTTTTTATTAACAGACTTTCTAATATCATACACTTAGGTATAATTACATGGTAAGTTTAAGGCGGGAATTAGTTTTACTGATAAATCTGAGCGTATAAGTAACTTTTTGTTACTTATACGCTTTAAGAGCCCTTGTAAGGACAAAATACTTACAAGTAAATACGTAGTCCTCTTTTTGTGGTATAATGATGTGTCTAGCATTATTTCTTTTTTTTAATTTGTCGTATGGTTAGTGGCTAACCTGGTGTCAGGGCTTTCAAGCTGCCTTTAGGCACCTGACTTAGCTTAACGACTGCTGTCTAGATGACTATAACCGGGACCGACTTTTAACGTGCTCTCCGAAGCACGGAGACGCTCAGTTCAAATGCCACTAAACGGTCACCCACCTAAGGACCGACCTTGCCTGACGTTGCTTACCCAACTGATCGTTTACCGAACAGTGGTTACAACTGGCTATGAGCGTCTCAGTTTATGATTATCATACATAAAAATAAATATAGTAAGCCGAACGTAAAATTATAGACAATAGCAATAGCTGATTTGTGATCATGATGAATGCTATATTATAAAATGTGTACAAAATATTGATGTATAAATTTATAATCTCGTAGCCTGTAAAATATTCCTTAGCCACGTATCACCAGGTCATTTGATTTGGTATCGTGGCCCAGTTTGTTCAATTTCCCATATAGGTACTTAAATACATAGACTTAAATTTCATCCAGTTATTTAAAAGACCTTTAAGACTAATACGTTTTGGTTGATTTTATTGGGCCAATCATGTAGCTTATTATGTAATATTTAAAATGTCAAAATATTAAATTTAAGTAAATCATAATAAAATCCGTAAAAAATGATTTTAATTTAATATGTATTCTGCTATACTAGGTATACTCTAGTATATTAGAGTACCTAGTAGTATACCTAGTATCTATACTCTACCATGCTTCACACTCTAATATACTAGGTACTCTACTAGTCTCTAGCAAACTCTATGAAACCAGAACATTTATTTAAGTTTTTCGATTTCAGGTGTCCATTACATCAGGTCAAGGAATGGCAGGAAGCAGGTATTATACAATGGCTTCACATACTTCAACGAAAGGCGCTGTCCTAGCAAAGGGACGAGCAACTGGCGTTGTTCCTCTCACTCCAGTAAGAGTTGCAAAGCGAAACTGGTGCTATTTCATGAGAAATCAATAGTCGAAGTGAAGGATGCCCATTCTCATGAACCACCACAATTTTATGTTAACAACGGGAATTTTATACGTTTGAGGCCTAGTCCGAAGTAAACGCGATGAGTACTTACGGCCTTAGGGAATCTGTGGCCGAATAAAAATAATCTTTAGGTTTCTGATCAAGAACAGTTATTACTACCCTTGTCTTTCTGAAATATTTTTAAAATGTTTTTTTTTTAATGGATTACGACTAAGGTTATGGTTCATGTTCAGTTAGTTACTTCGGTAAAAACCTATGTTTTTTCTGTTATTTAGGAAATTGGCGACAACGATATTTATACACTATAAACAATCCTTTGTACTTTTAAATAACCAGGTAGTGTAGCAGTTGGATACCAGGGCCACTTAGTTAAGGTTGCGAGTTCTATTTACTTACAGGGTCTGATTCAGGGCCGGCTAGCTTTAGTCTAAATAGTACTTAATAATACTTTTATTTTGTTTTGGAATTTAAATAATAGAAATATACCTATTTCGAATCTTACGTCAAAAATTGTATTTTAATTATAATTTATATTTTAAATTACGCAGGCGTGATGACTGATCGGTGGAGAGCCAGACACAATTGGTAGGGTTGCGTGTGTCATATTCCTCCCCATTAGCCCTATTTGGCTGGCAAAAGCCCAAAAGAAAAACAGGTGTAGCTATTATGTGAATGTTTAAAATATTAAATTTAAGTAAATCATAATAAAATCCGTAAATACTTGTTTTTTATTTAATATGTATTCTGCTATACTAGGTATACTACTAGGTACTCTAATATACTGGGTACTCTACTATACTCCACACTCTAATGGTAGGTACTTTATACTTTACTGTTCTCCAACAAACTCTAAGAAACCAAAACAAAAACGTTTAATTGAGATTTTCAATTTCAGGAGTCCATTACATCAGGTCTAGGAATGGCAAAAAGCAGGTATTATACAATGGCTTCACATACTTCAACGAAAGGCGCTGTCCCAGTAAAAGGACGAGCAACTGGCGATGTTCCTCTCACTCCAGTAAGAGTTGCAAAGCGAAGCTGGTGTTATTTCATGAGGAATCAAGAGTCGAAGTGAAGGATGTCCATTCCCATGAACCACCACGATTTTATGTTAACAACGGAAATTTTATACGTTTATGGCACTAGACACGATGAGTACTTATGGCCGAAAGTAATTTGTGGCCAAAGTAATAATAATTATTACTCAATCAAGATCAATTACTGATCTTAATACAAAATCAACTAAATCTTTAGTTTTCGGTTCAAAGCAGTTATTCGTTCTCGTCATTCTGAAAAATCGCAGTTTACGTGATAGGTAATCCTATGGAAAACGCTGCTTCTTTACGACATTTAACGGGAGAAGCTGGGTGTTATTCTTACCCAGCCATCCCCACGGGTGAATGACTTGTTAAATGATAGTTAAATCTAAGTTTATGAATCAAGTTCAGTTAAAAACTTATTTAAAAAAAGGCCACAGACAATATAAGTTACAATAAAATGGATATGTTTTTTTAAATAAATTATCTAAAACTATATTTATAGAGCCGGTAAATTATACAACATTTTGTACTTTTAAATAGTCAGTTAGTATAGCGGTCGGATACCCGGATTGATCAGTCAAGGTCGCGAGTTCGATTTACAATGTCCAAGCAGGGACCTTTGCCCGGGACGCCAAAATTTAGGCGTCATCTTGGCATGATGTTTACAAAATATATTTAATTACATATATTTTTAAGGGGCGGCAATTTTTGCTGTCCGGGGCGACGTAATTACTAGATCAGGCGCTTTACATCCAGGACAAATGATCATAAATAAGATATTTAGCCCAGAAATAAAGTTCGGGGCGCAATTATTTAGGTGAATATCACCCCTGATCAAAATTCGGATCACGTGGTATCATTATTCACCACTGTGTGGACTCTATTTTAGGATGGATGAGTCGTATGCGAGTTAGAATAAGAATAACTTTATTTAACTAAAATTACAAGACAGTTGTATACATTTTAAATGCTCGAGTAATAAAAGTACTTATAAAATAGTGAAGGTATACAGTTTAAAAATCTTCACCTTCCGTGCTAGTTCATAACTGTGTTACGGCAAGGTGATAATTACACTGCACTGTGTTTATGAAACATTTTTGTATGCACTGCTATGTTGAGTACATTGAACATCGATGAACGTAAACAAAATGTAGTACATGCAAAGCAAGTAGATAAAATAAATAGAGTTGTCCCAAGATATCATCTATGAGGGAACTAAATGAATAAATAACTGGTATGGCAGGTATTTTTTCTATATCATCAGAATTTACTTATTTCAGACTTACCTAATAAGTGTCAAACGCCGCTTGCACAAATAATAGAGTATAGATTTTCTGTTGACCATTGTACCAAATATAAACCTGTCATTTTTAGTTTATCGGTCTATTTGTAAACTAAACGCATTAGGATTAAAATATTATATAACTTAGAATTAGTTAAATCAAGCTTCAGTCTAAATAGTATATATTAATTATTTTTTTTTTAATTGAAATAATAGGCAATATATTTTAAATTTTACGGTAAAAGTTGTCTTTTAATTAGTATTCATATAATTAAGTAATTTTGCTATTTTAACTTTCTACAATATGTTAACACAATTAAGTCAAAAATGGTCATGAGATTTTTGTTTCAGAGAAAACCATTATTGAAAAAATATAGGTTTAGATAATATCATAAAGTATTATGCACCGGTAGCAGATCTAGCACATAAGAACCAAAACATTAAACTGTTCATATTATTTCCAGAGGCAGTTCTAAAACCAACGAAGAAAGGGAATTACACATTACACTACGGTGCATACAGTTTCTGGTGCAATTCTTATAAAAGTACAGTGCAGTCCCATAGACCCATAAAAAGGTGGTACTGCTCCAAGAGAACGGTGGCAAAGTGCAAAGTGAGCTTAAAAACAGTTAACGGTAAAGTGGTCGCAGTGTTCGGTAAACACAATCATTAGGATAAAGTGTCTTGAAATGCTGGTGATCTTCGAAAGAACAATATTAATCTAACGTGAATTATGATCGTGGGCAAACAGCTTTTCGGATTTATGTCTCTCGTGAAATACTTTGTACTACATTAGAAGTACCTAAATATTCATCTACTCCGTGTATTTTTCAACCAAACTATGTCGCTGGGTGAATGCGGCTATACGCAAATTTTAGTTTTGATTTGTGGTATAGAAGTGGGCAAAAATTGCAAGTTTTCTATTGTCAATGACATCTAAAACTATAGGTGGTATGAAAGAAATAATCTTTTATAAATGGTTATTTAAATAAAAAACCGAAATCAATGTTCAGTTGTCTAACAAGTCGTAACTGAAGTTAGAAAGAGGTATGAGAGTTAAATTACAAGACCGAATTGTCGAAGTTTACTAAGGAGCATATCATGCTTCGACCGTGGAAAATGGAATCATGTAGTTGTGACTAATTTTCCTGAAAAAAATCGTAACAAAAATCAAAGTTAAAAATACATTGTAGACGTAATGGACAAAATTCACAATATTCTACGAATAGTCGTTGCGATAGCAACTGAAGGATCCTTAATTTGTGCCAGTGCAGTTATTATTCTGGTTGGTTATAGGTGCTTAAATTAAGCGACTGGAGGACCTGGAGGCTAAAGCAGCGTGGGTTTGCTCAACTCATGCAATATTTTAGGTCTTACAATTTGTAAGACCATATAAACTGGCTTTTAAAAAATATATGACAGTAAAAGATTTCTTATTAACAAGATCTTACGTTCGCCACGTTACGATCCGGTGGTAGTATGTCAAAAAGATTTTTGTGTAAGTGCCTCCGTGAGGCCTATACATAATAAATATTCTTTGACTTTTATTGTATTACCATATAACAACAAGCGAAATTGTACCGAAGAGCTATCTTGTAATAATCAAAATAATATTTTTGTAGATATTTATGTTGCAGCAAGCAATTATGTTGTAGCTAATGTCAGCCTATCCCATACTACTAACCTTGCCATCTGCGAATTTACCTAGTCTAAAGTGATAAAGGGTATTGTAAATTATCATGTACCTTTTAATAAAAATTTGGAATATTTCAAGTATTTGAAAAGTCATCTTAAAAGTTGACTTTAACGAATATTCGGTGCCAGTTGCTTTATGATTATGTTGAGTCCGATCAAATAGAATTAGGGTTAATTTATTTATGTTTTTCTTGTTTTACTTACTGGACTTTTGTATTTATAAAAGTTATTTAAGTATGACGTACTTTGTATCAAAACTATTGTATCGTTTAAATATAAGGTTTTGAGCATTGTTTTTCTTAAATATTCTTAATTCCCAACACAGAAAAGATATCTTGTCAACGTGCCCTACATACATGCCCGTCTTACACACATCTTTAGTAAAGGACGCGACCTTAGAATTTTTGTGTCATAATGATTTCCTGACCTTTGATCGCTATGATAAGTAAACTTATAGTAAGTAAATTATGTTCCACCTTCATGTTTGAACAGTTTTGAATTCCGTTCGGTCAACTATCAAATTGGTTAAGCAAAGTCTGTCTAGGTCAGTCCATAGATTCGTGACCGTTCAATGTCATTTGAACTGAGTGGGTCCGTGTTTCAAAGATCACGCAAAAAGTATCGTTTGTTGTCATCTAGACATCAGTCGTTAAGCCAAGTCAGAGGCCCAAAGGCAGCTTGAACTCTGATTATATGATAAGGAAGAAAGGAAGGGAATAAATTAGAAATAGTAAAAAATAAAAAAAACCTGTTTTATTCATTTTAAAATATAGCAATGTATACCCAATATACCATAATCTAATCATCTGTTTTCATGTATCTTTATTATACATCCCTGTATATCCCTGTTTTCATGTATTAGCGCTATCGTCAACGTGAGATTCAACGACTTTTAGCTTGGTGTTTGAATTCCAGATGTGGAATTTGTACCTTCTGGTCGCGGGCATCAAATGGTGTTGTATGGCGGATACACGTTTTGGTGTAACAGTCCATGGACCAAGAAAACTGGCCCGAAACGATGGTACTGTTCCAGGAGGAAGCGTCATGGGTGTCGCGCTAGTTTAACTACTTATGGTTCTCAAATTGTCAAGGTTGACGATGAACATGATCATTGATATATAATAATATAATGCTCGATGTCATGATAATATAATGTATAATAATCCTCCTGGCCTCTCACAAGATAAAGCAACTATGGAGGAGATATTATATAATTTAGAGGGGATGGAAGATCGACATGATCGGAGACTTTTAATCTTACTTTCCACATAATGAGAGAGTATCCCCATAAGTCTCATTTATCCTAAGCAGTAAAGAAGAAGTACACAAAATATGTATGTACACAAAATATATGTATACGGGGAGTATAAAAGGATTTGAACCCGCATCCTCCGGATTGTAAAGCGAGTGGCGTATAGAAGTAAATTAGGTAAACACCAGCACAAGCAAGCAAAGTTTCCCGCTGGGTCGCGGAGGCTACGTGGCTTACTTGCTTAATACGAACTAGTGTTAGACCACAATCTCAACTGATGAACAGTGGCTATGAAGCCGTAGATGAACGAAAGTCTTGTGATAGAGATATAGCTGCTCTTTAAAAAGGAAATACATATTTAAATAGTTTAGCTAATTTTTTTAGTTAGAAAAAATTTGTAGATATCTTTTTAAATTTAAAGTTTTTACCAAAATTAAATAAATAAAGAATCAAGATCATTATGGCTTTTCTTTAGTAACTGGACGATTACTGATTTAAGAAATACCTACAGTAAAATTCCAATGTAACTATGGAATGGTGACGGCAGCGTGAGATTTAATGGCTTCGAGCTTCTCTTGTTTGAATTCCAGATATTGAATTTATACCTTCTGGCCGCGGGCATGAAAAGGTGTTATATGGCGGATACACATTTGGGTGTAACAGTCCATGGAGCAAGAAAACCGGATCGAAACAATGGTACTGTTCCAAGAGGAAGAGTAATGGCTGTCGTTCCAGTTTAACTACTTGTGGTTCTAGAATTCTCAAGGTTCACGATGAACATAATCATTGATAAACACTCAACTCGATGCGATGACCACAATCCGAATCATGCTAACACGCGAAAGGCGTACGCGCGACATCGCGTGCGGCGCTGACTAAAATAATAATCCTCGACATTATTTTAATCCGGAATTAGCATCATTTACCAAATATGTATTAGAATAGAATACTCTTTATTTGCACACCAAAGTAAAACATATAGAAAACTTAGAAAATATTTTGGCTATGTCGGCTGTGTATACAGACACGATCGGCAAAAAGTCGAACTCACGTCTTACTTTCCAGACAATAAGCTGATCGCTCTGGTATATCCTAAACAGTAAAGAACGATTAAACAAATTATATACTCTGCAAAGGATTCAAACTCACGTCCTCTGGATTGTAAAGTTAGAGACTACTCGATATACGCTAGTGCCGTGGATAGAAGTAAACTAGCTAACTACCAATATAAGCAAGCAAGGTTTCCCACGACACGGAAAGTGCATTGTTTACTTGCTTAATATAAACTAGTGTTAAACTACAATCCCACTTGATCCCACTCCCACTTGACTTGAAGTGTCGATGCAACTCTAGATGGATGAACATCTTGTGATAGAGATATCGCTACTCCTTAAAAAGAAATAAATAATTTAGCTAATTTTCGTAGTTAGTATAAATGTAGTACCTATCGTTTTAAATTTAAAGTAAACCCCCTAAACCTTGAGAGCAAAAATTAAATAAAGAAAACAGAAACAAAATCATTACGGTTTTTTTTTTGTAACTGGACGGTTACTAATTCAAGCAATACCTATAGTGAAAATCAATAGAAATAACATAATTCATTTTTTTTCATGTGACAGATAAAGCTAGTGGTAACGGTATGGTGAATATTTGGACAGTATTAATAATTATGTGTAGATCGGATGAATTTCGGGAACGATTGCAATACTTCATTGTTGTACGGTAAGAAGATATGAAATCATGAATGGTAAAACCAAAACACCGTTATTCACGACAAGGATACTTTGACTGGAAGCGCTGTGTTGGCAGCAAAAAGACGGGGTCCCTTGATACCAGTACAGCATTATGAAGCACTAGTAATTGACACAATTCAAAATTTACAGCAAAAAATTTCTGCGACAAAAACACTGCATGATCGGTAAATCAAATCCACAGTGCGATTTCCAATGATTCTAATAATCATCTGTATTTTCAGCCAATTACAGTATATCCCGGACGGGTAGAAAACAGATTGTCGTCAACGGCTACAAATACTACATGCGGTACGTCAAGAAAGGGAAAATCAGATGGTGCTGTACCAGAAGAGGATGCAACGCCATCTGCTATACTATCGACAACTGCATTGTTCATATTGGGGGCTATCATTTTCATTAAGATGTTGAGTCCAACTGCACCTATTTCTTCAAATAAGCCATATGTATTATACAAATTGACGTTATCGTAGATTTATGTTTGCTGCGACTGTGAAAGACCACGAGTGTCGAACACACATCTAATAGGTTCAAATAAATAGTACAATTTGTGAAAATTTCCTTCTGTGAAGTTCGCGCAAATCATTGCGCTGTACACAAATATTTTGTAAATGCGAGGGGAATGTTAATCGTTTGTAAAATATATCTTTGGTATTTCATAATCTTAAGTAAGTATAGTACATGCTCACTTATCATTTACTACCCAAACTTATTCTTCGCTTGGCGCATTTAAATTTTGCGCAAACTGAAATTACGTGCACCATGCCTAATGTGCCGTTGGTCCCGTCAGATTAAGTACATATGTTAAACACTTTTCAGTATATGTAATTAATATCTGTGTTATTCGGGTCTCGTGTACGATTTTCTACCATACCATCCGGTATCGGTTGCTGTCACCGCGACTAACTAGTTAGTGAAACATCTAGATCAATTAGATGTATTTATTTTTTCTGAAAATATTTTGACACTATTTATTGAATTTTATGTTACCAAGATATGAGATTTGGTACATTTGTTTAGAAGCCCACATAGAGTAATACCACATAGTAAATATTACGCATTTTTATTAATATTACATACATACGCATCGAATACAGAACCTTATTTTTGAAGCCGGTTCAAGATAGACTAATAATTTCATGTACGATTCTCGGAATCGTACCAGTGACCAAAACGGTGACTGAAGTATGGCTCGATTACACCGGGTTGTCTACCGCATTCGGCAATTGACTCCGGCTTATTGAGAAGCAAATCGCGAGGTTGATTACTTTTTCGGCCAAGGCATAAACAGTTTAATTAATTGAGTGGCCTGACAGTGTTTCCCAGTGTCACCAATAAAAACAAGCGACTTGTTGGCCTGGTGTAAACGAGTCATTAAGAATTTACGTTTATGTGCCAGTGTTAATCGTGTCGCAAAAATTGAGATTAGGGTTAAAATCAGTTAGGTTATGTAGTATTATAAATAAAATTGGCAAAGTGACATTAAAGTCACAATATTTTCTAGGTGATTAGATTAATAATTAAGCGTAATGAATAAACTAGATAAGTAAATTTGTTGAATTTATGTGTTTATAATTAAGTACTTACATTTTACTCTTTTTTTTACGGTCTGACATGAACTAAGATTGTGCTCACGTACGAAATGCACTGAGACAATATAGTAGGTATGTCTCACTATCAGTGATTTGGCAGCTCCCGGCGGTCGATCGCTGCATCGCGCGTTTAGGCGATTGCTTTCTTACTGTATTCATGTTAAGGCGACTCAAAATTGCTCTAGTGATTTTATTTGTGCGACGTTGAAAATTTCGTGTGTGTACTAACACAGTTAGTTAGATTTTAGTAATATATCATTTAGAATAATGTATGTAGTTGATTTTTTTTTATTATACCAACTACTAGTGTACGGATGTCCCTTCTAAGGAAGAGGCCTTTGTTCAGCAGTGGACGTGTCGGCTGCTGATGAAGTGTACGGATAACTACTGAGATATCTAGTCTACTGAAACTACTGAGCCTAACTCAATGCGCCAAGGGTTTGTTGCCTGTACAAAAATAATCGACTGTGTTCTTTTTAATTTGCTCTATTATTTTGGACACCAATAAAAATGTCACAGACTTTTAAGGCAAATCACAACTGCTCTAGCGATTTTACTTGAGCGAGGTTTAAAGTTTTCTGAGTGGACTAACCTTGGTACGCACGTTATTATTATAGCGATAGAATTTTAGTAATAAAGAATTTAGAATAATGTAATTGTTATTTTTTTATTATTCCAAGTACTAGTGTACGGATAACTACTGAGATATCTAGTCTACTGAGACTACTAAGCCCAAATCACTGTATCACGGGTTAGCTGTTTGTACAAAAAAATCGAACTTGTGCTTTTTAATTTGCATTCTTATTCTGAAGACAACGACCACACGATTGGTGAAATTGGTTTTGTATTGAAATCTACATTGGTTTTCAGAGTACATTTTTGATGGCTTTGCTTTGATTAGTCTAGGTTTCCCTCGTCCATTGTAACCATGGCGTCACTAGGACAAGCACTTGGGCTGGAGAGATTTTAGCGAGCGAACGGATGTCTTATAGTCTCACCATATCGTCGTTACAAGCCAACAGTGAAACTTTAGTTGGTATAAATCCAACATAACCCGGCTTTCACCCATATGGACATCTGTTGAAGGTTTCTCGAGAGCAAAAAGGATAGACGCTTGCCGTCTTATTACGAAAAGCAGTTTAACACTAAATCCAGGTTTAAACTCCTTGAATCGTTCCTTAAACCTGAGTCTAAACTTAGATTTATCTTTTAACTGCTTTCGTAATAATTCTGTTGGGTCTAAAATTAATTAACCGCATTTTTTAACACGTCAATTTTGTTTTAGTAAAAATATTTACATTTCTTTTTTTTTTCTTTATTGATGGGCCCGTTAGTCTAGTGGTTAGTCACCCTGGCTGCTACCCGAGAGCCGATGGGTCGTGGGTTCTATTCCAAGTGTCTGGGTGCTATTTATCCATTTAAGCATGTATTTACAAAACAGTATATTTAGTATCAGTTGTCTGGTTTCCATAGTACAGGCTCTGACTAGTTTGGGATCGGATGACCGTGTGTGGATTTTCCCAAGATATTATTATTTCTTTTTCAGTTAAAACACCCGAGAACCTCGGCATCTCCCGCAATGGTAGGGAGCAGATAGTCATAAGAGGCTATAAGTTTTATAAGCATTCCGTTGCTAGTGGGAAGACAAGATGGTGTTGTACTAAAAAGTGTTGCAATGCTAGTTGCTACACGTTCTTAAATAGTATAGTCAAGTTGCAAGATTGCCATATACACTAACATAACTTAGATAGATTCTATTATACGAAATACTTGGATATGTGATCAGGTGATATGGCGATATGATCAGCATGATATATATTGGACTGTGGTTCGTCGTTTTTGGCTATAAAGTCTCCAAAATCGATGGATACACGATCTAATTAAAACGAAGTAAAAAATGGATTTTGATTATTAGTCAGCAACCTTGGCATAAAGCCATGATCGTCATCTACCCAACCTTTATTGGTAAAGACGTAAATAGTCACCTATCATTATCATTAAATTTCTATTCAGAATTTGCTCGTAATATTATCCCCATAGGACTTTACCAGTAAATTAGTTTTAAAAAAATCCGCAATTAAAATAATGTAACAATTATTCGATAGTGTTAATTACTAAATTACTTCAGAAATTGTAAATGACTCATTTCACACTCAGTAAAACACGTAGGGTGAGTGGGGGAAGACGAAAGGGAGACGAAAGACAAAAATAGGGTAAGTTGCATAAAGGCGACTCGTCTTACTTTCATCTTCCCCCACTCACCCTAATTATCTTTTGATGTTTTTAGATGTTTTCCTAAGCCAATTTAGTTTTGAAATGTCATAATTTGTTTCTCAAGCATAAATTTTATGGAAACAGCTACAAAACTAATACAAATAAATGCTAGTACATTTATCGATTTACCTGTCATCTAACAATATTATTATCTCATAATTATGTATGTACCTGTTATTTTTGTAATAATTTCTAATTGCGTAGAAGCAGATTTTTTTTATCAATTACACCATGCAGCGATAGGGTTAAAATTATCCCTGTCTCAACTGAAGTCTTTTTAAGATTTAATTTTTTTTGTAAAACTACTATAAGTAGGCATGTGCTTCCAATCCGTGTCAGTAGTATTTTACATTCGGAGTATTTTCAAAGAATGTTTTACATTCTTTAAATTATCTTGAACCTTTGTCACCTTAAAAATATTCTAGCCGTTCATAACGTCTATCCATTAAAGTAATAAGACACCAATCTCGTTATAAGTATATTTAGTTATCATGTAATACACGGTATTTTAACAGTATTCCCTTATTATTATCAGCATTCTTCATGACGTCGGATCGCGGGAAGACCAGAATGATATATAAGAACAAAAAATATTACATGCAAGTGGAAGGGAACGGGGTGAGATGGCGGTGTACCAAGAGACGCTGCAGAGCTTTCTACTACTTGGTAGATGACGTCATTGTGAGGATGCAGGAACTCCATAACCATTAGAAAGAAGAATTCAGGAAGAAAAAAGACAAAGTATAGAATTTTCTCTTCATTCTGTTGAGAGTTTCTCTATCTAGAACATGAACTCAACTTGTAGATAATGCCTTGAGGTTATAAGTCTCACCTGATGGAAAGCGGCGACGCATTCGGGGATGGTAAATCACACTAGCTTATTAATAGCCTATTTACTCTAGCCTTGAAGACACCCACATTATAATCGGGTGGGAAAATCGACTCAGGCAAATGAAGGAGTATAATCGCTTAATAAATTAATTATTTAGATAAATGTTAATAAATATGATACCGTAAAGTATTTTGCGAGTACTCTGTTATTAACGTCGCGAAGTAAAACTGAAAATGATATTATTTAATTTTGTCCGACAGCGCCAGGAGACCTGTTTTTATTAAATGGACAAAATGAGGTTGCCTTGTGTCATTTTAATTGTAAATTTGTAAAAAATGTGTTATGTAATATTTTATTTAGAATAGACACGTACGGACGTATACGGGATGTAAGGGACATCGTACCGAAAACCGCTACCAGGGATCCAGTACATGATTCTGAACATTCTAGTGTTGAAATTTTTCATTGGCATTTTCATGAATTTCCAAAAAAAAACTCCACTTTTTTTAATAATATTAGGATAACATCATTATTGGTATAATAATAAAGCCTAATTTCAATTTAAAAACGATAAATTACATATTTGTGCAAAATTAGCAATCATCAGCAGCCGAAAAGTCCACTGCTGAACAAAGGCCTCTCCCTTAGAAGGGAGGGGTCGCCATAATCTCCACGCTTGGCAGGCGGCTTGATTGAGATTAGCAATGTAATTTGAAAATAAATATTATTCCGCACGTATTCATTACATGCTCAAAAATTAACAAGTTAGTCATTTGTCATTTTCCATATAAATGGTTTCTGTAATGTTGTAACGGACAATATGAGAAATCTTATATAAAGGTTTTCGGATTTTTATTGCATAATATATATTGAGTTTATAAATTATTACGACTTATTTTAAATCTTTGGGATAAGACAATCATGTAGAATTGTAATAATCGATCGTCTAACTAACAAATTTGGTTGAACTTGAAAGGAGTGTTTATTAGTTTCATCAATTAAATAAAATACAAAATGTTTAGTTAAATTTATGTAAAACCTTATATTATAAATAACCTAATTTTACTGATAACCAAGATAAAAGAAAAGAGAAGAAGTATTAAAATTAAACAATAAAAACTGGTTTTACGTCAATGTATAACAGTTATGAAGTAATATATATATCTGAACAATAATTTATCTGAAATTATATTTAATAAAATATGCCCTAGTAGTAAATAGTTCTTATTTCAGTTTGTTTCTGTATTTATTCGTTGAAAATAAGACGAGTATGACGTAAGTGACCGAATTACAATGAGAATTCAATATACTTGGGTGGTCTAGTTAGAAAACTTTATTGCCAATTGCTTTATAGAAAACTGGAACTAAAGCCGTCTTTCGACCAAGGTTTCTATACCTACTGGAACCTGAAGCCTCGCTGATTCGTCTTTTTGCTGCAAGTGTAGCGATTTCTTGGCATAGATTCAAATTGATTTATTAAGATAAAAAGAAAAAAAGATATATTTTGGATACCTAAGATATCTTTTCTTATTTTCTTAATATAAGTCAGTACATGACTGCGACACAACCAACTGGTAAATCACTAAATCACTATGCAGCTGTGGAATCGATCATATTAACAACTCAAAAGGAACACTTAGGCATGGCGCCGGCAGCGAACCGCCCTTAGCGGCCGCAAGAAGACAGCTTACCTCAATAACACAACGCTACTTAAAGGTTTTTTTTGTACTACCAAGGTGGCAAGCAAGCGTATGGCCCGCCTGATGGTTAGCAGTCACCGCAGTCTATAGACGTTAGCAATACCAGGAGAATCACTAGCGCGTTGCCGCCCCTAAACACATTATATTGAGTCTTTGTGGGCGGTAGTTTCACCAGCTACAGTGCTTTTCACGCCGGAACACAGCAGCGCTTACACTTACACACTGCTGCTTGGCGGCAGAATATCTGATACTGCGGTGGTACCTACCTGCACGGTTCCTTGCACAAGGACTACCAACTAGTAAACTTACCAGGATTAGTTAGCTTTACCAGGGTCAAGTGATATACCTATATACTTTCTTCGGCAAACGATTGATATCCTCCTGTTTACGAGTATTTTACATTTCAGCCGAGATCATTCACACTGGCAGAGGATTTAAGTTGTTGATCCTCAACGGTTACACCTACTGCAGGAACTTCGTCTCCGCAACCAAGACCAGGTGGCGATGCTCGGTCCGTAGCTGTTCCTCAAGAGTCCACACCATTGAAGACCAGATTGTTAAAGTGATTGAGAATCACGAACATCCACCTAGATTATATAACAGAGTTGAAGCGGTTATTCCTAACGCATAATCTTTTGGGCTCAACGGAACTCCAAGACAGTCGGAATCGTTGAAATTTGTTTATTTTTATGCGTTTTCATATTCATTGCTGTTGTTTAGACTATTTGAAGAATTTATTATTGTTGTTTAGACTATTTTCAGAATTATTAAATTAAGTTTAAAAAATAATCGTTATAAATTATTAATAAGCAGGCAAGTACTTATTTGTTTCTCATATTTCTGTTATGTCCCAATTTAAGATACGCATTAACTTAAGTATAACCTTATATAAAATGTTGCGATTAAGTTTATATTTGTTGACGTTTTCATCTATAGTTACGTGAGTACTTATTATTTTAGTTTTTACTTTAATTATTTATTTATTTATCGTATGGGTAGTGGTCGACTTGATGTCAGAGTTTTGGTGCTGCCTAACCTCTAACTTGGCTTAATGACTGTTGTCTATATGACAACAGCCGGTCCACCAACTACTTTTTACTTGCCCTCCGAAGCATGAAGACGCTAAGTTCTAATGCCACTAATAAGGCACCCATCTAAGGACTGGCCTTGCCTAACGTTGCTTTACCAATGGATCGTTTACCGAACAGTGATCACAACTGGCTATGAGCGATTTCAAATAATAAAGGAACTTACCTGAGCTTTCGTTATCGCTGAGGCAAATCAGACGGGAAAGACCAATTAGCCGTAATTTGGTAAAAATTAGTTTATTAATAATGTTGTCTTTTACTTACGCGAATATTACACATTGAAAGCAAATTACTTTTACGGATTATATCGCGGGTAAAATCTAAAATAAACCGCGATATAATCCGTAAAAGTAGTTTGATTTCAATAGTTTATTAATATTAAATATTTAAGTATTGAAATCGTAAAACGGTTGTTGTTTTACATCGAAATAATAATAATTCATCATCATTGTTGTTGAAAATATGTATTTACTTAATGATTTCTGATAATTCCGCGAGTTTGAAACAATTTTTTTGGATTACATCGTGGTTTTATTTTTGATTTTAATGTCCCGACGTTTCACACACTACAGCATTCATGGTCATGATATAATCCGTAAAATTAGTTTCATTTCAATAAATTAAAATAAAAGTATCAAATCTAAAATTTACTTTTTGTTTTACCATCACAAATTATATTCTCACTCATACTAATGGGAAAGTGAATTTTTTATGACCTCTTCAATTTTTACTAAAAAATACTCTTAAGTCAAAGGAGTTAGGGTTGTGTAGTTCGCGGCTGTTTGTCGTCAACTAACTAACTAACGACAAATGACTAAAGGACAACCTCTTGGAGATGAGCGATATTAGTCGCAGGGACTCGCAGTGATGTTCTATGATGAAACACTGAGTATGCGAGGACCTTATAAGAGACATAATAAGGCGACAAAGCATTTTAATACACTATATTTTTTTTTAATATTGACAAATGTCTAATATGCATGTTGTGTGCGACGAGATATCTAAGGCCGCGTGTACACGTTAGAAATATAACAATACCTTACAGATATAACAATAACATTAATCATTACCTAAGCTGTGCGATACCAAAAATGGCTTGCAGCAGCCACAATAAGGTGCTGCAGCACTGATTTTCAGAAAGGACCCAGTATTCATCATGTACACGACAGCAATGTTCTTCTTGATTAGTGCCGAAGCAGTGTACACAGTTCGTGTGTAGAAACGACACGTACCAGTACAATTCCAAACCATGGCCGCTTTAACTCGCCGATTCTGAGAGCTATCTCGATTACCTTAGTTCTTAGGCGAATCTCCTCATATCGGATTCTGTCGCGCAATGTAAATCCGAGCATAGCTCTCTCCATAGGTCGATGTGACACTCTGAGCTACTCTAAAAAGCCAGCAGTTAAGGACCACGTCTAAAATACCATATGTCATCACTGGCAATACACATTGGTTAGAAATCTTCAGTGCCTACTGCGGTATTTCTGACGAGAACTTATCGCGTAGTTTCCTCAACGCCGCCGAATGGTCAT
Organism: Furcula furcula; assembly: GCA_911728495.1. Taxonomy (NCBI): domain Eukaryota; kingdom Metazoa; phylum Arthropoda; class Insecta; order Lepidoptera; family Notodontidae; genus Furcula; species Furcula furcula. Next base: position 6,778,832 of record OU452254.1, on the reverse strand, counting down.
CATCATCATCACCAGCCGGAAGACGTCCACTGCTGAACAAAGGCCGCCACAATGAACAACAATTTGCCATTTGCATTCACCGATTGCCTGCGACGCCAACAATGTCGTCGGTCCACCTAGTGGGAGGCCTGCCTACGCTGCGTCTTCCGGTTCGTGGTCGCCACTCGAGAACCTTTCTTCCCCAACGGTTATCGGTTCTTCGGGCGATGCGGCCTGCCCACTGCCACTTCAACTTGCATATTCTACGAGCTATGTAACCGATGTTAATTCTATTTAATTTTCAGATATCGTGCCGTACTTTTTCATCAATGCAAGAGGGAGCCGTATGATCTTGATTGAAGGGATAAAGTATAGGATTAATAGAGAGTGTTCGGATAAGGTGCGATGGAGATGCGCCTCTCACGAGAGATTCGGCTGCAAAGCCCGACTTCACACCGTGAACGACAAAATAGTGTATTTCGTTAATGAGCACATAGAACATCTTTAGTTCTTGTCTTTCTGTGTTTAATAGTTTACTTCGTTGAAGCTCTCTATTTAAACCTGACTTGTCGCACAGTCTCCTATCGCAGTCGGGCTCCTCGACGCGTAAGTATACCATACATTCGACATACATTACACACACACATACATTAGCATATTCGAGTCTTTACTGCAGATCCATTCTATAAATCAATTACAAATACGCATCTAATTTAGTATCTATATAAAAACATGTTTTAACTATTTTGATTTTAAACGCTTAGTGGTACAGCAACTTAATTGTAATAGTGTCTTAATATTTATCAGTAATTGTGTTAAAACATTCCCTTGTAACTTTTAAAATAAAACGTTTGAATGTAAACAAACTTATATTTTTTGAAATAAACACCAAAAATATACATTTCGTTAACAGGTACTGTACCATCACCTCTAATAACAATTTTATTTTCACCTTCTCGATAGAAAGTGACAGAGCTATAAACTACGTATATTGACGTCTCTATCTTATGTCCAGTAAGATGATAATGATACTGCTAATAGAGGTGGTGGTAGGGCCCCAGTTAGCTGTTATTAGTAGTCATAACAGCTGACTGTTCGTTAATTATAATATTTCACAAATTTTCTCAATCAGTTAAGATGGATTAATAACATTTATTTTTTTAACTTCAGATCCGTACCATCCACTTTTCTTTACAAACAATAAAGGAGCTAGAGTGCTCTTACTCGAGGGATACAAGTTTCGAAAGAATGGCAAAGGAACCCACAAAGTGAGGTGGAGGTGTACTACCCATGCTAAATATGGGTGTAGAGCGGTCATCCACACCGTGAACGAGCAGGTTGTATATTACATGAACTTGCATACAACATCAAAGGGGTATACTGCCAGTTATTGAAGAAACGACCCTGGGCTTTATTTTAAAGTATTTAAAGCGCTTTAAAGTAAATATAGCTGGAAGGTTTAAACTCAATGACGTAATAATTGTAAGCCTCTGTCCTAATATATACCTACTCGTATGTTTGCGACTCGTAAAACGTCAATTAGGACATTCGTTGAAGATGAATATTTTGTTTATTTTTTAGTCACGCATATAAATAATGTATTGTATTTATATATTTTGTTTGTATTTACGTAGGTAGAATTAGACTTATGTATATATATCATTATCGTATATTGTTTCGTTAAATCCTTTCCATCCAATGGTTGCCGGGTAGAGCTAGAGATCACAATTAGACATAAGGCTGCTCATTTTGGCGTTTCTGTACATAGAATAGAATACTCTTTATTTGCACACCAAAGTAAAACATACAGAAAAACTTAGAAAATAACTTAAATTAGGTACAAATGGCGGTTTTATCGCTAATAGCGATTTCTTCCAGACAACCAAAACTTTAAAAAGAAGAAACAAAACTATTTGGGTAGTTAGTGGTGTACATACTTTGGTACATATCTTAAATTGTACATATTATACACATTATATATACTTATATGTATACGTAGTTATATATTACAGTATCTAATAGTAATTGATATGTACATTAAAAAAAAAGTAAAACCAGTATCAGGAATTTATAGGCTCAGATAATGGTCTTTGACCATTTCTTTAAAAGACAGCAAGGATTGAGCACTTCTTATTGAAACAGGCAATGCATTCCACAAACGAACAGCTTGTACGGAAAAGGATTTATCACAGAAGTTTGTGGAATGCATTGGCATTTCCAACATCAAGTTCTCTGATGATCCTAAAATTCTACCATGCGCTTCACGACTAAAAATGAAACGATTTTTAAGGTAATAGGGCGTGATCGGATTAAATAGTATACTATAAAGAAGATATAGTAGCATAGCTTAGTTCCTATTAATTTATTTCCTTTTTTATTATGGTGGAACAATAGAGTGTAATCTATCTATCTATTTTTAATCCATACACTGCAAGATCGCACGATTATCGTATGCGATACTGTATTAGAACAATTCCTGAATGTCTCTTGTCTATATTTATACTAGGCGCCAAAAAGTTACCAGTTTTTACAAACATTGTCTAACATTTGAGTATTGTGGTTTCAATCGCTAAATGTGCCCCTCAAAGAATTTCTGTATACTATAATGTATATTTGTCGGTGTTCGGTTATGTATGTTTGTCGGTATAAGTATCTGGGTGTTATTTATCTATTTAAGTATGTATTTACAAAAAAAAAGTTTCCAAGTATTAGTATCAGTTGTCTGGTTTCTATATAATCAGATATGATATCAGATGACCGCGTGTAGGTCGTCCTAGAATATTTTTAATATATATATGAGAATAGCGCTATAATTACGTTTGATAGCACGTAGGTAGGTATGTATATATAATATAGGTATATATATTTTTATTCTATTGTAAAACTCTTTCTACTTTTCTAGGATGTACATAAAGTATAAATATGTATATATAAGCATTATTAATAACAATAAAATAAAATATCGCGAAATGTCTTAAGACGGTGTATTTAGTTTTTATTCATTCATAATTTGTAGATATTGTTTATTACAATATACATATGTATAGTATTTATGTCTTAAATTATTTTCTGTAATAAATAAATTTAGCATTAAAAGGTGTTTGTGCAAATATATTTAGTACCTATTAGTAATTTACATCTAGTTTGTTTAATAAAGATTGGGTCTCAATAAAACGATGTTCATTTAAACAGATGTTAACCAATTTATTTTTGGTAGTCGTTTAATTAAATTTTTATTTATATTGATTCTAATTTTCCAGGCGTCGTTCTTATTAAATCAAGAAAAGGCAAACCGCTAATGAGAATTGGGAATTATACGTACTACGTTAAAAGTGTCAACGACTCTAAAATAAGATGGGTGTGCTCCACACACCATAACAAGGGATGCGGTGCGTCGGTGCACACCATAGATGGCGAAGTTATAAGAATTACCAGTGAACACAGACACTGACATTGAAGTAAAATAAACAAAATTTTGACTACGAAATCATGAAGAATATTTTTTTTAACGTAACTGTAAGTACACACAGTTCGGTAAAATAATAATATATAATATTATTTTTTAATAACTTATGAATACTTTATTAAATATTTTTATTTTTAACCGACTTCAAAAAAGGAGGAGGTTCTCAATTCGTCTGTATATATTTTTTTTTTCTTTTTTATGTATGTTCGCGCATAACTCTGGCAATTATGAACCGATTTGAAAAAATCTTTCTTCCATCCATTCTTCAATCCATTGATTGGGTCCCAAAAAAAAATTATTGCTTAGTAATTAGTACTTCCTGAAAAAACAAGAATGGTGACTGCGCACTGAGAGTTGCAAGAAAGCCTATATAGATGACGTTTTTGTCGTTTTTAAGGACAAAAATGGTCATAACTCTGGCAAATATTTACCAATTTCAATGATTCTTTTTTTATTCGAAAGAAGAAACCACTGTTTTGAATCTGTATGAATTTTATTACAACCGGATAAGAACTTCCTGGAGGACCATGAACGATGTGGAGGAATTTATCTGGTAAAAACCATAAAACTGATGTTCTCCATTACATTGCTCTGACAATTATTAACCGATTTCGATGATTCTTTTTTTATTCGAGAGAGTAAACTACTATGATGATTCCATGTAAATTTCATTACGATCGGATATTTTTTTCTGAAGAAACATGAATTATGTAAAACTATGTAGACGATAATGTGATCACAACCTACCTAGATAATTTTACGGTTTTCGATGGTTCAATCTTTATATATGAAAATATCACTAAAAAGTTTAAAATAAAATGTTTTTAAAAAAAAATTGAACCGACTTCAATATCACTGAAAAGTATAAAATAATTTAAATATTATTGAAGTTGGTGCCAAATATACACAGCCGGTTCAACTAACACCAACTTCAATAATATTTAAATTATTTTATACTTTTCAGTGATATTGAAGTCGGTTCAATTTTTTTTTAAAAACATTTTTCTTCAAAGAAATGTCTTAAAACTAAATAATAGCATTACATGTAAAAAAATGTGATGTGAAAACCGCAAAATAAATATAACGTTTAATACCACGCTTTCAATTACTGTTTTCTTTTTACACTAGCATTTTCATATAATATATTTTTATACAGGGTGTAAGGGACTACGTACCGAAAACTTTTTTATAAGATTTCTCATATTGTCCGTTACAACATTACAGAAACCATTTATATGGAAAATGGCAAATGACTAACTTGTTAATTTTTGAGCATGTAATTAATACGTGCGGAATAATATTTATTTTTCAAATTACATTGCTAATTTCAATCAAGCCGCCTGCCAAGCGTGGAGATTATGGCGACCCCTCCCTTCTAAGGGAGAGACCTTTGTTCAGCAGTGGACTTTTCGGCTGCTGATGATTGCTAATTTTGCACAAATAAGTAATTTATTGTTATTATTTGAAATTGAATTGAAATTAGGCTTTATTATATTAAAAAAGCGGCATTTTTTTTTAAATTCATGAAAAAGCCGATGAAAAATTTCAACACTACAATGTTCAGAATCATGTATTGGATCCCTGGTATCGGTTTTCGGTACGATGTCCCTTACACCCCGTATATCTGATATAGGTATAGGTACATACCTATAATACTGTCTACAAGGCTACAGCCTTGCAGACCAGAATGGAGGCTCCATCTGTGTCGGCTAACAATTTGGTTGGTAATTACCATTTACACTGACAAGAGTGTGAACTTACATATAAGTTACAATGATCGCTTGCGTTAAACTTGGCAAAACCTGTATTTTAAGGGCTAGATACTTCCAGTCTTTTTCTAGTCATTTAACAGAAAATTGAAAATTGTTTTTGATTGAACTTTGCATTGGTTGGTACAGTTTGTATTTAGTGGTATTTTGCTTTTGATCAGGCGAACGTCTTGCTTGTCTAGCTCTCGTTAAAAATATTTCAAAATTAATCTTATACAAGGTGTTAAATAAACCTTGTCTGTATTGTAAGGAGACTATTCGTTTTGCTAGTACAAATCAGGAATCATAAATATATGTATGTATATTATATATAAATATTTATATATTATAGATATTTAATGAGATATTCGATACTCCGCAGCCATCGGACAAGGTATTTTTCAGCACTCTGTATACTGGTGCTACGCTTGGCCTGAGCCTATGTTGTGGCCTGTCAAAAGAATATAAGTTTGTAGAGCCATTTGAAGGGAGCGCAATCAAATATGAGAGATTTATTTTAGAAAGACTATCAGCTTACAAAACTAACTATAGTAGAAATGAAAAGTCATTTAAAAGTCCCCCCAGGTAGAAACTATATAAAACAAAAACAAAAATCGTAACAAAAAGGAAAAAAAAACGATATCTAGGTATATGCCTGCTATTATATCTAATGATATAGATTTTATTAATAGAATACAGTTTTGTATTCTATTAATAAAATCATAAAGTTTCAATATATTATCGCGATATCGTAACCGAACGTTACAATCAAAGAGAGCTCAATTACCAAACTTATAGTCTATGGTTATTAATCTATGGTGACAATATTTCTTATACCAACCGACCAATTAATAAATGTTGAACTACGAACTACTTGAAGTGTTCACTGAATTCATCCAAAAATCCAATTTCCAATACATATCCATACTGTTGTAATTGCGTTTTGGCTTTCAGGTAATTTGACAAAAAGATACTACTACTGCTGGACAAAAAGTGATATGGAAGAAGCTTTACAGAAGTACCTTACCGGGGAATTACGTTTTACTCAAGCATGTAGAAAATATAACATACCTAAGACAACACTGCGGCGGTATTTGAATGGCCTAAGCACAGTTAAACAAGACGCTAGAAATAGGATATCGATTAGCTCGATTTATAGTTTACCACAAGACTAGTTTCAATAGATGATTGATTACTTGGTTAGTTGCTAAACTTGTATAGTTGCTAAACTTGGTTAGTTGCTAGACTTGGTTAGTTGCTAAACTTTGGTTAGTTGCTAAACTTGGTTAGTTGCTAAACTTGCTTAGTTGCTAAACTTGGTTAGTTGCTAAACTTTGGTTAGTTGCTAAACTTGGTTAGTTGCTAAACTTGGTTAGTTGCTAAACTTGGTTCGTTGCTAAACTTTGGTTAGTTGCTAAACTTGGTTAGTTGCTAAACTTGGTTAGTTGCTAAATTTGGTTAGTTGCTAAACTTTGGTTAGTTGCTAAACTTGGTTAGTTGCTAAACTTGCTTAGTTGCTAAACTTGCTTAGTTGCTAAACTTGGTTAGTTGCTAAACTTTGGTTAGTTGCTAAACTTGGTTAGTTGCTAAACTTGGTTAGTTGCTAAACTTGCTTAGTTGCTAAACTTGGTTAGTTGCTAAACTTGGTTAGTTGCTAAACTTGGTTAGTTGCTAAACTTGGTTAGTTGCTAAACTTTGGTTAGTTGCTAAACTTTGGTTAGTTGCTAAACTTGGTTAGTTGCTAAACTTGGTTAGTTGCTAAACTTGGTTAGTTGCTAAACTTGGTTAGTTGCTAAACTTGGTTAGTTGCTAAACTTGGTTAGTTGCTAAACTTGGTTAGTTGCTAAACTTGGTTACTTGCTAAACTTGGTTAGTTGCTAAACCAGCGTTCTTTGATGTAACAAACAAAATTGTATTATATACTTGTAAGCTTAATAAATTATATAAATAAATTATTTAACTGAGTAGGGTTTTAGTACATCTATTGAGCGTTAGAAACGTGTTGGATCACTCAAATATATAAAAATTGCCAATAAAATGTTATTTAAGTATCTATGGTTGGTTTCATATGACGAGGCAGTAAGGGCTAGAACCAATGATATTATATGTAAACAAAAGCAAATAGATTATAGGCGATCCGGAAGTGGCGAGAATGTGAGCTAATTAACGCAACTTGAATCAGTAGCACAGCACCCACGGAAGCATTGGCAGTGTCGTTTCGTATTTCGTATTATTTTATTGAATAATCACATCAATCAAAAATACTAATATGAATAAATTATCCAAATACTTATATCATTGGCTAGAACCCTTTGATTTTCCAACTAGAGTAAACTAAAGAAAAAAAAATGTATTTTTATATAGTAGGCTAATAATTCCGACTTCAAATTAATCTTACTTTAAAAACATTCGTGGATATTTGACCGCGATCTTGATCGGACAGCGAGCACAAATTTGCTAAAACTATCCTTTCTCACTGGAAACTTGATAATTTATTTAGCTATTTAATTACCTACTTGACACTGGCGAAATCATCAATAATTGATGAAGCCATATTTTTTTAAACGATGAGAAGCTTTTCTTTTTCTTTTTTTTCTTTTTATCACATTATTTTTCATCACATGGACACGTTATAAAATACGAGTTATTTTGTCTGATATCCATGCGGCACGCATCATCAAAGATGTATCCGGAGTGGACACGACAAATGTACGCACGGCCTGATATTCATTGGAACGCTTCCGCTTTCGAAAAATCAAATCTAATTTAAAATAAGATTTGCAAATTCTTTTGTACCAATTAGGTAAACTCTTACAAAAATGCACTTAATTATTGGTTCAGTATCCTCTAACGTTGAAACAAACTTTTACAGGTATCGACGCCCGTTATTACTATACATCGAGAGGCAAGAAAGTTCTGGTGTTGAACAACATAAAGTTTCGCATGAACGGCACTGCGTCGGGCAAAATCAGGTGGAGGTGCTCTAGCCACGAGCGTTTCAGATGTAAAGCCGTTGTACACTCCGTTAATGACGTCATTGTTATGTATAATGATACGCATATCACTGAATAACATATATATTGTGTCACTAGCTGACCCGCGCGGCTCCACCCGCGATTTTTTCCCCATATTTTTTATATATTTTCCAATTTTTTTTTTCTTCTGAATCTCCACAGGATTAGAGCGAAGAAAACAAAACAAAATTTATTCAAATCGGTCAAGCCGTTTCTGAGATTTATCGAAATTAACGGACAGCTATTTATTTTTAATATAGAATTGAATATAGATAACGATGTGAACATACAAAAAATAATTATTGTAATTCTAACAAAATTACAACTGAAATAATTAACTATCATGGCGATTTACAATATTATATATATATTGACTTTAATGGTAAATATGAAATATCGGAAAAACGTAAAAAATCCTGGCATTAAACCCGTGTCAATATAGTAAAATTAATAACTGATCTTGATTCAATTTATTACACTGTAACTCTCAAAGAGATACGTAACTTACGATTAAAAAGTCCATTGATTTTGTATCAGATCACATATTACTACGGAATGGTCACTATTCATTTGTATCTTTTTAATATTTTATTGTGATTTTTTTTTTCTTCAAATTAAATGTTTTTTTTTCTCTGGTAGTTTTGTGCAAGGTACCGTCTAGGTACCACGGCAGTGTGAGATATTCTGCCGCCAAACAGAAATGTCTAAACATGGCTGAGTTCCGGTGTGAAGGGCACTTTAGCTAGTGTAATTACCAGATTCAAGACAGTAACTAATGTCTCGGGTAATAAAAGGCACAGCAGCTGACTGTAGGTAGTCGTGGCTCTGTCCGCATAAATGTGTGTCACATACCATCATCAGATAAATTCTTGTTTGTTTTGTAACTAAACAAAATAGAAAATAAATAGTCTCGATGGCGTTAATTCTCGTATATACAGGGTCTCCCAGAAATGGGATATCAAACCGGTAATGACGCATTGTGTAACCCACAAACAATCAATTTGTGATAGAAAATAATACATTTATCATATAGTAGTATCCACGATGATATAGGGTTGCCCACCTATAGGGTTGATATAGGGTTGTCAGATGTCCCACTGCCCAGCAGTGGGACATTTGACAACCACAAAATGTTGCATACATGTACATAATCTCCATAGGTATTAGGTAGGATATAAGTTTAGGTACAGTGCATGCACCCTGTAAGGGCGTTTGCAAGTCAGTGCGTTTAATTTTACATTGTAATCCTTGGGCAGCGTTCGGGAAACTACGCGATATCTTCTCGTCCAAAATACCGCAGTGCCTGAAGACGAAGGTTTTTAACCAGTGTGTGTTGCCAGTTATGACATATGGTACTGAGACGTGGTCTCTAACGGCTGGCCTTTTAGAAAAGTTCAGAGTCACACAACGAGCCATGGAGAGCTATGCTCGGAGTTTCTTTGCGCGACAGAATTTGGAGATCTAAGGTCCCCGACATAGCTCTCAGAATCTGCAAGTTGAAGTGGCAATGGGCAGGCCACATCGCTCGAAGAACCGATAACCGTTGGGGAAGAAAGGTTCTCGAGTGGCGACCACGAACCGGAAGACGCAGCGTTGGCAGGCCTCTCACTAGGTGGACAGACGACATTGTGCGCGTCGCAGGTAACCGGTGGATGCAAATAGCCAATTGTCGTTCATTGTGGCGTTCTAAGGGGGATGCCTATGTTCAGCAGTGGACGTCTTCCGGCTGATGATGATTATGATGATGATGTTATATAAATACTAATTCTATATCCAAATATTTCATTCGTCAGCATTAATTCAATTATAATTTGTCAATTAGCAATATTCTTATAAATAGTACAGTAAATATAGGTAGTGATGTTATTTAACATTAATCGGGCATTATTCTTTTTATTTTAAATTAAATGACATTAAATGCAATTAAATGAAATTACATGAAATTAGGTGAAATGAAATGTAATATATATGTATGTAATATATATTGTATGTTTTAAGACGATATAAATAAATTTGGTATGTAATTCAAAATATCAATTTTTTCAGAATTTAATATTTTTTCCGGGGTGTACTATCAACACACTATAATTATACTTCAAATGAATTTGTAAAGGAATACAAATTCGTTTGCGGTTCAATAACTACATAAGGCCTACATTGTTGACTTCGCGTGGCCGCAAATACAACTTTGTATTACCGAGCCTTTTTTGCTGCCGCGTCGCAAGGTCAAGTATACGGCGCGCGGTTTTACGACCGCTTATAAAGCTGTAAACGTTTTCAGTTTTATTTGGTACAGACTATACATACGTTTGGCTTGAGATACCCTTTCCGGGACACCCAGTATATACTTTATTGACTAACGGCTATACTGGGATTTATCATCTGCGACATTTCGGCACTGTTGATTTCATCCTGGCAGTAAACCCGTTACTCAAATGTAGTATAGAAAACCGCCATGACAGTTTTTAAAAAACTGTGTTTTAAATTATACATTCACCACTATTTTAAACTTTCATGGCGATTTACATTGACTTAGAAAGAAAATTAAGAAAGAAAGTAAAAACATTTACGGATTTCATGCCAGCATTATTTATCATTTCATCATCATATCCGATATTTCAAATAGGTAATCCCGTAACTAAATATACTATAATGTTTTTTTGTTATCATTTTTATTTTTTAGTTTAATTAGCTTTTAAATATTGCAAGAACAATAAATGGCTCATTACAGTTTGAGGTGGATTCAAATATTATTTTATTTCTCGATCGTATGACATTGTTTAATAATTATGTTAAGTACTTATATTAATTATTTGTTATTTAATTTAGCTTTTATACAGGGTAAATTAAAAAAAAACGAATACGATCAGCAACATTTATTGTATTCATTGCCTTTAAATGGCAATATTTATACGCGTACGCTTTGAAGGGTTACATAAACAGTAATATGGATTTATTTTTGCAACTGTGTATATTTACTGGTATATAGAATAATAATAATTACGAATTATTAAATTTGGTAGAACAAAATTTGTTCAGTGAGATGTAAAGAAGCCTTCCTCACAAGGTATTTATTTTAAATTACCCTTGTAAAGAGGATGTTTTTGATAAGGGATATTATTGCGGTAATCATAGAAAATGAAAATCTCGCTTGAAAATGGATAGAATAGATATTATTAACCCTAATTCATTATTAATTGTAATTGAAAGAAAATATATCTATAACTGTTGTATATTTTTAGGGCCAACGCCGTAAATACTACTATTAACTTTCTGTATAGCACACCTTTTCCAGGACACACCAAATAAAATGTATTTAAATAAAATAATAACATTTTCATTGGTCAATTGACATTGTTAATTTCATAAAGCATTACAATGATGCATTTTTCTAATAAATCTACGTGGAGGTTAAATTGATTAGTCTTTGTTTACTTATATCTTCTAATAATTGACGGGCCCGTTGGTCTAGTGGTCAGACACCCTGCCTGCTAACCGATGGGTCGTGGGTTCGATTCCCGCCAAGTGTCTGGGTGTTGTTTATCTATTTAAGTATGTATTTACAAAAAAAGTATATAAGTATTAGTATCAGTTGTCTGGTTTCCATAGTACAGGTTTGGGATCGGATGACCGTGTGTGGGTTGTCCCAAGATATTATTATTATTAATTGACTTCTTCAAATTCATATGGCTTTCAAGGGTCTTCTCTTCGTACGTTCAAATAATTCTTTTAAACCACTGCGCTAAAGTCTTCGTTAATTTTCATTCCAGAGTGTACGTACACAGTGTCTAGAAAAGGCAATACAATGCTCTGGCACGAAGGCTACAGCTTCTCGAAGAAGAGTAACACGAAGGACGGCAAAACGCGATGGGTGTGCTCAACTAGTAATAGCAAAGGTTGCAATGCTGCCGTCATCACCGTGGAGGATGTTATTGTGTTAACTAAAAACAAACACAACCATACTCCTTCTATTAAATTCTGATTTTTTTACTAACACGCTTTTTCTTCTAATAGAATAGATCAAGTACCTATAACAAGCTATAACAGCTTAGTGGGCTAGCCTTTTCTTTTTTATACGTGGGGAAATCCATTACGGATTTCCGCACCGCCACGGGGGTAGCGGGAGCTGTGGGGCTCGACCGGGGTATGTGGGATTCTTACCCACTAAAACCCCCGCGGCTGTCGCATCGGCACATGAGAGGGGGGACCCCAGGGCTCTCCGGTGGGATCTGCACCAGGGGCCCCTCAGTGCCTTGCCTTTGAGCCCGCCGCCGGGGGGCGCATTGTAGCCCACACCCCGAGCGTCCAGCGACTCCAAAGGATACCTAACAGATAAGGATTACGTTAATTGATTAAAAATAGATTAATAATATTTTTTTTAACCTAACCTAACCTCAGCTCGCACCTCTGATTTCTTTAATTAATCATGTGCGAATCGTCTTTGTGCGATTGTTACTAGCTTTTGGTGAAGGAAAACATCGTGAGGAAACCTGCATGTCTGAGTAAGCCTGACTAGCTTTCGAATGACGTGTGAAGTCCACCAACCCGCACTTGGCCAGCGTGGTGAACTATGGCCTAAGCCTCTTCATCTTGAAGGGAGGCCCGTGCCCAGCAGTGGGACTTAAACAAGGGCTGGTATAATGAGAATAATTCGCAACAAAAATAATCAGCATCAGCAGCAGCCCGAAGATATCCACTTTGCCATAATCCTCACGCTTGGTAAGTGTCTTGGGGATCGCAGTATAGGTGGTAGGTAATAAAATAGAAAGACGCTGCCGGCCGTCTTCTTGTTTTCCCTTAGTCGCCTCTTACTGATACCCAACAGGAGAATATGTGGGGGCGCTGTTATTACCCAGACACCCCACAACAAAAAAACTAACACTTTATCTAAATCCAGAAATTTATCTAACACGACAATAAAATTTTGAATAGTGTCGACATTATAATTCTATACTTATTATATAGCCGTTTTAAATCAGGTGGATATATTTAATGTAAACAAATAAATATATATTATAACTTATCGCTACGTACCGTAAATCTGTTTAGAGGCGCGTGCGGGTGAGTGTCCATTTTTGATTGATAATTTGGTCAAATATTAAGTACTTAGTTACCTATTTTTGAAGTGAAAACTTCTTTAGTGGCGTTGTGCACTTTTTTGTGATGGGTAAAAAAAAATTAAATTCACGTCAGGCCACGTGACCTGATCGAAAATTCGTAAGACCTATTCGAAAATTATTAAGACGGCGCAGGGCGCTTGCGTGAATGTTCGTGTGTGTTTGTATTACAGCGTGTCAAGCGTGGTGACTGCTGATGGCTCGACGTCTATGTAGTTAATGTAAAATAATTGTAATAGTTCTGAATTGTTTACATTTTTAATGTAATATAAATTGTCATGTTTGTGTACGATAGAGCAATAAATGAATATTGTATTTTACCACATAAATGATAGTACTTTTATACTGATAATTAAAGCAATTCGTGCAAAATTATTCCCTAACCATTCCAAAATATAAAGAATGCACAACGTTAATAATCAAGTTTTCACTTCTGCCGGCACTCCCGGAGAAGAACGCGTTGTTTTTATTACATATTTAGGACTAGAATATAATTAATATGTCCCATGTTTAACCAGTCACGTCGTATAAACAAAATATGTGCTCTTAGGGTTGATTTTTCAATAATTAGAAAGACCATTCAATTATTAGAATTATTAGCACGGCTACAATCCTCAATACATAATACAAGTAAAGTCGTGAAGCTCGCGAGGCAGGCTGAGCCATCAGGCGATGAAATGGACAGTTGCGTTAATATCTGCAGGCTGGCATCACGAACCCAAGAACCACCCTCTTCACCGGATGAACAGCGCACACCTTTGAGCGCTTCCCGTTTACCGACAGCCGACGGCTCAACCCCGAGGCATGCTCGGCCGCGCCCGAACGACCCCGAGGCACGTCCACACCCACTGCACATTTGGCTCACGAGGTTGCCGTGCCAGCAGTGTGACCAGATTTAGCAGAATTCTGCTATTTTAGCAGAATTGAGCCACCATTTTAGGGCTTAGCAGTTTAGCAGAATTTTACTTGGATATATTTTGAATAATTACTGCTTTTTATAAAGCATGAGATAAGGGTCAATCATGATATTTTTTTATTTTATAGGTTTTAGAAGATCATATTACTTTAGTAAAGCACAAAAAAGTATTATTGGATATTCTGGACAGTCTCCGGTCAGTTAATATGCCTGATCTTATAAAATTAATTTTATACTTTTTAATGTTTTCATTGATTTTCGGTAGGTAAAGTAGGATAGATATCATGAATTAGCAGAAATTTTCGCCTTTCTTTTTTAAATATTTAGCAGAATTTAGCAAATTTTGGCATGGCGGCTAGCATAATGATCAATTTTAATCTGGTCACACTGCGTTCCAGCCCGTGCGGCCGGTTGAGACCGACCCAATGACAGGTCGGCTGGCAACGTATTTTCAATTTGTCGGTGTAAAACAATATCCGATGGGTATAAATTATTTACAGATCGAAAAATAAGCCCTTGACTTACACAAAATCAAACAATTAATATTAATTTTGGTCTATTATTTTCAGTTGTTTTTCTAAAGTCGCGGCGTGGAAGAACACTGATCAGTGTCGATGGGTACACGTTTTGTCTGCAGCGCTCATCGGGACCTAAAACAAGATGGGTGTGCTCCACACATAATCATAAAGGATGCAGAGCGTCCATTCATGCATTTGAAAATCAGATAATTAGGATTAATAATGTCCATGTACACGCGAGATGTAATGAAAAATATAAGTAATGATAATTATTGAGAATAACAATGTATAACTAGCAAGAAGCTTATAAACAAAGTAACAAATGTCCAAAATAAAATTGATACAACCTTTTTATTAACTTTTTATACAATGGTATGTCTCTGATCCCCTGCTTCAGGGAGAGCAGATATGCTACTCTCTAAGGTAAACTTCGCAGACTTATCTGTGCTGGTGGCGGAAACGTGAACTGACGGTTGTATTATGATAATGACGTGTATTTTGATAGTTTCATATAGACAGTAGCGACACTCCTATCGGAAAAAATAATCTTGTCAACCTGTGGCTTGTAAAGAAAAAGCGACACAAGGGAGCTATTTCTGTGTACCAGTTTTCGGATTACAGCTAATCTAGTTTAGCTCCAGAGCTCGGTCTAGGTTAAGTAAAAGATTGGTCAATATCACAGGTGACCCCACAGCTGGACATTTCTTCGGCCAGCGAGTGGCTGCTATTTTCAACGAAGAATTTTTTTTTTTAGAGGCTGTTGGCCGCAGATGGCCATTACAGCTTCACCGGACAATAGGAGGCGAGCGCTTAAAGCACTCTAGCCTTAACGGCAGAAGTAGCGACGAGCTCAAGGGCACCTCAGGGAGGCACGGCCTCGGCTTGGGCTGTCGCTTAAGAGAGGGCTGAGTTTACCACCGGTTCACAACGCGCCCGCACTGAGAAGAACCGGCAAGAAACTCAGTGGGGTACGTCGTTGAGGTCGCATGCGTACGACCCTTCGGCCTCGCCGGCGAGACCGGTGTCTGATAGCTAGTGTAGCATACGGTTGTCGGGGCGGGTTCGGCGCATCCCGGTCCAATAGGACCGTCATGGGGTCAGGAGGGTCGAACAGTACGTGCCGTGATCTGCGGCGCGAGTCAGAAGGACTAGGGGCGTAATCGGCGGCGACGCGGATTAAACTGTTCGCGTGACGGGACGCGGATTCAAAGTAGCGTTTCGACGCGGAACTTGCGAAGGGGATCTAACTTAAAGTCGGAATGTAAATCTACATTCCGCATGTACCAGGGGGCACCGACGGCACGTCGCAGGAAACGATTTTGGATAACCTGGAGGCTATCGATACGGGTGCGGGCGGCGTGCGCGAAAACTACACTCGCGTAAGTCATAATTGGGCGAATGCAAGCTTTGTATAATGGCAACTTATTTCTAAGCGACAATTTTACTCCGCCTGCAGAGAAGGGGATACAGGTGACCTAATACGAAAGCCGCTCGATTGCCGACGGACCGAATGTGCGGGCCGAAAGTCATGGCGGAGTCCAAGGTGACTCCGAGGTACTTAACCTTCCTAGTCCAAGGGATAGGGCGATTGAATAGGGATATTGGGACCAGTCGTCTGCTGGGCCGAAGGCTCCGCGCGGAGAATATATTGGCGGGTCCCCGGGAGAAGACCACCGCGGCACTCTTCTCCGGGTTCACCTCTCTGCGCCACGCACGAATCCATTCGCCCAGGGCGTCGACTGCGGCTTGAAGAGCACGCGTTAAATAGGACATGTTCCTATGGGAATAATAGAGAGCGGTGTCATCCGCGTAAAGGGCGAGTTGGACTCTGTTCGAACGAGGAATGTCGTTCGTAAACAGGCTGAACAGAAGGGGAGAGAGCACAGGGCCCTGGGGGACTCCGGCCTGTAGAGGATGGGGAGAAGTAAACGTACCTTCGACCCGGTATCGAAATGTACGATTCGAGAGAAAGTCTCGTATGATGAGTACGAGCCTATCGGGGAGTCCTAGTTGGAATAGCTTGTAGATCAAGCCGTTGTGCCAGACCTTGTCGAAGGCCTTGGCCACATCGAAAAATAGGGCGCCTGTGTAGACGGGCTTGGGCTGGTTGAGCCCGGTCAGGATGTGCTCCGTGAGGCGGTGCACCTGGTGGACGCAAGAGTGTCTAGTTCGAAAGCCAAACTGCTCGTCGATGAGGATATTATTGGAAGTGACAAACTCTCTGAGTCTCGCCAGCAGCAAGCGCTCATAGAGAATGCCGAGAGACTTGAGAAGACTGATAGGCCGGTAGCTCGCAGGACTGCTGCGAGGCTTACCCGGCTTAGGGATACCTACTACATCCGCGTCTTTCCATTCGGCAGGAAAGACGCAGCGGGACATGGCAGCGTTGAAGATAGTCACTAAAAGACATATCAGGTGGACGGGAAGAACCTTATGGCGAAGAAGTGCTCCTATTGGTCTAATTTTTGAAAACAAAATATATATTTTTTAAAATTAAATTACTTTTTTTTATATTTTTATCTGATTTATAATCTCGTGTAATACATATGTATTTGTTATATAATAATATATGTATCACAGGTGAGTAATTCGCCGGTTTCAAAGATCATTTCGTTTTTCTGATTGGCTTCTATTCCAAGGTATTAAAGTGTATATTATTACATCATGTATATATAATTACACAACACGTAGATATTTTTTATGTTTTTTATTGCTTTTCTTATATATGTACTAACTTTATTTGATATATGTTTCAGTTACTGTTGGGAAATCACGCCGAGGCAAAACTCTCCTGTGTGTCGGCAAGAATACATTTTGTATGCAACGCACGTCTGGCGCCCGTACGAGATGGGTGTGCTCCACACACAAGCAAAAAGGGTGCAGAGCGTACATTAACATGTACGGTGACTTAATAACGAAGTTTAATAATAACCACAAGCACTTAGCTTAACTTTGAATGCGGTCATAGCATCGTGCCTTAACCCACTCCAAGATTTTAAATTCAGAGATTTTACGGAAGGTTTCCTAAAAGGAAAACCTCCATTAAATTTCGAAATTAGTGTTAAACCTGGGTCCTCGCGATGATTGAGTGTAGGTATTAGCTTAACTGAGGCAGTCGAGTTGAGGTGTAATTAATGTGATAGTTTAGTTACAAATGTTTTAAACCTATGGAATATTTGATAAGTAAAATTATTTGTCCAATTAAACAATTACTGATTATAAAGTATTATTTTTTATGTATTCTACATATGAAGTTTTTGTTTTTCTTTTTACAAACGGCTAACTAAGCCCAAGGAGTAAGGTATTTTTTTAGTAACCCACCCTAAGGTGACTTCAAATTTGCAGTGCGACTGCAGTGCTGCTTTGTAAGCAGTGAATTGAAGTCACCCTTGGTAAATAATAAATGACGTCATTGTATTATTTGCAGTCGCCTTTGCAAAATCAAGACGTGGCAACACACCTTTGTGTGTAGAAGGGTACAAGTTTTGTCTGCAACGAAGGTCAGGGGTGAAAACAAGATGGGTGTGTTCCACACATAATCACAAAGGGACACCCTTTGTGCGTCCGTTATCTTTCATAATAACAAAATTGTTAAAATTAATTATGTGCACGTACACAAATAAAAAATACCTATTCATTTTGGTATCTGGAAGATGGCATTTTGGGGGGTTCAGCAGATTCGGTCTATGATGACTTCGAAATTCTTATTAACCAGTTTCAAAAAATCGGTCTAGAATTTAACTTTTCAAATCTTTGTTTCGGACTCAGTGTCTGAGGCTCGAAAGAACCTCATTATTAACAAATGTAGTATTTTGGCATCTAATATTAAGGTACTGTCTAAGGAATCTCTGTACCTTCTCGGTGCCCCCGTTCTGGACGAAGCCATACCCAGTTTCGTGCATGAAAAAAAACTATGATTCCTCTGATCGACTCTTCAAAATTAACTCACATTTGGCATTCTTCATTATGCGTTTTTGCCTTTTCGTGCCCAAATTCACTTATTTTCTTCGCTGTTCTCAATTATTTAGATTTAAAAGTCATTTAACAACTTAGGATGTTTTAATTCGGTGTTGTTTAACAAAAAAATTTAACTGTCCTTTTGAAGAGGATCGGCTATACCCGATCCTACTCAGGCTACTTTACCGATTTGTTTAGGTGGTCTGGGTGTCCGCAAAATTTCCGATTTAGCTCTTCCGACATTTTTGTCCTCAGTATATAATACGGAAATCCTCAGCAGGTCAGGTATTGAGTGAGGCCAGAAATGCCTGGCTGTTGGCTTGCCCGGGTAGCGACCCTCCGATCTTAACTCACTCTCAGAGACAGTGGGATAAACCACTTTGTAATTCAATTTGGCATTCACTTTTATCATCCAGCGTTAACGATCTGGATCGTGCGCGGTTGCTAGCTGTCTCTGCGAAGGAGTCCGGTCACTGGTTGCAGGCTATGCCATCGTCTCATATTGGTACCTTATTGACCAATACCACACTTAGTCTTGCAGTTTG
Organism: Furcula furcula; assembly: GCA_911728495.1. Lineage (NCBI taxonomy): Eukaryota > Metazoa > Arthropoda > Insecta > Lepidoptera > Notodontidae > Furcula > Furcula furcula. The sequence continues at coordinate 6,759,572 of OU452254.1, read as the reverse complement.
TTTACGGGTGGGTGCCAGGACCAACCTTCCTTATCGTTGTCGCTGTGGAGAGTACGTAGATAAATATGGTCACCACGGGCTGTCTTGCTCGCGTAGCGTTGGCCGTATGTCACGCCATGCCGCCCTTAATGATATTATTCGCAGGGGGCTTGTCAATGCCGGTGTCCCTGCCGTACTGGAACCAGTCGGTATTACACGAGATGACGGCAAGAGGCCTGATGGTGTCACTTTAATACCATGGCAACATGGAAAGCCGTTGGTGTGGGATGCGACATGTGTCGACACACTTGCTACGTCCCACCCCGGCAACATGCAGGCGGCTGGAGGGGCTGCGATGACCGCTAGTGATGCAAAGCGACGCAAGTATGCAGCTCTAGGTTCGAGCTATATATTTGCGCCCTTTGCGGTGGAGAACATAGGGGCCTTGATAATATGAGACGCATTGTTTGGCGAAAGAAATGTCATCCAAACTTTTTTTTTTGACGCGGGGGAAATCTTCGAAAGTTTCCCGGGAGCTGTGGGGCTCGACCGGGGTATGTGGGATTCTTACCCACTAAAACCCCCGCGGCTGTCGCATCGGCACATGAGAGGGGCCCCTCAGTGCCTTGCCTTTGAGCCCGCCGCCGGGGGCGCATTGTAGCCCCCCGGGAACCAGTCACGGTGCTCACGGGGACGGGGGTCGCAACCCCGCCGCCGTCCTCCTCGGAGTCGCCGCCGTACTCAATAGACGCTCAAAGGGCCCACACCCCGAGCGTCCAGCGACTCCGAAGGAGGAAGTTTTTTACCTAGTTTATGTGTACATGTTTGTAAATAAACTGTAAATATTTCAATAAATGTACAGTTTGGTAAAAATTGGACATTAATTAAACTTTTTTTTTATATCGATTTTTTTTTATTAAAAATGAAACAAATACTATTTACCGTTGTTTTCACTTTTAACAGAATGTATATCAAGAATGCGGAAAGTCAAGAAGAAGTTAAGTGACGAAGAAAAGAAATTAAAAAGGTACGACTGAATGAGACGAGAACCAATGAAAAGTAATGCTGAGTCTTTAGAAACGTTGCGTGAAATGGATAGATTAAAGTAATTAAAAGAAAAAGCTTAAAGGTAGGTTAAATCAATAAGTTCTTTGAGTGCAAGCGAAGCTAGACAAAAACGAAAACAATGGAAAAAGAATAGATGGTGATAACTAGACTAACTACTATGATAACTAACTAAAATACTTCAAACCATTCATTATGTTTAATGACGAAATTATATTATTTCCAGTTAACTTTTCTATATCACGGCGTGGAAAACCCCTTGTTTGCGTTGAGGGATTCAGCTTTTGTATGCAACATACGTCGGCATCAGGGCAGATATCGAGATGGGTGTGCTCCACCCATAAACGTAAAGGATGCCCAGCCTGGATTAAATTGATTGACAAAAAGATCCTGCAAATGTATAACTATCATAGACATGCATAATGAAGGCACTACTTCGACCCGTTAAGTGCTTTAATTCTTTATTTTACACACAAAAATTCAATAACTTAAATAATAATAAAGTTTGATGTACAGAGGCGAGCTATTCAACTGCAACCGCAAAACACATCAAAGTAAAGTTAGTTATCGGTTTGTACGCTATTATTTGTATTCCGTTCAAAGATATTAAAATATTTCTTATATTGATTCTATGATATAAAAAGTTAATAGCAAATCGCTGACACATTTAATTATTATTTTCCTTTACTAACATTGTTTTTATTAAACATTTCATCATTTTTAAACAGTTTCTTTCGTTGCATTCTTTATGTAATTTTAGCTTAGAATATTTACAAATACAAGAATTTTAGTTATTTAATTTTTGTAACGTCATCAAAAATATTTTACCTGAAGACTATCGCTGCTTGTTCTCAACTAGTATATTGTTGAGTTAAGACTTTTATTTGTCAGGTCTTTTTTGTATCTTTCTTTGTTCATGTTTATTTTGTTTTTTTTTCGTGTCGTTTTACTAATAAATGGTTTTCATTCTTTCCTTAAATTGAGGTTTTTTGACACGCAAATTTAAAGGCGAAAGGTGTGTATTTTGCACATTTCTCATCAGAATGACAAATATGCAAGTTACACACTTCTCCCATTCTTCGCCCATTAATATAGAAGCCGACACACAGTAGTAACAAATCTTGTGTAAAGTTGGCTTCTTTTTTTATTCATATAAAATATTTACGTTAGGTAGGTGTTATTAACTGTAAAAAATATATTTTCAGTCAGTTTCGTCAAGTCGCGTCGTGGAAAGACCCTCCTGTGTGTCGGAGGGTATACTTTTTGTCTGAAACGCACGTCAGGGTGTAAAACAAGATGGGTGTGTTCCACACACAATCACAAGGGATGCCGAGCGTCGATACAAGTGCATCATCAAGAAATAGTTAAGATTAACAATTACCACGTACACATATAAGATATAATAGTTAATTTATAAAAGTGATTCCATATAATAAAGTAAAAAATAAAGTAGTAGTTATAAAATATTAAGACATTTTATATAATAAAAAATATATCCTGGGACACACATTCTTCTGATCCCTAACTCGGAAAAGCCTGTACTATGGTAAGCAAACAACTCGTACAAATTCATTTTTCGTAAATACATATATATATATATAAATAAATGACACATGTGTAAAAATAAAATAAAATATTTTTAATGTTGTTTTTTTCTGTTGTTTTCAATATATATTTTTTTTGGTGGCCAATCCACTTGACCAATTGGCCCGTCGAATAGTAGGATAATCTAATACACTAGTATATAAGTAGTAGGATAATCTGATACGGATACTATTTCCTCTGCAAGACAGGTGGGCTACTATCTATACTTATAATAAAACTGTAACAGGTCCAATTCTGTACATTGAAGATATTTTGAAAATTATATTTGGAGGGCATTTTATAACCGATACTGAGGCCAAGGCTCTAAAGTGTTTGCAAAGAATTCGTCTATTGGGCAAAGCCAAGTGACCAAGCGGAAGATCGACGACGGCAGTGTCATCTCATCAAAGTCGGAGATATTGAGAGAGCTCGAGAGGTTCTACGGACAGTTGTACACCTCGACACGAAAACCCATTGCCCGAACAGCTCAGGACACCAGAGCCCAACTAACCCGACACTACACTGAGGACATCCCAGACATCAGCTTGTACGAGATTAGAATGGCTCTCAAACAGCTTAAGAACAACAAGGCGCCGGGTGAAGACGGAATCACAACAGAACTTCTGAGAGCGGGTGGAAAACCGGTACTTTTAGTCCTCCAGAAGTTATTTAATTCCGTCTTACTCGAGGGTACTACGCCAGAAGCATGGCACAGGAGTGTGGTGGTTCCCTTCTTCAAAAAAGGTGATAACACTTTATTGAAGAATTATAGACCCATCTCACTCCTGAGCCATGTATACAAGCTGTTTTCGAGAGTCATTACGAACCGTCTCGAACGCAGGTTTGATGACTTCCAGCCTCCCGAACAAGCCGGGTTCCGAAAAGGCTTTAGCACCGTAGACCACATACATACGCTCCGCCAGATTATACAGAAGACCGAGGAGTATAATCGGCCATTATGTCTAGCGTTTGTGGACTACGAAAAAGCCTTCGATTCAATCGAGACCTGGGCGGTATTGCAGTCCCTCCAGCGGTGCCACATTGACTATAGGTACATCGAAGTGTTGAAGTGTTTGTACAGCAACGCCACCATGTCGATCCGACCACAGGAAGAGAGCACGAAACCAATCCCATTGCAGCGAGGTGTGAGACAGGGAGACGTTATTTCTCCGAAACTGTTCTCAAACGCATTGGAGGACGTTTTCAAGCTCTTGGACTGGTACGGATTCGGCATCAACATCAATGGCGAATACATCACTCACCTTCGTTTTGCCGACGATATAGTCATTATGGCAGAGTCGCTGGAGGACCTCAATACGATGCTCAGCGACCTCAGTAGCGTTTCCCAACAGGTGGGTCTTAAAATTAACATGGACAAGACGAAGATCATGTCTAATGTCCATGTTGCACCCGTACCGGTAGTTGTTGGGAACGATACACTCGAAGTTGTTGACCACTACGTATACCTAGGACAAACTGTCCAGTTAGGTCGGTCCAACTTTGACAAAGAGGTCGCCCGAAGAATCCAACTCGGATGGGCAGCGTTCGGGAAACTACGCGATATCTTCTCGTCCAAAATACCGCAGTGCCTGAAGACGAAGGTTTTTAACCAGTGTGTATTGCCAGTGATGACATATGGTACTGAGACGTGGTCTCTAACGGCTGGCCTTTTAGAAAAGTTCAGAGTCACACAACGAGCCATGGAGAGAGCTATGCTCGGAGTTTCTTTGCGCGACAGAATCCGAAATGTGGAGATTCGCCGAAGAACTAATGTCACCGACATAGCTCTCAGAATCTGCAAGTTGAAGTGGCAATGGGCAGGCCACATCGCTCGAAGAACCGATAACCGTTGGGGAAGAAAGGTTCTCGAGTGGCGACCACGAACCGGAAGACGCAGCGTTGGCAGGCCTCCCACTAGGTGGACAGACGACATTGTGCGCGTCGCAGGTAACCGGCAAATAGCCAATTGTCGTTCATTGTGGCGTTCTAAGGGGGAGGCCTATGTTCAGCAGTGGACGTCTTCCGGCTGATGATGATGATGATGACTGAGGCCGAAAATGTACTTTTTTTAATTTTTGTCTGTCTGTCTGTCTGTCTGTCTGTCTGTCTGTCTGTCTGTCTGTATCACGGCTGAGCATCACGCCGAAACTACTGAATGGATTCAAATGAAACTTGGCATGAGATCTTACTACGAGGTAGGACATAGGATACTTTTTATCCCGTAATCTAACACGGTTCTTTTGGGAGAGGGTATTAAAGTCAAAATGGGTAGTTGGTCCGATTGGTTCGGACGCTTGGTCCGATTTTATCAATTTTTCTTTATAATATAATAAATATCAGTAAGGTAACACTCATAGAGAGTTGTTATCAAGGTTTTGTAATCGATCGGGTTAAGCAACGTTAGGTAAGGTCATTAAATAGATGGGTGACTGTTTAACGCCATTTGAACTAAACGGGTCCGTGCTTCGGAGAGCAAGTAAAAAGTGGGTCCCAGTTTTTAACCGACTATAAAAAAGGAGGTTATGTATTCGATGCGAATGTCTGTTATTAAAAGTTTAGTTAACGTAAAAATAGCGCAGGCGGAGCTGCGTGGGTCAGCTAGTCATTAATATATCAACACTAGCAATTCCCTGCGGCTACGCCCGCTATTGTTTTTTTCTCAATACAAATGAAAACACCCCATTTCACCCCTTAAGGAGTAGAATTTTCAAAAACTATTTCTTAATGGATACTTACTTTTTTTTAATTCTCTTTATTTATTTGTGCACAAAACAGAATACAATCAAATTAATTATGTTCTTAAAGTAATAGTTCTTAAAGCTAGATTGTCTTCCTTGACATGTGCCCCTAACATATACCTATAGTACGAGAATTTAAAAAAATCAGTATTATTTGAGATTGTACAATTTAAGAAATAAAAGAAGAAACAAAATAATATACTCTGAAAAATTAACAAAAGAAAATAAAACAAAACCAAAACATATAACTGGAACTAATTGGAACTAAATATAATTTTACGTATGCCATTTGAAAATACCTTGCTTTTTTACCTTGTTTTTTAGCCAAATCATTGTATAAGCGGCACATTCGGATGATTGGGTTATAACAGGATATGTTAATGCAAAGATGGACCATAAGAAGGACCTACTGTCCAAATTTAAGCTTTCTAGGTCCAGCGGTTTGGTCTGTGCATTGATGAATCAGTCAATCAGTCAGGACAAGTAATTTTATATGTATAGATAGATAGAAGTTAGATAACCGACAAATCGAAATAAGGGTCCTCTTTATAGGCGACTACTTTTTATATACAGCAAATGACTACTTCTTTAACCTGACTATGTACCTAAGTACATATGTGTTGATTGAATGAATTCAGTTAAATAAGTTTGAAAAAACTAAAAAAAAAAATTTTTTTTTCCTTTTTTTACTTTTTTTTTACTTTGTTTTTGTTCTTTGTATGTTGTTATGATTCATATTTTTTTTCAGTTTACTTTGAAAATTCTCGACGAGGCAAAACTCTTCTGAACGTCGACGGCTACACCTTTTGTGTGCAAAGGAAATCGGGTCTGAAGTCAAGATGGGTGTGCTCCACACACATTAATAAAAAATGCCGGGCCGTAGTTCACATGTACGAGGAGGAAATAGTAAAGATTAAAAATATTCATTCACACCCTAAACTAAAGAAAACAAACTAAGCTTATAAATCTTATTACTCATATCAGTCTTAGTCACATACTAAAAAAACCCAATGGGAAGAGATGGGTAGGTACTAATCTTACCCGGGTTTTATTATTTAAATCAATTATGGACAAAATATACTCAGAGGCACATTTAACCACCACCTCTTTAAATCTGCGTACCGTTTGTTTACGATAAGGTGCCATGCATTTTTTTCTTAAGTTAATATTTCACACCTGACTCCTGCTTCGTTTTTTTAGATTCACCCAGTTTATTAATAACAATAACAGTTCAATTACAAAAGATTTTTGACATATAATTTGGTGGCCGGTTAATTGTGTCCCTGAATGTATATTACAAAATATATTTGATATTTTACAATAAATAAATAATTCGAAGTAATATTTTATTGTGACTGTCATTTACAATGCAATTTACAATGGTAGGCTAACAATCTCTTTAATAAATGTGATAAATTATCACATAAAGAAAACTAATAACAGTATTACTTATGTTTAACAGTATTGATTAATTGATTTATTTTCAGTGAAATTTGTAAGGTCTCAGAGAGGCAATAAACTCCTGTGCATCAACGGCTACACTTTCTGCGTGCAAAGTATATCGGGGTTCAAAACAAGATGGGTGTGCTCCACACACAATCATAAAAAATGCCGGGCGATAGTTCACACGTACAATCAACAAATATTGAAGATTAAAAATATTCACACTCACTAAGAATGCAAAAATACAATATTATTAAGCTCAAGACATAATTATTGTTAGTACATATATATTACGAAATGACAAAGCTCAAAAAGGTTTGTAACTAATTAATGACTAAGTTTATGTCTGTCCATTCACGCATCTAAGCTGTAATTATATAGATGAATTATAATGAATTTTCTTCATACGATGTTATTATAGCTCTAGTAGTTTGTGAGTTGAAGTGGCAGTGGGTAGGTCATAGTACGGAGAACTGACGACCGGTGGGGAAGAAAGTTTTACGAATGGCGACCAAGGACTGGGAAACGCAGTGTGGGTCGGCTCCCCACTAGTTAGACAGACGACCTCGTCAAAGTGCAGAGAGCCGTTGGATACAGGTGGAACAACAATGGTCGCAATGAAAGTGTATGGGGGAGGCCTATGGTCAGTAGTAGACGTCTTGTGACCTGACCGAATTACGTAATTCATCTGATATTTTAAAATCATAATTTATTTATTTATTATAGTACAGTAGGGTAGTGCTGGGTCGTCGACGTATTATACCGTCGAGGAGACGAGACCGCTTATTGTCCACAATTTATAAAACAGTCTATAGTTAGACTGTTATCGAAAAATGTAGTGGTTGAAGTTGCACGTCGAATGTCGTTTACGATTATAGTCCATCGAGAAACTAGTCTATCACGCAACTAGTTTATCGGTGGACTGTAAACTAGTTTATTCGTTGATGACTAAAAACAGTCGAAAAAACAGTTTGTTCTTTCAACGCCCACCCCTACAGTAGAATATTTAAAGTAATATTTTTATGACGATTCGTCTCAAATACTAAATATGATTTTTGTGAAGGCACATTTATCATTATGTGATAATAAAGTTATGTATACAGTTATGAATAAATTAAATTGTTTTCAGTTACTTTTGTGAAATCTCAAAAAGGCAATACACTCCTGAGCATCAACGGCTACACCTATTGTGTGCAAAATACATCTGGACTGAAAACTAGATGGGTGTGTTCCACACACAATTATAAAAAATGCCGGGCAATAGTCCACACGTACGATAAAGAAATAGTTATGATTAAAAATAATCATACACATTTGGAAAGTAAAAGACATTCACAAAATTATTAAGCTTCAAACACAAAATTAATAAGCTCAAAAGGCTAATTGAACTATTAATAAAATAATAATGCAATGTGTTTATTATTTAAATTAACTCTAAATAATTAATTGTATATACGATGCGATTGTTAATTTACAAAATTCATGTGATTATTCTACAACATAAAATAAAGAAGTATTCAAAGTAATATCTATTTTTACCCGTGGTGTGTCCGGGTAAGAATAGCACCCTCCCATCTCCTCCCGTCGGGTGTTCATAAGAGGCGACTAAGGGTAAACAAGAAGACGGGCAGCAGCGTCTTTCAATTGTATTACTTACCGCCTATACTGCGAGCTCTAAGACGCCTGCCAAGTGTAGTGTATCACCTCATTTCATCTTTCATATATCAACCTCCATTTTCATACCTCATTATTTTATAAATATTTGTACTATTTAAATTAATATTTAAAATGTCAAAATTTGATAGAACCTGAGCTGTCAAGATTGGCAGGGAGAAAATGACGTCAGTCTACGAGAGTCTACGACAGGCAGAGCTGAAAAAAGACGAGGATTTGGAAAACGATCGCTGGTAATTTTCGACGGGCGACGTGTGACTGGACTGACGGTAGCGTGCTGATCGCGCTCAACTGCCTAACGTCAGACCGCCTGTTGGTCGAGCTCTGCAGCCGCCGCTGCATCTGGAGTGCGTCGGACGGCCTTGCTGGTCGTTTGTTCCGACGGCTGTTGCCGTCTCTCTGAGGCGAGCTAGGCTCTCCGTCTGTCTAAGACGAGCTAGGCTCGACGTCTCTCTGAGGCGAACTAGGCTCGCGGCCTCCGTTTCCGCAGGCGCTAGGTCGCCGTTTTCGTCGTCCGTCGTACTAACACGTCTAAGTTTGTTTGTTGTTTAAGTAATTTACATTTTTCGATTAGTGTTTCTTTTTGTTGTTAAAGATTTAACTTTTATAAATAGTGCATGCGGTGTTCGCCTTTAATAGATTGTTACACTAGACTAAGTATGACTGTACTTCAGTTTTAGGTATTGTATAAGTGTAAACAATTGATGGTGAACCAAAATAATAAATAAAAAAAAAAAAAAAAATAAGTTACGTATTTTAACGATTATTCCCTTAAGTGTCCGTTTGTGTATCACTCTAAATTACTGTTACCAGTGGACTCCAGTGGACTTTATAAGGACTCTAATTATACTATTATAAAACATGCCTTCTGTGCTGTTATTCCTTAAGGCTACCACTTCCCCTTACCTAAGGGTTCCGGTACTTACCGGATCTCTACCTACCTATACCGTAACGTTACACAAGCGTGGGGGTTATGGCAACCTTCAAAGGGGAGGCCTTTGTTCAGCAATGGTCATATTTCAGCTGCTGAAGAGTCATCCTGAAGAATCGTTCTGACCAAACGTGAATCTACGTTTGGTCAGAACGATTCTATGCTGAGTAACATTGAAAAATATACTTCTTATTATGATTTATGGTCGCCTAATTTCGTAAATAATCCCTTTTATAATGATGTATGTAATATTGAAATCAAACTACTTTTACGGATTTTATCGCTTCGATCAAAACTTATTTTAAGCCACCAAGGGAGATTAGTCAGTTTTTACCACCTGTCAAGTGCCATATACCTCTACAAGATGCAGGAGTTTATAAACTCGATTGTGACTGTGGGCTCTTATTGCGTAGATCGGACCAACAATAATAACTAAGAAGACCTGAGAGTACACCGGCATAATTGTGACATAAGGACGTTCAACATCTCAGTCCTCCCGTGACCATGGGTGCTGCAAAGCATTCGAAACGTCGGGATAGTAAAAACAAAAAATAAACCGCGATAAAATCCGTAAAAGTAGTTTGATTTCAATGTGTAATATTCGCGTAAGTAAAAGACAACATTATGTATGTAATATTTTGTATAAAGTATTGAATTAATTTAATTCTTTCAGTGTCTTTTGTAACGTCTCAAAGAGGCAATAAACTCCTGAGCATCAATGGGTACACTTTCTGTGTGCAAAGTCGAGTGGGACTGAAAACAAGATGGGTGTGTTCGGCACACACTTACAAGAAGTGTCGGGCGTCCGTTCACACGTACGATAACGAAATAGTAAGGATGAAAGATGTCCATACGCACCCAAAGAAGCAAACTTTTGGGAGGATCGTCCGCTCGCCACAAGTTTAATGTCTTGATTAATGATATGAAAATTTCTCTAAAACTGTAAATCCAATATTTGATTTCTAAATCTTTTTTTTTACGGAGTATATTAGAGTATACTAGTTGTCCATAACATTAGTTAGTGTTGAAAAAATGATTACTGTTCTTTATACGTTAATAAATGTATTTTTATCCTATGTACCTATTTAAATCATAATAATACAAGTACCGATATTTTATTTGAAGAAATATAATAATAAATACAGAATTTTTCATTAAATAAAATTATTTTGACTACCTATATTATATGTATGTAGATGAATAGATTTATTGAGGTGCATGCCTAATTTTTATTAGACTTATTTTACTCTTGTGTATTTTTTTTAAGATTATAAGTAGGTACTTATTTAATTAAATGCTTACACTAAATATTTTCTTTGTACTTGCATCTATTCCTATGCAGTAAATCTAAAAATAATTCATTCGCTTTTATAATACTATCGGTATACCCATCGAAAATATCAATACATTGGAATTTTTTCAACAAGTCTGTATTTTCTTTAAGATGGTTCCGGAATATCCGGTATTATTGGTTAAGGTTCTCATCGCGCTTAGCAGGTATAGTTACTAATAATATTTAGTTTTCAGGGTACGTTCGTACGACGTCTTTACAAGGTAAGCCTTTGATTGTGGTTGGAGGCTATTCCTTTTGTTTAAAAAGAATGGTGAGGGAAGGAAAAGTATCCATCTGGAGATGTTCCACCCACTGTGTCAAAGGTTGTCGAGCGAAAATACACACTTTGGATAATCTTATTATTAAAAATGAAAATATTCACACCCATGAAGTACCAAAGTGGACAAAATTAATTGATAAACCTTTTAAAGTATAATGTTATAGTATAATTTTTATATTCATGGCTGTTAATAAGTAGGAAGAATTTATAATATTAATATAATTGTTGCTGAAATTTTTTAATTACTGTTATTTATTGTGTATTTTTTATTAAGTTATTATTATTATTTATAATTCTAATTTAGAATTTCATATTCTTATATCGAACAAATTTAAATTAAAACGCCATTGGTAACCTTGGTTATAAAGGTTGACGGTTTTGAGTGATTAAGTCGGGTAATAAAATCAAAAATAAACCGCGATATAATCCGTAAAAATAAACAGCGGTATAATGAAAATCAAGACACATGACATTGCTCACATATGTATAGGTAATTAGCTTCGTTATAACGCTCCGTTAGTTCAAAAATTAGGTATCCGAATGCTGCCTGAGAGATGGGAAAATGTAGTTGCTTATGATGGACAATACTTCGAATAAACGTAATGTACCGTTCTGACACAATCAATTCCTTGATTTTTAATAAAAACGGCAGAAATTTATTTGTACTCCTATGTATTATAAAAATAATACGAGTGTCGTGGGTTTTTGAAGCTTGCACGAAATTAAAACAACAACAGTAACTAGTATTTCAGTTTCAGATGAACTTGCAGCAATTACCTCAATAACTACATCAGTGTTGTAGCAGCAAAAACAACTTTATTTTATTTATTTATTTACTAGTTTATGTACACACACAAAGATTTATTACCAAATATGTTATTGTTGTTGCATTCTAAATTTAAATATTGCGTGTTTTTTGCCCAAATTCCCCAGGAATTCGAAAACATAACCCTCTGTTTTTCGAAAGTATGTATGTATATGTATGTCTATTTCTTTGGCACGGCCCACAACCTAAACGGCTTGATAGATTTTGAGTTATAATATGTCTTTAGGTTCGTCTCAGTTGTAGGAGTGAGACATAAGCTACATATTTAAAAAAAAAAGATAATTTTGCGAGCGTCAGTTGCCATTTTGTATTTTCATTAATTCCAAAATGATCAATGTGGGTATCAAATGAAAGGTTTTAACGAGAAGAGTTGAAGTATATATACATGCATGTGTTTACCTTTTATGTATGTATAACTAGCTGACCCGCGCAGCTCCGCCCGCGCTTTAATTACATTTTGATCCCCTTTGCTCCCTACTCCCTTGATTTATCTCTCTCTCTTATAAGAAAAATCTAATTCTATGCTCTTTCCCTCCCCTCCCGCTTCGGTCCCCGTCATACTTCCCCTCTTCCTCTCCCCGTTGTCCTCTCTGAACCCTCTCCCTCCTCTCTCTTCTCCCAACTTGCTCCCTCTCAATCCCCCCCGTGCTTTTTTTTTTTACTCCCTATAAGCCAGTGCTTGACTGCAGTCCCACCTGATGGAAAGCGGCGACGCAATCTAGGATGGTAAAGCACACTGGCTTATTAAAAGCCTATTCACTCTAGCTTTGAAGACACCCAGGTTATAATCGGGCGGAAAAACTGACGCAGGCAAACTGTTCCAGTCCTTAGCTGTCCTTATTATGAATGACGATGCAAATCGCTTAGTTCGGACTGAAGGCACGTTTACCACATAAGGGTGTGTGCGCGCCGTGCGTCTCGTTGTCCGATGATGGAAGGGGGATGGTGGAATCAAGTCATGTAATTCCTGCGCACACTCTCCAAAATGCATCCTGTAGAATACCGAGAGGCTGGCTACTCTGCGCCTATGTTCCAGGCTTTGTAAATTGGTCTCTACTAACCCAGAGTTACCAATAAGCCTCTTAGCGCGCCTCTCCACTGAGTCCAAAGCTGAAAGATGGCATTTCGCAGCACCAGCCCATATGTGACTACAGTACTCCACACACGATCGGACTTGCGCTTTATATAAGATCAAAAGCTGCTCCGGTGTGAAGTACCGATGGACCTTTGCAAGGACACCTAGCTTCCTTGCAGCTACCTTGGCCTTGGACTCAATGAACCGCCCAAAGTTGAGGTTTGAGGAAATTTCAACTCCCAACAACTGAAGGCGGTCGGTGTATTCCAAGGATACATTCTGAAAAGTAGGAGCCGAGGTGAAAGGACTCCGTTTGGCGGTGAAAAGACACGCTTGTGTTTTAGCGGCGTTGAATCGCACAAGGTTGGCATCACCCCATTCGGAGATAGCCTGAAGTGTGCGATTAGCACGCTCTACCATCGCTACTCTTTCGGACTGGATCACATCCTTACTGGCCCGAGCACTCGGCATGTAGCTCTCCACAACAGTGCTGTCATCTGCATACCCATAGATACCGGGCATTAACAGGTCATTGATATGCAGCAAGAAGAGGGTTGCGGAGAGAACGGACCCCTGAGGAACTCCGGCATTAGTCGTCATCGACTCCGATGAACAACCGTCGACAACAACTCGAAGAGACCGATCACTCAGATCACTATGCTCCACCTAACTCCTCCGTTCACTCACTCCATCACCCTCCCATCTCCTTCTCTTGCACCCTCCTCTCGTTCTATATATCCTCGTCAATCATGGTATCAGCGTCATAAAACTTTATAACCTATTCTCAGACGTACCCGCAAAATTTCATACATATCGGTTCACCCATCGATTTAATGACCTGGCCTTGTGTTGCTTAACCTAAACTTAGCGGTATGAAATATACTTTATGACCTATTCTCAGACCTAGCCGATATGCACAAAATAAATCATACAAATCAGTTCACCCATCTATTTAATGACCTTACCTAACGTTGCTTAACCTTAACCTACCGGGATAAAAAGTATCCTATGTCCTTCTCCTGGCTCTAAACTACCTCCCTGCCAATTTTCAGCTAAATCGGTTCAGCCGTTCTTGAGTTATAAGTGAAGTAACTAACACGACTTTCTTTTATATATATAGATGTAGTTTAAGCCCCTTTCGTTTGTCTGCAGTCGGGCTTTATAATTTATACTTGTTACCACAACACAAAGCTACAATCGCTTGCAAGTTCAAATAAACTGGGAGTTTAGGTACAAACATTTTTTTTCTTTACAGATATAAAGTTTACAATGTCTCTCAAAGGAAAGAAGTTATTGAATGTCGGAGAATACACATATTACAAACAAACAATGTCTTCACAAACTAGGAAAACAAGATGGGCGTGCTCGACACACTATTCGAAGGGGTGTACAGCTTGTGTGTATACCATTGACAGTGAAATTGTATCTATGAAAATGACTCACAACCACGAACCATCGACAGGGGCACGCTGGAATTAATTTGTACGAAATTTATTGGATTATAAAAAACAAAGAAAAAAATTGAAATTACTTTTACGGATTATATCGCGGTTTTTTTAATATCTCAGTTCTCCCGTGACCATAGGTGCATTCGAAACGTTGGGAAAGCGTTAAACGTTAGCTTAAGACTGTATGTATAATACGCAAATAAACGAAATGAAATGAAATGAAAGTAAAATATCAAATAAACCGCGATATAATCCGTAAAGGTAGTTTTATTTCGATGTGTAGTATTAGTAAATAAAAGACACATACAGCATTATAAAAACATGTTTTTTTTGTCGTAAGGACAGAATTGTTCAAGCTGTCCAAAGGCCTCTACTTAGCTTGACGACTGCAGTGTGCTGTCTATATCACTAAACGGTCACCCATCCAAGGACTGACCTTGCCTGATGTTGCTTAACCAACTGATCGCCTACCGAATAGTGACAACAACTTGATATAATCTTAAAATCATGTTTCGTCATAAGTAGTGTGTAATACATTGAAATGAAATTTATTTTACGGATTATATCGTGAAACTAGTTTCATTTCAATATGTAAATATTAGCGTAAATATCAGTAATCATCAAGGCAAAGACATTTAACTACTTAGGAGCAGACCGGCTTTAGCGAGCAAAATTTTCATGACCAAACTTGTCACACGTGTAATAAGTCGGTAGAAACTTGCGTACGACGGGTAAGTAAGCCAACAAAAATATTTTTTAAGGCAAAATTCCTAATTTCTTGATGCTATATTGCAAATCTCGCTATGATAATGAAAAAAGAGACTGATGATATTTTTAATTTAAAATTATTCACAGATTAAGTACGTATTTTTATAATAAAACGTCATGTTCTGTAAAATTCACTCCCGTTGATGATGCTTTCTGAGCTTGATGTATTTCTAAAACAGTGATGATTTGTTTTTTATTTTGTTTTATGAAATAAATATACATTAACACTAATAGTGAACTAACGTACAATACTGCCTTTTATTCTGACTGAATGATTTTACACATTGCACTGTTCTAATTTGGAAACTTCTATTTTATCAAATTTTTATATTCTCTGTATATATAATGTAAACAAATTTCGTTGAAAAACGATGATGATCTTGATAGAAGAATATGTGTGCCTGGGATAAAATATTGGAGCCATAAAGAAATATTAAAAACGAATCATCCAATTAAGCTAAAGAAAAAAGTATTAGATTCATGCCTACTGTCATACGTATCTCAAACCTGAACATATCCAAACAAAATACTTGAACCAAAAATACAGTAGTGTCAGCGTATGAAACGGAGTGTTTTGGATCTTAGGCTCACTGATAAAGAAAGTAGTTTAAATTGGTCGATCAACTTTTAGGGTAACTTCAAATTTGCAGCGCGGCCTCGCGCGTTTTTGTTACAATTGAGGGAGACTTCAAATTTGTAGTCAGCCTTTATTGTCCGCTTTATTCATTTTCCTGTCCCCAAATAAGAAAAGTTGTATTCAAATCTGTTACCTATCAGAGGCTTTATCATTAACTTACACCAGAAAATCTATGTTTATTAATATATTTCCATATATTAATAAACATAGATTTTTTGTCATCAGAAATCTATACTATAATAAAACTCAAAGAGCACTTTTTCTGTACATTGAATATTTTTCCAAAATTTCTATGTGGGGATACTATACTATCGACATAGAGGCCAAAACAATTTTTTTTGGAATTATTGTCTGTCTGTCTGTCTGTCTGTCTGTCTGTCTGTCTGTCTGTCTGTCTGTCGTTCTGTTTGTCCAGGTATCATTTGAAAACCCGTGGATGGATTTTGATAGGACTTTCACTGATGTGTTGTGTAGAAGTAGGGGTATAAATTGGTATATAAAACATCACGCTATGTTTCATAGGGGCTAAGCAGTGAAACATTACTTGCACATATTACCATGTAATTTCCTTTGTATGTGAATAGGGTAATTATAGACTGATCAGTTAATCATTAAGATATGTATTATTACGCTATATACATATATATATTCATGAAATTTTATTGAAACTCCCCAAGTCCAGGTAGTGTATAGGTATTGTATTACAATAAAAGATGCGAAAAATTTAAAACTTTCATTATCGAATATCATTATACATTATGAACAGTGCCATCTATCGGTGAAATTGAACATACAATAACTATAGAACTTTAATCTATATATTTTAACAAAGAAAGTCGTGTTAGTTACACTATTTATAACTCAAGAACGGCCTAACCGATTCGGCTGAAAATTGGTGGGGAGGTAGCTTAGAACCAGTAAACGGACATAGGATACTTTTTATCCCGGTAGGTAAAGGTTAAGCAACGTTAGGTAAGGTCATTAAATAGATGGGTGAACCGATTTGTATGAAAGTGTGCATATCGGGTAGGTCTGAGAATAGGTCATACAGTATATTTCATACCGCTAGGTTAAGGTTAAGCTACATAAGGCAAGGTCATTAAATAGATGGGTGAACCGATATGTATGAAATTGTGTGCATATCGGGGAGGTCTGAGAATAAATCATAAAGTATATTTAATGCCGCTGATACCATGATTGACCAGGATATATAGAACGAGAGGAGGGTGCACGAGAGGAGAAAGAGGGAGAGGGGATTCGAGAAGGGGGCGATGGAGTGAGGGATCGGGGGAGTTATGTGGAGTAAGGGGGGAGTGAGAAGGAGCAATTTCGTAGAAGAGAGAGGGGGAGAGGGTTCAGAGAGGGGAAAACAGGGTAGGAAGAGGGGGAGTGTGACGGAAACCGAAGCGGGAGGGGGAAAGAGAGAGGAGAGAAAGAGCATATAATTAGATTTTTTTTATAAGAGAGAGAGATATGGAGAGAGATAAATCTAGGGAGGAGGGAGAAAAGGGGAGCAAAATGTAATAAAAGCGCGGGCGGAGCTGCACGGGTCAGCTAGTATGGAAATATTTCTGATAAAAACATTATCGTTATTATTAAAGTATTTTTTTTTTGAGTAAGTACTCTATTCTATTTTACTACCGTATGGGTGTTACTAGCAGCGAGTGCAACAGTATTTTACAGCAACACCATTACGGAGAAGACGAAGATATTGGCGAACTACGATTGTTATTTGTCATCTTTTCACCTCAACACAATTATATGATTTAATACATAAACATTATCCACCGATGTTCAAACATTTTTATTTACCATATATATCAAAACTCGTATCGATTAGATGTGATACTGATGATGACATACATACGTACAAGTCTAAACCGGTTCATTTTCGAGGCTTATTTCAACAGCTTTTGTTTTTCTGAAATTGTTGCAGTGTACTGCGAGTTCACAGAGTCCAGCACTACTGGTCGTACCATGGTCAAAGTCGGTGAATATCTCTTCACTCAGAAATCATCTAGAGGACCAAAAATACGTTGGGTGTGTTCCAGCCACTGTTTTAGAGGATGCAAAGCGCAAATATATACTGTTGAGAATAATATTGTCAAGATCAATAACTATCACAATCATGCGAATAAGAGTTATTATTAAAACGGTACTTAATAATGTAGACGATGGTTTTGGGGGTGCTTCAAAGTTTATGCTATCATGGATAATACTGTAAACTGGTAAAATTGAGAAAGCCCTCTCAAAAATTGACTTAGCTCGACTGCGGAAATCTTTTCACAATCTAGTTTGGACTACATCGAGACTTAACCCTAGAAGGATTAACGTTAAACAGTTAAGCTCACAAATTAGGCATCTGAAGCACTTAATGATAATTTTGGTACCAACGAGTTTCTACACCATAGTAAGGCTAAGTAATATACTTGCCGATTCTGTGTAGGTGAGAGAATCAATGCTACACATATCGTGCAGCTGCGATGCTCTTGCAAGACGTAGTCGTAAGTTAAATCGTCTGGCAGTACACCAGATGATTATGAGCAGCTCCGTGGCGTACCTTAGGAAACTTTTCGACATGTTAGCAATGGAAAAAGGGCTAGAGCAAGCTCAATAGATCCAATTGGGTCGAAGTGCGTTCCAGTAATTACCGGGCCCAATTTATAGCCATGCAGCCATGCCAGTAATGAAAATAGAATGGGCCTAGACGATGTAATATCCTACAAGCGTTAACGCTAATAGAAAGTATAGGGAATAGACTGGGTTAGCGAATGAACAAATAGAATCGCTATGAAGCGATTGCATCATGTCTAGGCCCTCAATTAAGTTTAATTAGAGGAAGGTCCCGTATGCAATGGACCCTTCAGGTTTGTACTATCGTTGTGTTAGGTATTTTGCCGCCAAAAATAAGTGCGTAAAGCGGTGGTTCTGGGCACTGTGACTAGTGAAATTACCACAAAAGATTTTTTAACTAAATTATAAGTGTACGTACGAGTATAGTGTAATGGGTGACGAGTGAGGTTACCTTTGGTTAGCTATGCCGCTTACCATCAGGCGAACATTCTGTTCGTCTCATCACTAAGTTTCTATTAAAAGTATTGATGTGGGTTGGATTATTTTTACGTATAGGTATATGTGTAATTATAGTATTGTTATCTAGGGTGATACAATTTATGTGGGTAAATATAGTTTAAATACAGTATTAATTATAATTCATTCAAACATAATGAGTTTTTTTTTAATACATCCAATTTATCATTATACAGAATGTTTAAAAACATCTGTCCGATCATTGAGGGTACGATTCGGTTTATCATTACAATCGTATATGTATGTAATACATTTGTTGAATATCTTATATTTTTTCCTAATCTGTACCAGCAATAACGAATCTGATCTTAAATTTCGGGTAAAAATGAGAAAAATCTAGATATATTCAACAAATGAATTACATATATATGACTGTATTGGTACACCGATTACTACCCTCTGAGATTGGACTGGGATTTTTCAACACTCTGTATATAAAAAAATAACCAATCTGTATTTAATATTATTTTTACAATTGTAGCAACCCTCATCAAGACAAGGAAAGGGAAGATAAATATCAAAATTGGGGAGTACAGTTTTTATCTGAAAAACAAAACAAAAAGGAAAAGATGGTGCTGTTCCCAGAACAAGTATTGTAGAGCGGTACTTTACACGACATTAGAGAATAAAATCATCGCTATGTACGGCGATCATCATCATGAAAGATAGAGAATTCCCTTCGCTATCTTTTGTTTGTTCATCAATTGTTTTTTTTTCTATAAAAGAAAGAAGAGGAATTATATAACGGGTCATTCCATTATCGCGGGTGCAGCAATTAGACGTATGTAAATAAAGTCTCATAATTAGAAAATAAAAAACATTTTTAAAGAAATTAATCTTGGAAGAACAACATTTTAACTTATTCCATATGTTTACAAGTAATAAAATAATAAGTAAGTTTTTGGCGATTTCTGATATTTATAGTACTTAAATGGTCCCATACGAGTAGAGTATTTTGACTCCCTACTTGCTACTCCCTATTTGGGCATATTGGCGAATTTGTTTCTTTTTATTTAAGCTTTTTTTTTCGTTGTCTATACATTTTTCTAAAAATCTGCAAATGATGCAGTTCAGATATATAATTATCATATATATAGATGGTCTTCTAGGAACGTTTTCATGTAACTATAACGACTAAGGTATGTTTTCATGAAAAAAGCTGTCATTCTGCGAAGTGGCTGATTTTGCAAAAAATCGAATTGACATTATGCGGAGTGGGCATTCTGCGTCAAAACCCCAGGAAGAACTTTAGAAATTCAACCTATAAAGGGACCATGTGCGTAATGATATTTTCATTATGATATAGTTGTTTTGCTATCGTTAGGAATCCCACGTTATTTGAAGAAAATACAAAAGTATTATTGACTTACTCGGAGCTGAGCCTCCTTTACTCCAAAACCTCTCTGAACTGAAGCAGATGTCTAATTTTACTCTTCAAATTCCAGTAACGTTAATCAAGACAAAAAAAGGAAAGACGAACATAAAAATCGGAGACCACACCTTCTATCTGAAGCCAGGAAACTACAAGACTGATAAGAAGAGATGGTGCTGCACACAAAACAAGTACTGTAGGGCGTGTCTTCATATAGTGGATAACAAAATCATTGCTATATACAACCAACATAATCATGAGAGAAAATAAAATATACGTTAATACATTTGTAATTCTTTATTAATTAGGGAACGTTTGCCTTGGAAATAAGGTGTGCAGAATTAAACCCCGGCTCGCTCCTCTGATTTCTTTAATTAATTATGTGCGAATCGTCTTTGCGCGATTGTTACTAGCATTCGGTGAAGGAAACATCGTGAGGAAACCTGCATATCAGAGAAGGTCTAACCAACCCGACGTGTGAAGTCCGCCGACCCGTACTTGGCCAGCGTGGTGGACTATGGCCTAAGCCCCTTCATCTTGAGGGGAGGCCAGTACCGTACAGTGGGACAAAAACAAGGGCTTTTAAAAGAAAAAAAGAAAAAGTACATACGATAGGTATGTACTTTTTCTTTCTTTGCAAGGGATCATCTACCAGGACGATTTCTTTGCAAAAGATGAAGATTGATGCAAACATACATACACGCTGCAATATCAGATATACAATACAATACACACAGCACACACCCACACACATACAGCACACACCCACGCATGAAGCCACACACAGCAGCACAGAACAGCAGTTGCACATATTGCTGTGTTTTGGTGCGAGGGCACCAAACCTGGTAAAATCACCGGGCTAAAGAGATTGAGTAGCTAATGTGGCAGCGGTCTATAGGCATGTCGCTTAACATCAGACGAACATTTTGCTTATCATTATCATCAACAGCAGCCGATACTGTCTGAGCACTGCTGAACAAAGGCTCTCTTAGAAGGGAGGTGTTGCTATAGCCCCACGCTTGGCAGGCGGCTTGGGAATCGCAGTATAGATGGTAGGTAATTCAATGGAAAGATGCTGCTGCCCGTCTTCTTGTTTTCCCGCTTCGCTTCTTACGGACACCCAAAAGAAGGAGATTGAAGGGTGCTAATCTTACCTAGACCCCCACGGGTAATTTTTCTTATAATATCATTACATTGAATTAAAAAAAAACTGCGAAAACCGCAGCCGACGACATTTTTAAAGAGTTTACATATCGTTAAGAGTTTGATTTCCATTGCAGGCGAAAAGGCAGCATTCGTGATGTCGAAAAAAGGCAATGTAAATATAATGTTCAATGGATACAAGTATTATAGGAAAAATGATTCGAGAAGATCATCGGAGACTGTGAAGAAGAGATGGGTGTGCAGTTTTCATGGTAGTTGTAAAGCGAAACTGTTTACCATAAATGATACAATAATTGCATATTTCGATGATCATAATCATGAACGCGACTAAAATCGTTAAGGTCGTATCCTTGACAGCAACGTTAAATCAAACACAATAATGTAATATACTTACACCAACTTACACTAAGTAAAAAACTTCCTCTAAGTTGTCGCCGCACTGAAAGGAAAGGGTACCTAAAAGACTGGCGGCGTTTTCTCTTTGTACGGCTAAGCTTATACGTTGGCAGAACAAGCTACCAGCCCAACGGTCCCTTGAGACTTCCATAATTTCTTTCACCAAACCGTGCGTCTCATGGTCTCCACCGAAAAGGGCGCAAATATATAGCTGGAACGTGGGGCTGCATACTTGCGCCGCTTTGCATCGCTAGTGGTCGCCTTATACATGTTGCCGGGGTGTGGGACGCAGCAAGTGTATCGACACATGTCGCATCCCACACCAACGGCTTTGTAATAACTTGTAATAATATTACATTAGTACGGTATGGATAGTAAAAAAATACTCCGTACTATTCCATTTTGAGAGTTTTCTTCATACATTTTTCTTACTTGCAGTATTAGATAATTACTTGTTTTAGTAGTCAGCTGGGATTGAACTGTTACAATGTAATAAACGGACAAATATTTGTTTTCCATGTGAATAAAAGGGACGTGTATTTTATGTTATTCGTTTGCTGTGCGCAATTAGCTTCCTGTTTTGTCGCAGCCAGCCAAAAATATTACAAGCACTTCAGCACTTTAGTCGCTTGGATGCTTTAGTCATTACAGTACCTTAATTTCTAGTAGACCAAATGACAAAATAAACAATAAAAAAATCTACTGACTTTTTTTATGTTACCATAACATGCTCGTCCATAATCTCTCTTATTGGTAAGTAGCTATAGAATCGTAGATACATTTGAGCTTATTAGTGGCAGAAGCTTATGCTTGCCATGGCCAGCACATTCTTTTTAGTATTAGAAAGAATGTGCTGGTAATGAAATGGTCCATAGTCACAGCCTTGAAGGTCCCTCATAGAGCTCTTCAAGATATTTTTATAATGTGAGGGTAGTTCAGGATGCTCCTATTAATTGATTGGTAGTACTTGCTAGTTCTACATCTTTTAAAAGTTTGTCTGTACGACATATGGTAATAGATTTAACGACTTAGGCAGTGTCCTAGTTGATCGTTTGGAAGGTATCGTACGATTGTGCGCAAGAATTTCCGTTCAAACATAAGTAGGCACTAATCTTTAGTGAAGGTTCTAATACATAGGCCTTCAAGCGATTCATCAGA
Source organism: Furcula furcula (assembly GCA_911728495.1). NCBI lineage: Eukaryota > Metazoa > Arthropoda > Insecta > Lepidoptera > Notodontidae > Furcula > Furcula furcula. The sequence goes on along the minus strand of OU452254.1, from coordinate 6,736,611 downwards.
TTTACCCAAACACTTAATAAATGACACTCATGAACGACTATTGTACTGACTATTGTAAATAAGTATTTTATCAATTGCATTGCACTAATTAAAGATTGCTATTATTATAACTGATTTGTTAAGTTTGGAAATTATAATCGTATAAAACAGTTAACTTTCAACAATATGTAGCAAAACAAGGTTTCATTAAAATTTACTATTTTGGTGGAAAAGCGGTCTTTTCAATTACGAAATTATTTATTCACGTTTTCTTTTCATAGAAAACGTGAATAAATTGTTCAATTGATACAAGTATTACTGAAAAAAGACTTCCGAAAAAAAGACAAGCCCGCTGAGTTTCTTGCCGGATCTTCTCAGTAGCGGCCGCGTTACTGTTGTACTACGCGGTATTTTTGTGTTAGTGCCTCCGTGAGGCCTATACATAATAAAGATACTCGTATTGTGACTTTGACTGCGCTGTTAAAAAGAGTTGGGTGTGCGGTTTGAATACATACTATAAAGCAATTTTTACTGGAAAAAGCTGTTTTCATGACGATTAATAGCCCCTTTCTAGTTTAACTACAATTATCGTCAAAGTTAAATCCAAAGCCAAAAGTTTACTTCTAAAGAGTAAGTACTGTTAAAATATTTATTTTCACGTTTTCAGTAAGCTACACAGACTTTTTCGGGGAAACGGCGAGTTACAAACCTGAAGGCAGAGTAGATTACTCCGTAGTTACATCACTTAAAGGCAGAAGTATGATTCTTTGTTTAAAGAGGATACACCATCATATGCGTACGAATAAGAACGGATCGAAAGTGTGGAGGTGTAAACATAGGTTTTGTCCGGGCAGCATCACTATATCATCGGAAGAGAAAGTCATTAAGATAAGGCCACATACGTGTCCTCCAGAATTAGATTGATAACCAAGGGTTGAAAGTGACCCATTTCACCCGAGATAATAGTTCAAGGGTGAAATGTGTAATTTCACCCGAGCTAAACACTCTACTTTTCATATCGACTGTGAGGAAAGTAAAATACTCCGCGCACATTTTATAAAATTAGAACAATTTGAAAAAGATTAATTCAATGTTTTGTCCGGCATATTTATGTTTGAAATTTTCTGAGAAACTTACGTTTCTTGTTTGGATAGTTACAGTAGATTTAACTCCACTATCTTCGACTCCATGGCTAATCGTAACAATTAAAAAAATTCTTTCAACCCTAGCGATGAAAACGCAATTTTCCACCCGAGTAGGTATTTACCCATGAAAATTAAACTTTCCGAACAGGAGAGATGTAATAAGTCAGAAACACATTAGGCTGACGTGTTGTGACTCAACGCGTCAGCCAGCATATCGTATACATACATTTGTATGGTTAGAGACACACTATTATGGCGTGTCGTGGCGCAGTTCGAGCTATCTGATTGGCTGCTGACGTGTTGAGTCACGACACGTCAGCCTAGTGTGCTGGCGGCGATAGTAATTTGTATGTGCGGGTCTAAAAAGGCCACTAATATTATTAATAATTTATTAGTAATTTACGGTTTAATTTTTATTAACACCAAATATTAGTGCTAATAAATGAATTGAGTATGATTCACCTAAAATGTGTGATCATTTTACGAAAATTACAGGAATTACGAAGGATCTGCAGGGAATGCAGAATACGAATTCCTTTTGGATGAAATTCTTAATGTGGCCTTTTTAGGCCGACTGATGTGGTGACGATCCCCAAGACGCCTGCCATGCGTGCGGATTATGGCAACCCTTCTAAGGGGGAGGCATTTGTTCAGCTGTGGACGTATTTCGGCTACTGATGATGTGATGAGAGTAACTTGAAAACAGTTGAGTGAACTGGATTTCCCGTGTATACCAAGGATAACAAAGACTTATTTTGTTAAGAGTGACAATTCTGTGCCCTAGTATTGTCGGCTATTCTATGACAAAATCACTTACCTAATAAGGCCAGATCAACGGCCTGCACTTAATATAGATGTAATCTTAATCTATATACGTCATTAAATTTGGATAGATTTGTTTGGCATTTCTTGTTTTTTTTACACGTACCCTGTATATACTTGAAGAAGAAATAAGGCTTTCAGGTTTCTGTTGGGCTTGCCTGTAGTGCGTCAAGAATATTTGCATAAGCCAAGAAGATGGTTTTTAGATCGGAATGAGAAGGTGTGCGACCCTGAAGAAGCTACCGAACTGAAAGATGTTGGGCAGCCCCAATAGTACTTAATATACAGATCATAAAAGTCATACCTATGTATAAATAATCGTATGTTTTACTAGTGCATAATTGCAATTATTAAATATTTATTACCTAGTATATAAGTTTCTTTTAGAGTAATTCTTAGCCAACTTATCTAGGATGTGTTGAACAATTGACGTATTTAGGATCCTCTTCTTCCAAACGCTGCCACTATTACGAGGTCACTATTAGTAATAACGCCGCCTATCGCAACTTTTTACATAGTGTTATTACTTTTTAGTTTTATTTTTTAAAGAAAAGGTGGTTTTGCAACAAGGCATTATCTATCTATCTAACTAGGTATACAGAGCGTTACAAACCCTATGTCCGATTTATAAAGAGAATAAGTAATAAGTTATGTTAGTACAAATCAGAAAAAATATTTATGAGATATTTAACAAATAAGTTATACAAATATGACTGCATTTCGATACTGAACAACACCCTCAGCGATCAGACAGGGTGTTTTTAACATTCTGTATAAGAATTCGCGTCTCCACCGAAAGTGCACACCAAAAGTGCCAATTGTTTGGTTGGTTTTTTTTTGGCGGACAGTCGTTGTTGGCCGCAGATGGCCATTACAGCTTCACCGGGCAAGAGAGCGAGCGCTTAAAGCACTCAAGCCAGAAAATGTGTAATCGGTCTATCCACGTTCAGCCGAGGCAACGTGCGTCCGAACAACCCTGCAGGTTTAGCACGATTCGCCAAGACTTCGTAATCTTGACAGATAGTGTGAGTTTGACGTCACTATGACGTAATATTTCACATTTTTGTATGGTGAATTGACGCTTCGGTGTTGAAAACTACGTCATACTCCACACCGAGCTGTCAAGATTGCAAGTCGTGCTAGGCCTGCTGAGACACGTCCACACCGACCATCCTCACACTTATATGTCAAGATTCGCACATCGTGCTGATCCTGCTGCAAGAAAAAACCGCTGAATACACTAGCGCACTCGGGGAGTACCCGGAGTACTCGGTCTGTTGGTCTAGTGGCTGGACACCCTGGCCGCTGCACAGTAGATCGTGGTTTCGATTGCCACTTTGAGTCTGGGTGTTATTTTTCTATATAAGTATTTGTATCAGTTGTTTGTAACCCGTAGGGAGCCGGTTTAGAATTGCATATTAGTCTCGTTGGATGTCGTAAGAGAACCGCCGTTCTCGCTTACGAAGACGGGCAGCAGCGTCTTTCTTTTGGATTTATCTTCCACCTATACTGAGATCCTCAAGCCGCCTGCGAAGCGTTGGGATTATGGCAACCCCTCCCTTCTAAGGGGGAGGCCTTTGTTCAGCTGTGGACGTATTTCAGCTGCTACAAATCAGTTGTTAGTTTACTATAAGATGCAGAGTTTGGGATCAGATGAACGTGTGTGGATTGTCGCAGTATATATTATCTTCTATCTTCTATATCTATACTTATAATAAAACTGTAACAGGTCCAATTCTGTACATTGAAGATATTTTGAAAATTATGTTTGGAGGGCATTCTATAACCGATACTAAAGCCAAAAATGTATTTTTTTTTTGTCTGTCTGTCTGTCTGTATCTCGGCTGAGCATCACGCCGAAACTACTGGATGGATTGAAATGAAACTTGGCATGATTTGAGATAAGACTCCGAGGTAGGACATAGGATACTTTTTATCCCGACATTCGGCACGGTTCCCTTGGGAGAGGGGACTAAAGTCAAAATGTGTACTTGGTTATACGCTTTCTCCGATTTTAAAATTTTTTCATTATAATTATAATAAATATTTGTAAGGGAACACTCATAGATAGTTGTTACAATGTTTGGAAATCGATCCGGTTAAGCAACGTTATGTAAGGTTATTAAATAGATGGGTGACCGTTTAACGCCATTTGAACTAAACGTCTCCGTGCTTCGGAGGGCAAGTACAAAGTGGGTCCAAGTTTTTAACCGACTATAAAAAAGGAGGTTTTGTATTCTATGCAAATGTATATTATTGAAAGTTTAGTTAACGTAAAAACAGCGCGGGCGGAGCTGCGTGGGTCAGCTAGTATTAACTAAAACTGATTTTTATTTTACAGCGGTATTTGTTATGTCGCGGAGAGGCACTACATTAATAAGCCTGGATGGTTACACGTACTATCAAAGGAAGGAGAAAGGGGTCAAGAAGAGGTGGACATGTTCGACTCATATTAGTAAGGGCTGCAAAGCGTTTGTATGCACAATCGAGGACATTATAATATCTCAGAAAAATTACCATAACCATTCTCCAGTTCTCAAAAATTATAAAGCTTAAATACATATAATTTGTCGTTTTTTTTTTCACATTACATCTTTATCTATGAGTATACTTAAAAATAATAGAAAAACTATCGTTTTTTTCCCGCGGGAGAAGGTCCCCGGGAGCTGTGGGGCTCGACCGGGGTATGTGGGATTCTTACGCACTAAAACCCCCGCGGCTGTCGCATCGGCACATGAGAGGAGGTTCCGAAATATCCGTGAGAGATTTCTAAGTAGGTAGCTTGAATTCTCTACACTGATTATTTTGTGGTGATAGCTAGTACTTAAGCGCGATCCCACTTCATAGTGGTGATAGTACCTACCGCAGTAGCTTAGGTGAAGGTACTGCCCAACATACAGTGAAGTTACTACCCCATGTGAAGTGGAGGTAATACCCCACGTACGTTGGCGGCACTACCTTACGTAAGGTTAAGGTATTACCCCACGTTAAGTTGAAGTACTACCCCAATTATGGCGAAGGTACTACCCTACGTAAGGTGGATGTACTGTGCCATTGAATTTGAAGTTATTGCCTCATGTAAAGTGGAGGTACTACCCCACATAAAGTTAAGGTACTACCACGCATAAAGATGAGGTACTGCCTCACGTCTGGTGTATGTACTACCCCATGTAAAGTGGAGGCATTACCCCCTGTAAAGTGGAAGTACTACCCCAGGCGGGCTACCGCCGTGTCCTACCTCTCTAGGATAGTCCAATTAATGATACTAAAACCCATGATCATTTTACAGCTGTGTTCTTGAAGTCAAAAAGAGGTCGCTCTTTAATTAGTGTTAATGGCTACACGTACTGCTACAAAAGAGGACACATATTGACTGGTGGTGCTTCCATGAAAAGGTGGGTATGTTCCACTCACATGAACAAAGGCTGTAAAGCGGTGGTTTCCACCATAGATGACGCAATAGTATCAAAGAGAAAGATCCATACGCATGATCCAATTTACAAAAATCTTACACAATAAATAAATATAATATGGCGATTTTTTTTCTTACAAATCCTAACACATCCTGATCCTGAGGTGATAATAATTGACGGACCCGTTGGTCTAGTGGTTAGACACCCTGGCTGCTACCCGGTGGGTCGTGGGTTCGATTCCCACCAAGTGTGGGTGTTAGTTATCTATTTAAAGTATGTATTTACAAAAAAAAATGTATATAAGTATTAGTATCAGTTATCTGGTTTCCATAGTACAGGCTCTAGTTTGGGTTCGGATGACCGTGTGTCGTTTGTCCCAAGATTATTATATATATAACTTCTTATTTTACTCTCGACTCGACTGCCCCAGAAGGAGGGCTATCTTTTTCGAGAGTATATCATATATGCATGCATGTAAGTATGTATGTCTTTTTTAGCACAACCTACAGCCTAAATGGCTTGGTGGGTTTTGGCTTATATATCGATATGTCGATAATTTTTTCGGAGTTTCATAGGCTTATTAGTATTTTTTTCGAATAGCTAATTTTGCATTCTTCAGTCAGCATTTCATATTTTTTTTACTCAGATGCTACATTACACCAGGATTTGGGATTATGGTGTAATGTATTTCTATCTGCTAATTTTTATATGACATACTAGCCATTCGAGCGACACACTATTGTGACTGCGTTACTATTGTGACGAATTCGTTGTTCTGCCAAAGTAACCATAACCAGTTGTGTCACACCACTGAGACGCCATTATGGTGTCGCTTGAATGACAATTGTACGTAATTTTATTAAATACTAGCTGACCCACGCAGCTCCGCCCGCGCTGTGTTTATGTTAACTAAACTTTCAATAATATACATTCGCATAGAATACAAAACCTCCTTTTTGTAAAGTCGGTTAAAAACTTGGACCCACTTTGTACTTGCCCTCCGAAGCACGGAGACGTTTAGTTCAAATGGTGTTAAACGGTCACCCATCTATTTAATGACCTTACCTAACGTTGCTTAACCTGATCGATTTCCAAACATTGTTAACAACTGTCTATGAGTGTTCCCTTACAAATATTTATTATAATTATAATGAAAAATTGTTAAAATCGGAGCAAGCGTATAGCCAATTACACATTTTGACTTTAGTCCCCTCTCCCAAGGGAACCGTGCCGAATGTCGGGATAAAAAGTAGCCTATGTCCTACCTCGGAGTATTAACTCAAATCATGCCAAGTTTTGTTTCAATCCATCTAGTAGTTTGAGCGTGATGCTCAGCCGAGATACAGACAGACAGACAGACAGACAAAAAAAAAATACATTTTTGGCTTTAGTATTGGCTACAGAAAACCCTCCAAACATAATTTTCAAAATATCTTCAATGTACAGAATTGGACCTGTTACAGTTTTATTATAAGTATAGATATTTCTTCTTCTTCTATTAAAATTCTTTTTATAGCCCGCCTTTGTACATTGATATCATCAACGTATTGTTCAATTTACATGTAACTTTTGGTGTACAATAAAGTGTATTTATTATTATTTTATTATTAAAATTAGAAGCCTTGGATATCACATAGGTATCTCTTCGCTAAGTCACGTGAAGAGATATTTCATTTCTATACATTTGTTTTCTATTCTCTATCGTTAAATATTGGACATGACACACTATCAACTCTCAATTATACCGTGTGTAAATGAGCATACTTGGGCACAGAATACTTAATAGTGACTTGGGGCCTTGATTGAAAGCTGCGATGAAATCGAGAATGGTATAGCACACTAGGTTATTAAAAGCCAATTCACTCTAGTCTCTAAATATACACATTCAAAGTCAAAGTCAAAATATAGGCCCTACGGGAGGCACTTACACAAAAATAATTTCTATAAACTACCACTGGAGCGTAACGCTACTGAGAAGATCCGGCAAGAAACTCAGCGGGCTTGTCTAGACATTAGTCATTATAATCGTAGTCCTTAGCTGCATGTATTAGAAATGACGAAGCGAATTCGTGTATGGTAAATCACAGGTATTCGTAAATACTAGATAACAGTTGTTCCTGTGATATCATATATCTGTTATAAAATATTTGTTCTTCTGTTCTGTGAACAGTTATTTGTTATTTGTTCTCCCCATGTTCTAAGCCTGTTTTAAAGCATGAATGAAAGTGTTTAGTTTGAAAGTAGAAAATAATACGCGTGGTAATTGGAACACGACAACCCATAATTATAGGATGATATCAAACAATAATCTACTAGTACTCATATCTGTATTGTACGTGATTTATTTACTGATAGATCGTGCTTCGATAACAGGCTGTTATTTAATAACAGATAATGATATATGTTATTATTAAGTAACAGTAATAGGAATAACCGATTTCTTGTTTGACCTGTTATAACCCAAAACTAAGCGAATCGTTAAGTCCGAAATGATAAAACCCTCACAACGTCTTGGTGCATAGCTACCGTGCATTTCCTCGTCCGATGATAGAATCTAATCATGTAATTCTTGGGATTCTTGGTCAGCCTGAAGAATACCTAGAGGCTTGCAAAAATAAAACCCAATTTTTTTGTTACAGCTGTATTCGTGACGTCACGGAGAGGTAACTCTTTGCTTAGTCTTGATGGATACACTTTCTGCTACAAGAAAAGAGGCAAAGACCCTGGTGCTACTTCTTACAAGAGATGGTTATGTTCTACTCATATTAGTAAGGGCTGCAAAGCGGTGGTTTTCACCGTTGGCGACGAGATAGTGTCAAAAAATAATGTTCATACCCATGGCCGAACTTTCAAGAATGGTAAACAATAAATGACCATAATTTGGAGATCGTTTTTTTTTACTTCAAATATTAAAGAGTTATTTCTGCAGCAAAGTTGGTAGCTTTTCTTCTAATGTTGTCTTTTATTTTCGCGAATACTACACATTGTAATTAAACTACTCTGCCCGCTACTACTGGTCCGCCCGTGACCATGGGTGCTGCAAAGCATTCGAAACGACGGGAAAGTAAAACCAAAAATAAACCGTCATGTATTCCGTAAGATTAGTTTAATTACTAAGAAAAGTCTTTGCTTGTGGCGGCTTCGTGTGGCGGGTCACCCCCTTCCCTCCAATATGGTTGAGGGGAGTGATGGCTGCTGCTCGAGTCAACTCCTGCGCGGGTGCTGCTTGGGGGGACTGGTCCGACTACTATCCCTTTGGCATTTTAGTTTGTTGTATTTTCGTCGTATTATTTATTTTATTTGATATTTTGAACGGCAGGACACACTGTCGCTGGTGCTGATTTAATTGTAAAAAGACAAACTTTGTTTAAATAAATATGAAAAAATGACAAGCCCGCTGAGTTTCTTGCCGGATCTTCTCAGTTGAGGCCGCGTTGTGATCCGGTGGTATCTTTTAAAAAATTGACCGTTCAAAAGTGCTAGCGTTAAGCCTATTTGAAATAAAAAAATTGAATTTTGAATTTTAAAGTATTAATTGACTCTGAGTGTTGAAATAATCTGATTTTAAGAACTAGATTAATAATATTTTAACACTCATTGACGTTAGCGGCAGTAAAAGAGTCGTGTTAAGAAATGATTATAAAGCATATGGTTATTTTACAGCTGTATTCGTGAAGTCACAGAGAGGTAACACTTTAATCAGAGTGGATGGTTTCACATATTTCTACAGGAAAAGCGGCAGACAGACCGGCGATACTGGTGCCAAACGGTGGATTTGCTCTACTCACGGTAGTAAAGGCTGCAAAGCGGCTGTATTGACTGTTGATGATGTCATAATATCAAAGAAATATCTCCATAACCATGAGCGGACTTCCAAACAATTTCAAAAATAAAAGTAATTAATACACGTTGGAGATATTTTACTTCTAATTCGGATGATTTAACACCTGACAAAAAGTATTAATACTTATAAAATTATATTAAAATTTATAAGGTACAGTTAATTATTGTTGCTACATTTTTTTTGTTGTTTTATTCCTTTGATAGTTGGCGTTTTGTTCAAAATAGTAAAAATGCGTATTGCTAATTTTATCCATATCTTTAAAGCAGTATGCTAAAGGTTTTAACGCAGCGCTGTCATTTTGCGATCCCAATAAACTTTTCGGTGAAGGAAAAATCCGCAACACTTATTCGAAATGTTATTAAAAAGGTTAGGATTGGAAGATACAAACCTCGTAAATGTTGAAGGAATTGGTCGACCATATTTAAAACGTCGACGACAAAAGACTAAGTAGAATTGGAAGAGCACGAAAGCCTGAAAAATGGCCAATATTTTGGTCTAATTGTCATCATCATCATCACCAGTCGGAGAACGTCCACTGCTGAACATAGGCCTCCCCCTTGGAACGCCCCAATGAACGACAAGTAGCTATTTGCATCCATCGTATTTTTGATTATTAATATATAATCGATATCTTTACTCACTATAAGAGTATAAAGTGTTAATTAACTTCGAGTGTTGAAATAATTAGATTTTAAGAACTAGATTAATGATAATTTTAACACTAATTGACGTTAGTGAGTGCGGCATCAAAAGAGTTGTGTTAAGAAATAATTATAAAGCCTGTGATTATTCTACAGCTGCGTTCGTGATGCCACAAAGAGGTAACACTTTACTCAGAGTTGACGGTTACACGTTCTGCTACAAGAGAAGACGCGGACAGACCGGCGCTACTGCTACCAAAAGGTGGATTTGTTCTACTCACGGTAGTAAGGGCTGCAAAGCGGCTGTATTAACTGTTGATAATATCATAGTATCAAGGAAACATCTCCATAACCATGACCGGACATCCAAATTGTTTTAAAAACAAAAGTAAATAAGGCACTTTGGAGATAGTTTACTTCTAATTCGGATGATTTATAGTATTATAAATAGTATTAGTATTTATAGTTTTGTGATAAATAAAGATATAGGTATATTGTATAAAAATACTAAATACTAAATAAAAATACTAAATACTAGTTGCGACATTTTTGAGGGGTTTTATTTCTTTAATAGTTGGCGTTTTGTCCAAATTATTAAAAATGCGTGTTGACAATTTTAACCATATCTTTAAACCAATATGCTAAAGGATTCGCGATCCCAACAACCTTTTTGGTGAAGGAGAAACCCGCAAAAGCTTATTCGAAATGTTATTCAAAAGGTTAAGATTGGAAGATACAAACCTCGTAAATGTTGAAGGAAGTGGTCGGCCATATCGTTAGCGGGCCTGTTGGTCTAGTAGTTAGACACCCTGGCCTCTGACCAATAGGTCGTGGGTTCGATTCCCACCAAGTGTCTGGGTGTTTTATCCAAATAAGTATGTATTTACAAAAAAAAGTATTAGTATCAGTTGTCTGGTTTCCATAGTACATAGGCTCTGCCTAGTTTGGGATCAGATGACCGTGTGTGGATTGTTCCAGAATATTATTATTATTATATCTAAAAAGTCGACGACAAAAGACTTTAAGTAGACTAAATAGACTTGGAAGAGCGCGAAAGCCTGAAAAATGCCACTGCTGAACATAGGCCTCCCCCCTGGAACGTCACAATGAACGACAAGTACCTATTTGCATCCATCGTATTTTCGATTATTGAGTATGTTATAATCGATATCTCTACTCACTAACGGAGAATAAAGTGTTAATTGACTTTGAGTGTTGAAATAATCCGATTTCAAGAACTAGATTAATGATCATTTTTCAACACAATTGACGTTAATGAGTGCAACAGTAAAGGATTCGTGTTAAGAAATGATTATATAGCCTATGATTATTTTACAGCTGTATTCGTGAAGTCACAGAGAGGTAACACTTTAATCAGACTTGATGGTTACACGTTCTGTTACAAAAAAAGAGGCAAAGAGACCGGTGATACTTCTGCCAAAAGGTGGATTTGTTCTACTCACGTTACTAAAGGCTGCAGAGCGGGTTTATTGACTATTAACGATGTCATAGTATCAAAGAATAATCACCATAACCATAATCGGATTTACGAAAACTTTTAAAAATAAAAGTTATCAATGCAATTTGACATATTGTTTTACTTCCAATTCGAATGTATATCATACGAAATCACCCCCAGATGAGTTAAAGTATTATTAATTATGTGTAATCTACTTATAATTTTATATTAAAAATTATAAGATACCTATACTTATTGTTACGACATTTTTCAGTGATTTTCTTTTTAATCGTTGGCGTTTTGTCTAAATTATTAAAAATCGTGTTGAAAATGTTATCCATATCTTTTAACCAGTATGCTAAAAATTGGAACGAAGCGCAGTCATTTTGCAATACCAACAAACTTTTCGGTGATGGAAAAATCCGCAAAAGCTTATTCGAAAAGTTATTCAAAAGGTTAAGATAAGAAAATACAAACCTCGTAAATGTCGAAGGAAGTGGTCGACCATATTTGAAATGTAGACGATAAAGGAGTTTAAGTATCCTTGTAAGAGAACGAAAGCCTGACGACCAAAGATGACCTGCATTTTCATAATCATCATCTTCACCAGCTGGAAAGACTCACCCTACATTTTCATCATCATCATCCAAGCGGTAGCTGAACATATGCGTCCCGCTTGGAACGCCACAATGAACAACAAGTAGCTATTTGCATCCATCGTATTTTCGATTATTGAGTATGATTTAATCAATATCTCTACTCACTAACGGAGAATAAAGTATTAATTGACTTTGAGTATTGAAATAATCCGATTTCAAGAACTAGATTAATGATAATTTTTCAACACAATTGACGTTAGCGAGTGTGGCAGTAAAGGAGTCGTGTTAAGAAATGATTCTATAGCCTATGATTATTTTACAGCTGTATTCGTGAAGTCACAGAGAGGTAACACTTTAATCAGACTTGATGGTTACACGTTCTGTTACAAAAAAAGAGGCAAAGAGACCGGTGATAGTCCTGCCAAAAGGTGGATTTGTTCTACTCACGTTAATAAAGGCTGCAGAGCAGCTGTATTGGCTATTGACGATGTCATAGTATCAAAGAATAATCACCATAAACATAATCGGATTTACAAAAACTTATAAAAATAAAAGTAATTAATACAGTTCGACATTTTTTACTTCTAATTCGAATGTAAATCATACGAATTCACTCTCCGAACGAAAAGTTTTAGTTTGTATATGTATGTAGTTATAATTTTATATTGAGTATGATATAATCAATATATCTACACACTAACAGAGTATAAAGTGTTAATTGACTTCGAGTTTTGAAATTATCCGAATTCAAGAACTATATTGATAGTAGTTTTTTAACACTATTTGATGTTAGTGAGTGCGGCACTAAAGGAGTCGTGTTAGAAATGATTATAAACCCTATCATTATTTTACAGCTGTGTTCGTGAAGTCACAAAAAGGTAACACTTTAATCAAACTTGACGGTTACAAGTTCTGCTACAAGAGAAGACGCAGACAGACTAGCGCTACTGCTGCCAAAAGATGGATTTGTTCTACACACGGTAGTAAAGGCTGCAAAGCGGCTGTAGTGACTGTTGATGATGTCATAGTACAAAGGAAAAATATCCATAACCATGCCCGGACTTCCAAATTATTTTAAAACTAAAAGTAAATAATGCACTTTCGAGATATTTTACTTCTAATTCGGATGATTTAACCCTTGACGATAAGTATTGATATTTATACTTATAATATTATATTCTAGTTTATAAGACTCAGTTATTGTTGCGACATCTTACAGTGATTTTATTTCTTTTATTTTTGTATTTTTGTCCAAATGAGTGAATATTAAAAAAAATGTCATAAAAAATCTGTGTGTTGAAAATTTTATCCATATCTTTTAACCAGTATGCTAAAGGTTGGAACACATCGCAGTCAAAAATTGTTTGGTGAAGGAAACATCCACAAAAGCTTATTCGAAATGTTATTCAAAAGGTTAAGATTAGAAGATACAACCCTCCTAAATGTTGAAAGAAGTGGTCGATCATATATGAAATGTTAACCGCTAAGGAGTCTAAGTAACCTTGGAAGTGAACGAAAGCCTGACAATCAAAAATGGTTACATCTTCATCATCATCATCACCAGCCGGAAGACATCCACTGCTAAACATATGCCTCCCCCTTGGAACGCCACAATAAACAACAATCCATCGTATTTTCGATTATTGAGTATGATATAATCGATATATCTACTCAATAACAGAGTTTAAAGTTTTAATTGACTTCGAGTGTTGAAATAATCCGATTTGAAGAACTAGATTAATGATAATTTATTTGCTAAATGTTTGAGTTATAATTTAAATTAAAAAGATACCAAACTATATATTATCAAATAAATCGTGAGGTCGCGGAATAGTGGCAAGAACGCTGGCTGCATTTCCTGATTCATTGAGCGAGAAAAGAGCCAGCTCTCTTGTCACCAGTAGAGGCGATCAATCGTGGAGCACTCTTTTGTAAAAAGTTTATTGTGCTGGAGCTCCATGGACCAAACGTTTCCACAGCAAGCGGCATAAATATATGTGTATTTGCTAGAGATTCGTATTTGCGCTGCTATAAATGATCATATTTTAACACTAATTGACGTTAGTGAGTGCGACACTAAAGGAGTCGTGTTAGAAATGATTATAAAGCCTATGATTATTTTACAGCTGTATTCGTGAAGTCGCAGAGAGGTAACACTTTAATCAGACTTGATGGTTACACGTTCTTCCACAAGAAAAGGCGCAAACAGATCGGTGCAATTCGTACCAAAAGATGGATTTGTTCTACTCACGGTAGTAAGGGCTGTAAAGCGGCTGTATTGGCTGTTGATAATGTCATAATATCAAGTAAAAATGTTCATAACCATTCCCAGACTTACAAAAACCTTTATTTAAATAAAAGTAACTAACGCAGTTTCAAGGTATTTATTACCTCCGGGTGTTTAACCCCTAACGGAGATTATTAGTTTTAGTGTTCCATACATAGCTCAGTGAGCGAGCGCTTGCCTTGGAAACAAGGTGCGCAGGTTCGAACCCCGGCTCGCACATCTGATTTCTTGAATTAATCATGTGCGAATCGTCTTTGTGCGATTGTTACTAGCTTTCGGTAAAGGAAAACATCGTGAGGAAACCTGCATGTCTGAGAAAGCCTAACTAGCTTTCGAATGACGTGTGAAGTCCGCTAACCCGCACTTGGCCAGCGTGGTGGACTATGGCCTAAGCCCCTTCATCTTGAAGGGAGGCCAGGGCCCAGCAGTGGGACATAAACAAGGGCTGGTATTATACCTAAAAGGTAAAAAAGAAACCCTTATGGTCTGACTTCGTCTGTCTGTCGGTCTGTCACACCTCTATATATTTCAGGAACCACTGATGTTATTGATTTGAAACTTGGAATAGTTTTAGATCTTACTCACCCAACACCATCGCAAATGAAAAAAATATATTTTTTCTTTTACTTTTTTAATAATGGGGGTAGAAGTGGGCCATCAAAATTTCAAAGTGAGACTAGTATATCGATATATACTATATCATATGAAAGGGCTACATTTGCACATCTCGAAACAGATTTTTATTTTGGTTTATGTTACGCAGTTTTTGGCTGAAAATAAAAAATGTTAAAAAAATACCGTTCCCTGTCCCCGAAGTTTCTGGAGAAAAATTTGAAATAATTATGGATTATACTTGGATCTCAGAGAAAGTACCAAAGGAGTTAGTATCGCGTCGATTCCCCGAACAAATTTTTCGTGGCACTTTTGCGGGGTGCGGGAGGCGAAGTAAACACACACAGATACACTTTTACGCATACCCACACTATAGTAAACTCGCAACACATTCAAAAATATACGCACACAAATAAAGAATGACCTGAACATATGAACAAAAATTTGGCAGAGGGGGTTAGCGCATCATGCTCTCTCCAGTGATATCTCCTCTAAGACTTGGATGGATTTGTTTGGAATTTCTTGTTTTTTTTTACACGTACCCTGTATATACTTGAAGAAGAAATGAGGTTTTCAGGTTTCTGTTAAACCTGCCGTAATGCGTCAAGAGTATTTGCATAAAAGCCCAGAAGATTGTTTTAACACAGGGCATTTTAGTTTGTTGTATTTTCGTCGTATTTTATTTCGCTCTTTTGTTTTATCTTTCGAACGACAGGGCACACTGTCATTGACGCTCATCTAATTGTCACAACACAAACACTACACTAGTTACACAACCGCGTTGTGATCTGGTGGTAGGTTTAAAAAAATAATTGACCGTTTAAAAGTGCTACTGTTAAGCCTATCTGAAATAAATAATTTTTGAAATTTGTGGGTGGATTGGTCCCAGGATATATTATAAAAAACTATTTTAATTTTCAGCGGTATATGTTACGTCACAGAGAGGCACTTCGTTAATAAGCCTCGATGGTTACACGTACTATCAAAGGAAGGAGAAAGGGATCAAGAAGAGGTGGACATGTTCGACCCATATTAGTAAGGGCTGCAAAGCGTTTGTATGCACAATCGAGGACATTATAATATATCAGAAAAATGACCATAACCACTCTCCAGTTCTCAAAAATGATAAAGAATAAATACAGATAATTTGAAGTTTTTTTACATATCTATCTATACATATAAAATTACTTGTCCTGACTGACTGACTGACTGATTCATCAACGCACAGGCCAAACCGCTGGACCGAGAAAGCTGAAATTTGGACAGTAGGTTCTTCTTATGACGTAAGCATCCACTAAGAAAGGATTTTTGAAAATTCGACTCCTAAAGGGGATAAATGGGGTGTTTTCTTTTGTATGAAACTTTTTATTGTATGGTTCGATAGACTTGAAATTTATTAAAAAGATTCTCTAAATAACATTAATCAATACGTGTATCGCGAATTTTTGAAAACAACCTTTGGGGGTGTGTTAGGGGTTGGTAAACTCTGTAAGAAAATTGCGGGCGAAGCCGCAGGAAATTGATAGTCTTTGTACATGTATAAGTATACTTAATAATAATTGAAATACTATCCTTTTTTCCCACGGGGGAAGGTCACCGGGAGCGGTGGGGCCCGACCGGGGTATGTGGGATTCTTACGCACTAAAACCCCCGCGGCTGTCGCATCGGCACATGAGAAATATTATGTCCGTACTACCTTACTTACATGGGGTGATGGTACTACCCCATGTAAGGTGGATGAACTATCCCATTGAATTTGAAGGTATTACCTCATGTAAAGTGGAGGTACTACCCCATATAAAATTAAGGTACTACCACGTATAAAATTGAGGTACTGCTCCACGTCTGGTGTATGTACTACCCCATGTAAAGTGGATGCACTACCGCAGGCGGGCTACCACCGTGTCCTACCTCTCTAGAGTCCAGTTAATGATACTAAAACCCATGATCATTTTATAGTTCTGTTCGTGAAGTCAAAAAGAGGTCGCTCTTTAATTAGTGTTAATGGCTACACACCTCTGATTTCTTTAATCATGTGCGAATCGTCTTTGTGCGATTGTTACTAGCTTTCGGTGAAGGAAAACATCGTGAGGAAACCTGCATGTCTGAGAAAGCCTAACTAGCTTTCGAATGACGTGTGAAGTCCGCCAACCCGCACTTGGCCAGCGTGGTGGACTATGGCCTAAGCCCCTTCATCTTGAAGGGAGGCCCGTGCCCAGCAGTGGGACATAAACAAGGGCTGGTATTATTAATGGCTACACGTACTGCTACAAAAGAGGACACATATTGACCGGTGGTGCTTCCATGAAAAGGTGGGTATGTTCCACTCACATGAACATAGGCTGTAATGCGGTGGTTTCCACCATAGATGACGCCATAGTATCGAAGAGAAAGACCCATACGCATGGCCCAACTTACAGAATTATTACACAATATTTTTTTTTAAACAGTACAAATATGTATACAGTATGGAAACTACCTACAAACGCTCGAAACGGCACACTCACACAAACATGCGCGTCGACGAGAGCTCTAAGCGAATGTCGCGATGCCGTCAGTTGTGCGTGCCGCGAAGTTTTTCTCCGCGATCTTTTTAAAAATGCCAGCACAAGCGTATTGCACAGTATACGGCTGTTTGAACTCAGCTTCTTCAAAACCGGAGCTATCGTATTTTAAATTGCCTGCTGATTTTAAAAGGTAAAAATGATAGGTATATTGTTATTGATATATTATTGTATCGTTATATTTATAGGTCTCTTGTCACCAGTAGAGGCGATCAATCGTGGAGAACTCTTTTGTAAAAAGTTTATTGTGCTGTAGCTCCATGGACCAAACGTTTCCACAGCAAGCGGCATAAATATATACGTATTTGCTAGAGAGTCGTATTTGCGCTGCTATAAATTATATTTCATTGATTTATAATTCAGATATAATTTAACAAGTAGTAGTACTTCCAATCTACTAGCGAGTTACGCACGTTTAGAGACGTAAAACTGTGTTTTTTTTGTACCACCAGTTACGTCACGGACGGTCCAGACAGCTCATTCTTTCTTTTTGCGCAGCGACGAGCGCACGCGCCTAAGCAAAAACAGTTTAGTGATATTAAAATATAAAAAATATTAATAAATGTGGGCAACATCGTGATCGGCTGCGAGCCTATCGCGATAATATAAGTAGCTGCGAGCCATTTGTGATTATCGATGAATAAATTAGCAATTGTGTGTCGGATAATACCAAGTATTTTTAAAGTTACCCACATATTATTTGAATTATTATCTTCGAGTCAAATATATCTACAGTCAAGGAAAAAATTACAACTGACAATAAAATGTCTTATATAATCAAAACAAAATGATTAAAAGTTAACAAAGTCTTGATTGACCGAGAGTCAATTACGACAGCATAAATAGCTGCGAGCTAATTATGAGTCATGGATTCATGATAAATTAATTCAGTTGATGCATCTAATTGATTATCTATAGGATGCAAGACAAGTTACAAGGTCCGTAGATTTCTGTTAAGTAAGACATAAATACTGGTAATATGCATAGGAAATACGGAAAACCTATTGATGCTAGTCATCACAGTGAAATGATTGGCTGCGAATTAATCATTTTGAGCCAAGGCTTATAACAAATGAGGTAGGAAATGCGCGCAATCTCAAAAAGATATTCACGCACCTACCCACTAGTCATTTTATCTAAAAGAATACCTACTAAATATAGGTTACACAAGATGCGATTAATATTTTTTCTGCTCAACTACCCACCACTTTTTATTTTTATTTTCATTCCGTGCATTTACACTCATAATATGATGAGCCCCGAGTCTGTTTGAACTACCAACGGGTCATCAACACGAAAGCGGCTCTGCCTAAGCGGTTCAACTATCACAAAGTGTGATTGTGTATCGCTACATCCTAGTTTCAATTCCCAGGTTGAGCAGTGTTATTAGGAAGTTTTTCACGGGGGTTTCATAAGGAAATCCCCTGCTGGGTATCCAAAAGGCAACCCTCTGGTGGATCTTGGTTGAGAAACGTGAAATGCCTACAAGGCAAGCCTATCCTATCGCCACAAAAAAAAACTTATACTTTGTAATATTATCGGCAGAATACAAATATATTGTACTCTTCTACTGGTCCCGTGTTGTAATACGGGACACATGATGTACGTTTCTATATAAAAGTATATAATATAAAAGTAAGTACCAAACCGAACCTAATGCAAAACAATTAAGTTCCATATAATGCCGGCCTTGAACTTTTGCTGTGTAAAAAAAAAGTATTAATAAATACATGGCAATCTGGGTTGTGACAAAAGCACTACACCCTATACGCCAAGACGACAGGAAAAGGAGGCATGACTCATTCCGTGTCAGTGTGAAAATCACAGGTATTCATGTCTTATTGGTCAGTCAGTAACATCTTCTGGGTCTAATAGCCTAAGGTGCGCCCAGTGATCATATGTTGTTATTTATTATACTCTAGTCGAAGTGGATTTTGCTTTCACACCAACAGCATGATAATTGATAAACAAGTTCACAGATAAGGAATACAAATCAAAACTCCTGAATCATCAGCCCCTGCCACACCTTGTAGAAGAACTGGGCGGGACCTTCTCGCCGCCCTGGAAAAGGGGGGGGGGGAGATAAGGGGAAGGCCAACAGCAGCAGCGCTAAAGGATACCTACTGGACTAACACGTACGCCTCATCATGTAAGGTACAACATGCATTCTGAATTAGATTCTAAATGTTGGCCACATACATATGTGTATTACTTGTATAATTATATAAGTAACAAATTTCTCAGCCATGTTAACGTGGATATTATGAAAAAGACTTTTCATGCTACCTTTGTTGAAAGAAGTAGGTAATTAACTAAAACTAAATAGCACCACATCCAAACGTTACTTACATTCTAAGCTAAGATGTGGATGCGTATATTGCAACATATACATAAACTTAGTATCGTTATTCCATTGGACACCTTTAATGAGAAAAAAATATTATATTTTTAGTAAAGTTCAAAGCAGATAATTTATAATGTATTTAATGTATTTTTATGGAAAACAGAAATGAATGAAATGAATTCAGTTCTTTACATTGCAACAAGAAAATAATATACCCAAACCGGAAGTCTAACCCTTTGCAGTTGCATTGTTAGATCATAGGTATATATTACAATTATAAAATATATTCGAGGCCAAACCCTAAGTTCGGCAAGGGATTCATTTAAGATCTGAAATATTTATAGAACAGTTTTAAAATCATTACCACAGATTTCAGAACTTTCTAACAGTTTAATGATAGAAATGGACTATATACTTACGTTAATTAACACTAGTGTGTCATACCGACCATAAGATTCCCAGTCTGAAATTACCGGTACTAGTAACAACAATATTATAATGTAAAAATATATTATATTATAATTTGTATAGTAGTAGCCTCACAGCCGTATTCGGCTACAGCGACTGCTTCAGACGCTCCAGTTATTTGGGAGAGCTATTGTGTTTCAGCTCTCTGGTGTGCTCTCAGGTGACTGGCATACCCTATCTTTGCACTAAACGTGCGCCCGCAGAGAGCGCACGTCAGCACACCATTTAAATAATTATAATTTATGGCTGCTGGTGGCCGGGACTTAAGATCATCTCTTTTCTTGTCCAAATTAGACTTTCGCTCTAGTTCAAATTCGCAACCTTTCTTTTGAACGAGGTTCCGCCACTCAGAGCGCTGCGATGCCAAACACTCCCACTGTGAGGGCTCAATTTTGCAGTTTTTCAAGTGCCTTTTCAGAACGTCCTTATACCTTAAATACTGGCCACCGCATTTCCGCTTACCGTACTGGAGTTCAGAAAAGAAGATAATTTGTATATAAATATAATGTATATAAATCTACCTTCTACGGTACCGAGAATAATATCGATGAGAATAGAGGTTAAATAACCTATCAATCTTATCATAGAACATATTTTTGAAAGTTTTGTGGCATAATCACATATTGTTTTAAATTACAGTGTAAACACACACACACACACATACTCTCGTACGTTTGGCCTTAACGGTTCTAGAATTTTATTAGAATTTTGTAATTAAATTTATTGTAACAGTTTTATTATTGCAATAGATAAAATAAGATACATCGAACTCATAATGGCATACTTTTTTGCCGGTGGTAATAAACACCGTGCAATTCGGTTGTTGTAGAAAAATAATCATCTAACTCAGACTATACAGGTTCGGCCATATTCCTATGATGATGATTATCTTGATTATCTTGGCATATACGCATAGCGATAACAATTTAAGTTTATGAAATCAAAAACTAAAAATAAATAAAATTATTAGAATTAAATAAAAAAAATATAAAAATACAAATTTAGAATATACACTTATAAAAAAAAAGTGTAAAGGTATATTTAATTGAGGGGGGCTTGCCAGGCTGGCATGAGAAGTGTATCCGTAGCGTTTCTCATGATAAATATTCCTCGAACGATTATTCTGATTGGAAACATCATTTTGGTCTTTAAATTTATGTTACAGAAAGCTTAAGCCTAACTAACTAAAGGTGCTATGGGCATAGCACCTTTAGTTTCATCACACCAAATTCAACTTGCTTGCCCATCAAAAACAAGACAGGTATGCATATGCAGCATACATCCACTAACATACAATCCTGGGTAAGTTAATTTATTTTCATATCTTCGCCATTAATGTCAATGTCACGTCGAGGTAATCGATGACTATACTACGGGAAATCATAGTCCTTTTCCCAAATTTAAAATATTGGCCATGGGCCACTTCTACACCAAACTAACCTGTAGACAACATGCATTAATGTGCCTTTCACTTAATAATGAGGTCCGTCGATGAAAAATACCATAAAAAGTATAGTGTTCCGTCAAAACTATCGTATGTACATAATATGATATCGCCCTCTACATAAAATACAGATTTCTGACATGACGAAGACAGTGATATTGGATCATTATTTCTATTATTAAAATTTTATCGTATATTCTGCTCACAGAATTAGAGCTATATAGAGTTCATGAGTATAAACTAAAACCTGCTTGTTTCGGACACAAGTATACATACATATATGCACTAATACTCGTGACCTGCAAATGATATTTAATCACGTAGCTAGGGGTCCCGAATTTCGAATTAAATAAGTTTAGACAAGTTGTCTAACAAGTAACTGCAAGTTCAAATACTTATATACGGATAACTAATAAATATATGTAAATACCTAATGTCCTAAGCACGCAAGAAGAAGTTGAGATTGTTATAACGAAAGTGTTAGAACATCGGCCCTTTGATATTTTAGCTCTATTTTAGTTCGTCTCTAACAAGCGAAATATACATTTTGTCTTTAACGACTATATCTTTGTAATAAAATATATAAATATAATAATAAAATATATATAAGGACAACTAACATGCTAAAGGTAACTAACGTGGATCACCCACAGCTTAACCAATCAGTCAGTAAATTAAACAAGGTATTTCTAAAAAACATAGATTAGAGTGTTTCTAAAATCGCCTTGCGTGCATAACAAAAGTCACCTCACCCGCACGATTTGCGGGTCTTAGCAGGTACCTACTCCTAATGTCGTAATTAGGAAAATCGTCAGCTGAACTAACTCATCCGTGGTTTTTGACCATTCTTCTTCTTTTTATTATCTACCATTCCTATGTTGTGACTGAATGACTAAAGTACTAAGAACACAAATGATATACATATAATTATTACCTATTATAACGCTGTTTAAAAATCTACGGGAGTTTATGGTTATCAGTATAACTAATATTTTGCTTAGAAATAAAAAACGATCTATACTATCGGAACAAAACTTTACTCACTAAACATCTACTTGTTAAATTATATCTGAAGTATAAATCAATGAAATATAATAGATGATCAAACGAACTTCTTGAAGTGACGTTCTATCATTATTATATGAGTTGATTTATACGAAGATATAAAGACCCGCCCACACATGATTAAATCACATAACACATGTTCAGTTAATTTAACCCTAAAATAAGGTTTTGTTGATCCATAGGCATAAACATAATCTCTAAAGAATGAGCTGTCTGGACCGTCCGTGACGTAACTGGTGGTACAAAAAAAACACAGTTTTACGTCTCTAAACGTGCGTAACTCGCTAGTAGATTGGAAGTACTACTACTTGTTAAATTATATCTTCGTATAAATCAACTCATATAATAATGATAGAACTTCACTTCAAGAAGTTCGTTTGATCATCTATTATCATATTTTAACACTAATTGACGTTAGTGAGTGCGACACTAAAGTAATCGTGTTAGAAATGATTATAAAGCCTATGATTATTTTACAGCTGTGTTCGTGAAGTCACAAAAAGGTAACACTTTAATCAGACTTGATGGTTACACGTTCTTCCACAATAAAAGGCGCAAACAGATCGGTGCACTTGGTACCAAAAGGTGGATTTGTTCTACACACGGTAATAAAGGCTGCAAAGCGGCTGTAGTGACTGTTCATGATGTCATAGTACAAAGGAAAAATATCCATAACCATGCCAAACCCGCACTTCGAAATTATTTTAAAATTAAAAGATATGTTACTTCTAATTCGGATGATTTAACCCTTGACGATAAGTATTGATATTTATACTTATAATATTATATTCTAATTTATAAGATTCAGTTATTGTTGCGACATTTTACAGTGATTTTATTTCTTTTATATTTGTCTTTTTGTCCAAATGAGTGAAAATGCATATTAAAAAAATGTATTAAACAATCTATGTGTGTTGAAAATTTTATCCATATCTTTTAACCAGTATGCTAAAAATTGGAACACATCGCAGTCAAAAATTGTTTGGTGATGGAAACATCCACAAAAGCTTATTCGAAATGTTATTAAACGACCGCTTTTAAAGGGTGTTTCAAATATGCTTGTTGGAACAATATACATCCTCCAATGAGATCCCTGAAAACAAAGAACACATTTAAGTATCATTTAAAATAGTATCTTTTGCAAGTACAAAAAAGTATCTAAAATTGTTATTTATTTTTATAATATCGGCTGTAAATGTCATCAGACCTTGAGCGTCCCGTTCAATGAAGTAACGTCAGCCCTTGCGGATTGTTAATCTTGAATTGGCTGGTGGGGCGAGAGCGAGTGAGAGCGTCATGTGTTCATGTCGTGCGCCGCGCACGCCAGGCGCCAGGTGATCAAGGTGCGGTTAAATTTTACTTTTATTACTTTTTATTTTTTAGACAGTTTTTTTAAATTAATTGTTTGATCCATTTGTCTTGTTAGTTTTAAGTTAGCATACTAAATATTCTTAGTTAGTTTAAGTTGTTTTTGGTGATCTAGGGTTGCGTTCGTGGGGTCACTTAGGGCTTGCCCCTGAAAACCAGCGTTGTGTTGTGGCTTGTTCCTCAACACAGCATTAAGCTGAGTGGGAGCCCTGTTTTACACAGACGACGTGTATTTAATAATGTACTCTAATCAAATTTGTTGTATTCTGTGTGGAATAAAATGCATTCTATTCTATTCAATTCTTTTTTTATTCAAAAAGTTAAGATTAGAAGATACAACCCTCCTAAATGTTGAAAGAAGTGGTCGATCATATTTGAAATGTTAACCGCTAAGGAGTCTAAGTAACCTTGGAAGGGAACGAAAGCCTGACAATCAAAAATGGTTACATTTTCATCATCATCATCACCAGCCGGAAGACATCCACTGCTAAACATATGCCTCCCCCTTGGAACGCCACAATAAACAACAATCCATCCTATTTTCGATTATTGAGTATGATATAATCGATATATCTACTCAATAACAGAGTTTAAAGTTTTAATTGACTTCGAGTGTTGAAATAATCCGATTTGAAGAGCTAGATTAATGATAATTTATTTGCTAAATGTTTGAGTTATAATTTAAATTAAAAAGATACCAAACTATTTATATATTATCAAATAAATCGTGAGGTCGTGGAATAGTGGCAAGAACGCTGGCTGCATTTCCTGATTCATTGAGCGAGAAAAGAGCCAGCTCTCTTGTCACCAGTAGAGGCGATCAATCGTGGAGCACTCTTTTGTAAAAAGTTTATTATGCTGGAGCTCCATGGACCAAACGTTTCCACAGCAAGCGGCATAAATATATATGTATTTGCTAGAGAGTCGTATTTGCGCTGCTATAAATTATCATATTTTAACACTAATTGACGTTAGTGAGTGCGACACTAAAGTAATCGTGTTAGAAATGATTATAAAGCCTATGATTATTTTACAGCTGTATTCGTGAAGTCGCAGAGAGGTAACACTTTAATCAGACTTGATGGTTACACGTTCTTCCACAAGAAAAGGCGCAAACAGATCGGTGCAATTCGTACCAAAAGATGGATTTGTTCTACTCACGGTAGTAAGGGCTGTAAAGCGGCTGTTTTGACTGTTGATAATGTCATAATATCAAGTAAAAATGTTCATAACCATTCCCAGACTTACAAAAACCTTTATTGAATTAAAAGTAACTAACACAGTTTCAAGGTATTTATTACCTCTAATCCGGATGTTTAACCCTTAAGGTATAAAAGGAACCCTTATGGTCTGACTTCGTCTGTCTGTCAGTCACACCTCTATATATTTCAGGAACCACTGATGCTATTGATTTGAAACTTGGAATAGTTTTAGCTTACTCACCCAACCCCATCGCAAATGAAAAAAAAAAATTTTTTCTTTTACTTTTTTAATAATGGGGGTCGAAGTGGACCATCAAAATTTCAAAGTGAGACTACTATATCGAGTGGGGTATCATATAAAAGGGCTTCATTTGCACATCTCGAAACAGATTTTTATTTTGGTTTATGTTACGCAGTTTTTTGCTGAAAGTCAAAAATTTAAAAAAAATACCGTTAAGACTAAGAAAATACTTTGAAGACCATCAACTCTTTTCCGAGTCGAGGTAGATCCCTACCCTATTTTGTATACAATACACATTTTTCATTACTGCGTGGCGTGGCGGCAAAAACAACTTTGTATTACCAAGCCATTTTTGATGCCGCGTTGCAATATACGTAGGGTCGCATAATGTTGTCTTTTAATTACGCGTATACTACACATTGAAACCAAACTACTTTTACGGATTTTATCGCTGTTTGTTTCAGATTTTTAAATCTAACATAAACCGCGATTAAATCCGTAAAAGCAATTTGATTTCAATATATACGGAGGATCGGTTTTACGGCTGCATAATGAACTTGTAATCATTTTTAAATTTATTTGAAATAGGACATAAGAACATTTTGCATAACCAAAATGGAACAATTATAGAATTGATGATTTGTTTATTTTACAGTGGTGTTTGTGAAATCACAAAGAGGCAACTCTTTGATAAGTCTTGAGGGATACACGTTCAGTCACAAGAAAAAAGTAAATTTGAACAATGCTACTTCTATGACGAAGAGGTGGATATGTTCCACTCACAAGAATAAGGGCTGCAAAGCCGTTTTATACACGCTTGACGACACCATAATATCAAAGAAAAATATCCATAACCATGAACCGATTGAGAGATACCGTAAAATAAATTAATATCGAAGATATTTATCTACTTATGAATAGAACAGCCTTAGCGAGCAACATTTTCATCAAAAACTTGACACACTTGTAATAACAATTTTTGAAGAAAATTTGCCTAATTTCGTGCCTGTTGCGTGTAATTTTATAATAGTGAGAACTATGATAAAATTACTGAATGAGACTACAGCTTATTATCATATATATACTTTGTAAAATAACTGAAGAATTTTTATTTTTTTTAATATTGGCAGTTATAAAAAGTGATGAGTATGAAAAAATGTCCAAAGGCCGCTCTTTCATCATCATAATCTAAACGACGTCCACTTAGAAGTAAATACTTGCCGTAATCCCCAACGCTTGCAGGCGTCTTGGAGGTTGCAGTATAGGCGGTAGTTATCCAATAGAAAGAAGCTGTTGCCCGTCTTCTTGTGTTCCCATAGGCCACACCAAGATCATTTGAAAAACGCGCGCAAAAGGCCAGTATTGTTTGAAAAAGGCGTCGTGCGGGCGCCCGCGGCAAGCGATACTGGTCTGTTACGTACTGTAGATAAAGTTTAAAATTCTTTCACACTGAAAGTACGCTGCCGGCCGCTGCCATCTTGGTGTGAATTGAGCCTTAGTCGCCTCTAACGATACCCAAAGGGAGGAGATGGGTGGGTGCTATTCTTACCCGGACACCCCATGAGTAAAGGCCACTGGCCTATAGATATTTAATTTTAATGTCCTTGATTAATAAACTTTTTATCGTACGAGAAATCCAGATGTTTTGCTGCACTAATAAAGTTTTTCTTGAGACTTAACTATTTACATTTTAAGAATTACTTTAATCTTTTTTAATAGTAGAAGTAAGTATATTTGGGTGTATGAGTTGAACCATATGTTGCCTTATGTGGTTATAAATTTTCTATACGTTGACTTATTTTAAATCTAAAGACGGAAACACACTTTACTGTCGTGTCGTGACGTGTCGATTAAATACATTTAGAATGGTGCGTTGCGACACGTGTAAGCAAGCTTTTATGTAACCAATGTGCTTCTGACGCGTCATGACACGAAGCATAGTGTGTTTCCGGAATAAAACTACAGCGAAAGCTGTTATTTTTCGTGTTTGTATAGAAAGTCAAATGTGATGTAGGTACTTATATGTTTTGTTCTTTATTATATAATGGATCATGAAACGTTTTTGCGATAAAACAAACTTTCACAGTTATTATATTTTAAAATACATAAAATGTTTCAAAGTTTTACGATATGGTTGCTTTATAATGTTGTCTCTCTATACTTATAATAAAACTGTAACAGGTCCAATTCTGTACATTGAAGATATTTTGAAAATTATATTTGGAGGGCATTCTATAACCGATACTGAGGCCGAAAATGCAATTTTTTTAATTTTTGTCTGTCTGTCTGTATCACGGCTGCGCATCACGCCGAAACTACTGAATGGATTCAAATGAAACTTGGCATGATTTGAGATCTTACTACGAGGTAGGACATAGGATACTTTTTATCCCGTAATCTAGCACGGTTCTTTTGGGAGAGGGGATTAAAGTTTTATAAATTTTTCTTCATAATTATAATAAATATTAGTAAGGGAACACTCATAGAGAGTTGTTATCAAGGTTTTGTAATCGATCGGGTTAAGCAACGTTAGGTAAGGTCATTAAATAGATGGGTGACCGTATAACGCCATTTGAACTAAACGGGTCCGTGCTTCGGAGAGCAAGTAAAAAGTGGGTCCCAGTTTTTAACCGACTATAAAAAAAGAGGTTATGTATTCGATGCGAATGTCTGTTATTAAAAGTTTAGCTAACGTAAAAATAGCGCATGCGGAGCTGCGTGGGTCAGCTAGTTTATAATACTTTTGATATACTTTTAAATAACATTTATCGCGGTTTATTTTAGATTTTACTTCGATTTTATTAATTTTACAGCGGTGTTCGTGACGTCTCAGAGAGGTAAATCTTTAATACGTATTGATGGTTACACGTTCTGTCAGAAGAAGAAAGAGGATACCTCTTCACTCAGCAAGAGGTGGATATGTTCCACTCACATGAACAAGGGCTGTAAAGCGGTTCTGTGTACTGTTGAGGATGTCATAGTATCAAAGAAAAACGTCCATAATCATGATCCAATTACTAGAAACCTTTATTGAATTGATTGTCAGACCTAGGCCCCAAGTATGCTGATTTTAATTACAATACACAATATTGAGACTTCAGTACGACATTATTGCTTATGGCAAATATATTATTGTGTTCTTGAATATTTTAGTCTGGATATTAAAATACCTATAAGTATATATATGTAACTGCAACTGCCGCAATTATAAACGAGTGTCACTAATTGAGTGTTAACTATTACTAATCAACTTTTCAGAATCAGATTATTTCGACACTCGATGCCGGCTGATATTATTTTCTGTTAGTGAATAGAGATTACGGTTATCTCGTACTTAACAACAAAATATTAGCGTTAATAAGCAGATTCAAATAAGTATGAAATAATGAAAATTAGCGCTAGTTGAAGTTTGTGAGTGTGGCAGTATATTATGTACTTGTTCGTTTGTATTTTACTGACGTATCGATTGTGTTTTGTTTCTATTATAAAATGTCGTTGTTATTCTTCGATTCTCGTTCGAATTCTTATCTTGGATAATTCACACGCATTAATAGATAGTGTGTGTGATTTGTCCATGATAAAAATCTAGAATCTAGATACCATCTATATTATTGATGCTCTATACGGTCAACTGCATTGCGGTATTGACTGTAAGCAAAACAAAAGCGAGTAAAAATCATGTCGATTTTGGGTGATCGCTTTGGAATGTATGTGTAATAAAACAACAATAAGATTAGGGGCTAGATGACTGAAAACTTTTCTTCTTTCTTTGAATGTATTCCTCTTGAGCATGTTGGAAGAGATTTTATTAGAAATAAGCATTGCCGTAGTATTATTATCCTAAAGCTTATTCTGTATGTGTACGTAAATATATAATTTTTACAAAAAGTTTCTTTTTTTTTGCGGTTAATCGGTCTTCAGACAGTCCAAATAGAAGAATTTAACGATTCTATCATTTATTTTATAGTTGTTTTTTTTGTATGTTTAAAATTGTTACAGTTCTTTATATTTTTCAGTAATTTATGTGAATTCAAGAAGAGGAAAGCCTCTAATAAAGCTTGGTCCGTACACGTTTTTCCTCAAGAATGTCAACGATTCTTCCAAGACAAAACGGTGGGCCTGTTCGACCCACCGTAGTAGAGGTTGCAAAGCAGTTATACACATGTTTGACGAAACCATAGTGTCCATGAAAAATGTCCACAACCATGACCCAACTTATGTTTATCGCAGATAAACTAATTTACGGTGGGCCTGTTCGACCTACCGTAGTAGGTTACAAAGCAATTAAGTATAGATACACTTGTTTGACGAAACTATAGTGTACGTGAAAAATGTCCAAAACCATGACCCAGCTTACGTTTATCGCAAATAAACTAATTTACGGTGGGCCTGTTAAACTAATTCAATTTGTTTTATTTTATTAAGTACAATTAAAACACTACTACATCTTTAACAATTATATATGCTGGACCGCTGTAAATTCATGAATTTAATTAAAAGATAATGTAATTTCTAATTTATGTATCATATTTACTAACTAAAGAACGTGCAATTTCTACCACCTTAGTTCACCGTACTGTCAGATTTTATTCCTCGAAGCAAAACTTTACAAAGATTACTATATCCTGTTATGAACCTCTATAGCTAGTGATACTACTGGGCTCAAGATACTTATCGGTTATGTCAACGGGCGGTGGCGGGATGCTAGCTTAAAGGCAAGGCACTGAGGTGCAGGTTCCCCTCTCATATGCCGCTGCGATAGCAAGGGGTTTTATTCTCCTATTAAGCCGGCAGGCCCCCACAGGCACGACAACTCGCCTCCGTGGAGGATGGGGTTCGGGAGTATCTTGGCCCACCCCCGAATGAGATTCTACGGGCCTTTTATATCCGAAAATAAGGCTTTTCACCGACGGACGAGGTATGCTACAAGAGGAACAGCCGCTGGCAGGCCTCGGACGAGTACACAGATAACCTGGGCCCATCGCCGTAGCGGAATGAGGTTACCGTGGGATTTTATTCAGTATGAGTATGGCATTACCCACACTTCTATACCTGTGGTATTGTGGGAATCCATGAGGGTTTCTCCACATTAAAAACATGGGTGTCGTTTACCGTTGGTCGTACGTCACGCTGGTAATTAAATTAATAGTAAGAAAATGTAACCAAAATTTAATATTAATACTTATTCTCTTTTATAGCTGTTTTTGTAACCTCGAAAAAGGGCAAGCCTTTAATAAGGCTGGGCAGTTACACGTTCTATCATATAAAGACAGGAGCGACCGGTTCATCTACTACCAAGACAAGATGGGTGTGCTCCACCCACTTTAATAAAGGTTGCAAAGCGGTCATATACATGGTCGATAACTTTATAGTGACGGCGAAAAATGACCATAACCACGACCCAACTTTCAGCTATCTTAAATAGATCAATTTAATCATCGATACAATACAATATTTAAACTAGATAAAGTGTTACGGCCCGAATAGTGGCACATAGAAATAGCCGCGCGAGAGCGACACTCCTATCGGCTAAAATAATTTTGTCAGCCTGTGGCTTGAAAAGAAATAGCGACACAAGCGCCCGCGAGACGGTTGTGTCGCTATTTCTTTTCAAGCCAAAGGCTGACAAAATTATTTTTGCCGATAGGAGTGTCGCTACTAGACAGTAGCAACACTCCTATCGGCTCGTATAGACATACCAAACTGTCAAACTACACGTCATAATAATAATACTGTTCTCGTTTTCGCCGCCAGTACAGATAAGTCCAGGTTAGATTTTAGATGTAATTTTGTTAGTGAATGTTTATCTAGTTTAAATATTATATTGATGAATTTAATTGTGTCCTTAGTCAATAGCGATAACTAGTTGAGAACGTATTTCAGTACAAGATCAATTCGATGTGCGTGTGTAAAAATGATTGTGTTAGGGCTTGCATAATAAAGAGTTTTGACTTCGACAGTTATTTTAAAATTAAATCCAGTCATGCGTGTCCAAGTGCTTGTACAAACACAGGTACATTATTTTACCCTCACAATGGTAGGCGATGGGACGAAAGACCGACACGACCGGGGAGAGATCTGGTGCCTACACTACATGCCAACCCGACAATATCCTACTTTTTGACGATTTGTACCTAACAATATTTGTAGTACTAACTACACAAAGTTGTTTCTCTCTATGTGATTTGAAATCACGACTTTCGGCTTGCAGTTTGATGTAGTGAATTCACATGCCAATATACAGATTATGAAACAATGTATTGATAGGCGGCCGCATCGGCAGTGTTTACTTGCATGTGACGTCATCTGAGTCAGGTGATCCATGTTATCTATAATAGGTGGTAAGTCCTTTGTACAAAGGTCCAGGTTGACACCAACGCAGTGTCAGATATTCTGCCGCCAAGCAGCAGTGCGTAAACATTTCTGTGTTCCGGTGTGTGAAGGGCACTGTAGCTGGTGAAATTACTAGAAACAAGAGACTTAATAAGCAATGTATCGGGTTATGAACGTTAGTGCCATAGATACAGCAATCTATATGCAGGCATGTCGCTTTATCTCGTCACTAGGATAAACAAATAAAAAAGTATTTTTTGTGGTATTATTTTTTATTCATATTTAATTTTGGACAGTAGTATTGAAAATTATGTAGAGAAGTAACTGACGATAGTATATTGTAACTGTGATAGCAAACAAGAAAAGAATTTCTTAAAAAATAAACAAATACCTTAACAAACTTATCTTCTCTTACAGTCGTTTTCGTGAATTCAAAAACAGGTAAACCTTTGCTAAA
The DNA here is from genome assembly GCA_911728495.1 of Furcula furcula. Lineage (NCBI taxonomy): Eukaryota > Metazoa > Arthropoda > Insecta > Lepidoptera > Notodontidae > Furcula > Furcula furcula. Next base: position 6,704,324 of record OU452254.1, on the reverse strand, counting down.
GCTCGGTGATTACACGTTCTACTATAAGAAGAGAGGGAACCGCCCGAATTCTGTCAAGAAAAGGTGGGTTTGTTCCACCCATTCTCGTAAAGGATGCAAAGCTATTATACACATGTCTGAAAACACCATATCGACCGTGAATAATGTCCATAACCATGACCCAACTTTTAGTTACCTTAAATCTTTAAAGTAATAAATATGTCTTCAATGTCTTAAATAATATAACATTTCTTTTTCAAGTTAATAATAAATTAATATTTATTTACTTTGTAATGGCATTTTTATTTGACGTAGTCGCGCCCTTTTTACACTACTTAGTTTTAGCCGGTCTTTTGCAATCCGATTTGCTTGATTTTTAGGTGATATCACGATCCTTAAGTTTCCCATTAGACTTTACGAAACCTAATCAAACTTTATTTTAATCGGGAATTAACGCGATTTGCACCAACCGTGGTCACAAGCAGATTCACTGCCGAACCACAGTAAGTACACAAGATCTGATGAACAAATATGTAGAATGATCAATACAATTTACCTTTTAGACATGTAATTTATAAATAAGTAAAATTAGACTAAATTTAAATAAATTTACTGTAACAAATTTTCAAAATTAATAATTGTAAATACATAGGGCGTGGGTTCGATGCCCATAATGATGGGTGTTATATTATATATTTACAAAAAAAAGTATTTATCAAAATCAAAAATCATTTATTTCAAATAGGCTTAACACACTTTTGAACGGTTAATTTTTTTTTTAATCTACCACTGGATCACAACGCGGCCTCAACTGAGCAGATCCGGAACTCAGCGGTCTTGTCATTTTTTTCGCATTTTTTTTTAAACAGTGGTTGTCTTGTTATAATTAGATCAGCACCAGCGACAGTGTGTACTACCATTCAAAAGATCAAACAAGAGAAAAAAATACGACGATAAACTAAAAGGCCAAAAGTATAGTAGTAGGACCACTACCACCCCCCAAGCAGCACCCACGCACGAGTTAACTCGAGCAGCAGCCATTATGTATTAGTATCAGTTGCCTGGTTGTCATAATCCAGGCTCCGCCTAGTTTAGGATCAGATGACGATGTGTGGATGGTCCCTTATTATATGGCCAGTGTTATAAAGTACCAAAAAATCTGTGGGCATGGGTGGGCACGGCATAAAAAATACTGTATATTTAAAAGCGTTTCTTTTGTGTTACAAATTTTGACCCGATTTATAATACATTTGTTTTTCTTTCAGCTGTTTTCATGACCTCAAAAAGAGGTAATACTTTACTAAAGCTTGGTTCATACACGTTCTATCACAAGAAAGTGGCCGGCACTTCTAATGCCAAAACAAGGTGGCTCTGTTCGACCCACGCATATAAAGGGTGTAAAGCGGTCATATACATGGTAGATAATGTCATAGTGACGGCCAGAAACGAACATAGTCATCAACCAACTTTTAGTTATTTGAAATAAGTTAATGTTATACTTATTCTTTTTTTCCTATAACGGGTGTAAGGGACAAAAAAAATTTATGTCAAATAATGTCCGTTACAACATTACTGAAACCATTTATATGGAAAATGACAAATGACTGACTTATTAATTTTCGAGCATGTAATGAATATAATTATGCGGAATAATATTTATTTCTCAAATTACATTGCTAATCTTCTAAAATAATAATGATTAATTGCCTATTAATTAATTGCTGTACTGTTTTAGTGCATAAAGAATAAATAATTAAATAAATTTCCACAAATAAGTAAGTAATTTATTGTTTTTAAATTAAAATTATGCTTTACTATTATACCAATAATGATATTATACTAATTTTATTTAAAAAAAAGTTGACTTTTTTGGAAATTCATGAAAAAGCCGATGTAAAATTTCAACACTAGAGTGTTCAGAATCATGTACTGGATCCCTGGTATCAGTTTTCGGTACGATGTCCCTTACACCCCGTATATTTATTTCATTTTGGACAATAGGCATGATGACTGTAACACAATACCAATAAATCTGTGGTTTTAAATATTAGAACAGATTGCACTGATTCCAAAAATGCATCTCATTTTCATAATAATAGAGAGATTTTTGTGATATTTAAGCAAATAAATTACTTAAATACAGCTAATCGCCATTTTGTAATAAACGCTGCTCAGAGTGAATGACGTCAATCCTGTGTAAATAAACAACTGTCAAACCGTCATCTCAACTTTTTCTTTCATACAATGATTCACTTTTATACCTAGGACAGATGTTTATTTACACCTTATTGACGTCACAAAATGGCGCCATGCACCGGCCATCGTTTTGGAACGAAATTCAAACTCTATTTTAAAAATTTAAAATATTGCTATTAATTGTAATTTTAATACAATAATATGATTATTTTCGGCAATAGTAGACCCGTAAGTACATTATAGAGTATTTTTGCAAAATTAGTCATTATGCCTATTGTTAAAACATAAATATATAATTATGGTTTACTAAGTGGTAGGATTCCGTCCAGGTAGGTACCACCGCAGTGTCAGATATTCTGCCGCCAAGCAGCAGTGTGTAAGCATTGCTGTGTTCCAGCGTGAAGGGCACTGTAGCTGGTGAAATTACCGGACACAAAGACTTAATATCTAATGTCTTAAGGGTCGGCAACGTGCTAGTGATTCTTCTAGTCTTGCTAGCGTCTATAGGCTGCGGTGACTGCTTACCATCAGGCGGGCCGTACGCTTGCTTGCCACCTTGGTAGTATAATAAAAAATTGCATGGTTTTGTGATTTAACACGTTTATTGGGTTACATGACCATATATACGCATTTATATATTATACATAGGTGTTACCACACTGGTTCTCGTTGTATAACATCATATAACATTTTGTAACCACAGTAAGGGTCTGCCCTTCGAGGAAAGCTGGTACTGGATGATGTTACAACAAAAGGTATATTTAGTTATAGCATGTTGTATTATTTGTATAACAATATATTAAATGAAGTTGTATAACATCACTAAAGTCCAGCCGCCGAGAGAATGCGTTCCTGAAGTCTGTCAGTTGGTCATGACTAGTGTGGGAAATAATTAACGCTATTACTTCCTGATCGAAGAGAAAAGTAACATAAGTTTCAATAATTGTTTGTTTGGATTCTAATTTGTGAACTTAATAAAGAAATTAAAAATGCGATAATGATTATCTTCAGCAATATTGATTACCATATCAGAAAAATATTTGTGACTGGCAAACAAACTTTAATCAGATTCCGATTCGCTTGAGGAGGTGCCGTCTTCGTCCTCATCTTCGCCTCCATGTATCAAAGATAGTATCCATTCTGATACCAGAAATATAAAATAACTACTGATATTACGCTACTTACCTTCGCGCGTTCGTTTCGTGCGCAGGTTTATTAACTATTATTACGTTCTATTATAATTAAAAATAAGAAAGAAAAACGTATTCTACATATTTCCAACATAGCTAGAAATAACGTTACAATTGTTCGATATTTTTGGCGCAACACTTCAAAAATAGACAGTTGGGGTATCCTTGTATGCGTAGTATGGATTTTCTTGTGGGTGTTCTGGACAAAGTTTTCTTATTTTTTCAACATGAAATTAAGCGCAAAGCAATAATATTTATTTTTAGTTGACATAATTATTTATTTTCTTATGATATTTGTTCGTTAGTAGGGCAAATAAACACTAACATTTTTTTACTGTAAATGCAACGCTCCGTCAAAGTTACATCGTCCGTTTCATCATGACCTGTCAGGAACGCATTCTCTCGGCGGCTGGACTGTAACAGTACTTTTGTTAAAATTTAATAATTTTTCGATAAAATATGCTTTTTTTATATTTTGTACACATTTTTTTATTTCATTACACCCAGTTTGTAAATTACATATATATTTACATATACATTTACATATACAGGCTGTCTCGGAAATCAACGTCAAGCCAGAACCGGGTGATAGGCTAAGTCATAGCTGTTAACAGAAAAATACCAAAATAACTTAAGAGAAAAAAAAAAAAATAACAGAAAAAAAATTTCTTTAAAAAAATCCGTTGCAGAGTGTAAATTTTTGTGACTCCCTGCCTATGTCTTGCCGCGCCGGCTGTTGTCGTAAATTTTACGTCTTTTCAGTGAGTACCTTACAAAAATTCTAAAACTAAAAGAAGAAACCCGATTACAAGAATCTCGTAAAATTAAATACTTTATTAAATACTATTACGTATATGTTTTTTTTTTTAAATTAAATAAAAACAATTTTTTTACAGTCATCTTCGTGATATCAAAATGAGGCAATCGCCTAATAAGGCTGGGTCCTTATAACTTTTACCGAATAATAAGAGAAGTTTGGTCTGTTCCACTTTTCTAAGGCCTCTGCCTCGAATCTTGCGGGGAGCGGGGTGGCAGCGGGGCGGTGGCGGCGGCGGCGTGGGAGCGGCAGGATCTTATGCGTAAAATCAAATGGACTGGTTTTCCCGCTGCCGCCCCGCTGCCCGCAAGTTTCGAGGCTGAGGCCTAAAGGGTGCAGAACTTTTATTTACACTATTAATGACGTCATAGTAGAGGTGAAAAATGAACATAACCATAAGCCAACATACAGTTACCTGAGATATTTTTTGTCTTCTTGTTTTTGTTTGGTTATTTGGTGTTTTGTTTTTTCATTCACTATCAAAAATTCTATAACTTTAAGAAGAAACCAAATTAGAAGAATTTCGTAAAATGAAATACTACATTATGTGTTTTTTTGTTTGTATTATTATTTTAATTTTTCTAAAAAAATTAAACATGTTTTTGTTCACAATCATATTCGTGGCATCACAAAGAGGTAAACGCCTAATAAGGCTGGGTCCTTATACCTTTTTTCATAAAAAAACTGCGGGGTTACCGAATAAGAAGAAAAGGTGGGTCTGTTCCACCCACTCTTGTAAAGGTTGCAAAGCTGTTATTTACACTATTAATAACGTCATAGTACAGGTGAAAAATGAACATAACCATGAGCCAACATACAGTTACCTGAGATGAATAAATTTTTTTGGTTATTTTTGTTTTTATTTTTTTTTAAACCAATCAATTTGGTGTGGGCCTCCTTCATTATCAAAAATTCTTTAACTGAAAGAAGAAACCAAATTACAAGAATCTCGTAAAATAAAATACCTACTAACGTTTTATGTTTGTATTATTATTATGAATTATTACTAAAAAAAAATTAAAAATGTTTTTCAATTACAGTCGTCTTTATTACATCAAAAAGAGGTAAACGCCTAATAAGGCTGGGTCCTTATACCGTTTTTCATAAAAATACTGCAGGGTTACCGAATAAGAAGAAAAGGTGGGTCTGTTCCACACACTCTTGTAAAGGCTGCAAAGCTGTTATTTACACTATTAATGACGTCATAGTACAGGTGAAAAATGAACATAACCATGAGCCAACATACAGTTACCTGAGATGAATAAATTTTTTTGGTTATTTTTGTTTTTTTTTTAAACCAATCAATTTTTTGTGGGCCTCCTTCATTATCAAAAATTATTTAACTGAAAGAAGAAACCAAATTACAAGAATCTCGTAAAATAAAATACCTACTTAACGTTTTATGTTTGTATTATTATTATGAATTATTACTAAAAAAAAAAAAAAAAATTTTCTATTACAGTCGTCTTCATTACATCAAAAAGAGGTAAACGCTTAATAAGGCGGGGTCCTTATACCTTTTTTTATAAAAAAACGTCAAGGTTACCGAATAAGAAGAATAGGTGGCTCTGTTCCACTCACTCTTGTAAAGGCTGCAAAGCTGTTATTTACACTATTAATGACGTCATAGTGGAGGTGAAAAATGAACATAACCATGAACCAACATACTGTTACCTGAGATAAATATATTTTTTTGTGTCTTTTTGTTTTTGTTTCGTTATTTAGTGCCCTTCTTCATTATAATAATAATAATAAATACACTTTATTGTACACCAAAAGTTACATGTAAATTGAACAATACGTTGAAGATATCAATGTACAAAGGCGGGCCTTATCGCTAAAAAGCAATCTCTTCTATACAACGTGTTACAAAATACCCCGTAAAAAATATAGTTAATTATCAAAGCCAAAAATTTTGTCAACCCTAGTAAGCTGTCATGTCAGGGAACCAGATTATTTAACAGAAAGGCCTACGTACCTATTTTTACCTAATAATTGTATACTTTAATCGTTTTTCTATTATTCATTCATATAATATTATATAGATGTGCCATCACAATACAAAGATGTCGTTATACTCAAGTACTGGTTTCAGAAAATGTCACGTTGAAAAAAAAATATGTTGTCAATTTCAAGTCTTCTAATCGATATCCTACAACTGTTTCGAGTTTTTTTTCCACCATTTGGACATTTCCACCAGTTTTTAGGTTGTATCGTTAGGTTAGGTCTTAATTTGGTAGAAATGTAGTACATTCTGCGTAGTTTTACTCTTTATTTTTACTGAAAGTTTGCACATCAGTGAAAATAATAATATTTTTTTCCTATTTTGGGGTATATTCTTACGGGGTATTTTGTAATATCCTGTATTTATATATATATATATATTATTATCCTCCATTTAGAACTATTTTTGCTAGTTTTGGACGGCCAACCTTTATGATGTCATACTTTTAGCGGATTTACGCTCAGGAAAATTCATCCCTATTAATATTGGTTTGTTTTCCTATTTGTAAAATTAAGTACTTACATTCGCACTCACGAACATCAGTGTTAATTATTGTTAATTATCGTTAATACAGTGCTTGAAATTGGATTAGTATTTTGACACTTATAGTTCCTACATTGTTAGTAGATATATGGATTACCCCGTATTCACTAATTAAACAAGCATAATTAGCTCCTAGAGTTAAAAAATAACTACATAAAAAAATTACCTTGTCGGAGTTAACGCTAACTGACTGACAAAGAAACATTATAAACCGTTCACTAAACTAAACACACGAAAAGTGAAACAATGAAATGCACCCAAATTGGGTGAAGTAGCAGTAAGCCACGCGTCGGTAAAATGTAACGAACGTGACGTGTGCCTTTGAAAATCAAGTAAAATGCCTTCATGCGTATTTAGAAAATGTACAAAGTACTGCACAAAAGTACCTAAATACTTTAAACTTTTGCACAGTACTTTGTGTATTTACTAAATACCTTAACAGTAAATGAAAAATTATTTTAATTACATGAGTCACAATTTTTGACGCGCATTAATAGAGATATAACATATCCATGGTTTGTAATATCATTGCCTTAAATTGAAACTTTTATTAACGTATACCTTTTTCTTTCAGCCACGTACATTATATCAAGCAGGGGTAACAAGATGGTGATCTACAATGGGTATACGTTCACTGAAATGAAGGATAAACGGTATTACGCTGGCCCCGGGACGAAGGTCAGGTGGGCGTGCTCCAAGCGAATGAGATACAAGTGCAAAGCGAAGATTCACACGATTAACGATATAATAGTTGAGATTCAAAGCACGCACACGCACCCTAGACACCCCCGTATGGAGATGAAATTTTTCGCGGAGAAGTATCGCCAGTATCTTAAGAAAGACTAATGATTCTACAATCTGTATAATTAGTGAAGCACGCATTCACATACGTATACCCAATTTTTCTATACAAGATCAAAATCTATTCTACTATCTATTCTATTTTACTTGGTGGTAGGTTCTTTGTGCAAAGAACCGTCCAGGTAGGTACCACCGCAGGGTCAGATATTCTGCCGCCAAGCAGCTGTGTTCCGGCGTGAAGGGCACTGTAGCTGGTGAAATTACAGGACACGAAGACTTAATATCTAATATCTTAAGGGTCGGCAACGCGCTAGTAATTCTTTTCGTGTTGCTAGCGTCTATAGGCTGCGGTGACTGCTTACCATCAGGCGGGCCACATGCTTGCTTGCCACCTTGGTAGGATAAAAAAAAAAATAGATGAACACAGGAGTGATGGCTAACTGGTATAAGTAGCTTAAGGATGAAAGTGTAGTGTCCGACTTAGGTAATAATATTCTCCTAGCCGATACGACCACAGTGGCTAATTTTATACATGATCGGTCATATACGCGGGAGATATAGCGCACAAGCGCTTGCGTGGACAAAAGTGTACTCTCTCTTCCTTTATACCTCTTACAGTCCGATGAGACTGAAGACCGATAAGACTGGGGGAGAGGTTAGGCGCAGGGCCGTCTTTTTACATGCCCATCCGACGCATGGCTCATCTTTGTTTACAGAAAATCAGATTATCGGCCTGCATTGTCCTAGCCAGTAAGGAAAAACTACACAGTTCTGCCTCCTGCGGTATTCGAACCCACAACCTCCGATTTGCAAAGCAAGCGACTGCGCCACGGAGGCTACTAACTCACTTAGGGTCGCCGCACACGCGCCACTAGCCACATCCACAATCGCCGCCACTTGAAGCTAGAAGCGGCTGTCAAAGAAGGTGACGCGCGCGACAGCCACTTGTGGTCCATGTTGGACACTTGCGGTCGGTGGCCGCTACTTTTTTTAACGCGTGCTTGCAGTATCATAATGGACACCGACGAGGGAGAGAGGGGTGGGGAGTCACGCGAGTGGCTTGTGTCGGGGTTTTGTGGCGGCGTCTTGTCGCCGAGCCGACCACTAGAGGCGAGCAGTGGCGTCTACAGTGTGCGGCGTGTCCATGCAAAATGTATGAAAACAACAGGAAATAGGTCGGTGGCTGCGTTTTGTGGTTGTGGCTGGTGACCCGTGTGCGGCGACACTTAGGTATTTAGATTGTTGCCACCACTTTTACCTATAAACTTTTTGGATCGGTCAGCTAAGGCCAGCTAAAGAAATTGGTAGTGCTGCATATGAGATATTAAATATGACATTTATTGTTCTTATTTTGATTTTTTAAAGAAAATCAGGGTATATGTAAGTATATTCTATGCGGTTTCCCATAATGCGGCCAGCCATGTGGCACTTATTTTTAATAGTTTTATTTGAGCAAAAAATGTTAAAAGAACCTGCACATAAATTTAACTAGACTATACTATATTGTACCTGTGGGGTGTCGGGTAAGAACAGCACCCTCCCATCTTCTCCCGTTGGATGTACGTAAGAGGCGACTAAGGGAAAACAAGAAGACGGACAGCAGCATCTTTCTATTGAATTACCTACCACCTATACTGCGACCCTCAAGATGCCTGCCAAGCGTGGGGATTATGGCAACCCCTCCCTTCTAACCTCCCCCTTTGTTCAGCAGTGGACGTCTTTTGGCTGCTGCTGATGATGATGATGATGATGATGATGACTATGTTTGGAATAAAAATATTACTTTTAAGATGCAGATTGACCATTTTGACTATTACTTACTGCTTATATGGATAAATTATAAGCATCTGTTTGTTTTATTGTAATAAGATTGTTAAGTTCACAAATAAATTCATATTTTTACATTCCATAGTTTAACATAATAGTTGTAAGTTATTGACGAATCTATTGATTTAAGATTGTAAGGCGGTCCATTGACTAGATATACATACATTTATAGTAAATTACAACATTGGTCTAAAAAACGAAAGTCCCCCGTTTGGGTTGACTCAAATAAATTAATGACGTCATGACATATTCTCGAAGGTTTTTAATAAAGTTTATCCATTGGACAAGTACTCATTGGATGATAAGTTTTGTCCCACTGTTGGGCACGGGCCTCCCCTCCCGATCAAGGGACTTAGACCACAGTCCACCACGCTGGCCAAGTGCGGGTTGGCGGACTTCACACGTCATTCCTAAGCTAGTTAGGCTTTCTCAGACACGCAGGTTACCTCACGATATTTTCCATCACCGAAAGCTAGTAACTATCTAACTAACAAAGACGATTCGCACATCGGTGCGAGCTGGATTTCGAACCTGCGTACCTTGTTTCCGCTCGCCCACTGACCTGCTACTGCCTATAGTGGTATATTGGGCCATGCATACAACCTTACGATAAACTTCTGCCCAAATTGTTAAAATATAAGAAGGAAATAGGTTGGGTTGAATAAGTTTATAGCAAACTAGCTGTAGCCCGCGGCTTCGCCCGCTTTTACTTTGTTACTCAAACGTGTTTTGAATAATGGTTCGAGGTTTTTTAAAATATTGTTTACTATAATGTTGTCTTTTATTTACGCGAATGCTACACATTGAAATCAAACTACTTTTAATTTAGCTTTTACTATCTCGACGTTTCGAATGCTTTGCAGCACCCATGGTCACGGGAGGACTGAGATGTTGAACGTCCTTATGTCACAATTATGCCGGTGTCAGGACCCTCAGGTCAGGTCTTCTTAATTATTATTGTTGGTCCGATCTTCGGACGATCGATTTCAATATTGTTCACACTTTTATTAACCCTGATCTAATCGGTATCAAGTATCCTGTATTTTTAACCGACTTCAAAAAAGGAGGAGGTTCTCAATTCGTCTGTATATATATATTTTTTTTTTTTTTATGTATGTTCGCGCATAACTCTGTCAATTATGAACCGATTTGAAAAAATCTTTCTTCCATCCATTCTTCAATCCATTGATTGGGTCCCATAAAAAAATTATTGCGTAGTAATAAGTAGTTCCTGGAAAAACAAGAATGGTGACTGCGCACTGAGAGCTGCATGTAAGCCTATATCGATGACGTTATGTCGCTTTTTAAGGACAAAAATGGTCATAACTCTGGCAAATATTTACCAATTTCAATGATTCTTTTTTTATTCGAAAGAAGAAACCACTGTATTAAACCTGTATGAATTTTATTACAACCGGATAAGAACTTCCTGGAGGACCATGAACGATGTGGAGGAATTTATCTGGTAAAAACCATAAAACTGATGTTCTCCATTACATTGCTCTGACAATTATGAACCGATTGCGATGATTCTTTTTTTATTCGAGAGAGTAAACTGCTATGATGATTCCATACAAATTTCATTACGACCGGATATTTTTTTCTGAAGAAACATGAATTATGTAAAACTATGTAGACGATAATGTGATCATAACCTACCTAGATAATTTTACGGTTTTCGATGGTTCAATCTTTATATATGAAAATATCACTAAAAAGTTTAAAAATAAAATCTTTTTAAAAAAAAATTGAACAGACTTCAATATCACTGAAAAGTATAAAATAATTTAAATATTATTGAAGTTGGTGCCAAATATACCCAGCCGGTAAGCTAACACCAACTTCAATAATATTTAAATTATTTTATACTTTTCAGTGATATTGAAGTCGGTTCAATTTTTTTTTAAAAAGATTTTATTGTGTAAGCTATCATAGCTCCCATTTCTTAAATATTTACTTCTTTAGTTATTTAATGAAACAAAATATTTACAGTTTATTTACAAACATGTACACTTATTTAGTTAAAAAGATACAGTACTTATTTTGCAATTCCATTAAAAAACATTTGAGGTTGTTAAGTGGAAACCATTTGGTAACCCCAATGGTAGATGCCCTTAGCGGTTGATTTTCGAAAAATGCTGGAAGTTAGTTTATTCTATGGTATTGTTTAGTTCGTTTACTGACTTTCGTTACCATAGTTACATTATAGCATTAAATGGAGATCTTTCTTCACGCAAACTTTAGGGATTTTTCGAAGAATGCCGAAAACGGTTTCTTAGAATCTTGTATGCAATACATAAAATATGTCGTATGGCTGTAGGAATAAACTAATTTTTGGAACTGAATTGAACGCTTTTAGGGATTAATTTTTAAAAAAAACATGGATTACTTCAATATTACGAATTTATCCGCAAAGTGTCATAAGTGCAGCATGAATTTTTTTTTCGCGTTTGATACTCAGAAGCCGTGCTTAAACCCCGTTAAGGGTTGATTTTCAAAACAAATGTGTTAGACGTGTTTCTCAATTTTTTTTATGTCTACACTGACAATGTTTCCTGTCTGAAAATATTTTTTTTTACATACAAACTTTGATACCTCATTTGTCCCACGGGTCGATTTCGAATAAAACATTGCACACAACACAACAAAAAAAATGAATCGAGTTCAACAACACTAAAAAGCTAATAATTTAAATCTTATTGAAGTTGGTGTTGACATACCTACTGTGTATATTTTCTCCAGGAACACTTTATCCCGTCCTAATGAAATTTGCATGAAATCATTACAGTAGTTTACTCTCTTGAATAAAAATAGAATCATCGAAATCGGTTCATATTTGTCAGAGTAATGTAGGAGAACATCAGATTCATGGTTTTTTAACCGACTTCAAAGGAGGAGGTTCTCAATTAGTCTGTATGTATTCTTTTTTTTACCGGATAAATTCATCCAAGTCAATCATGATTCTCCAGGAAGTTCTTATCCGGTTGTGATAAAATTTATACATATTCATTAAAGTAATCCCTTCTTTCGAATAAAAAAGAATCATTGAAATTGGTAAATATTTGCCAGTTTGTTCTTAAAAAAAAACATCATCTTTTAGGCTACAGTTTTTCCTGAGTCGCCATTTTTGTTTTTCAGGAACTGCTTGTTCGTAAGTGAATAATATTTTTTTATGGTACCCAGTCAGTGCGCGAACATATACATAGAAAAAAAATATTTGTACAGAAAAATTGAGAACCTCCTCCTTTTTTGAAGTCGGTTAAAATGCTGAAAATTAGTTTGTTAAATTGTTGTGTTGAGTTTACTCACAGAGTTTAGTGACTGTAGCTGCATTATAACTTAAATGGAAATCCTTCTGTATGCAAACTTTGAAACCGTTAATTGACTTTAGGGTTTTTATTTTCTGGTGAATGCAGGAAACAGGTTTCTTAGATTCTTATGTGAAATACGTAAAATAAATCTTGTGTGTAGGGTAAAAAAACATGATTTGGACCCGAATTAATCCCATATGGGGGTCAATTTAAAAAAATCACATGGATTTCTTTAGTTTTATGAATGCATGTCATCAGTGCAGCATGAATTTATTTTCCGCATTCATACTCAAAAACCGTGCTAAAACCCCGTCAAGGGTTGATTTTCAAAACAAATCTGTCAGACGTGTTACTCAACAAAGTTTTGTGTCCGTGTGATGAAAAATATTTTTTGCTAACTTTGATACCCTATTTGACCCAGTTAGGGGTTGATTTCCGAAAAATTCAGAAAAATTGCTTGTTGTTATGTTGAGAGCATTATGGCTAAAATGAAAATCCTTCTTCATGCAAACTTTGCAACCTCATAAAATTACCTTAGGGATTGTTTTTTTGAAGAATGCTTAAAATAAGTTTCTTAGATTATTGTGTGCATTGCATGAAATAAGTCCTGTGACTGTAGGACAAAAAAAACACTTTGGACCCAATTGGACCCTATTAGGGGTTGATGTTCAAAATAAATTGCTGAATGAATTTATTCAGAAATTTTCATCAGTGCAGCATGATTTTCTTTCCTCGTTTGATATTCAAAAATCATGCTAAAACCCCTTCAAGGGTTGATTTAAAAAAATAATGCGTATTTTTTATCAGTGCACTGATAAAGTTTCGTGTCCATGCGATGAATATTTTTTTTCCAAAGTAACTTTTGGCCAACTTAGGGGTTGATTTGAAATGCTGAAAATCAGTTTGTTAAATTGTTTTGTTTATGTATATATGTATGTATGTTGTACGTATGTACCGAGTTTCGTTACTCTAGCTGCATTATAACATTCAATGGAAATCGTTCTACGTGTTTTTCAACCCCATTATATGACCTGACCTTAGAAACCCTTTATGCCAGAAATGGGTTTCTTAGATTCTTGTGTGCAATACATAAATTAAATGTTATGACTGCAGGTCGAATAACATTTTTGGACCCCAATTGGATCCCTTTAGGAGTTGATTTTCAAAAACTATTTACACATGGATTGCTTTAGTTTGATTAATGTATTCGCAAAGTTTCTTCAATGCAGCATAATATTTTTCCGCGGTTCAAACTTAAAAACCATACTAAAACCCCTTAAGGGTCGATTTTCAAAAAGTTGTAATACAGGTGTTTCTTCATTTCTTTTGTTTAGTACGTTGACAAAATTTCGTGTATATGTGGTGAAAAAAAATTTGTTTTCTATACAAACTTTGAGACCCCATTAGACCCACTTACCCCTAAGTGGGTCTAATGGGTCTAATATATTATCGAAAAATGCTGAAAATTAGTTTATTCAATAATTTTATTGAGTATGTACCGAGTTTCGTTAATCTAGCTGTATTATAGCATTAAATGGAAACCATTCTATGTGTAAACTTTACAACCCCATTAAATGACCATAGGGGTTATTTTTTGCAACTGCCGGAAATAGGTTTCTTAGATTTTTGTGTGCAATACATAAATTAATTCTTATGACTGTAGGTCGAAAAAAATTTTTTGGTCCCTAATTGGATCCCTTTGAGAATTGATTTTCAAAAATTGATTATTTATACAATAATTGCTTTAATTTGATAAATGTATTCGCAAAGTTTCATCAATGTAAGATTTTTTTTTCCGCGTTTCAGACTCAAAAACCTTTACGGGTCGAATTTGAAAAAGTTGTGTGTGAAGTTGTGTGTGTGGTTCTTAATTTCTTTGGCTTAGTACATTGATAGAATTTCATATCCGTGTGATGAAAAAAAAATTTTTCCATGCCTTCTTTGGAAGCCCATTTCACCCACTTAGGGGTTAATTTTACAAAATGCTCAAAATTAGTTTTTTTCAATTGTGTTGAGTTTATTTACCGAGTTTCGTTATTCTAGCTGCATCATAGGATGAAATGGAAATCCTTCTTTGTGCAAACTTTGAAACCCCATAAAATGACCTTAGGGGTAATTTTTCGAAAAATGCCGGAAATAGGTTTCTTAGATTCTTGTGTGCAATATATAAACGAAGTTTTATGACTGTAGGTCGAGAATCATTTTTTGGACCCCAATTGGACCCCTTTAGGAGTTGATTTTCAAAAAATGATTATTTGCATTTGGATTGCTATAATTTGATTAATGTATTCGCAAAGTTTTAGCAATGCAGTATGAATTTTTTTTTTCGTTTTGCATACTCAAAAACCATGATAAAATCCCTATAAGGGTCGGTTTTCAAAAAGTGTGATACACGTGTTTCTTTATTTCTTTTGTTTAGTACACTGACAAACTTTCATGTCCGTGTGACGAAAAAAAATTTTTTTTTCATACAAACTTTGGGAGCCCATTTGACCCACTTAGGTATAGAATTTCGAAAAATCCGTTCTTATTGTTCACCTACACTATTTGAATAATGTTGGTTCCAAATTTCAAGATTGTACGTTATATGGTTTTTGCTGTATCGTGATTCCTAGAAAACACCCTGCTCTTTTATTAATATAGATGTTACTACAATAAACTTGTTGTAATTATTAAAATTCGTCTAATATTTTGTATAATCTTCTCTGTGGATCACCTATTTTTATTAACAAATAAATAAAATTATGTTATGACTAAAATTTTGCGTTTTCAATCATAGCGTTTAAAATTTTATTTTTTGGTTTGATAAGTTAAAGGTGTTAAATATATGCACATAAATAATTATAATAATATGGTTCATGCCGCGTGATACCATAAAAGCTAAATGGTAGTCCTCGCGCCACTGTACAAAATTACGATAGATGCAATTCTCTTGTAAGAAGTGAGTTTTTAAGTTTCTGGAACGCAATAACTCTCGTGGTGCTCGCCACCACCTCATGGAGTCATCGCCAACCACGGGGACGCACGGTCGCCCTGGGCGTCCGAAGCGATTTCGCTCTCTTACTCTACGGCTACATTATCGGAAAAATATTAGTGTCGCGCTGTCGCGATAAAAACTTCGTGTTCGGCCATCGGCGAAGTTACTGTCCACATTATCGTCCTAGCAAATGCACGTGGTGTTCGGGCGATAATTCTTCAGAATTTAAAACTAAGAAATTTAAAAAAAAATAAGAAACGGAGGTGATGGATGACTACTGTTCATAGAAACCGAACAACGTAATAAATATTGCACCCAAATTGCACCACTAATCATACGTCAGACACAGTCAGAATCTACGCTGCAACTGCAAGGGTAAGTGTAGCCAGTTGGATGAAGTTTGTCGCGACAAAATCCTTTGATGCGTGTCAATTTACCGACAACACTGCGATAGGCGCCCGAATACATCGCGCTAGGACGAACTGTTTGGCCAGAATTGTCGCGACAACGCAACCTTCGCCGTATCTCAACTGCATCTATTAAAAACCTTGTCTTTCGCTTTAAGTAATATGTTATTTTTTTGGTAATAAGGATAGTTTTTGTTTCAGAATTTGGCGTAAGTTATACCATCTCGCATGCCGGTAACCGGATGCTGTGCGTCAACGGCTATCGGTTCACCACACTGCGAAAGGAGCACTCTGTTAAAAAGCGATGGCGGTGCAGCCGACATAGCCTCGGCTGTCGCGTGACTATCTTCACTGTTGAAGATAGCATCATAAGCATGAAAGGAGATCATAACCATTAACTGCCGCACTCACAAACGACAAATAACTTTAATTCTAATTAAGTAATTTTTTTAAATCTATTTATTTTGTCTTTCAGTGCCTCCTATGAATATTTTGAACTACTCACTATCAGCGTATTAAGTATTAATTAGCTTCGAGTGTCAAAATAACCTGATTCCAAGAAATTACTTAATGATGATTAACTAAACTAACTAAATATAATTGACGTTTAAAAGTGCGGCAGTAAGACTTTTTACTTAATTAATTTAATAATTACCTACTATTAATAATGCCCTGCACGTTAAAAGTCGGTATTGTCATCTAGACAACAGTCGTTAAGCTAAGTCAGCGGCCTAAGGGCAGCTTGAAAACCCTGAAACCAGGTTGACCACTAATCATACGACAAAAATATATCCTCCTGGCCGATAGCCAGGCCACCTTCGGAGTCGCTGGACTATCGGGGTGTGGGCCCGCAAGGACCTCTCTTGAGTACGGCGGTGCTCCGAGGAGGAAGGCGACAGAGTTGCGACCCCTGTCCCCGTGAGCACCTGTCTGGTTCCCGGATGGCTATAATGCGCCCCCCGGCGGGCAGAAAGACAAGGCATTGACGGGCTCCTGGTGCCCTCCTGGTCCCCTCTCATGTGCTGATGCGACAGCCGCGGGGGTTTAGTAAGAATCCCACATACCCTGGCGGACCCCCAGAGGTCTCGGGGACCATTTGCAGGTTTCCCTCGCAAAAAAAAACTATATCAAAGCGGCCAATCTTTTTCAAGATAAGATCTACGTGGGAGACATTATAGATAGCGCATAAGCACAAGTCATATTAATTGCACTCTCTATTATTTCAACTCTCACAATCCAATGTGATGAAAGACTGACACAACCAAGTTGAGGTCAGGTTTGGGAAGTCCCTGTCAAAAGGGATGCCTACCAAGTAAATAAAAAAATAATCTGTATGTGTAATCATACTTGCGTGGCAAATAGATGGACCTATATTCATACGTATACCCTGTTTTTTTGGCCGGCCACCGGTCTGCCATCACCCCTGAGTTCATACGTTTATTGCTAAGATTTTGATCATGTAAAGAAAAACATACATTTATACTATATCTCGTCTCTTTCTTGCGCAAATTAGGATTTCTATTGTGATATTGTGGAAACTCCTCAGATGATTGGGATAATTTTCCCTTGCAACAAATTGAAAACTATGTGTGTTACTAATTTAAAAACTTTAATAAAGGATTAATTAATTAAACATAATATAAAGATTATTTTTACTCTCAAAAGAGTAATTATTTTATATGTAGTCAGCTCTAAGTTAACGGACCTTATTTGGATGTATAGCTTTTTTTACAGACTTTAGTTTTAAATAGTACCTATTATTTTTGACGCAACATTGAAAACTGACTTTTTTTTTTTTTAACACTTGTAAGCTAGTGCTTGACTGCAGTCCCATCTGATGGAGAGCGGCGACGCAATCGAGGATGGCAAAACACACTAGCTTATTAAAAGCCTATTCACTCTAGTCTTAAAGACACCCACATTATAATCGGGCGGGAAAACCGACGCAGGCAAACTGTTCAAGTCCTTAGCTGTCCTTATTATAAATGAAGAAGCAAACCGCTTAGACCGGACTGAAGGCACTTTCACCACATAAGGGTGTGTACGTGCCGTGCGTCTCGTCGTCCGATGATGAAAGGGAGATGGTGGAATCAAGTCATGCAATTCCTGTGCACACTCTCCAAAATGCATCCTGTAGAATACCGAGAGGCTGGCTACTCTGCGCCTGTGCTCTAGGCTTTGTAAATTGGCCGCTACTAACTCTGCGTCACCAATAAGCCTCTTAGCACGCCTCTCCACTGAGTCCAAAGCTGCAAGATGACATTTAGCAGCACCAGCCCATATGTGACTACAGTACTCCACACACGACCGGACTTGTGCTTTATATAGCATCAAAAGTTGCTCCGGTGTGAAGTACCGGCGGACCTTTGAAAGGACACCTAGCTTCCTTGCAGCTACCTTGGCTTTGGACTCAATGAACCAGGTAATCTCCTGAACTCCTCTCGTTCAGGAGATTACCGCTCTATCCCCGAACTGCGAACAGGATAATTATTTTATTGATATGCGGTAACATTGAAACAAAAAAAAAACCTCTTTGGAACCGTGTGGTCGATTAAAAGTAAAAAAAAAATTTAACATTACTTCGTAATGGCTTGTTTGCTCTTTCTGCAATAATTGGTGTAATATAGTAATGTTATTTCCAAAATATATTATACAGCTACATTCGAATTCCTCCCTTCTTGAAGTGAGTTAAAAAAAATAATTTTATTGAAACTGCTATTATTTGTGTGTTACGTACTGAGCCTCAAAAATCGATATGAATATATCATTTTTTCTTGAAATTAAAAAATGTTATCAGTCGCGCTCGCACGCACGCTTGGGCCATCAGTTTCTTATAAGCTTAATTCCTAAGAATAATTGTAAATGTATTTTTACTATTTAATGAAGTTTATAAACGTACTTAACTGGTTTCTTTTTTTAATCATTCGGCTGCAGCTATCGTATATTAAAAAAAGCTCCATTTGATGCTAACGTTATCACACTGACCTGCAGGTTTTGAAATTAAAATCCGATGCTATCTATGGACAGTTTCCTCGCTTACTATCAGGGGAACGTCATGCTTGTTTGTAGCTAAGTTTTACTGAAAGGGCTTTTTGCATTTTTATGCAACTAAGTGCTTACTTAGCATGCAGTTCGCCTGGTGTGCACACAATCCCAAAGTCAGCTGAATTGTACAGCCGCTCGTCACTTGAGGCATTAGTTATTAAGTCTCAATTTTACTAACTACAGTGCCTTCACGCCGCGGCAGCAATGTGTGAATATGGCCGCGGCACTGCGTGAAGCAGCAATATTTCGAAATTGCTGCTTCATGTCATTCTGCAGAATATTCTACGGTGGTATATGTTTGAAATGTCTTTTGCGTAAAGGACCTGGTTACCTGAAAAGTGTTTACTATTACTCTAATACTCTAGAAAATAAAGTGATACTAGATTTAATTTAAAGATTATTACCAGTTAGTCTGTAACTATTAATTATACATTTTCAGATGTTCCAAAGTACTTCTACGTCGAGTCCTTGAGAGGTAATCGTCTAATAGTGGTGGAAGGATACCGTTTCTCGAGGAAAAAATATAAAAGACCATACGAGTCCGGCTTGAAGATCCTGTGGCGATGTTCGACACACAACAGTTTGGGGTGCAGAGCTATTTTGTATACTGTGGACGATAATGTCGTGTATTTGAGGAACGGTCACAATCATCCTCCCCCTGTGTGGAGGGATAGATACTTCATACCTTAATTTTTTTGTACAACTTAGAGATAAGACGAGGAAAACATCTATGTTTAACCAGCATAGGTTTTTAACCAGTGATGACATATTATGGTACTGAGGCATGGTCTTTAACAGCTGGCCTTTTAGAGAAGCTCAGAGTCACACAGCGAGCTATGGAGAGCGCTATGCTCGGAGTTTCATTACGCGACAGAATCCGTAAAGAGAATATTCGCCAAAGAACTAAGGTCACAAGTTGAAGTAGCAAGGGCAGGCCACGTCGCTCGAAGAAACGATAACCGATGGGGAAGAAAGGTTCTCGAGTGGCGACCACGACCCGGAAGACGCAGCGTAGGCAGGCCTCCCACTAGGTGGACAGACGACATTGAGCGCGTCGCAGGTAACCGGTGTTGCAAATAGTCAATTCTCGTTTATTATGGCGTTCCAAGGGTAGGCCTATGTTCAGCAGTGGACGTCTTCCGAGCTGGTGATCAAACATCTATGTTTAGTTTACCTGTAGGTTAGTACTTACCTACCCATGGACAGCTAAGTTGTATTGTTACTTGTCACCTAAGAGTGTGTTATTGCTTATTAAGACTCGTTAATTTTACCAGCTACAGTGTCCCTCATGTCGTCAAGTAGTTATGTTTACACATTGTTTCTTCAAGCCCAAGTAGCAGCGTTGCACTATCGTACGTCACTTGTAATTTCTTGAGCCCAGTAATTTGCCACCTGGTCTTTAAACGCACCGAAATAAAGTAAATGTTTACATACAGTTGCTTTGTAGAAGAATACCTAACACTACATTTCAGGGTATTGCACTACACTATAGTAATACCGAAATGAATTCGTTCATTATTTCTTAACGATATTCGCTGATTATTCTGAGTGTAGCAGATAGGGTATAGGGTAACATTTTTGATAACATAGTTTAAGAATCGCTATAAATTAAAACTATTTTCTGATCAGCCACAACTATCGGATTATTATTTGTATTAGATTAATAATAATTCAAAATAAAGGTACGTTTTTCATAGTACTAATAATAAATCGATGGTCGCGGCGCTTCTAGTGGTCACAGCTACTGGCGTAGCCATACGTAGCCGCACGTAGTAATCATGCCTACGCGTAAACGTAGCCTACGTGAGCGTAGCCTACATGAGCGTAGCCTATTTGAGCGTAGCCTACGTGAGCGTAGTCTACGTGAGCGTAGCCTACGTGAGCGTAGCCTACGTGAGCGTAGCCTACGTGAGCGTAGGCATAACGAATTACGACTGGTATACTATTATATAATTTAAGCTTGGAACCTTAGTCTAGTTGGCTTAAAGCGTTATTCTTAAGAATCATTGTATTTTTATTCATTAAATTAGTTTATATACGTGATTATGGTTTATTTCCACCCTTTAATACCCACCATATATAGATACCATATTTGTGTGTATGTAGTACACGGAGTGTCAAAGTACTTCTCATTACACAGAAGTGTAGTATAGTATGTATTATTTTTCATCGAAGTGTAGTAGTACGTGGAGACTTTTTACGAGGTTTTCACACATGTAACTTTTCTCAGCCAGTATAGAGTGCCGACTTTGACTATGGGGCATACATAGCTGTCTTGCAGCATATAAAGTGAATAGGAAGAGGTAAGATATAAAACGGGAGAGGGAAAATGGGAGACCGGCAACAAACTATCCTGGAAGAGCAAGACCAAAGAACATCATATCACGTACAAGGTATCACGGATGGCACTAATTTAAGGAATGCAGTGCAAGATGCATTCATTCTTTATTAACTTTTTCTCTTGTGCAAGGAATCGTCCAGGTAGGTTGATGGTACCACACTGCAGTAATCTACCGCTAAGCGATAATGAAGGTATCCTAACTAATGTGTAGAGTGACGATAAGCAGTGCACCTATTAATATAAGCAGTGTCACTTGTAGTTAGCTATACCTAGCTATACATTTTCCTACCTATTCAAAGATTCAAAATATTTATTTCAAATAGGCTTAACGCTAGCACTTTTGAACGGTCAATTTTTTAAAAGCTACCACCGGATCACAACGCGGCCTCAACTGAGAAGATCCGGCAAGAAACTCAGCGGGCTTGTCATTTTTTCACATTTTTTTTTTAACACAAAATTTGTCTGTTTACAATTAAATCAGCACCAGCGACAGTGTGTCCTGCCGTTCAAAATATCAAATAAAAATAAAAAATACAACGAAAATACAACAAACTAAAAACTAAAATGCCAAAGGGATAGTAGTCGGACCAGTCCCCCCAAGCAGCACCCGCGCACGAGTTGACTCGAGCAGCAGCCATCACTCCCCTCAACCTTTTTATTATTATTATATATTGGAGGGAAGGGGGTGACCCGCTATAGTCTGACAAGGACAGATGCATAACAACAAAAGTAAGAGAATACGAGATGGCTATATTTTGTGCGTTCCGTTGTCAGCATTGGTTAAACGCTTGTCAGTGTCATCTTGTCAACTGACACATTCAATTTTCGGATTATTTCTTACAATATTATTAAGAAAATTGAAATACTTTACAAAATCAATTTATTTTTTCAAAGTTACATGTGCTATATTATCCCTGACTGTTTATTTACTTTTGCCTGGTAATTTGTGCACATATTAAATACGCAGAACGGCGTTTTATTTTTTTTGTGATAGACGTCACGATGTCGCATTAACTACGCGGGACGGCGTGCGACTAACTGCTACAAAACCCAGTTGGGGGATACTCGCTGAACGTCTGGCGCGCGCTAATGGCATATCTATTGTATATAATATCATTGACTATAGCTGATAAAGTACCGCGCTCAACTCCAAACATAAATAACGTTTCTAGTGAAGAACAGCAGTTCAGTGCAACTGGATTTAAGTAGACGTGCCGCATACGGTGACGTTTAACTAATCCGGGCGGTTGACGGGCCTGTTGGTCTAGTGGTTGGATACCCTGTCCGCTAACCAATAGGTCGTGGGTTCGATTCCCACCAAGTGTCTGGGTGTTTTCTCTATATAAGTATGTATTTACAAAAAAAAAGTATGTAAATATTAGTATCAGTTGTCTGATTTCCATAGTACAGGCTCTGCCTAGTTTGGGATCAGATGACCGTGTGTGGATTGTCCCAGACTAAAAACAAAACTAAGTTGAATTAAAAAAAAGGTATTTAACACTTCAATTTTCAGGTATCCCAGACTATTATTTCGTGGAATCCCAGCGAGGTAACCGTCTGATAGTGATGCAAGGGTACCGGTATTCGTTGAAGAAATACAACGGTCGCGCGCACAGTAGCACCTGTCAAAGGGTTATATGGAGGTGTTCCACGCACACATACCGCGGGTGCAACGCTCGTCTGTACACAATTTGCGACCAAGTGATCAGCATGAAGAATTCTCACTTTCATCCGCCGCCTGCTTTAAAAGAATTGCGGTAGGGAAGATATAATTTAAGAGTCAGTCCCCAAAAATCGACTCATTACTATAGCAAAAATAGTTTATTATATACCACCAAGAGGGCAAGCAAGCATGCGACCCGCCTGATAGTAAGCAGTCATCGCAGCGCGTTGCCGACCCTAAAGACATTAGATAAGTGTCTTGTGTCCGGTAATTTCACCAGCTACAGTGACATTTACACCGGAATACAGCAATGTTTATACATTGTTGCTTGACGTCAGAGTATTTTGTATTTATCATCGATATAATATATAAACTAGATAAACATTCACGAACAAAATGACATCTAAAATGTGGTCGCGGAGGTTGCAAACTTATCTGTGCTGGTGGCGGAAACGTGAACTAACGATATTATTATGATAATGACCTAAAGTTTGACAGTTTCATATAGACAGTAGCGACACTCCTATCGGCAAAAATAAATTTGTCAGGATGTGGCTTGTAAAGAAATAGCGACACAAGGGCGCTATTTCTCGCTACCACTTTTTGAACCGTGACACCAAATCTAGTTTATATATTATATCGATGGTTTTTATTATGAACTAGCTGACCCGCGCAGCACCGCCCGCGCTTTTATTACATTTTGCTCCCCTTTTCTCCCTCCTCCCTAGATTTATCTCTCTCCATATCTCTCTCTTATAAAAAAAATCTAATTATATGCTCTTTCTCTCCTCTCTCTTTCCCCCGAAAATTCCTCTTCGAAATTCCTCTCCGAAACTTGCCTCTCTCCCGCTTGGGTTTCCGTCACACTCCCCCTCTTCCTCTCCCTGTTGTCCCCTCTCTGAACCCTCTCCCCCTCTCTCTTCTACGAACTTGCTCCTTCTCACTCCCCCGATCCCTCACCCCATCACCCCCTCCTCGAATCCCCTCTCCCTCTTTCTCCTCTCTTGCACCCTCCTCGTTCTATATATCCTCGTCAATCATGGTATCAGTGGCATTAAATATACTTTATGACCTATTCTCAGACCTCCCCGATATGCACACAAAATTTCATACATATCGGTTCACCCATCTATTTAATGACCTTTTCTTATGTTGCTTAACCTTAACCTAGTGGCATGAAATATACTTTACGCCCTATTCTCAGACCTACCCGATATGGACACAAAATTTCAAACAAATCGGTTCACCCATCTATTTAATGACCTTGCCTTATGTTGCTTAACCTTAACCTAGCGCTATGAAATATACTATATGACCTATTTTCAGACCTACCCGATATGCACACTTTCGTACAAATCGGTTCACCCATCTATTTAATGACCTTACCTAACCTTGCTTAACCTTAACCTACCGGGATAAAAAGTATCCTATGTTCGTTTCCTGGTTCTTAGCTACCTCGCCACGAATTTTCAGCCAAATCGGTTAGGCCGTTCTTGAGTTATAGATTAAAGGTCTATAGTGATTGTATGTTCAATTTCACCGATAGATGGCGCTGTTCATAATGTAAATCACGCTAACATCGTAAATTACTGTCTAATGATATTCGATAATGAAAGTTTTAGGTTTTTTGCCCCCACTGAGTTTCTTACCGGTTCTTCTCAGTGGGGGCGCGTTGTGAACCGGTGGTAAACTCAGCCCTCTCTTAAGCGACAGCCCAAGCCGAGGCCGTGCCTCCCTGAGGTGCCCTTGAGCTCGTCGCTACTTCTGCCGTTAAGGCTAGAGCGCTTTAAGCGCTCGCCTCCTATTGTCCGGTGAAGCTGTAATGGACATCTGCGGCCAACAGCGTCTATCATTCCCAAAAAAAAAAAAAAAAAATTAGTTTTTGCATCTTTTATTGTTGCGAATGTAATACAATACCTATACACTACCTGGACTTGGGGAGTTTCATTAAAATTTCATGAACAAACAAAAATGTCCTGGGTGTACCGGACCGGCTTACCCCTTACAAAAATTGACCCTTCGCCACTGCCATATCTTATGCAAACTAAATGTCTGCTCAGTCCCTATTGTATATAGCGTAATAATAGATATCTTAATGATTAACTGATCAGTTTATAATTACCCTATTCACATACAAAGGAAATTACGTGGTAATATGTACAAGTAATGTTTCACTGCTTAGCCCCTATGAAACATAGCGTGATGTTTTATATACCAATTTATACCTTGACTTCTACACAACATATCAGTGAAAGTCCTATCAAAATCCATCCATGGGTTTTCAAATGATACCTGGACAAACAGAACGACAGACAGACAGACAGACAATAATTCCAAAAAAAATTGTTTTGGCCTCTATGTCGATAGTATAGTATCCCCACATAGAAATTTTGGAAAAATATTCAATGTACAGAAAAAGTGCTCTTTGAGTTTTATTATAGTATAGATAGAAGATAGGGACCGGATTTATATGTAAATACATATTTTTAATTTCAATAGTTTTTGCTCAGTATGTTGTTTTCTTCACGAATCATGACATTTGGAATGAGAAAATGCAATAATTATTTTCCATATTTTTCCATATTTTGGCATATTTCAAAGATAAGTCCATATTTTCACAAAATTGAATATATTTCTGTAAAAAGGGTAGAAAATACGCAGCAAAGTACTTACGATAAGTGTACCTACACTTATCACAACAAAAAATGTTCATACGCCGGGGTAGGAACAATTTGCGAATGAGCAAAATATTTATCATTCTGTAAACGTGTCACATCGCAGTCACGGGTCGTTACAGTAAGCTAAAGCGCTAAATTCAGCGCCTATTCAGGTGAATAGGCGAAAGTAGTAGGTACTACTTTCCCCGTATTCACCTTATAAATACACCTTTAAAAAATTTTTATAAAAAAAATAAACCGACTTCAATAGACACCACACTAAAAAGTGAAAAATAACTTCAATATTATTGAAGTTGGTGCTGGTCAGTTGATTCTGGTGTTGGGGTAAGTATCGTGTTATTTTAGCACCAACTTCAAGAATATTGAAGTTATTTTTCACTTTTTAGTGTGGTGTCTATTGAAGTCGGTTTATTTTTTTTATAAAAATTTTATTTTATTCTTTTTAGTCATATTCTCTTGAAAAGTCTTTATTCAACTATATACCGATTTGGATATAAAGCTTTAATACCAACAGGTATAAATTTATTTTAATTAAAATCTCCCAACCCAACCACAGATCTAAAATTCGGTGGGTCCTACATTTCATGGAACAGAGTTCCTGTTAACATCATACTGTTTGCTCCCATCACCAGACTCTGAACATCATTTTTCTAGCAGATACTCGTCGAGACCTACACAACGAGCCCAAACTCAGTGGGTCTACGTTTATTGGTGCAGAAATCCTGTGACCACCTTCCTGCTCCATCATCAGACCCTGGTGAAGGTTACCATTTTCTTAGTACTAGTTTTTTAGTATCAACGGATTTACATATGTTCTAAATTTCAGATCTTTCGGAGTAATAGAAGTAATTAAAAATGTCCATTGTATACGAATATTCTTAAGTCGACTTGGAAAAGAGCTGATGGTTTTCAAAGCTAAACCTATTTTCAAGAAACATCGTTAAGAACCATCTCCAATAAACCAGCATACGCCAATCTGTCCACTCGGTTGAGCGCTGCGATGCCACAGACAGTTATCAAACAGACAGACACGATTCCCCCCCCCCCCCCCCCAAACTAATAACACCTCGTTTTTGGTCGGGGGTCAAAAAGAAACCATCGAATTCGGTACGATGATCTGGATGGCGTATGACCATTTTGTAGACGAAGACATCATCTATTTTATGGTTTCTCCCAGTTATATCTCCTTCCCATCACTCATGTTCTTCGAAAAAGTTCTTATCCGGTCTTGATGAAATTCATACCGAACCATCCTTATGGTTCATGCTTTCGAATAAAAAAATAATCACTGAAATTGGTAAATATTTGTATGAGTTATAACCATTATTGATTAGAACATCATCTACTTTTAGGCGTTTTACCAGATAATTCTAACATTCCATTCATGTTTTCTCAGGAACTACTGGTTCGTAAGGAATAAAAATTTTATGGGACCAACTTGATGGAATGTCCATTAGGTACAAAAAAGAATCATCCGAATCGGTACATATTTGGCGGAATTATGAGTGAACATACATTAAAAAAAAAAAAAAAAAAAAAAAATACATACACGATGAATTGAGAACCTCCTCCTTTTTTGAAGTCGGTTAAAAAATCACTGTCGCGAATAGCGGTCCGTCAGATTCGAACCCGCGACCTCCGGTTTGCACAGCATGCGGTTCCACTGCGCCACTAAGGCTTTTGTGCATTGGGGGTTACAAAACATGAAATCCGTGTACTGAAACAACACAAATACTGAAAAGAACTGCCAGATACCAGAAACTTATGGTTATTTTTAACTCCATATTTTACCATATTTTTTATTTTTAGTCCATATTTTCGTTTTTTTAGTCCATATTATATGTACATATTTTGGAATTTTAAATACATATAATCCGGTCCCTAATTATGAAAAACAAAAGAGACAAAGAATGTCAGTCTCACCACATTCACTATTTACAATACAGACGATGATGAGTAGTATATATTATAAATGCAAGTAACGTTATTTTTTGTTAAAAATGATATTTTTTTGGATTAATTTGTGATATATTACTATTAATTTTAATAGTTTTTGGTTGCGATGCAAACGCATAAAAAATGGCAAGATTTATAATATAATTGTAATGAGAAGTATTTTTTTGAATTTGTTTATTACAATTTTAAATCGTAATTTCTGAAATAAATATATTAAAACTGGAATGGCAATTGCAAATCTCTTAACGAATATCTTTATGTAATTATCCAAAATGTTTTTGTTATAAGTTATGTTGTAAAGTATATTTTTTTGTATAACCAAACATTTTATGTTATGTCTTTATCGCGAATAAATTGATTATTTATTCATATCATTACTAATGCCTGTACTCAGAAACACCAATTAACTTTAATTCTAATTAAGTCATTTTTCTAAACCTATTTATTTCGACTGTCGGAACTGTTTATGATTATTTTCGATTATTAAATACGAGATAATTGATATCTCTACTCACTGTCAGCGTATTAAGTATTAATTAGCTTCGAGTATCAAAATAATCTGACTTAAAAACTGGATTAATGCTCATTAACTAAATTGACGTTTGTAGGTTCGATAGTAAGAGTTTAAATTGTTTTAGCAACACTTAAGTATTTGTCTAGATGTGGGACAGTTACTACACATCATCAGTAGCCGACTGACGTCCACTGCTGAACAAAGGCCTCCCCCTTAGTACACACACATTTTAATTACGAACATTTATACTAAAATAAAATTCTCCATCACATACTGTGATATGAATACTGAAAGATTGAATATATTTAAATACCTATCAAAATTATGTGTACATTTGCCACCGCTGGTGTGGGATGCGACATGTGTCGACACACTTGCTGCGTCCCACACCCCGGCAACTTGCAGGGCGGCTGGAGGGGCTGCGGCGACCGCTAGTGATGCAAAGCGACGCAAGTATGCAGCTCTAGGTTCGAGCTATATATTTGCGCCCTTTGCGGTGGAGACCATGGGGCCTTGGTCTCATGAGACGCACGCTTTGGTAAAAGAAATTTCATCCAATCTTATCGAAGTCTCAGGAGACCGCCGGGCTGGTAGCTTTTTCTGCCAACGTATAAGCTTGGCCATACAAAGGGGTAATGCCGCCAGTCTTTTAGGTACCCTTCCCTCCCAGTGCGGCGACAACTTCGAGGAAGTTTTTTACCTAGTTTAAGTGTACATATTTGTAAATAAACTGTAAATATTTTGTTTCATTTGCCACCTATATAAAAACCTCGAATAAAAAGAATTTGATTCTTATCTCCTCTCTCTCTCTCTCTCTTATCTCCTGTACATTTCGTTAAAAACCTTCCAACCAAACTTTCCTTGTCGATTAATGTGTTATTGTGTTTTACTAACACATAATTCTCATTAGTAGTCCTCAGTATGATGTTGATGTGTCGGTTCTCGGGGGCTTTATTGCGTACCCCGACGGCGGGCTCCAAGGCAAGGCACTAAGGGGTATGTGATGTAGACCCCACCGGAGAGCACGTGCGTTGGTTTTTTCTCCCGACTGTCCGGCTTTAAATAAGCCAGTGTGCTCGACCATATCCGATTAACGCATTACATCCGGTGGTGTGGTTCCAACCATTTTGTTTATTAAATATTAGCAGATTCGCACCGGTGGACATTTTTTTTTGTAATAAATATAGCCAATATTACTCAGGGATAATGTAGCATTCTAATGGTGAAAGAATTTTTTAAATCGGTCCAGTAGTGTTTGAGTTTATTCGTTACAAAAATACAAATCATTCTCTTTATAATATTATCATAATATAATATATTATTATCACCCGTGGGGTGCTGGGGTAGAATTGCCCCCCATCTCCTCTCGTTGGGTGTCGTAAGAGCGAGAACAGGAAGACGGGCAGCAGCGTATCTCTTTTGGATTTATCTTCCACCTATAATGCGATCCCCAAGCCGCCTGCCAAGCGTGGGGATTATGGTACCCCCCTCCCCCCTTAAAAGCGGGAGGCCTTTGTTCAGTAGTGGACGTCCATCGGCTGCTAATGATGATGACATTTTATTATATTACATAGTGTAAAAGTGTAGATAAGCCAGTTAAACACCGGCTTATCTATACTTCTATACTAATTTTTTAGTATAAAGTAGTAGTATAGTATAGAGGTAATGTTTGTGAGTTTGGATGTTCGAAGTAATCTTCGATACTATTGATCCGATTTTGAAAATTCTTACACTGTTATAAAGGTATATTATCCCTGCGTGCCATAGACTATATTTGTTACTATTTATTTTGGATTCCGTAAAAAAAAGTGCCATATACCTCTACAAGATGCAGGAGTATACAAACTGGATTGTGACTGTGGGCTCTCATACATCGGGCAAACAAAAAGATCGGTAAAAACCCGTGTAAAAGAACATATAGCTGACGTTAAACATCGACGCTATACGAAGTCTGCAGTCTGTGAACATGTTCAGGATCGCACCCGCCATTATATTAGATTTGACAAACCACAAATCCTCGCAAAAGAACAGCGCTACCTACCAAGGATGATTCGTGAGGCTATTGAAATTAAAAAGCATCCAAATTTCAATAGAGTAGATGGCTTGGTGCTACCACCAGCTTGGGATCCCGTGATAAACATAGTCAAATCCAAAGACAAGCATTCCACTGCAAGACCTCAAGATACTGTAAGCTCTTTCTGCGTAGATCGGACTAACAATAATAATTAGAAGACCTGAGGATACCCTAAGACAACTATAACATATGGACAGCTACCACCTCAGTCCGCCCGTGACCATGAATGCTGTAAAGTATTCGAAACGTCGGGAAATTAAAATCAAAAATAAACCGCGATATAATCCGTAAAATTAGTTTCATTTAAATTCCGTAAAAAAAGTTTTATTTACCAATTATATTTGTTAAACTACTTACTAATGTTGTTTTCTGACCTGATCTGTCTTATTCCCAGGTGCTCCTGTAGTCGAATACCTCATATCTCGCGGTGGCTGTAAACTGTTACGTATAGACAACAATACTTACAGTTTGAAATGTTCATCCGGCCCTAAATCTATTTGGAGGTGCTCAAAATACAGTGGGCTACGTTGCAGTGTGACTGTCGATACTATTGATGATGTCCTTATAAAAATTAAAAATACTCACAATCATTAATTGATTCGGCCGTTGGTTGGTTAGAGACAATGGCTGCTACCCATCAGCAGGCTTAGCACGATTTGCCAAGGCTTCGTAATCTTGACAGTTCGGTGTGGAGTATGACGTAGTTATCGACCTAGCTAATACCGAAAATGACGTTTCTATGTCGATAACTACGTCATACTCCACACCGAACTGTCAAGATTACGAAGTCTTGGCAAATCGTGCTAAGCCTGCAGGTCGTGAGTTCGATTCCCACCCAGAACATTTGTGTGAACATGGCTGTTGTGTCTGGGTCTGGGTGATTAATAATAATAGTATCCTGGGACAATCCACACACGGTTATCTTATCCCAAACTAGAAAATGTATAATGGTAACCAGACAACTGATACAAAAACAATCTACATTTTTTTGAAATACATAGATATATAGATAAATATGAACACCGAAAAACGTCGCACAAATCGAGTATGTCCTTCTGAGCCCAGGAGAACAGTTGCTGCTGGCCGCCATTACTTCTATCTCAGCTGCCTCCTGTATAATAGGGTTAATAAAGACCTAGAAATCTATCCTCTTCCACATAGACAATGCAAACTCAAATGTTTTGAATGGCTTTTAATCTTAGCCTACGAAAATACCGAAGAGCTCCTTAAACGTCATGGCTAAATGACATTACACTTCTCCACTATATGTTCCTACCACACATTCTCACACAATCACTCACAAACACACACACACTCACACACTTACACACCTCGCATACCTACTATAATTACTCTATAAAAAAAAACACTTCTAAATTGTATTTAACTTTTGTTGGAACTATGTTAATTTTTGGTGGTGGGCGTTGGCACTGCGACACAGTTTTTAACTTCTGCTTAACTTCTTGATCGTGGGTGGATTGTCCCAGGATATTATAATTGGGTGTATCGTATATTTTCTATCTTATTAGGTTTATATTAGGTATTATTATTAATTAAACTTTACTTTTTTTAGTAATATAAAATACCCCTTGTGCGATAAGGGGTGATATAACCATGATTGGTGGTTGTATCACCCCTTGCGATTGTGATTGAGGTTGAGATTTTTCTCTGTGTTTTTAAATCTGTGTCAAAGGTCTTTAATAAATAAAAATTATCACCAGACGTGGTTTTACTTAAAGGTAACCGTTTGAGGGTTCCTGAAAGGTAAATTTAACCCCCTTTAACTCCGAAGTTTATAGAGGAAAAAATCTAAAATCTCTAAAATGTCTATCTATATTTTACAGGAAAAATAAAAGGATGTTTCTAAGTAGTAGCTACAGTTATTTTAAATGTTAAGTTAAACCCTTTCATATTATACCCCACTCGATATAGTAGTCTCACTTTGAAATTTTGACACCCCATTTGGAACCCCATTGAAAAGAAAATAAAAGAAGAAAGTAGTTTTTTTCATTTGCGATGGAGTTTGGGTAGATAAGATCTAAAACTATTTCAAGTATCAAATCGATAGCATCGGCGTTTACTGAATATATAGGTGTGAAAGATAAACAGACAGATGAAGCCGCACCATAAGGGTTCCACTTACCTTTTAGGTATGGAACCGAAGAACGTATTACAAAGAAGTAGTTATGCCATTTGTAACCTTTTGTAAAATGATACGTATCTTCGTTGCCTATTGCCATATCGCGAATTTAAATATAATGTCACTGACGACAGTAGTGAGTGAAACTGTCGTACTTCGAAACGTCACTTAAAGTTAAGGGTCACTACTCCAATCAATCAATTAATACCTACTATAAGTAAGTAAGCAAAAGTCCGCCAACCCGCATTTGGCCAGCGTGGTGGACTATGGCCTAAACCCCCTCATCTTGAGGGGAGGCCCATGCCCAGCAGTGGGACATAAACCAGGGCTGGTATTATTATTATATTGTAAGTAAAGACATCGATTACCTTATACTCAATAACGAAGCATAAGAAAAATCGGCTCCGAGTGTCAAAATCATCAGATTTAAAAAAATGTCATAATGATAATTAACGTTTGTAAATTCGGCAGTAAGTCGCATTTATAACAATAATACCTCCTATCATGATGAAGAGGCCGTAGTCCACCACGCTGGCCAAATCCACCACGCTGGCCAAGTAACAATCGCACAAAGACGATTCGCACATGAGTAATGAAAGAAATCAGTGGTGCGAGCCGGCGTTCGAACCTGCGCACCTTGCTTCCTAGGCAAGCGCTTGCCCACTGAACTGTTACTGCTGTTAACGCAGTTGTTTTTTTTTTTAATTTTTGTACACTACTTTCTTAATCACCAACAGCAGTAGCAGTAACAGCTCAGTCTTGGAGCGCTTGTCTTGGAAACAAGGTGCGCAGGTTCGAACCCCGGCTCGCACCTCTGATTTCTTTAATTAATCATGTGCGAATCGTCTTTGTGCGATTGTTACTAGCTTTCGGAGACGGAAAACATCGTGAGGAAACCTGCACGTCTAAAAAAACCTAACTAGCTTTCGAATGACGTATGAAGTCCGCCAACCCGCACTTGGCCAGCGTGGTGGACTATAGCCTAAGCCCCTTCATCTTCAGGGGAGGCCCTTGCCCAACAGCGGGATACAAACAAGGGCTGGTATTATTATTACTTACTTAATCAATGTTTCCAGGTCTTGTGCCGCAGTTTGTAACGTCTTCTAGAGGTTCCAAACTACTTTATCTGAACGGCAATACGTACAGTTTGAAGACACAGAGTGGGGGCAAATCAGTGTGGCGATGCTCCAAGTATACAGCCTGTGGATGCAAAGTGACAGTACATACCATGGACGACAGTATTCTCTATATTAGACATAAACATCACCATGAGCGCCGCCGTTGGTTACCTGATGATTACCTTTTACCAAAAGTTTCGTAGTAGCTCCAGTACATATGATATGATAAGGCATTAAGTGGTTGGTCCCTCCTCCGGAGTCGCTGGACGTTCGAGGTGGGCCTACACCTCGAACGTCCATTGAGTATAGCGGCAATTTCGAGGAGGACGGTGGCGGGGTTGCAACGCCTGCCCCGTGAGCACCGTGTCTGGTTCCCGGGGGCTATAATGAGCCCCGAGAACCAGACACAATAATAATAAAATGATGGTGGTGAGCTCAAAGGCAAGGCACTGAGGCACCGGAGAGCCGGGGTTCTCTCTGCCGATGCGACAGCCGAGGGGGTTTTAGTGACACACACACATAGCCCGGTGGAACCCCACAGCTCCCAGGGACTGTGAAGGTTTCGAAAAAAAAGGTGGTAGTTCCCTTGTGCAAGGGGCCGTGCAGGTAGATACCACCGCAGTGTCTGATATTCTGCCGCCAACATTGCTGTGTTCCAGTTTGAAAGGCACTGTAGCTGGTGCAATTACAGGGCACAAGAGACTTAGCAACTGATGTCTCGGGCGGTCACTTACCATCAGGCGGATGGCTTACTTGTCTAGTCTAGTCACTAGGTTGATAAATATAATGATTTATGATATTTACGCGAATATTACACATTGAAATGAAACTAATTTTACGGATTATATCGCGGTTTATTTTTGATTTTTATTACCCGACGTTTCGAATACTTTACAGCATTCATGGGCGGACTGAGGTGGTAGCATATGGCATGGTGGTAGTATATGGTGGTGGTGGTGGTGACATATGGACAGCTACCACCTCAGTCTGCCTGTGACCATGAATGCTGTAAAGTATTCGAAACGTCGGGTAATAAAAATCAAAAATAAACCGCGATATAATCCGTAAAATTAGTTTCATTTCAAGGTTGATAAATAGAGTACGTAAAAAGATTATTTAGTGCTTTTTGCTCTCACTTTGTTAAGTGCGCGTAGGTAACAAGATATGCGAAATTTATACCTAATTAACATAATTATCAAGTCTGTTTTTTATACATAAACAAATACTTTTTTTTTCATTTCTATGAGAAATGGTTATAAAAAGCTTTTTATTGGTGGAAATGGATGGATATCTAAAGTTTTTTATTACTGCTGTAACTTTTTTTATTTACGCAAGTCACAGTTTTGAATCAATTTTAACTAAATTTATGCTACCTACTTATCGCAATTATTTTTCACATTGTTACAAAATCATTTATCAAATAATTAATTCACTATCAAATTTGTGAAACAAGTTTAATTTCATAGTTCTAATAAATGTTTATCGTAATCAATATTAGTAGATAATAATTTAAATAAATAAAGTATGTAGTTTATCTTACGATTTATTTACGGCCTTAAAAATAATGTTAAAAAATTAAGAATGTGTACTTACCTGTTATTTATTTTTTGATGTTTATTTACTGTGAAGTAAAATAAAACATTTTATTCATTAAAATCGTATGCTCAATTAATGTTGGCCGATGTGAATTCTAACTCCTAACTATTGTGCAAGTGACAGAAATATACAAACTTGCTTGATTATGAAAAAGATTAATCACACCAAATTCACGTCGACCAAAATCTATCGCGCATACCATGTAATGGCAAATGGTTATTAAATCTTGAATAAGGTATTGTGCTCTGTCCTATTTATGTGTGTTTCTTTTATTTTCAGGTAATTAGGGTGCCAGACGAACAAACGAAACGAATCAAAAATCCTTTTTAGAGTCTATGACAGTTTACTTCACTTTACTTCACGCATCCAATTATGGAGCGCAAAAGACTTAAAGTGTATACAAAAACAAAGAAATGGAGCGATACGAATCCAATCATACTGCTCACTGATTCATTAAGGACTTACACCCAGGGGTGTCCGGGTAAGAATTGCACCCTCCCATCTCCTCCCGTCGGGTGTCCGTAAGAGGCGTCTAAGGGAAAACATGCAGCCGGGCAGCAGCGTCTTCCTATTGGATTGCCTACCACCTATACATACACCAACCTGTACTACGATCCCCAAGACGACTGCCAAGTGTGCGGATTGTGGCAACCCCTCCCTTTTAAGGGAGAGGTCTTAGTTTAGCAGTGGACATAATTTGGCTGCTGGTGATATTCACGATAGACTGTCCCGAACCGTTTGGGTTGAATGATATAAAGTCACTCGGCAGTTGTGATATCGATTCATCATCATCATCATCAGTCGAATGAAGGCCACTGCTGAACAGAGACCTCCTCCTTAAAGGGGGAAGGGGGCAGGAATCTTGGGAATTGCAAACAATGCAAATAGGTAATACAAAAGAAAACAGAAGCTGCCCGTCTTGTTGTTTTCCCTTAGTTGCCTTATCAACATCCAACTGGAGGAGATGGGTGGGTTATTATGGTGCTCTTATTCGGACGCGAAGAGGAAGACGTTAACGAACAAACAGTCTTTGTCAACGATCTTTTGTCATCGACGAATAAACTAGTTTACGTTCCACCAGTAAACTAAGCGAATGATTGACTAGTTTAGCGGTGAAATGTATGCATACATACATATGTAGTCTGTAAACGGCGACTGCAAAACTTCTCGACAACAACGGTATAAACTAGTCTAAACTTTAGACTGTTTTAGAAACTACTTTATTGTTGACGACAAACGGTCTCGTCAACGTGTCAACGGCCCATCCTTAGAGGCAGGATCTCTAGAGATGGACACTTTCTTTACCAGAAAGAAACAGAGCATATGATTTTTTGCCTTCACCGTGTGTTCAGCATCTGTCATGAACTTGTAGAAAACCGCACCAATGGGGCGGATTACTTTTGAATTTTTTTTCGGTCACGATCTAGCTTTGGTGTTTTTAAATTGAATTACATTAAAAATATTGTTCAAACTACTTAATAGCCGCATTTAAATAAATATCCATTTGTGTGTTTCGTGTACGAATGCTGATTTTCTGACGGGCCCATCTCTTCCCGGGCTATCTATTATAATAGGTTAAAATAACAGTTCTACCTTCCTACTACCTAACCTCGTAATAACTCTAATTATTTTTTAGGACCAAGGATAATACGCAACAGAAGAGGTTTTCGTAGTTTATCAGTTGGAGCATATTCCTATTCATTGCATATGCAAAGGACAGTTGATACTGGCCTCGTGAAAGAGAGGTGGCGATGCTCATCCAGAAGGACCTGCAAAGCTGTTATTTATACGTTAAATAATGTAATATTGTCGTCGAATGTTGAGCATAATCACTAATAAATATCCTGCGAACACTAGTGCTTTTTTGTACTGACAATTGACTCCAAAAACTGATCGTAATTTATAGTTAGCTCAGTAACAGTTAGAGATTAGCAATGTAATAACGAATACAACCATATACGAATATAACCATCCCTTAGTAGAGCTCCTGTATTAAAATCTACAGTAAGACGGAAATTATTGTCTTTTGATTTTACCCGTTTTCATAAACAGTTGTTTTATTTTGGAAAATTTAATTTCAGTCTAAACTAATTGTTTGGAACAAAATAGTGCAGCCGTTCTATACGTGTGTCCAGGATTGTAAATAGCTGCGATAGTAATGAAACGATATTAATTACAATTATAAATTGGAATTATTTTTCCAAAGTAAGCCAACTGACTTTAAATCTTAGAGAACATAACGTACCTACTATGTGGTTAGTAGTCCATGAACTATTATAGCAGGGCAGTGTGACACTAGAACTGACCTGTGTAGGTACTTACCATGAGCGCACTAATTAGCAGGCCACCCAGCTATCACGTCACCCAAACAGGTCAGTGGTCACGTGACAATATTAGTGTCACGCTAATTAGTGCGCTCATGGTACAAATTTGTAAGACAGGTCACTTTTCGTGTTAAACTGCCCTGCTATAAGAGTTCATGCGAAGGCCCCAGTAGTGATATGATAGCGGCGAGTTACGTTTTCATATTCACTAACTTTGCTTACACAGCGCTAGCGCCACGAGAATTTACGGTTTTCTGTTAAACTACTTAAGGTTTAGGCTGGTTTTAGAGTCACGCTGATCGCCTGCGCGGACAGCTCCGCGCGTAGCTTGTCCGCGCTGAGGTACAGCGCGAGACGTTTTTGTATCGCGCCGATCACGATTGTCCATGACTGTATTTGTCGGTACGTGCGTTCAGCGCGACACGAAAACGCTCACTGAAGACAGAGGCGCGCGAGCGATGATCGGCGCCGACCGCTACGCGGAGCCGACGCGCGACGCGGACGACCGCGGACCCGTCCGCGCTGAGAACCACACGCGCTGATAGCTACGCGTTATTCTAAAACGCTTCCTAGAAGTTCATACATTTCGGCTGTACGCGCGGACAGTCAGCGTGCGGTCCGCGTGACACGAAAACCAGCCTAATAAGTTTTTACAGTCAGTTCGACGTCGGGCCGATAGTGTATACGTCGTCGAGCTTGCTGTTGGGCACAGCCATAGGTTACGTTAGAGAATATAGTACAGCAGTTGTCCGCAACTGTTAAACTTGCAATTATAACCGTATATTATTATTAATTTTTCTAATAAAACATTTATAAAAATAAAGAATTTGTTTACTTTTTCAGCTGATCCTCAATTCGTGACGGGCAGAAAAGGAGCACGTTATCTGAAGATAGATGGCTATCTTCATTCAGTTCATATGAAGACCAACTCTAAAGGGAAAACCAAAACTAGATGGTATTGCCAGAGCCATAGGACCCAGGCTTGCAAAGCTGTAGTGTACACTATCGACGATGTTGTGGTCTCCAGCAAGCTGATACATAACCACAAGAGGCCGCCTGATAGTAAATTAAATATGACTAACATAAAGATTAAAAACAAATGTTAAGCATGAATTTAAAGTTCTTCATTTTTTTTGCGTTTGGATGGATTTATCGTAAACGCAGCTATCGTTCATTTTCGGCGATAATAATATGTTATTATACGGTAACATCTTTAGTAAAAAAGTTAAGTTAAGCACATACTTTATAATAATAATTAATACTTTTTTTAGAAATAAGCATTTTATTTTTAGATTGCATTCATTCTTACTGCAGTTCTTTATATCAGTCCATATTTCCAAATGTTACAAATAATCTGTTGCCATTTGCCGAATAAACGTCTTGAGACCATTTCTAAGCTAGGATGGAGCCACATTTTTAGCCACGCCTAATAAATTAAATATGAATAAAATAAACGTTAATAAGTAATTTTAAACATCAATTCGATTTTTTTTTGCGTTGGTTTAAGTTATCGTAAACGAAGCCGTGTTCGGTGATAATAGTTAATATGTTATTATAAGTTAAGTACAAATCTTTGTGAGAATTATAAAAAAAGGGGACACATACTTTGTAATAAATAATACTTTCTTAGGAAATAAACACTTTTTTTACATTGCTTTTATTCTTACTGAAGTTCTTTACAGTAGTCACAACGGATCTTTCTGTGCCTG
This sequence comes from Furcula furcula, assembly GCA_911728495.1. Lineage (NCBI taxonomy): Eukaryota > Metazoa > Arthropoda > Insecta > Lepidoptera > Notodontidae > Furcula > Furcula furcula. The sequence goes on along the minus strand of OU452254.1, from coordinate 6,665,113 downwards.
AAGTTGTCTGCAAGACGCTGCGCAGTAGTAATTTTTCTGTTTTTGTATTGACAACTAACGACTGTAGCTGCGCAATGGTTCGAAACCCAACTTCAGACTTACAAAGATCCATTTTGAGTACTGCACATATTATGTCCTTACTATGAATATCAGTCCATATTTCCAAATGTTACAAAAATCAAATCTGCTACCATATTGTTAGTTGTTGACACTTTATAGAAAGGTTGGTTAAGGTCAATTTACAAGGCCTTAAGTACTCTATATAATACATTTAAGATAGCGTGCGCAAATATTACATGACTTGATTCTGCCATCCCCATTCGGACAACGAGACGTACAGCAAACGTGGCGAATGGTCCTTCGGTCTGAACTAAGTGATTTGCTTCTTCATTTGTAATATATACTGATACAAACTGGAATAGTTTGCTTAGTCGGTTGCCCCGTCAGATTACAATGTGGGCATCTTCAAGGCTAGAGTGAATATGATGAGTTAACATTCTCAATTCCATCTCCGCTTCCCATCAGTTGCAGACAAGTACTGCCTTCATCAGCAGCCGAAAGACACTGTTCACTGCTGAACAAAGCTTGGCCATGCTTGGCAGACGGCTTGGGAATCGCAGTATAGTTGGTAGGTAATGCAACGTCTTGTCAAAAGTCTTCTTGTTTTCCCTTAGTCGCTTCTTACGGACACTCAATTGGAGGAGATGGGAGGGTGCTATTCTTTTAAGGACACCTCACTGGCACTGGCTTAAATTCAGTATATTTTTTAGTAAGTATAATTTGAATAAGTATATCCCGAGTGTACTTTACTATGGATTTGAATAACAATGTTTTAGATAATATTTGGAGACGGAGCTGATTGATATCTTTCTTTCTCTCTCTCTTTCGCGTCAAATTGAGATTAAGACAATAAAGGCCCATTTACACGATGCCAGTTTCTTGCCTGTTCCATACAATAATATTGAAGCAATAAATGCCTTGCATCGTCTGAACAAAATGTCACATTCTTGCTCTACTGGGCAAGATTTGCATTCAATAACTACATTCATTTTTTTAACTAGTGTAAACAGTTACTTATTACGTTATGACAGGTCAAATATTGCGCATCATTTATTGCGTGCAATTATTGTTCTTGTATGTATGTACAAGAAAGGCTTCATGTAAATTAGTCAAAAATAAAAAAATCTTAAGTATCCGACTGAAAACCACTGTCAGCTGTGACTATGCTGAGCTGGATTATTTTTGGCAAAATTTACAGAATTCTGTATTTTTTGTTTGTAAACAGGTTTACAAACAAAAAATAAAGAATTCTGTATTACAATACCAAATAAAGATTATTCTTCTTCTTAAAATTAGGTACCAATGATGATTAATGTATTTATCTAAATAAAATATTCTTTCTTCAGAAGGTCCGGTGTTCATGCGATCGTTGCGTGGTATTCGTCAAATAATCTTCAATGGCTACAAATATTCTGAAGGATCTAAAAGTGGGGTTAAGGTCCGTTGGTACTGCTCGTCCCATCACAACAAGCGCTGCAAAGCGAAGCTGGTGACCATTGATGATGTCATTATCAACGCCGAAGTGGAACACAACCATCAAGCTACGTTGCGGCCTTGCCTATCAATGCCTATAGACAATTAGTTTTGTTTCTATTTTTTATATCAGCGGGTCTAAAAAGGATACATTCGGTGAATTATAATATGAATAAGTTACGGTTTACTTTTTTTCTTATGGCAGAATTAACACGAAATATGAATCGGCTAATAAATGAATTAAGTGGAATTTAGTATGATTCACCTAAAATGACCATAGTCACCATTGGTATTTGCCAGCCTATTTGAAAATAAAGATTTTTGATTTGATTTGATTGTAGCGACCATTTTACGAAAATTAGAGGAATTGCGAAGGATCTGCTGGCAATGCAGAATACGAATTCCTTTTAGATGATATGCTTAATGAGGCCTTTTAGGCCCGCTGGTTCACATAAAAATCATCAATCATTATCAAATGACCTTACACATGTATAAACCCGTCTAAAATGATACTACAATTAGTCAAAGTCAAAAAAAATATTTCAAATAGGCTTAACTTTTGAATGGTAATTTTTTTAAAAGCTACCACCTGGCTGACGGTCGCAACGCGGCCTGAACTGAGAAGATCCGGCAAGAAACTCAGCGGGCTTGTCATTTTTTCACTTTTTTTAAACATTGTTTGTCTTGTTACAATTGGATCAACATCGCTACAACAACAACAATACTATCGCTATACCCTATCCGTTTTCCCAAAAAATAAAATGTAAACAAAGAAACCAACAATTTTCAAACTGTGCTTCGAAATATTCTGATTTCGCAGAACTCAGGTTAAAATAGCATAGTAATTAAATTTCTAGCAAATACAATGAAAAAACAAACACGCTACTTCAACAACATAACCTCATGTTGTTTACATTATATTTTTTGGGAAAACTGATAGGGTATAGTGTGTAGTATCATTGTAGACGTTACTATTAATCAATATTAATAGTCTAAAATGTTTGGTGATGATCAGTCTTACTTTGATCAACAATCTTAATTTAAATCGATAGCATTTCCTATCCATTTGTATTAAATTATGATATTTTATTGTAAGGAGTGCAAAAAGTATCGGAATTCCGAAATTATTCATTATTTCAGAATTCGTTCCTAATTATTTCAGAAGAGTAAAAACCTTTTGATCGCGTCGTCTTTTCTACCCTTGCATTATAATATAAAGCTTTGTGTACTACAAACTACTATCCAACGCTACGATCATTCGATACCCGCTCAGTGTTTAATACACTGTGTCTATAAACATGTCTAGGTATTTGTCTTGAGTCTGGATGGATTTTTATTGTATATAAACAATAGTATATAATATTGTACAGGGGTTAAGCCCCTGCCGGATTTGTATGGGGAATATTCGCATATCAAGTACAAATTAAAAAAAAATGAGATATTCAACCATCGATATAGTATATAAACTAGATAAACATTCACTAGCAAAATTACATCTCAAATATGGTTGCGGGAGTCGCGGACTTATCTGGGCTTGTGGTAGAAACGTGAACTAACGGTTTTATTATGATAGCTTGACAGTTTCATATCGACAGTAGCGACACTCCTATCGACAAAGATAATTTTGTCAGCTTGTAGCTTGAAAAAAAAAATAGCGACACAAGGGCGCTATATATATATATATTTCTGTGTGCCACTTTTCGAACCGTGACAGCTAATCTAGCGATGTATTCAGCAAATGTGTTATTTACGTATGTTTGTATTGTGACATTGTATAATACCCTCAGCAAGGGAACAGGGTTTTATTAAACACGCTATATATAATGTTTTAGTTAAGTGATTTAAGAATAACTTACGGGAAGGTAGGAAAGGCTTACGATACCTTAATTTTAATTTAGTTAATTTTAATAACATCTATAGTTTAAGAATTTTAGACACTATTAAATGCTAGACAATGTCGTACGATACTAGTACATTTACCGTTGGTAATCTACGTACGTTAATGACTCAATAAATGTGTTTTTTGTACGGGAAATAAAATATTACTCAGGGCATAATTTTTTCATTGCTTATTAAGTCATAATTTTAATTTCTATAAATAACCATACGTTATCAAATTATTTACACAACAATTTACATATATGTTTTATTTTTATTTTATTTAGTAAAAAATATGAGTTGCATAGATTAATAAAAATTGGAATCACCTTCTTTACAGATAATAATTATGATATATGTAGTAATAAATAAAGTAAAAGATTGTAATTAATTACTGATTATGATTAAAAAAAAAAGTAAAATCCTGTTATAAGGGCTCTCCCACACATAACTGCGAATTCGCATCGCATCGCGAATATCTACGAGAAACAAATGAATATTCAATACAAATTCCTGCGATGCGGCGCCGCATCGCATCGCATCGCAGTTATGTGTCGGAGCCCTAATGTATGCAACGTAATGTGACAGAAATATATTCATTCCACATAGTATATGTACAAAGTTAAATTTCTGAATTAAGGACTAATCAATTAATTCAATTAACATAATGTAATGTCATCATAGTATGTAGATTTTTTTTACTATTTTCAGTGGAATTTATAACATCACGCCGTGGTAAGCGTATGATCAGATTGAATGGTTATAATTACTATCGAGTCAGATCAATGGGGATCAAGGCAAGGTGGGCGTGCTCCACACACCATGGAAATGGCTGCAAAGCGGCTCTTAGAACTATCGATGATACCATTGTAGCTGTTAATGATGAACATAACCATAACTGATCATCATCATCATCATCAGCAGACGAGAGACGTCCACTCCTGAACAAAGGCCTCCCCTTTAGAAGGAAGGGGTTGCTATAATCCCCACGCTTGGCAGGCAACTTGGGGATTGCAGTGCAGGTGATACTTTTAGGTATATATAACAAGCTGTTTTATAACCACGCAGCTCCGACCGCGTAATTTTCTAATTTTCTTGCGCAACTTTTTTTTTTTTTTCGTAAGAACCTTCTACAAAGCATTAGAAATCTTTTAAAAAATAAGATGGTTGTAATCGGTAAAGTCGTTCTCAAGTTATGGCGTGACCAAGGGCAATAGAGATTAATTTTGTTATACTTATATATAGATTAATATATTGCTTGTAATTATATATGACTCGTACCTAATCATGATATATGTATTTTCAATTTATTTATAAGGTGTGTCGTGTAAGTTTTGTATCATGGCATAGACATTGACACTTTAGTAAACATTTTTAGACGCGGATATAAAAACATTTTTGATTTATTTTATTTATCAAATACGGATAAGTAAATATATTTATTTTAATTAATTAAATAATGGGTTTACTATTTAATACTCATGTATTAAGGTGTAATGTACCTACTGTTAGCCAGGAAAATCGAAATTAACAATATCAAAATGGTTGGGGCACCTCACTAGCCCAATTACCGATTGACGTGTCCCCGCACTAGACACGCTAGTGACACTTCTCGTTTTCGCGCCATGTGTATTGTGCTAATAAATAACTATAGTGATTAATTCAGTGTTTCTCTTATTTATGTCTTACACTACTAATAAAAAATGAGATTACTTTAAAGAAACATAAATTAATTGGTTTAGTTTTAATAGGTACATCAGTATTAGGATGTAATGTGCTAATAAAAAAAGGAGATTACATAAAATAAACTTGTTTTTAATTCTTTAATTCTATATTGTACACATACACACAAAACACAGATAAAATACAATACATGAAAAAAGTACAAAGGCGAGCTTAACTCATAATTGAGTTTTCTACCAGCAAACCCCAGAGTGGTAGAGGAAAAGAAGGTTATAGTGTGAAAGCAAGTGAAATGTATAACAACTAAGCAGGATAGGTAGAATAGAAAGTTAAGTAAAGTTGGCACCTACATAAGAATACACACAATAATTACATAAATGATATGATATAATAAATAAAATTACAGAAAATTTTGTTTTTTTTTTAAATATTAAATTCGTTTTTACATATGGAATTGCTCACAGGAAGCGGTTGAACATGCAACTAACCGGATTGCAGGTGTTAATAAGTACCGGGTGTCCCAACGCACGGTTGAGAATGGAGCGAGCAGCCGCAGCAAATAGTCACAAAATAATCTAGGATTACAAACACAGTGTCATCGTTCTCAAACTTCTCTTTAAATTCACTAGAGGGTAGGTCTCTTGTGCACTATAGAGTCTCTGGCGAAGGTCCGAACGGAGAACCCAGAGTCTCCATAGCTTCCATGCAGGCCACCGGGGAGGTTTTAGTGGGTAAAATCCCATATAACCCGGCCTCCGCCTCTACGAACAATGCGTACCTTTTGAAGGTTTCCTCCCGGTCAACAAAAAAAATAAAAAACAAAGCTAGATATTCTGTCACAAAGCAGTTGTGTGTAAACATTGCTGTGTTCCGCTGTCAAAGGCACTGTAGCTTGCGAAATTACCGGACACATAACACGTAATAGCTAATGTCTCGGTTGCCGAGCCGCAGTACAATGCAGCTGTTTATAGGCCGGGTCGATTACCATCAGGTGAAGCAAAAATGGCACTGGCACATTGTCACTTTGTGTCCATTTTTGCATGACTATTTCAACCTATAAAAAAATATTTTATCTTTTAATTCCCGTTACCTACCTCCTAAGTTATACCTGTACGCAGATTCAGTAAGCTGGCTGATTGTATGTACTTATAGATATAAGGTGCACAACCAAATTATTTGATGGGTGACAGTATAGCATGTTTTTGTTTAGAACAACATCAACTTTCCTTGGCTAGCAGTGGCTAGCCAAGGAAAGTTGATGTTGTAAATGTATGACAGGAGTGATGGCTGAACCACTGTTCAGCCATCACTCCTGTCATACATTTATGGTTCCGATTTTGATCTTGTAAAGAAAAAAAGAATATACATTTTCGATTGACATTATAATTTACAGTTTTAGTAAATATTTTCCAATTTAAATTAAATTAAATTTATTTTTCTTAAGGGTCGGCAGCGCGCTAGTGATTCTTCTGGTGTTGCTAGCGTCTATAGGCTACGGTGGCTGCTTACCATCAGGCGGGCCGTATGCTTGCTTGCCACCTTGGTAGTATATAAAAAAAAATATATATACAGGGTTACAGGAAAAGTCGTGCTAGATCCGTTGAGGGCGTGGAGTACCCATCATTTCTGACTTATTTCACTATGTAACACCCCACCCTAAACTTAACCAAAATAAAAAAATAGTAAAAAAAAAAACTTAAACTTAACTTAAACAAAATAAAATTTAATAGCCTAAAAATCGGCAATTTTCAATAAAAAATTTAAAGTCGAAAATCTCGAAAAGGGTTAAGTTTAGGGTGGGGTGTTTCATAGTGAAATAAGTCAGAAATGATGGGTACTCCACGCCCTTAACGGATCTAGCACGACTTTTCCTGTAACCCTATATATTTCCTACTTCAGACATGTTATTTCGCGTCAAAGTGGCGCGTCATTCATCGGTTGAAAAACAAAGGCGGTACAGGGAGAGACTTAAAATGAACGAAGAAAAATACGAAGAGTTTAAAAGGAAGAAACGTGAACACTACCACAAAGTCAAAAGGCTTGCTAAAGACTTGACACCAAAAGAAAAGAAACAAGCAAATATCGCCTGGAAGTTAAGACAAAGGGAATACAGAAAGAGAAGGAACAACTTATAATCGATACAAAACCATAGAGTTGTGTGGTATGTGGCGTCCTCAATAAAAAATTATATACGTAAAGGTTTCGACAGACAGGGGACAGGACGACGATGGGACGCTAGCAGGACGGAGGCGGCGTGGATCGGCGTCACACTGCGGGCGTGTTGACCCGTAGCACTCAACGCGATTTCTCGTGTATTTCGAAAAATGTCGAGCGATTCAGACGTAGAACTTGATCCGCTTTCGTTAGCGTTAGCAAAAGACGGTGTAAACTAAAGATGGTGACGATATAACGGTGGATATTATCTATTTTCCATTTTTCCACGTCTATTATCCGTGATATCGGATGCGACATACCTTTTGTATTCCCGTCGGACGCAGTGGCGACGTGACGGGGCCCGTCGGCTCTGTGTTATATACTCCATATTAACTAGTACGTTACAACTCCGTCTGTCGAAACCTTAAATGGAGGTTATTACGTTCGAAGAGAATAGTCAATCTGTCGGTAATGGGTCGGAAGCAGACTATAATAGCTGCTGCCGAAACTGACAACAGCGACAGAATAGATGTCATACATGATACATTATACTACGTTTCAAGTTTTTAAATAAATGTGGTGAGCTGAAAGAACCTGTATATAATAATAATAATATACAGGGTGTAAGGGACATCGTACCGAAAACCGATACCAGGGATCCAGTACCTGATTCTGAACACTCTAGTGTTGAAATTTTACATCGGCTTTTTCATGATTTTCCAAAAAAAAAAACACTTTTTTTAAATAAAATTAGTTTAATATCATTATTGGTATAATAATAAAGCATAATTTTAATTTAAAAACAATAGATTACTTATTTGTGGAAAATTTATTTAATTATTTATTTATTTATTCTTTATGTACTAAAACAGTACATAGGCAATTAACTATTATTATTTTAGAAAATTAGCAATGTAATTTGAGACATATATTCATTACATGCTCGAAAATTAATAAGTCAGTCATTTGTCATTTTCCATATAAATGGTTTATGTAATGTTGTAACGGACATTATTTGACATCTTATAAATTTTTTTTCGGTACGATGTCGTTATATTAATATCTTAATAAATTACCCGCGAGGTGTCCGGGTAAGAATAGCACCCTCCCATGTCTTCCCGTTTGGTTTCCGTAAGAGGCGACTAAGGGAATATAAGAAGACTGGCATGAGCCTTCGGCCCAACAGACGACTAGTCCCAATATCCCTATTCAATCGCCCTATCCCTTGGACTAGGAAGGTTAAGTACCTCGGAGTCACCTTGGACTCCCGCATGACTTTCGGCCCGCACATTAGGTCCGTCCGCAATCGAGCGGCTTTCGTATTAGGTCGCCTGTATCCCCTTCTCTGCAAGCGGAGTAAAATGTCGCTTAGAAATAAGTTGACATTATACAAAGCTTGCATTCGCCCTATCATGACTTACGCGAGTGTAGTTTTCGCGCACGCCGCCCGCACCCGTATCGATAGTCTCCGTCGCGCCGTCGGTGCCCCGTGGTACATGCGGAACGTAGATCTGCATTCCGATTTCAAATTAGATCCCCTTCGTAAGTTCCTCAAAGAAGCGTCGAAACGCTACTTTGAATCCGCGTCCCGTCACGCGAACAGTTTAATCCGCGCCGCCGCCGATTACGCCGCTAGTCCTTCTGACTCGCGCCGCAGACCACGGCACGTACTGCTCGACCCTCCTGACCCCATGACGGTCCTATTGGACCGGGATGCGCCGACCCCTCCCCGACAACCGTATGCTACACTAGCTATCAGACACCGGTCTCGCCGGCGAGGCCGAAGGGTCGTACGTATGCGACCGCAACGACGTGCATCACCCCACTGAGTTTCTTGCCGGTTCTTCTCAGTGGGGGCGCGTTGTGAACCGGTGGTAAACTCAGCCCTCTCTTAAGCGACAGCCCAAGCCGAGGCCGTGCCTCCCTGAGGTGCCCTTGTGCTCGTCGCTACTTCTGCCGTAAAGGCTAGAGCGCTTCAAGCGCTCGCCTCCTATTGTCCGGTGAAGCTGCAATAGCCATCTGCGGTTAACAGCGTCTATCATTCCCAAAAAAAAAAAAAAAATTGGATTACCTGCCACCTATACCAGTATACAGAAAGTAATATGACAGACCAAGCCAGAAAGTCCTCAATTGGAGTTGGCGTAGAAGCTTAAGTATATTAGCGGCTCGATAAATCCATGGCAAAAAAAGGCAGAGGGTTGGAGGTAAAATAGACATGCGACATCAATAACGGAGTAAAAATCTATGTAAGAGAGAGATAGAGAGAGAGAGAGAAAGAGAGAGAGAGAGTGAGAAAGACATGTAATTTTTACGTATATACGTATATTACGTATATTACTCTAAGGATTAATAATGCAGACCAAAATTTAATTTTCACTTAATAAATAATTCGTCTTTCATTTTAATAAAGTATTTGTCCTTGCCTGTTTCAGCGGGATTTATAACATCACGTCGTGGTAAACGTATGATCAGATTAAACGGTTTTGATTATTATCAAGTCAGATTAAGATCAAAGCAAGGTGGACATGTTCCACCCATCATCGTAGAGGCTGCAAAGCGGCCATTAACACCGTTGATGACATGGTAACTGTTAATGATGAACATAACCATCAATCAATGATGATGAAAAAATTATCATGAACTGCTTGTTTTTTTTTATTATACGGGGTGTAAGGGACATCGTACTGAAAACCGATACCAGGAATCCAGTACATGATTCTGAACATTCTAGTGTTGAAGTTTTCTATCGGCTTTTTCATATATTTCCAAAAAAATGTTGCTTTTCTTAATAAAATTAGGATAACATCATTAAGTATTGGTATAATAATAAATTTCTAATTTCAATTTAACAACAATAAATTACAGCCCAAAAGTCCACTGCTGAACAAAGGTCTCTCCCTTAGAAGGGAGGGGTTGCCATAATCTCCACATTTGGCAGGCGGCTTGATTGAAATTAGCGATGTAATTTGAAAAATAAATATTATTACGCACGTATTCATTACATGCTCAAAAATTAACAAGTTACTCATTTGTAATTTTCCATATAAATGGTTTCTGTAATGTTGTAACGGACAATATGTGAAATCTTATAAAAAAGTTTTCGGTACGTAGTCCCTTATACCCAGTATTTGGGAAACAGACAAATATAACCACTTATTACTAATATAAAATTCAATAGTACAAAAATCAATGAGGTTTACACCGCCGCCGCGCGCGACACGAAGACATCTCTACCTGTTAATTAATTGTATATAACTTTTATGTATGTTAGACACTAAGGTATTTGTTTCTATGGACCATAGTTGCCTGTAATAGAAGGTTTATTATTATTATTAATAATAAGCTAATCATAACATTAGACAGAAGCCAACCACGTATGCATGATTTTAAATTAAAAAAGTGTTAAATTTCAAGTTAGAATATTAAAGAACTAAATAAATCAAGGTATGATTATAATTATGGTATAGATATAATTGAAACGATACCATTTTCGATACTACTAGGAAGGAAGTAGCCTAGATACCTTCCTCTATGGAGGAAGTTTTTTACTTAGTTTAAGTATACGAGTATTTGTAAATAAACTGTAAATATTTAATTATTATGTAAATAAAAGTATAATACTAATAGTACATTATTTAATTTTTATATATAGGCTTCTGGTATTTTTGTGTTTTGTCCCATAATTCTGTTATTTTAATTAATATTTGCTGTAGGATTATCCATATTATGTATGCCCATACATATGGTTATTTAGGTAAAATATAACTTTATGTAAATAATTAAACAGCATTAGAAGTTTTGCCTTTTATTTCGGTGTATTTAATTTTTAACCGACTTCATTTGAGTATCAAATAATGAGGAAACGACTTTTTATTGATAAATTAATAAAAATAGAATAAAAAAATATAAATAAAAGAAGCAAAACATATTTAAAAATATTTCATCCATTTAGACTTCTTTATAGCTTACTTTCAAATCACATATAACTAATTTTTCTGTACTTTTACAGCAGAATTCATTTTATCGCAGCGTGGTAAGCGTTTAGTAAAGCTCAACGGCTATACTTATTCCGCTATCCAGTCAAAGAACAACAGAAAGAGATGGAGATGCTCCACACATTCACCATTTGGCTGCTACGCCCATGTTTTTACCCTGGATGACACAATAATCTCAGTTTGTGGCAAACACAAGCATCCACCTCAGGAAGTTAGAAAGAGAAGTCTAAAGATCGCTAAACAATCGATAAAAAAGAAATAATAAAAAAAAAGTTAAAAAATGACAAGCCCGCTGAGTTTCTTGCCGGATCTTCTCAGTTGAGGCCGCGTTGTGAACCGGTGGTAGTATTTTTTTTTAATTGACCTTTCAAAGGTGCTAGCATTAAGCTTATTTGAAATTAATTATTTTTAACTTTGACTTTGATATCTCTAATATAAACTCCGCCTGTTGAGAAACCAGATATTCGTGTTCGTTTTCACACAGTACAAAGTTAAAGTTGTAGTAAACTAAAATTTAGAACCTATTAGAATTTGTATTCACATTACTTTATTTAGTAGGTAAATTATACCTTTTATGACATCCCGGGTTGTTAAATACCGCAGAAAAACGCAGACATGATATTGATATTTAGTTTAAAAAAGAATCGTGCAAACAATAGTACCGAGCGTTGTAGGTATTCCATAAGACGCTAAAAATGTAATGAAGCCTAACCACAATAATCTTTGTCAGGTGAGCTTGATCTAAATGACAGAGCTTATTAAAGTGGGTCAAGCTTATTTGTATACTGACATAATAACCAGTAACAGCTAAAGTTCAGATTGCCTAAACAAGTAGTCATTTTATAATACGAAAAGCTACAGAATAGAAAACAAATGTATAGAACTTCTCGTGACTTAACGAAGAGATGTGTTATTTCAATACATTTGTTTTCTTTCCTCTAACGTTTCGTATCGTAGCACGACAACTTGTCTATCATCTGATCAGGTTGATCGATCGTAGGAAACGTAGAACATTTTTGTAACAGACTTCTGCTATGTGAAGGTGAATGCAGAAGTAGTAAAAATGTTGAGCTGGTTATATTCATTTGTTTTTTTTTTTGTATTATTATAATAGTATTAAGTGTTTTCATAAATGATAAAATTATGAGTTGTTTTGTTACTAGGTTTTATTAATATAATCTATCGGATTATATATTATCAATGACTGTTGTATCTTTACAATGCATTAATAATACCTAATGTACAAACTTAATAACAATAAAAACTAAATTTCAAAATATATAAACGCATTGTAAAATAAAAACAATATAACCCGTCCTGAACTGATACTAGATCCTCAAAATCCGACTACAAATATTTGTGTAGTTATTAACGAAATTCCTTTTCAGTGGAATACGTGCCATCTAAGAAAGGGAAAACATTGATAAGGATGCATGGGTATACCTTCTACTCAGCACAGGTATACAAAGAGAAGACACGGTGGCGATGTTCAACACACATGAAGCAACATTGTAAAGCCACTTTAATCACTATCTCTGGCGAAATTGTCGCTATAAAAAACGAACACAACCATCAGCCAATGTCAAGTAGCTGTTCATTGCCAAATTGACAATTATATTAATTGACGCTTTGAACGACCCGATTACAGTAAATAAATGCATAAAAAAATTAACAGTTGAATTGAGAACCTCCCCCTTTTTTGAGGTCGGTTAATTTATTAACCGACTTGCCTTTTAAGGCAACAATGAATATTCAAGGTGTGGTTTAGATAAAAGAATAAACAATGACGGTTTCCAAATTGCTTTTATTTTGTCTACTCTTATTGGTGGCTAATTACTAACTTTTTCGCGATGGAAACCTTCAAAAGGTTCCGGGTAGTTGTGGGGCTCGACTGGGGTATGTGGGATTCTTATCCACTAAAACGCCCGCGGCGGTCGCATCGGCAGGTGAGAGAGGACCCCAGGGCTCTCAGGTGTGATCTGCACTAGGGAACCCTCAGTGCCTTGCCTTTGAGTCCGCCGCCGGGAGGCGCATCGTAGCCCCCTGGGAACCAGTCACGGTGCTCGAGGGGTCGGGGGTCGCAACCCCGTCGCCGTCCTCGGGGTCGCCACCGTACTCAATGGACGTCCTAGGGCCCACACCCCAAACGTCCAGCGACTCCGAAGAAACTTAACTCTAACTGCCGAACCTACAACCGTCAATTAAAGCTAATCATCAATCCATTTTTCATGATCATTAATCCATTTTTTGGAATCGTATTATTTCGGCTATCGAAGCCAATTAATACTTAATACGCAGATTGTGAGTAGAGATATTAATTATCTCGTACTTAATCATCGAAAATAGCCATACACGGATCCGACAGTCAAAATAAATAGATTTAAAAAAATGACTTAATTAGAATTAAACTTAATTGGGGTTTGTCAGTGCGGCAGTAAGACTCTAAGAGTGAGCTCTTTGTGGGGTGTCATCAGGGTCGGGTCATCATCAATAGTCCGCCATCTGGAGAGTGTGTTCATTCCGCAATACTTAACAATAAATGATTTTTAATTCCAATTACTAAAGCAGCCAGTTATATAATTGTGAACTAATTGAGGCAAAGTTGTTTATAGTTACGTTTCCATATCTGAGCATAATGGAATAATTTAATAAATTTGTGAATACGAGTCAATATATAACCTAACAATGATTGAACCCAAAGCATTACTCATCAATTTAATAACAAACCGAGGCATTTGAACATTCAAATTCTTATTGATTTAAATTTAATGATGCGTGCACTCAGGATCATTTTACTTCCGTCGGTTTGAAACTGAGGTGTGCAGGTTATTGTCGGTGGTTGCAAGAATAGTACCATAGAAACAATACCTGTGATTGCTATTAACGCGATTTGGATGGATGAATCTACATTCACGAGGAAAGGTATATAGGCATATAGGTACAGGCGTAATGCATAAATTTTAGCACACCTAATATGGTCATTTAAGAAAAAGGACATCAAGTATAGTGGTCAGTAAACGTGTAGGGCCTGTATTTAGAAAGATAAAATACTGGGATCCTTTCTTCCCTAAAGGTAGAATGTCCCGCGATATCAAACTCAAACTCAAAATATCTTTATTATGCATAGGCCTAACGAGGGCACTTACATATTGTCAACTTTTTTACAATTACGACCAGATCACAACGCGGCCTCTACTGAGAAGATCTGGCAAGAAACTCAGTGGGCTTATCATTTTTTAATATAAGTATGTATTTTTTTAAAATAATTTATACAATAAATATTTCTTAAAGTTAGAGGCTTGCATGAGCATCGCAGTTTAAGCCCACGCAGCTTTATCCTCCAGGTAATCCGAGATTTTATAGTAGCCTTTTTTAGATAACCGGCTTTTAATAGTGCTTTTAAACTTATTTATTGGTAGGTCTCGGATATCCTGTGGCAGTTTATTATAGAAACGGATACCTTGGCCCATGAACGAATTGCTAATTCTGTGGAGACGCGTGGAGTGTACAGCAAGATTGTGTTTGTTTCGGGTGTTTACATTATGATGGTCACTATTCTTTGCAAAAGCACTTATGTTTTTCTTTACATACAACAAATTTTCATAAATATATTGTGATACAACCGTTAGAATATCTATTTCTTTAAATTTCTGCCTTAGTGTATCAGTAGGAGCTAGATTGTAAATAGATCTCACAGCTCTTTTCTGCAGAATAAAAATAGTGTTAAGATCTGCAGAAGATCCCCACAGCAATATGCCATAAGACATAATACTGTGAAAATAACTAAAATAAACAATTCTAGCAGTTTCAACATCAGTGACATATCTAATTTTCTTAACTGCATAAGCCGCCGAGCTTAGCCTACCCGACAGTTTCTCGATATGTGGGTCCCATTGCAACTTGGCATCAACAGTAATGCCCAAGAATACAGTTGTACGATCTGGTAGCCGTACAGAAGTATTTACAATGGTATGTAAATAAGAGAAAGAGTTAAGTACAGATAAATGGTTTATTATAAGCACTTAACCCTAAATGGTATGAAATGGTTAATGGTTATGAGCACACGCGAACCGATTGGCTATCAAACGTGAACTGACTGCGAAATCGTTGCAATACTGCATCTCGGCGTAAATGATGACACAGCGCAACGTAATGCACGATGCTTGCACCGTACATGCTCCCACAGCCAGAAGAAGAAAGTGATGGTGGTGATGGTTATGAATGATGTGAGACAAGGGTGATCAACAATATTTCCTTAGTCTACACTAGTGTCCTTATGGTTATGAATTATTAAGAACACTAAAACTTGGTCTATAAACTGTAGGCGACGAACAGTGATGTAAATGGCCGCTAGGTCCGTCTATGGTCTCTTTTATACGCAATTGATTGTCATTATGGTTCAGATTGTCACTTACACTCACTACACTTTGGTCACTAACACTAAAACGGTAGCCAGCGTTGGTCACGCCGCGCAGGGCAGGTCGCGCCGACGGCGCCGGCCCCGGCGTTGGCGTCGCTCCGGCGGCGGGCGGGCGGCGCGCGCGGCATCTGCGCACCGCGCACGCTGCGCCCGCAGCGCACACCACTCCCACCAGCACGTAGATCACGACGTAATGGTGCACGTCGTGGTACGAAATGCTCCTTACCAGGCTCGGCTGTGACTGCATTTGTCTTATTCTAAGACCTATACCCGTCAGCTCGTCTTCTGAACCGTCGACCGGAAATTCTGGTTTCAGAGCCGCTAATGGTCTTAGTTCGCTCTAACTAGATAGATCGATGTCCTGTTTATACTGTTCGGTGAATTGGTCATCGAGTACACCGAACAGTCCATGTGCAATATTACCTACGACATTGAGAAGGCCGCGGCGCGTTCGCACGTGCTCGCGTGGGAACTGCTGATCCGACATTACATTGTTGTAATGATCCAGTTCACTATAGCTATGTCGTAATTGCAATAAAATTGATTCACAATGCTCCTTTCTTACAGACTTTGTACATATAGAATCTAAATGGTTTATATAATTAAATAATAACTTATTTCTTTGCCAATAGGGCTGTAAATCGTAGTATACTACTAGATTCCAATCGTCCCGAACAAAATGCACTGTAGACATTTTATCAAAATATAAGTTCTGACTGTTGTTTAAATTCATAATATTATGCGCACATTGAATCGGTGGCATAAAAAATGTAAACAGAATGAGTGCCATGGTTATGAAATGAAATATTCCTTTTCTGAGCACACGTCTGGTTCCTGGTTTTACTCTCTCCTCACTCGTCTGGTTGGTTTCTTAGCTATGCTGGTCAAGATTATTATTTATCGGTAAAAGAGATAACTTAATAATCGGCCTTTTAATGGTCCCGTTTTTGGTTTTAACGGACACCACCCGGACGCACCCATCCTTTCCAGGATGGAGCTCCTCTACTCGACCTAGAGCCCACTTTCCCGGTGGTAAATTATCTTCATGGCTTATGACAACGTCCCCAATTTTTATATTAGGCTGGACGCATTGCCATTTGGACCTGGTATTCAACTGGGTAAGGTACTCTGTTTTCCATCTCTTCCAGACATCTTGATATATTTTCTGAGTGAGTTGCCATCTGGTGCGTTGATCCTTCTCAGTTTCCACAATGGTTAATGTGAATTTCTAAATGGTAATAAAGTACTTGGGGTTCAGCTGGTTATGGTTTTTGATGTACATTATGTCATCTGCGAACTCCAATCGCTGTACATAACTAAATTATTTTGATTTTCCTTACTAAATAAAATTATAATGTGTACATATCCTAATTGTTAATGTATATTTTGTAGAAATACTATTGGTACTCGTATAAAATACTTCTATCACGTAGTCGTCCCCATGGCATGGTAGGCCTGGTGCTTTCACCGCATTCTGTGTGATGCGTTATGGTTTGGCTCATGGGTTTATAAGGAGACGCATGGTATGGTACGACCCGTCTACGTCTTCGACGTAATTTAGGCTTTACTTCTGGAGCCATACTCGACACAAATACATTTGACTTCTGTGTATGGTTATTTGTCTCAATCGGACTCTTATTGGTAATTGGTACCAAGGTCACATAAGCACTGTGCAGTAATGTATTATGCTGATCATTGCAAAATCGACACGTTTTACTGGAATCGCACGTATTTCCGTGATGGTTAATTAAACAATTTTTGCATAAATGGTTATTCTTGACTAGGTCAAGTTTGTTTTCTGGCCGCAATCGACGAAATGCCTTACATTGGAATAACGCATGTTCGCCCTTGCAGAGTATGCACTTCCGTGTTGACGCAATACTTGTAGGCTTAGTCACCGAAAGATTTATTGATGGTCGATATTGAGGTTTATTTATATTTGATTGTGTATTATTATTTGATGATTTGTAAGTCATTCGTTTTTGAGTTTCATTTTGATGGCATAATGTTGGTCTCACCAAATCTTGCTTGCGTTTTGCAGACTCCAAAGACGTAAATTTGGTCTCTAGAAACCTAAGGAACTCTGGTATGGTTGGTAAGTCCCTAGGGTTCTGGAGCGATTCAATGTATGCCTGGTGCGATTCAGAATCTAGCTTCTGTGCTAAAATATAAACAATGACTGGGTCCCAATTGGTAATGTCGACCCCCATTGCCTTAATAGCGTTAAGACACTCGTTGGTGGTGTCATGTAATTTTTTCAAGAGCGCAGCAGATTGTTGTTGAATGTTTGGTAAGGATAAAAGCGTATGAATGTGGGAATTGAATATGGCTCTCACATTACTGTATCTGTGGTTTAATATGTCCCAACAAATTTGGTAATTTTCGGAACTAATACGCAAATGTTGAGTCAATTTTTCCGCTTCTCCCGTGAGTTTGCCTTTGAGGAATAGCATTTTTTGGGCATTTGGTACGGATTTATTGTTGTGTATGGTTTCACAAAATAAATCTTTAAATGACATCCACTGCTGGTAATTCCCGCTGAAGGTTGGTATCTCCACTTGCGGAGTGGAATTCAGCACATAATCTGGTATGATTAATCTTAAATTCGTTCCAATAGGAATCTAAAGTGCTAAGCCGTTTTTCGATGTAAGCTGGTGTTTTACGCTCCGGTCCGTCCTTTTTGAAATTACTGCGAATATTCTCCATGGCGGCCGTGATTTGATCTTGAGTGGTTAAAAGATCTTGCATCTTGGTAGACATCGTGCGTGGTTAAATGGTTAAAATTGTAAATATGGAAAGATCTTACTCAAAGACTGGCTCTTGGTGACCTGGTTTGTCCTGGAGAGATTCGATCCTGGTTTTCGTCAGCCGAAGTGGTTTCTTCCCTTAACGATGGTTATTAAAAATGGTTGTTGGTAAATGGAATTGGTAGGTAATTGGTAAAGAAAATGGTAATTGGTAATGGTAAATGGTAAAGATAATGGTAATTGGTAAAGGAAGCTGGTTTAGCCGTAAGTGGGATACACTGACACTAATTGTTCCTGTAGCACTCGCGTAGATCCCGCCTTACGGTTTAAGGCTCGAAGGACCACTATGTACGATCTGGTAGCCGTACAGAAGTATTTACAATGGTATGTAAATAAGAGAAAGAGTTAAGTACAGATAAATGGTTTATTATAAGCACTTAACCCTAAATGGTATGAAATGGTTAATGGTTATGAGCACACGCGAACCGATTGGCTATCAAACGTGAACTGACTGCGAAATCGTTGCAATACTGCATCTCGGCGTAAATGATGACACAGCGCAACGTAATGCACGATGCTTGCACCGTACAACAGTTGAATTTACAGGGTCCAAAACAGCTCCATTGATATCAACATTGGTTTTCACCTGTCTGACATTAGGTGTTGTGAATTTTATGCATTTGGTTTTACTTTCATTTAGTTTTAAATTATTGACATTAAACCAATGGACAGCTTTAGATACAGCATTGTTCACATCGTCGTAATCTTGTAGACCACGCTTAATTTTAAACAAAAGCGAAGTGTCATCAGCGAACAATATAATCTTATAATATATTGAATTTCTTTAAAGAAATTTAGAAGAGATTATTGAGGAGATTTCTTGGTGCAAACATTGGTCCTACAAACATTATCAATTTCAATAAAACATCTGTCTTTCAAGTTTTTTGAAATCCTATGTATCTTTGTTACGTTGAGATTTATTGTTTGTTATTGTTCATAACTTTTGGTTATTTTTATTCTATATTTCAAGTTGTGAAATACTAAAGTATAATCATCCTATATAAGTATTTCAAAATAAAAACTCATTGAAAAATAAAAATAATATTACCCGGCCCGATCTAAAACCAGATCCTCAAAATTCCCCAGCTTTACAAATATTTGTGTAGTTATTAACGTAACTCGTTTTTTTTTCAGGGGAATACGTGCAATCTCAGAGAGGGAAAACATTAATTAGGATGCATGGGTATACCTACTATTCAGCACAGGTATACAGAGAAAAGACAAGATGGCGATGTTCAACACACAACAAGCATCGTTGTAAAGCCACTTTAATCACAATCTCTGGCACAATCGTCGCTATAAGAAACGAACACAACCATCCGCCAATGTACGAGGGGTGATCGAAAAGTAATGATAATCAATATGAAATAAGGATATTTTGACGAAAAAAAAAATGTATTTCTCTATATAGTCTCCTAGCAAGTCAACAAATTTAGTCCATCTTTTTTCTGAATACTTAATTCCGTTTAAAAAAAAAATTGTCTTGACCCTCCAAAAATGCCTTCACAGGAGTCATCACCTCGCTATCGTCGTCAGTTTTTTTGCCTCGGAGGTGTTCCTTGAGCAGAGGAGAGAGGTAAACGTCACTGGGAGCCAAGTCTGGCGAATAGGAAGGGTGTTCGAGCAATTCGAATCCCGTTTCTTGAATGGCAGCCATCGCAACGACGGCTTTGTGAGCCGCCCGCTTTGCTCGTCGGTTAACGTTCTCGGTAACGTTTCCACTAGGTCGCTATATCTTTGGTAGACATTTTTTTTAAAATGAGGTACTTGATGACCGCTCTGATTTCGTTTTTTTCCATTTTGATGTTGACTCTCCGACTGTTCGTATTCAAATGAATGTGTGTGTTTTTTTTTTGGGAATGATAGACGCTGTTGGCCGCAGATGGCCATTACAGCTTCACCGTACAATAGGAGGCGAGCGCTTAAAGCGCTTTAGCCTTAACGGCAGAAGTAGCGACGAGCTCAAGGGCACCTCAGGGAGGCACGGCCTCGGCTTGGGCTATCGCTTAAGAGAGGGCTGAGTTTACCACCGGTTCACAACGCGCCCGTACTGAGAAGAACCGGCAAGAAACTCAATGGGGTGATGCACGTCGTTGAGGTCGCATACGTACGACCCTTCGGCCTCGCCGGCGAGACCGGTGTCTGATAGCTAGTGTAGCATACGGTTGTCGGGGAGGGTTCGGCGCATCCCGGTCCAATAGGACCGTCATGGGGTCAGGAGGGTCGAGCAGTACGTGCCGTGGTCTGCGGCGCGAGTCAGAAGGACTAGGGGCGTAATCGGCGGCGGCGCGGATTAAACTGTTCGCGTGACGGGACGCGGATTCAAAGTAGCGTTTCGACGCTTCTTTGAGGAACTTACGAAGGGGATCTAACTTGAAATCGGAATGCAGATCTACATTCCGCATGTACCACGGGGCACCGACGGCACGTCGGAGGAAACGATTTTGGATAACCTGCAGGCTATCGATACGGGTGCGGGCGGCGTGCGCGTAAACTACACTCGCGTGATAGGGCGAATGCAGGCTTTGTATAATGTCAACTTATTTCTAAGCGACATTTTACTCCGCTTGCAGAGAAGGGGATACAGGCAACCTAATACGAAAGCCGCTCGATTGCGGACGGACCTAATGTGCGGGCCGAAAGTCGTGGCGGAGTCCAAGGTGACTCCGAGGTACTTAACCTTCCTAGTCCAGGGTATAGGGGCTAGGTTAGGGATAGGCAATATGAATAGGGATATTGGGGCCAGTCGTCTGCTGGGCCGAAGGCTCCGCGCGGAGAACATATTGGCGGGTCCCTGGGAGAAGACCACCGCGGCACTCTTCTCCGGGTTCACCTCTATGCGCCACGTACGGAACCATTGACCCAGGGCGTCGACTGCGGCTTGAAGAGCACGCGTCAAATAGGACATGTTCCTATGAGAATAATAGAGAGCGGTGTCATCCGCGTAAAGGGCGAGTTGGACTCTGTTCGATCGAGGAATGTCGTTCGTGAACAGGCAGAACAAGAGGGGAGAGAGCACAGAGCCCTGGGGGACTCCGGCCTGTATAGGATGGGGCGTTTATTTTGTATTGAAAACTAATTTTACGGATTATATCGCGGTTTCTTTTTGATTTTAATTACTCGACGTTTCGAATACTTTACAGCATTCATGGTCACGGGCGGGCTGAGGTGCTAGCTGTCCATATGTCATAGTTGTCTTAGGATACCCTCAGGTCTTCTAATTATTATGGTTAGTCCGATCTACTCAGAAAGAGCTTACAGTATCTTGAGGTCTTGCAGTGGAATGCTTGTCTTTGGATTTGATTATATTTATCACGGGATCCCAAGCTGGTGGCAGCACCCAGCCATCCTCTATTGAAATTTGAATGCTTTTTAATTTCAATAGCCTCATGAATCATCCTTGGCAGGTAGCGCTGTTCTTTTGCGAGGATTTGTGGTTTGTCAAATCTAATATAATGGCAGGTGCGATCCTGAACATGTTCACAGACTGCAGACTTCGTATAGCGTCGATGTTTAACGTCAGCTATATGTTCTTTTACACGGGTTTTTACCGATTGTTTTGTTTGCCCGATGTATTAGAGCAGACAGTCACAATCCAGTTTGTATACTCCTGCATCTTGTTAAGGTATATGGCACTTGACTGATGGTAAAAACTGACTAATCTTCTTTGGTGGCTTGAAAAATGTTTTAATTGAAGCTCGCTTTAAGATATAGCCAATCTTGTCTGTTACCCCTCTAACATATGGCAATACAGGCATACATTCAACTGTGGATGGCTAGACACGTTCACAGTGACGGCGGTGCGGAACTCGGAGCTTGTTATCATGCAGGACCTGCTTGACATGTTGAAGCTCGGCACCATGATGCTCCTCGTCACAGATCCCGTGTGCTCTCTGAAACAAAGATTTTCCAACGGTAGCTAACTATGTGTTGAGGGATAATGAGATTCACCGTTTAGATATCTACCGTTCCGTTATATAGATTTTCCTCGACCGGGGTATGTGAGATTCTTACGCTAATGCTAGTTATGCTAAATAAACCTGACATTTACACATTTAAAAACAATATTTTATGCCTAATGCCATATTTAACATTACATATGTTTGCTTTCGATATATTTACTTAAGTTATTTTTCATTAATGATTTCTGATATTTACGCGAATATCAAACATTGAAATGAAACTAATTTTGCTAAATTAAAATGCTGTAAAGTATTTGAAACGTCGGGTAATTAAAATCAAAAATAAACCGTGATATAATCCGTAAAATTAGTTTCTTTACCAGTTGTAAGACTTAGAGGTTACATAAAAGAAATGTGAAAATTGATAAAATCTATCCATTGTGGAATCAAATCAACATTGTGGGATGGTGGGGTGTTTAACTATGTTACAAGTTGTTCACAAAAGCGTGTGTTTTGTTTTCTTATTTTACATCCACAACCATTTTAGTTCATCGTTTTACATTTCTTTTATTTATTTTGGTGATCTTATAATTTATACGTCGTCGTTCTGTACAAGGCGACAGACAATGACGTGTTTCGGTAAGAAGGTGACTTTAGCTGTAGAATAGAATCCACTGTAATGAATGTTCCCAGTTTTCATATTTCTAGTAAATTTCCAGCAGTATTTCCAATATAGCCGGTTTACCAAAAATATGGAAATTCCCGGGAGTACATTTAAGTAATTCACTAGTAATGTGTAAACGATATCCTCTATTCTTATTTTAATAATAATAATAAACCCGCAGGGCAGCTAGTGGTGAGCTGTTGGTGCGTAACGACACCACGGACCCGAATGCTCCAGAGAGTCGGTCAGGGCCTCCACCTCGGCGTGTCTTCGTCGGCCGAGTGGAAACCGAAGGGGGCCCGCAGGACTCTCAGCTCTGGCTTGCATTAATTGGCCGTCCAGAGAGGAGTTGTTAGAGCTATATGCTCCAGGGGTGGAAGTGTTAAAGGGCAAAACGCCACGAGTAACTACGGAGAAAGCGCAGCACACCTCGACACCCCTGAGCCGCTCACACCGGTGTTGCACTCCGTCGTCTCTAGCGGACGGCTATATGGAGAGCCCATCTAGTGAGTGGCAAGTCACCGCTTGCCAAAATATAATTAGTATACTAATTATGGCAAGTGAACCTGGCCTTTTGCAATAGCCCAGTATTCAGGCCACCAAATGCTCACTAAAAAAATCTATAAATCTTTTCACATACTTACAATAGTCCCTACACCTGCCAAAGTCAACTGCTGTTTATATCTTAGTTAACTGCTGTTTATATGTTATTTTCAGCAGTTGATTCTGGCAGCCGCGTTCCATTTCATTAATTTCTCCCAACAGGCCTCTACGTGTTGGATTCGTCCCCACGCAAGCCTTTTAAAAGTAAAAAACAAAATAATAATAATATCTTGAGACAATCCACACACGGTCATCTGATCCCAAACTAGGCAGAGCCTGTACTATGGAAACCAGACAACTAATACAAATACTCATATACATTTTTTTTAATACATACTTAAATAGATAAATAACACCAGACACTTGGTGGGAATCGAAGCCACGACCCATCGGTTAGCGGACAGGGTGTCTAACCACTAGACTAACGGGCCCGTAAATAGATTTTTTAATAGCCGTAGCCCGTTTCCGGTGGCTTTTTATAGCGTTGAAATTAGCCTAGTTAGGTAAAGACGCTAAATGATGAGAAATAATGTATACATACTCGTAGTAGTATTAAAAACTTGTATTGAAATTGACGTCTCAAACAACTTCCTACGGGTTTTGTACTAACTAAACTTTTTTTTTTGACCCGGGGGAAATCTTCTAAAGATCCCCGGGAGCTGTGGGGCTCGACCGGGGTATGTGGGATTTTTACCCACTAAAACCGTCGCGGCTGTCGCATCGGCACATGATGTCATCGGTGGATCTGCACCAGGGCTCTCAGTGCCTTGCCTTTGAGCCCACCGCCGGCGGGCACATTGTAGCCCCCCGGGAACCAGTCACGGTGATCACGGGGACGGGGGTCGCAACCCCGCTGCCGTTCCCCTCGAAGTCTCTGCCGTAACATTTGTTACGTATGTATCAATTACATTTATTGCCATATCCATAAAAATAAATATAATTTTCTTAGACAATAAAGTTTATTATTTAATTTAAATCTTTTCATAACATGTGTCAGTTACTTTTGTTAATATTTTCCATGTGTCATGAATGAGCATCCCTCATTCATGAACATGAAGCCAAAAAAAATCAAAAATTCAACCCAAAAATGAAATTACATTTATGGATTTCAAGAAAAAGTTAATGTTCAATTTCTTATGCATGTAATTTTATTTTCAACAGTCGAGTTTTTGATGTCCAAAAAAGGCAAGCAACTGATTCATCTAGAGGGTTACACGTACTATGAAACGCCATCCAAAGGCCAGAAACGACGTTGGAGATGTTCCACCCACGTACCACATGGCTGCAAAGCCTTCCTGTTCACTATGAGTGGTGTAATTGTGTTGATTAGCGGGGAACACACACATGCCCCCAGCCATAATTTAAATAAACGTTTGAAATACTGATTATTTGTACAATAGTGATTATTGGCAAAATGCTGATTATTTGAAAAATACTGATTATCTCCAAAATAGTTTATTATCTGTATATAGTCTAGAAATCCTGTTATTGTTAACCAACTTTATTTAACATACAATGTAGCTTTCTAACGTATTAAAAAATAATATTACCTATTATTTTTTGTCTTAGATTAATTCATCGACTTTCAAATATCACAACGATGATAAAGTTTTAACTTCAACAATTATTTATGCAAAACTACATTTAACAATGACTATTAATCCACTAAAAGTAACAAGCAGTTGAATTACCAGAATAATCCGAACAATGACAACCGAAACCCCAATAATAAAGAGCCAGTATCACCTTCTACCGGAGACCCTGCCGTCTCCAACCCGTTATATATTTATTTCATACCAACTTTTAATTGCTAACTAAATATAAGAGTAAATCAAGCTAATCTAATGCTCAGTCGGTGCTGTGTATCAAATGTAAAACCAAACAGTACAACAAAATAAAAAATATATTTATAAGTATGAGTTATTAGTTTTTCTCTCGCAGCCCCTTGGCTGGTTTCGTCTACATCCACGGGCAGAGGCCAAGTAAATTCATTGTCCAAGTGGGCACCTGTATGTACTGTATTGTCGCGATTTATTTCTTCTGCTTGCATGAACTTTCTTACAATTCTGTGTTTACTATGGCGGCTTACAGGGTCACGGGGACCTATTGAAAGTCAAAACGGGAACAAAAAAGAGGTACGTTGTGTATACATACGATATATTACGTTGAATTATTTCTCTATCAATTTCCCCAGATATTCCCCTTGTATATGTGTAAAAAAGGTACCTACCATCTCTTATTTTTTGTAGATGTAGATTCCGTGGCGTTTTGAAAACCGGAGGTTGCGGGTCAAAGTCCCGCGGGGAGCAATCAGTAGCTATTCCATGCTGGCTAAGACAGTGCATGCCGATCACTTGATTTTCTGTAAAATGATCCATACGTCGGAGGGGCAGTAAAAAGTCGGTCCTGAGCATGACCCCGCGTTTGCGGGAAGATCGAATATTTAATAAAAGTTCTATAATATCCTAAAATTTCAAAAGTACCTAATGTTACAGCCAAGACAATTTTATTTGTAGTCCAAGGGGGTCGTGATGAAAAAAGGGTCGGGAGCCCTTGCCTTACAGCACCGTTCGAGCACAGTTCTCCTCAAAGACCTATACCTACGAAACGTATTGAAAAAGTTATCATTTTCAGGAATGGCGCCAGAATTCATCGTATCAATGCGGGGTAAACGTATCCTCAAGTACAAAGGGTACACGTACTACACGACATCACGGAAAACGAATAGCAATATCAATGTGTGGAGATGTTCGATACGAGTAAATTGTCCCGCGTCCGTGTATGTGTGCCGAACTAAAATTGTTAAAGTCAAAAATGAACATAATCATAAGCCGTAGACATAAAGAATGCTAAGAATGTAAATAAATTATTATTTGTAGTCTTAACTTGATCTCAGGCTAGCGTCTCAGCTTTCGCTTTAAGGTTGCCTGGTAAAGATCACTTTTAGTGATAAGGCCTCCCATTGTTTCATTCTATTTTACGGTTTTTATTCTGTCTTTCGGTTTATTTTTGGCGTTACATTAAAATTCATTAAAATTTTCTCCGGGAACTCTTACGAAATGTCTTTTTCGCCTGGAAATCATTTTTACAACGCAGCAACGACTATTTCGTTCTCATGTTCCGCACCTTTTAAACCGCTACCTTGTATTTTAAAATCTATCATCTATCTATCGGGCGATTGAAAGGTGCGACTTAAGTAAAAACAATATATGTAAAAAAAAACAAATAATCAGAGTTCTTTTTTAATTTTAATCAGTACCTAGGGTATCTGTTTTCAATAAAATATTAAAGTTTTAGTATATCGTTTCTTATAAAGGTAGGTATGCCGAATAATATAGGTCATACAATCATACTAAATGTATGGAAGATTTTTAATTCCAAATTCGGGATATATCCTGATTCTTTTTTTAACAAGTTATTAATGTCATTTTACTCATTAGGGTTCACACCTAGTTTCTATATCTGTTTTAGCTTGTGTAATATAACTTCAATTTACGAAAATATCTAATGTCTATTGACACTTACACTTGTCTTTACACTTGACGGGCCCGTTGGTCTAGTGGTTGTCTAACCTGCCCGCTAACCGATGGGTCGTGGGTTCGATTCCCACCAAGTGTCTGGGTATGATTTATCTATTTAAGTATGTATTTACAAAAAAAAAATGTATATAAGTATTAGTATCAGTTGTCTGGTTTCCAAAGTACAGGCTCTGCCTAGTTTGGGATCTGGGAGGCGATTCTCGCACTTTCGAATCAATCACGAATTCGAAAAAATATTCGAATTCGAACTATTGGCGACTAAAAATCACGTAATTGTATTCTCGACATGTCGAGCCCAACCTATTTCGAACGCTAGCCGCTCGAACTGCTTCGACTGGTCAAGACCATTCGAATCGTCATCTAGAGTTCGAATCACAACAAATGTCAAACCTTACCGTATAATATGATTTTAATTTTAAGATGAGTGAGTACCGAATTCCTAGATTATTTTATTCAAAATAACATTATTGGATAGTTAAAGTATAACTACACTTTACGAAGTCCTCGCACTTGATTAAAACTTAATTCATTACCGAACAAACAATCAACACCACAGACTATTAATTAAGAGATACTGCGATCGACAGCCAATTAAGATAAAATAATTATGCCGACAAGATAGAGTAGGTATATACACCTAATCATCACATAAACGCCTTTAAGAATACGGACAACAATAATAAATTTTATCTTTTTATAAATAACCTTTCGGGCATACTAAAACAAAATCGTAAACATAAATACATAAACATATGGTATTTTTGTTTTAATTTTACTTCGCCGAAAGACAGGCAAAGGTACTAGGCTCATACAGCCACAGACTACTAAGTACGAAGTACGAACCATAAATTTATAAAAATCTATGGTAAGAACACACAGCGTTGTGTATTTATTACTCATTAATTTGTGATAAATTATGTGAAAAATCGTACAAAATGTCGTTCTACCATTTTATAGACGTGAACCACTTTAAAGATATGTTTTTTTCTACTAAAAACATCCCATCCGGTAAAAAAACCGTATCATCTACTTGAACGGAATGACTCGCGGGACATTTATCTTGCATAATGGCAACAATTTCCTCATTCGAATAGAGATTATTTCGAAGTTTACTTCGATTGTTGCACAGAATACAAGATTCGAGAAAATCACTTCGAGTTACGAGATTTCTTAGTAGAGATAGCCTTCGTATTGCAGATTCGAAATCGAAGTCGATTCGAAGTAAGCGAGAATCGCCCCCCAGATGACCGTGTGTGGATTGTCCCAAGATATTATTATTGATATTATTATTACTTAACGTTTCTATCCTGTATAAGTATTTTTTTGTAAATACATAATTTTACAGGTTAATTGTTTTTTTCAGTGCGTATTTTTATATTATACTAGCTGTAGCCCGCGGCTTCGCTCGCGTTTACTTTGTTACTCAAACGTGTTTTGAATTATGGATCGAGGTTTGTTTACATTAATGTAACAATATTGTTTACACTTTTATTAACCCTGATCTATTTAGCTATCAAGTATGTAGCCTGTATTTTTGTGTAAGCTATTATATGTGTAAGAAATGGGATTCTTAAATATTTACTTCTTTGTTTAAAAAGGTACTGTACTTATTTTTCAATTCCATTAAAAAGCTTATGAGGTTGTTAAGTGAAAACCATTTGGTAACCCCATTGGAAGACGCCCTTAGCGGTTGATTTTCGAAAAATGCTGGAAATTAGTTTATGCAATAGTTTTGTTTAGTTCATTCACTGAGTTTCGTTACCATAGTAATTGCATTATAGCATTAGGTAAATGGAGACGTTTCTTCACGCAAACTTCAGGGATTTTTCGAAGAATGCCGGAAACGGTTTCTTAGATTCTTGTATCCAATACATAAAATATGTCGTGTGGGTGTAGGAGGCAAATATTTTTTAGAACTCGATTGAACGCTTTTAGCGGTTAATTTAAAAAATTACATGGATTACTTCATTATGACGAATGTATCCGCAAAGTGTCATTAGTGCAGCATGAATTTTTTTTTCGCGTTTGATACTCAAAAACCGTGCTTAAACCCCGTTAAGGGTTGGTTCTCAATTTTTTGGTGAGTACTCTGTCAAGTTTCGTGTTTTGAAAAAATATTTTTTTACATTTAAACTTTCATACCTACCTCATTTGTCCCACGAGTTGATTTTCGAATAAAACATTGCACACTTTATCCGGTCCTAATGATATTTGCATGAAATCATTACAGTAGTTTACTCTCTTGAATAAAAAAAGAATCATCGAAATCGGTTCATATTTGTCAGAGTAACGTAATGGAGAACATCACTTTCATGGTTTAACCGACTTCAAAGAAGGAGGTTCTCAATTCGTCTGTAAATATTCATTTTTTTTACCAGATAAATTCCTACACATCAATCATAGTTCTCCAGGAAGATCTTATCCGGTTGTTATAAAATTTATACATATTCATTACAGTGGTTCCTTCTTTCGAATAAAAAATAATCATTAAAATTGGTAAATATTTGCCAGAATTTGACCATTTTTGTCCTTAAAAGCGATAAAAACATCATCTTTCTGCAGTTTTTTCTGAGTCGCCATTTTTGTTTTTTCAGGAACTGCTTATTCGTAAGTAATATTTCAAAAACCGTGTTAAAACCCCGTCAAGGGTTGATTTTCAAAACAAAATGTGTCAGACGTGTTTCTTAACTTCTTTTGATGAGAACATTTTGTGTCCGTCTGAAGAAAAATATTTTTTTGCAAACTTTGATATCCTATTTGACCCACTTAGGGGTTGATTTCCGAAAAATGCAGAAAATTTATTTCTTGTTATGTTGAGTTTATTTATTGAGTTTTGTGACTGTAGCAGCATTATAGCTAAAATGAAAATCCTTGTTCATGCAAACTTTGCAACCACATAAAATGATCTTAGAGATTGTTTTTTGAAGAATGCCTAAAATAAGTTTAGATTATTGTGTGCAATGCCTAAAATAAGTCCTGTGACTGTAGGCCAAAAAAATTTTTTTGGACCCAATTGGACCCTTTTAGGGGTTGATTTTCAAAATAAATGGCTTTAACTTGATGAATTTATTCACAAAGTTTCATCAGTGCAGCATGGTTTTCTTTCCGCGTTTGATACTCAAAAACCATGTTTAAACCCCTTCAAGGGTTGATTTAAAAAAATAATGTGATACACGTGTTTTTTAATAGTACACTGATAAAGTTTCGTGTTCATGCGATGAATATGTTTTTTTCTATAGTAACTTTGATGGCCCACTTAGGGATTTATTTTCGAAAAACGCTGAAAATTAGTTTGTTAAATTGTTTTGTTGAGTCTATGTACCGAGTTTCGTTACTCTAGCTGCAGAAATAGATATTCTAACGGTTGTATCACAATATATTTATGAAAATTTGTTGTATGTAAAGAAAAACATAAGTGCTTTTGCAAAGAATAGTGACCATCATAATGTAAACATCCGGAACAAACACAATCTTGCTGTACACTCCACGCGTCTCCACAGAATTAGCAATTCGTTCATGGGCCAAGGTATCCGTTTCTATAATAAACTGCCACAGGATATCCGAGACCTACCAATAAATAAGTTTAAAAGCACTATTAAAAACCGGTTATCTAAAAAAGGCTACTATAAAATCTCGGATTACCTGGAGGATAAAGCTGCGTGGGCTTAAACTGCGATGCTCATGCAAGCCTCTAACTTTAAGAAATATTTATTGTATAAATTATTAAAAAAAAATACATACTTATATTAAAAAATGATAAGCCCACTGAGTTTCTTGCCAGATCTTCTCAGTAGAGGCCGCGTTGTGATCTGGTGGTAATTGTAAAAAAGTTGACAATATGTAAGTGCCCTCGTTAGGCCTATGCATAATAAAGATATTTTGAGTTTGAGTTTGAATTGTAACATTCATTGGAAATCGTACTACGTGTAAACTTTCCAACTCCATTATATGACCTTAGGGGTTATTTTTCGCTAAATGCCGGAAAAGGTTTTCTTAGATTCGATGAAGAGGCGACTTTCAAAAAATTATTATTTATACAATAATTCCTTTATGTATTCGCAAAGTTTCATATCATCATCATCATCAATGCAGCATGATATTTTTTTTCCGCGTTTCATACTCAAAAACCATGCTAACACCCCTTTACGGGTCGAATTTGAAAAAGTTGTGATACACGTGTTTCTTAATGTCTTTGGCTTAGTACATTGATATGCGTGTGATGAAAATATTTTTTTTTCCATTATAACTGGGAGCCCATTTAACCCACTTAGGAGTTGATTTTACAAAATTGCTCAAAATTAGTTTGTTCAATAGTTATGTTGAGTTTATTTACTGAGTTTCGTTACGTTAAGAGTGCATCATAGTATGAAATGGAAATCCTTCTTTGTGCAAAATTTTCAATCCCTTGATATGACTTTAGGGGTGGTTTTTCGAAAAATGCCGGAAATAGGTTTCTTTAATTGTTGTGTACAATATATAAAATAAGTCTTATGACTGTAGGTCGAAAAACATGTTTTGGACCCCAATTGGACCCATTTCAGAGTTGATTCTCAAAACATCATGTTTACACATGGATTGCTATAATTTGATAAATATATTCGCAAAATTTCATCAATACAGTAAGTATGTTTTTTTACGTTTCATACTCAAAAACCATGTTAAAACCCCTTTAAGGGTCGATTTCCAAAAAGTTGTAATACACGTGTTTCTTTATTTCTTTTATTTAGTATACTGACAAAGTTTCAAGTCCGTGTGGCGAAAAATTTTTTTTTTTTCATACAGACTTTGGGAGCCTATATGACCCACTTAGGGGTTGATTTTACAAAAATGCTCAAAATTAATTTCTTCAATTGTTATGTTGAGTTTATTTACCGAGTTTCGTTACTCTAGCTGCATCATAGGAAGAAATGGAAATCCTTCTTTGTGCAAACTTTGAAACCCCATTAAAAGACCTTAGGGGTCGTTTTTCGAAAAATGCCGGAAACAGGTTTCTTAGATTCTTGTGTGCAATATATAAACTAAGTTTTATGACTGTATGTCGAGATACATTTTTTGGACCCCAATTGGACCCCTTTAGGAGTTGATTTTCAAAAAATGTTTATTTACACATGGATTGCTATAATTTGATTAATGTATTCGCAAAGTATCAGCGATGCAGTATGACTAAGTAAGTTTTATGACTGTATGTCGAGAAACATTTTTTGGACCCCAATTGGACCCCTTTAGGAGTTGATTTTCAAAAAATGATTATTTACACTTGGATTGCTATAATTTGATTAATGTATTCGCAAAGTTTCAGCGATGCAGTATGAAAATTTTTTTCCGCCTTGCAGACTCAAAAACCATACTAAAATCCCTTAAAGGGTCGATTTTCAAAAAGTGTGTTATACGTATTTCTTTACTTCTTTTGTTTAGTACACTGACAATGTTTCATGTCCGTGTGACGAAAAAAAAATTTTTTTCCATACAAACTTTGGGAGCCCATTTGACCCACTTAGGTATGGAATTTCGAAAAATCCGTTCTTATTGTTCACCTAGACTATTTGAATAATGTTGGTTCCAAATTTCAAGATTGTACGTTATATGGTTTTTGCTGTATCGTGATTCCTAGAAAACACCCTGCTCTTTTATTAATATAGATTACGTAATCAGTGTCGTTAGAACATACTCGTATTTAACCGACGATTTTCTTTTTGCATTATTAAATTATTTACCACGAAATTTCGGAATATTCACCCTACGCACGGTAGTGATAGGGTAGGTGAGGTGACGCGCGGGGTAGCCATGCGACGAACGCCCCAGTCAACCCCATATACTCGTTGTGTGTGTGTGTGCGCGTGCGCATTTTATTTCTATGCCTGTGACGTTGCCGCGCCACCTGGCTGGAATACGTTTTGAGTGATTTGGTATAAAAAAGTGCGTTATTACATTCTATGTGGTAAAAGTTTACGTACCTACAGCTCTACTTACGTTCATGAAGGAAAGTTTGCTTCGTCTGAGAAATTCTGGTGTTATTAATCCTAGTATCTACAAGTAAGTACCTACGAACAGTGAACAGCTGTACGGGGTGACCATGATTATGGCCCTTGATTTGGATACTTTCAAGTAGAATAGAATAGAATAGAATAGAATATTTATTTACTCAAGTATCAGAGACTCATTATAAATAGGTAGGTAAATAAAATATAAACTAAGATTATGACTAATATTAACAATAATATACACACATATTTGCATACGTGAATCACCGCTGCAATATTCCATGAGAAATTTTGCAGCAGTGATTCACATAAGAACAGTCTAGTCTGCTTGCAATTAGCGATAGGATACTGTTGGGGCTGGCCCACACTCTGCGCACCAGTGAATTTATGTATTTTGTTATTTTTCTACCAACCTTATTTTTAAATAATCATCATCATCATCAGCAGCCGAAGGACGTCGACTGCTGATCAAAGGCCTCCGCCTCAGAAAGGAGGGGTTGCCATAATCCCCATGCTTGGCAGGTGTTTTAGGAATCACAGTATACGTGGTAGGTAATTCAACAGAAATAAACTGTTGCCCGTCTTCTAGTTTTCCTTTAGTCGCCTATTACGGATACACAACGGAAGGAGATGGGAGGACGCTATTCTTACCCAGAGACCTCACGGATCAAACCAAAAAATATGCATCGTTATTTTTCCAGTTTTAAGTATACAAAATTTGCATTTATTTAATCACAAACTTAGACTATAGAATACATAGACCACGCGCACGGAACAAATAAGTGACGCCGGTTTGACCTTGCCAGTGTGTGCGTAAGCTGCGATTTCTGTGTATGGATACAATTACCTGTGTGTGCGTAGAGTTACCAGTACCTGAAATAATCTCCCGAGTATTTTTCTTTATCTTATGGACTTTCAAAGTTTGACTTATTGATACTAATGATTATTATTATAGACGAATTTGAATTTTTAACCGACTTCAAAAAAGGGATGAGGTTCTCAATTCGACTGTATACATATATATTTTTTTATGTATGTTCACGCAAAACTCTGGCAATTATGAACCGATTTTAACAATTCTTTATTGTACCGATAGTCCAATCCACTGTAAGGGTCCCATAAAAAAAATTATACAAAACGAACAAAAAGTTCCTGATAGAACAGGAATGGCGCGTTTGCTAAAATATCTAAAGATTATGTACTAAGCAACAAAAAATGTCTGGGATGTCCTCAGTGTAGTGTCGGTATTTATAACATTATGTAGAAATTATAAATATACATATACAAAACAAATTAATTTAATTGTATTATAAAAATTCAAGCTTTAATTTCTAGCTTGAATTGTTTTTTTTACCGCTCATAACTTGTTTAAAACTATTAACACCTTTGTCCACTCATCCCTTGAATTATCGAAATAGGAATTGCAGTTCCTGAGAAATACGTTGGTCTGTTTGGCAACCATTTACACCACATGGACTAACATTACGTTAATATTACGCAATTTTATTAATATAACATACATACGCGTTGAATACAGAACCCCCTTTTTTTGAAGTCGGTTAAAAACTTTAAAAGTAATCTATTAATATTTAGTTCCTAATATCAAATAAGTTACCCACAAAAGATGTGATATTTTATGGGAAAATTTTTTGTGCAGTATGACATCACCGTATGACTTTGGTGAGGTTTTGTGTTCCGAATTTGTGGGATAAAAAAGTTCACCAAACTAATTAGAAATCTATTATTTTTAGACATTTACCTATGAAATGATAATCCAGTATTCTTTCTTAGTTTATCTGATGTGATTTTACAATATTTTTTTTTTTTTTTTTTGCTGTGACCAGACGTGCGCTCCCGATCGTGGCTCGCGATCACTGCGGGTCGAATCATAGCACTTTGTGTTTTCATATTCCTCGTGCCCGGCGTCATTTGGTAGTTCCGCGCGTCATATCTATTTCTTTTATATGATCTAAGATCACAAATAATTCGTATGGTAATAAAATTAAACGCAGACCTAACCTGCGAATCGAAACCACAACCTATCCAGTAGCGTCCAGGGTGTCCAACCACTAGACCAATCCGGGAATCCTTTCCCGGATAAAAATCTTTTTCATATTTTAGCCTACATGATTTTAATTTTTTTTTCAGAGTTAACGTACAGGTATTCTAAACGTGGAAACAAAATGCTGGTAATGGGCGGATACTCGTTTTACCGACAAATGAGTTATCAGAACAAAAGGGTCCGGTGGCTGTGCGCGACACATCACTCCAAAGGCTGCAGTGCCAAAATATGTACTTATAACGACGACACTATAATAATTAGAGCTAATAATGTACATAATCACTTGCCTAAAACTGATTGGATGTATCGAGCGTAGTAATTTATATAACTTGACTATTTATTTATTATTAATATTACGGAGAAAAGATGATGAAAAGGAGATGTAGCCAAAGTACTCATTCAGGTACTTTAGGGATGTACTTCCTTAAAGTACCGTAATATTAGTTTTACAAGGTAAGTAGGTCCCTTTTGCAGGGCGCTAGTTCTCGATTGATTACGACGTGATTATTTGAAAAGTAACATGATACATGCGTCGCATGGGCATTTAAAAATTCGGTCCTGTCTGACATTTCCCCGGTGGTGTCGGGCTTCTGTCCCATCTGATTGAGAGAGCGGTTGTGACTTCACAAGCACTTGTGCACAGTAATATCTCCCGCGTATCGGCCAGAAGGACATAATAATCACATTGAGAAGAATTTATTAAGAGTAGATCAAATAATGTACACGTAGAAATAGGTAAAGGAATAACCCGTTATAAGGTTTATTTGGTATTTTTAAATTGAGATAATTTAAAAATACCTTATAATAAAATAATAATAATAATACCAGCCCTTGTTTATGTCCCACTGCTGGGCACGGGCCTCCCTTCAAGTTGAAGGGGCTTAGGCCATAGTCCACCACGCTGGCCAAGTGCGGGTTGGCAGACTTCACACGTCTTTCGAAAGCTAGTTAGGCTTTCTCAGACATGCAGGTTTCATCACGATGTTTTCCTTCACCGAACGCTAGTAACAATCGCACAAAGACGATTCGCACATGATTAATTAAATAAATCAGAGGTGCGAGCCGGGGATCAAACCTGCGCACCTCGTTTCCAAGGCAAGCGCTCGCCCACTGAGCTGTTACAGCTGCAGCAGTTAAAAATACCTTATATGTTCTATTAATCTATGTGAAAGAGACTTTGATATTGTATAGCCTGCTTCCATTTATTACGTAGCTACGGCATCTATATTTATTAAATGTAACACTTAAATAATAATAATATAATAAAAAAAGTACATAGATCGTAGTAATTTTGGGCATTAATATAAATTGGGCAGTACTACACTCAGGAAATTATATTATATTTTGTGGATTGATATTAATTTTAAACACATATTTTTATCGTTTAAATCCCCATATTCCTAAATTAAAATCTAAAATTTACTATTTATTTAGGATTTTAGATAGTGTATAAAGTATTTTTTACCTCTACAATATACCTATTTAAGAAATCAAAAGACATTTAAGTGATAATTGTAGAATATAATATTAGCATTAGGTAATTTTAATTACCTTGACTGATTTATTTATTTTTAAGTAATTATAATAAATGTGGAAACTTTTCAAATAAGTTTTACGATTTCAACACTTACTGTTTTAAAATAAAATGCAGTTGTTTTTAAACTTGTTTTTTTATTATTATTATTATGGATAACAATACCAAACTTATTAACTAGCCATTAAATTAACCCATGCACAAATACATACATTATTAAACACAAATATAGATTTACATAGATAACGCAAGTATCACGGTTTGTATTGAAACCAAGCGTGCGGACTTTTTAACCAAGATTTTCACACCTTCTGTGACGTCAGGGCTGAATTTACTGACGGGAAGTCCAAACAGATTCAAAGACATCGATGCCGCCGAGGCCCCTCCGATTTTTTTAGTTTTTGGTGCTGACCAGGTCTTCAAAGCTGCAACAACAGACGCGCGCGGACTGTATGTTAGCGGCGACCAGCCCTGACTGTTCGTAGGGGTTCGGACACGCGAAATACATGCATTTGCGTTATCTATGTAAATCTATATCTGTGTTATTAAAACAATTTTGGTTCCTACCATCAGCTCCAATGGCAGTGTCAAAGTAATATTACGTTAACGTGGTAAAGAGACGCAGAAACATGCCGTTTTAAGGTCTGTTCCCTTTCCCCTTGCACAGATGGTAGTAGTCGTCCTGATTTGGCAGCTTAATTTAATTTTATTTTATTTATTCTTAGTTGATATATGGCAAATTATGTTTTAATTACACTAATTAATACTATTTTTTTTTTAGATATAAAATACGTCATGTCCAATAAAAATACGCGTTTGCTCTTTAAGTCGGGCTATACTTACTACAAAGAAAACAGGAAAAACATGGCTAAACCGGATGCGATGGAAAAATGGCGATGTTCGACCCACCAGGGGAGGAAGGGATGCCGTGCTAGGATTCACATGCTAGGAGAGGAAGTGGTCTTCGCGAATTACGAACACAATCATCCCCCACCTAGATCTTTGTTCTTTGAAGTACCCCCCTATGGTTTTTAGTTTTTAAGAGTATTATGTATAAATGACAAAACCAGATTTAAAAAAAGAAAAAATATCTGTCATTTGTTCTGTGCAGACAAGGTCCTTGTACTCTTGCGGTCACAAACGGTTTATCACGGAGATATAGATTTACATAGATAACGCAAGTTGTTCGATTTGTATTGAATCCAATCGTGTCGATTCAAAGTCACCGATGCCGCCGATGCCCCGCCGATTTTTTTTAGTTTTTGCGGCCGACCGGCTGCAAGGTTGCAACAACAGACGCGCGCGGACTGTAAGTTAGCGGCGACCAACCTTGACGCTTGGTCGGGGTTCGGACACGCGAAGTACATGCATTTGCGTTATCTATCTATACGAGTACATATAAAATTACTTGTCCTGACTGACTGACTGACTCATCGGTTTTTAAAAATTCCACTCCTAAAGGGGTTACAAAAAAACTTTTGGTTGGGGTGGAAAAAAAATTGCGGGCGTAGCCGCAGGGAATTGCTAGTGTAAATCTATATCTGTGGTTTATCACCATTAGAACTATAATCGCTTGCACGAGCCGACCCAAAATACGTGCGGGCGGGGCAAGCGCACGTAACGTCGTACAAACAATTTCGATCTAAAACTGGTATACCATTCGTGACCGCGATAGTACTGTACGCGACAGGTTAACGCGAGAGAGGCGACACCCCCCATACACGCACATCGTGTCCCCTCCCCGATTGCCATATCGACCGGTCGCGTACTGTAAAAGAGACCACCCTTAAGGCACACACACCACAAAATATAGAGAGTACAGAAGGCAAGCTTATACCGCCAAGCATAGGTATGGCGGTCGCGCTAGGGTTATCAACTCTTGGTTATACAAAAACTATTGTGGTAGTAGCACTCGTATCTAATGTTTTGATTGATTGTTGAGAATAAAATAGTGTTACGTCGCAGGGTTCTTTAAAATGCCGTTTGCTTTGTGAAAATGTTTTATTTCCACACACACACACTTAAGAGGCATGTTTAAGTGCAAATCGTCCAAAAAATTTTTTACCTAACAAAAGTCGTCTCGATATTTCGACGCTAGTCCAGAGCCGTAACAATAGGAAGAACGGAAATAAAAAC
Organism: Furcula furcula; assembly: GCA_911728495.1. NCBI lineage: Eukaryota > Metazoa > Arthropoda > Insecta > Lepidoptera > Notodontidae > Furcula > Furcula furcula. The sequence goes on along the minus strand of OU452254.1, from coordinate 6,626,222 downwards.
CAATAATAACTAAAATAATTCAGTTGTAATGTCATTGTTATAAAGGTACCTTGCGACGATTTCAACATTGGCGAAATGCACGATTATTATATTTTAAAGTGACGTAGAATTTAAACATCCATTAATTGAACAGTTACACGAAGATATCGTGTCCGTGAGCGCTGTCTATGTGTGCGTTACTCGAGCGCCCGTTGTATGAAGCTTGCCTTCTGTATTCTATATATTTTGTGCACACACCGCGTTTTTTAAACACGCAGTAGTATCGTTACAAACGCATCGAATTCAATAAAAAACGCGGTGTTCATAGGCCCTGGGTTGATAGGTATAGTATTAGATATTCTGCCGCCAAGCAGCGAATTATAAACATTCCCGTGTTCCTGTGCGTAACTGTTAAAATTACCTTTTCTTTTCGCTGTGGGGCTCGACGGGGGCATGTGGGATTCTTACCCACTAAAACCCCCGCGGCTGTCGCATCGGCACTTGAGAGGGGACCCTCAGTGCGTTGTCTTTGAGCCTGCCGCCGGGGGGCGTATTGTAAGCCCCTGGGAACCAGTTAGCTCACGGGAACGAGGGTCGCAACCCCGCCGCCGACCTCCTCGGAGTAAACAACTGTTAACCTGGCTGAACACTGTTCAGCCATTAGGTTACATTATAACGCTTAATACTGTTCACTGAACAGTAGCCCAGTGCATTGCAATTGTTTTTAGGACGTGTCGCTTACTTAAGGCGTTTTGCTCGTCTCGTGATTAAGTTAGATATAATATGCATGATATATTTTAATCCACCTGCTTGATTTATTTGAGATCTCATTGTACTATTTATTAAGAGTTTTAGTCGTGATTTTTGTGATTTGCGATGGTACGTACATTTAGGTACTCTCCGTTTTTGTCGGTAAAACTATCTCTCTGTAGCTTCTATCATTGTAGTAAGTAAACATAACAATAAATTTGTCTTTTATTATTGTGTTTTAATAACAAACAATAAAACCCACTCTTATTCAAAAATACACAAAATTAAAAAGAAGGTTATAAAATAAATTAACTAAAGGAAGCTCAGAGTCACACAACGAGCTATGGAGAGAGCTATGGTCGGAGTTTCTTTGCGCGACAGAATCCGCCTGATCTGGATGCGCGGAATGAGGAGATTCGCCGAAGAACCAAGGACACCGTCATAGCTCTTAGAATGGGCAGGCGCAGGCGACATCGCTCGAAGAACCGATAACCGATGGGGAAGAAAGGTTCACGAGTGACGACCACGAACCGGAAGACGCAACGTAGGCAGGCCTCCCACTAGGTGGACCGACGACATTGTTCGCGTCGCAGGCAACCGGTGGATGCAAATGGCTAACTGTCGCTCATTGTGGCAGTCTAAGGGGGAGTCCTTTGTTTAGCAGTGGACGTCTTCCGGCTGATGATTCTAAATAACAATGCGATCTAAGAACTCCCATGTATCTTATATCCTTACCAGCCTACTCAATTGAGTTGGTCGGGGTGCGGTGGCTTAGACATGATGCCTTATTTGTTATAGACCCTTCACGGTTAATTCTAATATTTCTTTGCAGATATAAAATACGTGATGTCCAATAAAAACACGCGTTTGCTATTTAAGTCTGGCTATACTTATTACAAAGACAACAGGAGGACTATGGCTAAACATGCGATGGAAAAATGGCGATGTTCGACCCACCAGGGGAGGAGAGGATGCCTTGCCAGGGTACACGTGCTAGGTGACGAAGTGGTTTACGCGAATTACGACCACAATCATCCCCCACCTAGACCTTATTTAGCTGAATCACCCCACTTTAGTTTTAGTATTGATCAGTATTAAGTATCATTTATGGTCAGTGACAAGGCCAGATTAAAAAAAAATGCTATTTGTTATGTGCAGACAAGGCCCATGTAAAATAGACCACCCGTTCCGCTCAACAACGAACGCTCGCGCAACTTGACTTTGCGCGAGTGTGGCGGGGTGCGCAAACGTTTGTACACATTCAACTTTGAACGCTATGATGTGCGCTAAAAAACCGATACCGAATGGCAAAGCGGAAATCGTTGTTCAAACTTTGAACACATATTTAAAGTCTCGTGCCACACATAGCCATCAAAGTGTTCGAATAAGTGAAGCTGTATCTGGCGCCGGCTTAAGGGCCTATGCACACCGCATTACAAGCACAAAGAAACTGATGTGGAATGAAAAACGCGCTTACGACGCGCGATAGAAAAACGCGCGTATAAACGCGATGTTCATAGCCCCTTATGGGGATATAGGTACAGTACAGTATTCATTAGGGTCGCCGCACACGGGCCACCAGCCACAACCACAAAACGCAGCCACCGATATTTCCTGTTGTTTTCATACATTTTGCATGGACTCGCCGCACACTGGAGACGCCGGTGGTCGCCACACGCCACAAATCGCCACTGCTCGGCTCGGTCACAAAACGCCGACACAAGCCACTTGCTCGACTCCCCACCCCTCTCTCCCTTCATTTCACTGCGAGCACGCGTTAAAAAAAGTAGCGGCCACCGACCGCAAGTGTCCAACATCGACTACAAGTGGCTGTCGCGCGCGTCAGCTTCTTTTGTAGCCGCTTCTAGCTTCAAGTGGCGGCGATTGTGGATGTGGCTAGTGCCCCGTGTGCGGCGACACTTAGATATTCTGCCGCTAAGCAGCAAAGTATGTCCTGTGTATAGTTGTTAAAATTAAACCTCCTTCGTCACTTAAGTGTGTATAATACGCATGATATATTTTAATGCAGGTGCATGAAAATATATCATGCATATTATATGATTGATTTATACAGGGTGTAAGGGACATCGTACCGAAAAAAAAATTATAAAACGTCAAATAATGACGGTTACAACATTACAGTAACCATTTATATGGTGAATGACAAATGAATAACTTATTAATTTTCGAGCATGTAACATTGCTAATATTCTAAAATAATAAGTTAATTGCCTATTAATTAATTGCCTATGCACTGTTTTTGTGAATAAAGAATAAATAAATAAATAAAAATAAAATAAAAACACAAATAATTAATTCATTGTTTTTAAATTAAAAGTAGGCTTTATTATTATACCAATAATGATGTTATACTAATTTTATTAAAAAAAAGTGAGTTTTTTTTTTGGAAATTCATGAAAAAGCCGATGAAAAATTTCAACTCTAGGATGTTCAGAATCGTGTTCTGGATCCCTGGTATCGGTTTTCGGTACGATGTCCCTTACACCCGTTATGAAATTTTATTGTACTATTTAGTGCCTCTATTTTTCTACCATTGTAGTAATTAAATATAACATTAATTTTGTCTTTTATTATTGTGTTTTAATAAAATAGAACCCACTCCTATTCTGAAATACACACAACTAAAAAAAAAGAAAATATACTTAATAAAATAAATTAACACCTAATTATTCAAAATAACGATGTTATCTAAGAACCGCCACATCTTTAGTAGGTACACACCAGCTTATTCATTTGTGTTGGTCGCGGTGGTCAAAACGAGCAACTAACACTTTTTAAACAATTTGCTTAGTATATAAAACGCCACCGTTTCACGGATAATTTGGTCGCAAAGTTCAAAATTTCACAAAAATAATTCATTTCTTTTTTCCAGGCGGTGAACCGCTGTTGTACATGATGTCCAAGAGGGGAAACATGATGCTCAGCTACAGAGGATACACCTACCACTTGAAGTATACTAAGAACGGGAGGAAGACATGGCGGTGTTCCAGGCATTGCTCGTTCCGATGCCGAGCAACACTTACTACGGTAGAAAACCGAGTATACAGAGCCAAAAACGACCACAACCATCCTAGCATGTATTTTTAAAAGTATAACTCGGGAGAGCAACAAAAAGCAGCCTAACTTATATTTTTAGAAAATAACTCTTGGCAGAGTACTCGTAATAGAAAGCGCCTTCCTTGTCTTCCGCACCGGAAACTTTGAATTTGAATTTCGAATAATGGATCTTATTTGCGACCGGCGCAAGAGATAGTTTAAAACTGACTTGGTCGTGGTGGTCAAACAAAAATCCATCAAAATTCGATATTATTTATATTTTACGTAATACATAAGAGAGCTAGAGAATGGCGGTAGATGAGAAGCTTGGCGCTTTTTACGACTTTGTCGGGTTATATCATCGATATAATATTCTAACTTGGCGCTATTTCTTTATAAGCCACAGGCTGACAAAATTATTTTTTCCGACAGGAGTGTCGCTACTGTCTTTATGAGACCGTCAAAATACACGTCATTATCATAATAAAACCGTTAGTTCAAGTTTCCGCCACCAGCACAGATAAGGGGTCGCGCCCCTGTGACCACATTTTAGATGTAATTTTGTTAGTGAAGGTTTATCTAGTTTATATATTATATCGATGGGTTATATACATTAATCTTTATTATTAGTATAAGATATGTTGGGTATTGAAAAGAGGTATGTATTAGAAATACGGAAGTAAGTACGGTGGTAAGAACAGGCGACGAACTTACAACTCAATTTATATTTAGAGAGATAATTTATGCTATTTTTATATTTTTAAATATTTTAGTATCAATAAATATAATTGTTATATTATTGCTTGATCGCGGAGCAACAGGTTGTCCGTTATCATACCGTGTAGTTTTTTCAAAAGGCTAGCCAAATCTGAGAAGTTATTTTAGGTGTCAGATAAATTAAAAAATATACTTATTTAATAAATATATATTCACATAACGGTTCGTATACGGGTGATAAATACATATTTAGGTATTTTGGACTGGTTATAGAAGAAGAAAAGGATTATCAACAGGGTGAAGAAATGTGAAGTGTCTTTGAAAGGAATAGAAGTAATTATTGTAGAAGACGATTTTGTCTTACGTTTTGCCGCTAAGCGGTACTTATAAACAGGAATATAATTTAAAATAATATGCGATAAAGAGGTTTCAAATCTATAGGAAAAGAAAGATATGAATAGTGTTGGTTTGTAAGTATATACGGTAGTATTTGTATCTTCTCCCGTTAGCAGCCTCCGATCAAAAGTGTTCCCTTGGAATTTACCAAGATAATTGGATTTAAACAGATTAATAGTATATTAATTCAAAAGAATATGTAAGTTGATGTTATCGTTTACTGGCATAGATTACTCGTAGTTCTTAAAATATCAATAATTCAATGATATATTAAGTTGGCTAGCTTTAATAAAACTGCCCTATACAGACTGTTAAAAAATCCCTGTCGGATCCTTGAGGGTATTATTTGGTGTATCATACAATTATAGGTGTGTTCCTATTAAAATATCTCTTTTTTTTTCCTAATTTGTACCAGAAATACAAGATTTGATTCCGATTGGTGATATAAATTTGGGAAAAAAAATAAGATATTCAACAAGTGAGTTACGTATAGTTGTATTGATACAGCGAATGATACCTTCAGGGATCGGACAGGGATTTGTAACATCCTATATGTGTAGTAGACATTATTTCTTACTATCATTAGATGTTTTACGTTAGACAAAAAAGGGGGCCACTTTTGGTAGAGGATAAAATGTCACCGTGTATAATAGTGTACGTAGTTTAAGGCTCTAGTGCACATTAGTCCAATATTTTCAATACTATTAACCCTGCCTTTGTTTAAATAATCATAATCAAAACAATAAATATATGTATGAACACATGTGAGTGAGTCAGCCATCACTCCTGTGTCCAAATTCAAATAATTTTAAATAGGCTTAACGGCTTTTAACGGTATTTTTTTTAAAAGCTACCACTGGATCAATACGCTTCCTCAACTGAGAAGATCCGGCAAGAAACTCAGCGGGCTTATTTTTTTTTCACTTTTTTTTAAACAGAGTTTATCTTGTTATAATTAGATTAGCATCAGCGATAGTGTGTTCTGCCGTTCGACAGATAATACAAGAAATAATCTATTGTTATGATTTTGGTCTTGATAAGTAAAACAGGGTATAAGTATCAAGACTTTTAGTATTGGTTACTATTTAAAGTACTTGTAGTTAGTAAAGGTTAATGAAGACTATATATCTTTTATGGCTTTGTGTGTACTAGAGCTTAAAAAAAGAAAGGAATTGTTCGATGTGCCTATGATATGTAACTGTGGGTTTGAACCAACTTTATTTGGCCTTAAATTTAACATAAATTATTTTAAAACTTAATATAAGTAGGTATACTGAATTTTTTAATTATATATTTTACTACAAAACAAATTATTAACTGTATAATTAGGTTTTAACGTTTTCATGTTCCAATGATAAATATCATAGGTATTTATTATTTATATAAAAAAAGAATCAATACATGACTATATATAATAATCAATAAATAGGTATTTAAAACTTTAGGAAATTACGTACCTACTGTATTAACATTTAAACTTAATATAAGTATACTGAATAGTTAATTATATATTTTACTACAAAATAAATTATTAATTGTATATTTAGGATTTAACATTTCCATGTTCCAATGAGAAATATCATATTTATATATATATATATATATACTATATAAAAAAAAACAATTAATGATTATATAAAATGATCAATAAATATTTAAAACTTTAGGTAATTAGGTACCTACTGCATTAAATAGAAATATAATAGTTTTATTGAACGTCGCAAGTATTGGATGTAAACTTAAAACTATTACATAAATGCATATAAAAACGTGTTGCGACGTTGAAAGGATGTCCACCCAGCATTTGTCAATGCTTCTATTAGGCGCATTATACGTTGATCTTCCAAAGACGCCCAGTGACGAAAGCATGCCTAAGTGCAAAGTAGAATGCAACGCTTATATAAACAAATACAAATCAAGTACCTACAGTAGGTATTCACAACGGATCTTTATGTGTCTGAAGTTGGCTGCAAAACGCTGCGCAGTAGCTATTTTTGTGTTTTTGTATTGACAACTCACGAGTGTAGTTGCGCAATGGGCCAAACACACTTCAGGAACACAAAGACTGTAGGTACTGTAAGTATACCCATACAATTATAGTAGCGCCAAGGCACCATAGGTCGCGTACGCGTCTGCGCAAGTAATAAAAAACCATCCGGTTCTAATGGCTTTCGTTAATAGTTACTACTCTAATAAGATGTTTATATTAACTTGATGTAAAATATTAGGCAGGTAGCTGTTTTTTAACATCCAAAAAATGACCATTGAGATAAATTTAATATAAATAAACTGGTGGAAAAAAAAGTCACCTTAAAATTTTTCTGTCGTCAATAGGAGACATTATTTTTTTGGATATATTTTGCTATTCATTTTTGATTCACTCCCACAACTAAGATGAATATAACGACATAAATCATGAGAGCCATACTTACATAGTACATACATACACTCAAAAAAGATAATCTTCCTTTTGGCGCAGTTTAGTAGTTGACTCTGAAGAAACTAATATCAAGTCTTGCACTTATAAGCTAATAAATAGCTTGAAATGTGGAAAAAATCTGATTGTTGTTTTATATACTCATTTAATATGGTATAACCCCATTGTTATTTTATGGTTAACTTATGTGTATTTGTGTAATTTAAATCAAATATTAATACCAATCAAATGTGGTTACTTTATATTAGTTATTTAATCTATTTAGTATTAAAGTGCTTATTGTTTACAAAATAAATTATTTAATTTAAGTCGTTTTCTATTTGATTCATTTTATAAATAACAAATTCCATCATAATCAGCACACATGACTCCACTGCTGGACAAAGTCCTCCCCAAGGCACGCCACTGAGCCCTATCTTCGATCCAGTTTCTGCCAACCGCACTGCGAATATCGTCGCTCCACCTGGTGTCACAGGGCGTCCTACACTACGCTTCCAGATTCGCGTTCTCCACTCCAGAACCAGCTTATCCCAACAGTCATTGGTTCTGCGGCAAATATGACCAGCCCACTGTCACTTTAATCCTTTGAGCTGTGCCGGTCACTTTGATTCTCTGGCGAATCTCTTCATTCCGCACCTATTTAGTCCCGTAGAGAAAGACGCAGCATAGTTCTATCCTAAATAACAAATGTAAATCATTGAAAGGAGAATGGCCACGGGCCATAGCAAAAAAGTCAGGTCCGGCGCAAAAAAGTAATATATTTGAGATTTTTAACTTAAATGAGTATAGTTATTCTCAGCTGTCATTACTGTGGTTAACATGTTTTTTTGCCCATTATTGTTGCGTGTTATTTCAAAGCTGTCACTATTGAAATTATTTCTTATGATTATTATATAAAGGAGGAAGGACTATAGAAAGTAAAATAAAAACGGATATTAGTAAATACTAAAATAGTACTAAAAAATATACCATGTAATGACTTGTTTTATTTTAATGTGTATGAGTGCAACGACAAATCACGAAAAAATACTACTAATATAGTGAATTAAATCTTTGTCTATACATGTAAATGAAAGAATAACTGTTCGTTCGCACACGGACAACACGGTCGATGATGCTGATCTAATTGTAACAAGACAAACACTGTTTTAAAAAAAATTACAAGACCGCTGAGTTTCTTGCCAGATCTTCTCAGTTAGGGCCGCATGGTGCGCCGCACAGTATGAAAAATGACCCAAAAAACGGTCATCACTGTTTTATTTTCTTAAAAGCAAGCTATAAACATCCTTAATGCACGACGAGAACACCCAAGTGTCAATTTTGTATATATCCAGAGATAATCAACATTTTAGGTTTTTTCTATGGAACCCAAAAAAAATCAAGAAATTGGTGATATCTAGAAATACTGTCATTTATAGCTAATCATCTTATTACTAATGTTTAGAGAGTACTTTGAGCAAAATTTTAGTACAAATTACACAGCTGTAACTATAATAAAAAATGAGATAAATTGCTTTTTTAACATTTCGGTTATGATTTTTTTCTCCGTTATCCTTGGGATGTTGGATTCATTACCTAGCCTATTATAATCTTAAGATATATCCTAATAACCCCTATTTTTTTCAAATCCTAATCTCGTAGGATCTCGGAGATATTGTACTTTAAAATTTACGCGTTAGGGTTGTTGGTAGTTGATTTTTATGTACTTATGTAAAAAAAAAAACAAATTATTTAAACCGTCCGTAGCCTATATAATACTGTTCCTACTGTATCTGTACTGTATCAGGGGTTAGTACAGGTATGATTTTTTTCTGTAACTTATTTTATACTACTTAAAGCAAAATTCCTGTGACACCCGTAGAAATCAAAATTAACTTTAGAAACTTATAACTCCGAGATCCTACGAGTTACGTATTTGATATTTTTTTGGTCAATAATATAGGTATAAATAATGTATTAAGTAAGAAATGGAATCCGACTATTGCAAGATATAGGAATAAAAAAATAAAAACTAAAATTTTAATAAATAGCTATATCTTTGATCCTATTGAAACAAAAACGTAATTGTTTCATGTAGTAAATACCTAAACATATCTTTTTTACAACATCCAAATAAAAAATAGTAAAAAGTATGTTAAACGTTACTTTTTTAATGTTTTCAAAATTATTAAAAATATCTTAAAATACTCATAACTTATGTTCTAAGTACTTTTGAACTTCGGGTGTTCTACTCTTGCATTTGAAATATATTATAGTTTATGATAAGTCACTAAAAACAGGATGACCGATTTTTGGGTCATTTTTCATACTGTGCGCCGGTGGTAGCTTTTTAAAAAAAATTACCGTTCAAAAGTGCTAGCGTTAAGCCTATTTGAAATAAATACATTTTAATTTGAACTTAGAACTCGCTAAAACTCCGAAACGGTTTGACTGATTTGAATATTTTTTGTTTTGTTCGCTCTGAACCAGGGGTGGATAAGAAGAGAAAAAATAATGGGGTTTTACGTAAAAAAAGCCAGCTAAGCAACTACAATGGGCAAATAAAACATGTTAACCACTGAATTCAGCGATAGTTACAACTAAGAATAACTATAATGTTTTAAGTTTAATATCTGAGAAATAAAACTTTTGCGCCGGGCTTGAGTTTTTTTTTGGCCATTCTTCTTTAAATACATTTTTTTTTTCATTTTCAGGCCCGGTTTTCGCCGTGTCTTCTAGAGGTGGTCGCGTATTAAGAATGAACGGTTATAAATTTACTAAGCAACGAGACTTGGCTGGTAAAACTCGGTGGTGGTGTGCGAACAGGCGTGGTTGCACTGCTTTCATATACACTGTGGATGACAGAGTCATCAAGATCTTCGATGAACACAATCATTTACCTCCAAGCAAGTTATAATTCTTTAGAGGGAAAGGGGAAGGATTTTGGTGACCATTTCCTCGACTACTACAAGTGTTACAAAACCCCTGTCGGATTACTGAGGGTATTATTCAGTGCTTATCAAATTTCTAATTGGTACCAGAAATACAAGATCGGTTTCGTATTACTGCTACTAATTAGGAAAAAAACGAGATATTCAATAAATGAGTTACATACATGTAATTGTATTGATACACCGAATAAATACCCTCAAAGATTGTACAGAGGTTTTTTAACACTCTGTATACTATAAGGCAGCGGATAGGGTGTCTAACCGCTAGACAAAAGTGTTCGTAAAAATAAAATTAGGAAGTTAATTATTGGTTAAAATATATAAGCAGATAGGCAAGTTATTTAGGTAGTTCTTACGAAGACAAGCTGATAACTGAAAAGCTAAATAAAACAAAACTGTAATTATGTCTAATGCGCCCTACCTGGGTGCAGCGCAAACGCGCCCTGAGAATTTGAAGAATCTTAATGGAATAAGCCCCTCCTATTTTATTACATGTCATCTAATCTTAGCTCGTTATTTATTTTGTTTCTCCATTGGACTGGAGGAATACTTACCAAATAACTTACTGGAGAAATAAACGGTTTATTATTATTATTATTACTTCTTACTTACTCCATTGGCTCAGCGACTGACAGTGTCACTTGACATCGACCACTAATTTCTTCTACTTCTACCGCTTGATTGCTTGTTTTAAATGAGACAATTAAGGACTCTAAGGCTCAATTCACACCAGAACGGCATCGGCCGGCAGCGCACTTTCAGTGTGAATGAATTTTAAACTTTACCAGTATCGTTTGAAAAACACGACGCCGCTCGAAGCCGCTCGAGGCCGCTCGGGGCCGCTCGGGGCCGCCCGCGCGCTGCGTTTTTCAAGCGATACTGGTCTTTTACGTATTGCAAATAAAGTTTAAAATTCTTTCACTCTGAAAGTGCGCTGTCGGCCGCTGCCGTTCTGGTGTGAATTGAGCCATAAATAATAAAAAATATAGTTTATAAAACAAGTGATAGCAATGAGGTACATTTATAAGACATTCTATTAATTTTCAGGTCCAATTTTCATCCAAACTTCGCGAGGTGCTCGCATCATTTCCCTGAAAGGTTACAAGTTCTTCAGGCATCGGATCCAGGGTGGGAAGACGCGGTGGTTCTGTTCCAACGTGAGGCATAGCTGTCCTGCAGTTATATACACAATCGATGACACCATCATCAGGGTCAATGATGATCACAACCATCTACCTCCGACAAGATTGTAAACTGTTGTGATGTGATTTTGAACTATGAAAACATTTTAATATGATAGAATTTACAATGACAGTTGAACTTGAATAAACGAACATAACATAACATGGTTAAACATAACACATAGATTACATAAAGATATATTATTTTACCGGGTACGTTGGGTACGTTGGTCTACCATTGATTTCCCCCTTGTTTCGGGGTGTTATTTATTTTACAGGTAATTTTTTTATATATTTTTATCACGTAATCAGTATCGTAAATAGTTCATATTCATACGATAAAAGACATACTTTTTAGCATTTATTAAAATCCACCACAAAATTACGCAAAATGTATTCACTATGCGCACTGCAGTGATAGGGGGCAGGTGAAGTCACGCGCAGTGACGCTGCATTCCATCTTAGGCCTCGTTTACGGAGGCGCGGAGCGTCACGCGTCGCGTTGGGCGGCGCGGCCCGCACTGAGATAAAACATATGGCGTTATAGGAGTGAGAGAGAGATGTGAACGCCACGCCACACGCGACGCTCGACGCTCCGCGCCTCCGTAAATGAGGCCTTATTGTTTTCCCTTAGGCACCCAACGGGAGCAGATGAGTGGTCGCTATTCTTTATTTGTAGTATTATAACTTTTTTATATATTAAAAACTAATACATATTTATTGAAACAAAATATTTACAGTTTATTTACAAACATGTACACTTAAACTAGGTAAAAAACTTCCTCGAAGTTGTCGCCGCACTGGGAGGGAAGGGTACCTAAAAGACTGACGGCATTACCCCTTTGTATGGCCAAGCTTATACGTTGGCAGAAAAAGCTACCAGCCCGGCGGTCTCCTGAGACTTCGATAAGTTTGGATGAAATTTCTTTCACCAAAGCGTGCGTCTCATGAGACCATGGGGCCTTCATGGTCTCCACCGCAAAGGGCGCAAATATATAGCTCGAACCTACAGCTGCATACTTGCGTCGCTTTGCAACACTAGCTAACACTATTAAAAACTTAAATATAGATATTAGGAAGCAGATTACTATCATTAATGAAGGGATTGATACAGTAGGTACCCATATAATCAGTGACAAGAATCTTCTCACCTACAAATGCTAATTGTCAACACGTAGATATTTAGTGCACATTTTTTAAGACAAGTGTATTCAGCTATATTTTGACAGTATAATAAAATCGTATATATTTTTTTCATTGATACGATTTTTTATTAACAGTGGCGTTACTACCCACAAAATTCTTGCGTTTCCCGTTGGATTATAATGTGGGTGTCTTTAAGCCTAGATTAAATAGGCTTTAAATAAGCTAGTGTGATTTATCATCCCAGATTGTATGGCCACTTTCATAAGCACTGGCATGATATACTGTCTAAAAAATACTTATTCTGAGAAAACTGTCTTCAAGCCTACTGTTTATTCGTAAAATATTCTATTATACGAATAAATAAGTATACATTTAAAAAGCACAAAAAGCCCGACTACGATCAAACAAAATTGTCTTAAATTACACATAGGTACATAAAACGTATACACATAATAATATATTTCAACTTATGTCGTTAAGACCTTTCATTTGTTACCCATATTGATGTCTTTGGAAATAAAAAAAAACACAAAATGGCAGCTGGCGTCCGCCATATAATGTTCTATGAAAAAATATATAGCCTATGTCACTCCCACAACTAAGACGAATCTAACGACATATTAATAAGAAAAAAAAAACCACTAGCCGTTTAGGCTACATACAGACAGACGCTCGCAAAATATGGTCCTCCTTCTGGACCAGTCACACAAAAAGTTAATTCAGTAATATTCCGTGCCAGATTAAGAAACGATTCAAGTTTTTTTATTACAGGTATAATGACTCACTCATCCCGCGGTGCTTCCATCATCAATATGAATGGATACAAATTCCGCAAACAACGTCAAACTGGCAACAAGATCCGATGGTTCTGTGGCAACCAGAGGTTAGGTTGTCGAGCGGCTCTGTACACCGTTGAAGGAGTCATTGTGTCCTTAAACGATCAACATAACCATGATCCGCCGCATATCCTGTGATATTGTGCAACACACTTTGTGGTCCAAGACAGCACTTTGAGAGACAGTTATCTTATCATAATATCCTGAGACGAAGAAGTCATTGTTGCATCGATATAATATTTAAATTAGATTAGATGTTACGGCCCGAATAGTGGCACACAGAAATAGCGCCCCCAGACGGTTGTGTCGCTATTTCTTTTCAAGCCACAAGCTGACAAAATTATTTTTGCCGATAGGAGTATCGCTACTGTCTATACGAAACTGTGAAACTACATGTTATTATCATAATAATACCGTTCGTTCTCGTTTCCGTCACTATAATAGATCCAACCGTTTATTTTCTTTTTGACAGCACCAATAGAACGTAACTGCGTCATGTTACGCAAAAGTTCACTTTTAAATGCGAGGTTTTAAAAATATGACAACTGCCTAAGTTTGCTCCTTGATCCCCTATAATAATCATCTTTGACAAATTGAGTCCATAAGTGCAGTAGTTTTTTTATAAATTACATAAAATAACAAACGTTTTTAAACATTTACGTTCTATGGCTATCAACATAGTGATGTTACGATTGAGATAGCTATATTGTTTATTAACTATTTTTACACGGGTATAATGTAGCATTCTAATGTAGTATAAATATAGATTGGTATGAAATGATATGAAACAATTATTGTGACTTTTACTTTTATTTATTTAGAACCCAATGACCATGTTCTGCAGCTATTTCGTCGATCACATATCGTTTTGGGAAGTGTTTTTTTGTTCGTAATATATTTAGTAAATTGTACTTTTAGTAAGGAGTTATCAACATTTTCGCCATGTCGTTGAAGCCAGTCAATGATTACTTGTTTTTGGTCGGCCTGGGTCGGTCCATTTTATCAATTTGGCGTGAGTGATAGATGCGTTATCCATAATAATGACTGACGGTTCTTCCAATGATTGCACCATTTCCTTAAACCAACTTTCGTAAACCTCAGAATTCATTTCTTCGTGGTACTCAACTGTTTTTTTGGATTTAAAGGCCAACAAAGCATCTGGCATGAATCCTTTCATAGACCCTGCATGGCAAATGATTAGGCGTTCTCCTTTTCCCATCGGCACTGAGCTAGTGGAAGCAGCGGTGTCATCAGTCCAGTTCTTAGACACTGTGTGGTTCGCACTCAGCCAAGTTTCGTCAGTGAAAACAACATTTGACCAATCTGCAATTTTTTTGGCTTCGCTCAAAAATTCGCAACGAGCGAAAGCTACGTCGCGACGCTCCATCAATATTTTGCGTTTGTCCGATTTTTTATAAGTAATTCCAATGACGATTTTTGGCCTCGGAACAAATCACATTCACGCAAAGAAGCAACAAATTTTTTAAGTGTTGGAACTTCTTTACGTAAGTAATAGTTATATATATGACGGCGTCTGCGTCAAAGTTGTCAACCGATGTCACACGACGTGGTTGGCGTTTTTTTCTTCGGCGTACGAAGCTTATTCTCCCGCATGCGACGCAATAGAACGTTTTAAAAACCCCGCTCTAATATTTAGGAAGATTATTATTACGTGTCAATGTAACAAAAGTGATAATAGAATGACGTTCTACTACCTACTAGCGCCATTCCTACGACTGTTCTCTTTCCGCACAGACTCGATAGAAAAATGAATCGATATCGTGTCCACTATAATCACTTGGTCACAACACTATAACTGTCAAATTAGATCTGTCAAATAGAAAATAAACGGTTGGATCTATTATAGCACAGATAAGTCTGCGACCACATTTTTAATGTAATTTTGTTAGTTAATGTTTATTTATTTTAAATATTATATTGATGCATTGTTGTATAGGTTTAGTTTAATGAATGTTTATGGAAAGTAAATCGATTACGGAGAACTTTTTGTCATCATTTATCAATGATTCAATAATAGCTTCTGCTGTGACTAACTGATCAGTCTAGTCTAGAGCTTAGTAGATTATAAGTGACCGTTACAAATAATATATGGGATATGTTTTCTAAAATATATTTCATATTTTTCTTTTACTTTTGTTTATGGGAGTCATATATTCTGTTTTTACCGAAGTTTCAGCTTTACAGGTAAGATTAATACGGTTTTTTCTACAGATTACTAACTCGTCTAACTCAAAAACCAAAGTGAACCTAGGCCTCGGATATTATTTGTACGCTAGTACCTAAGGTTTATTTCAATTCCAGCATCAATATTCCCGGTGAACCAGTGGGAGGTGCTTTACAAGAATGGAGGGATGCTGCTACTCCGGGATGACTATCAGTACATTAAAAAGAGGTTGAATAAAGATGAATCGGTACAATGGGAGTGCAGGAATAGGAAGAGACTTAAATGTCCCGGATCTCTAAAGACTTATGTGAGTTTATTTCTCTGTCAATATTTTTGAAACACTGCAGTTTTTTTTTCTTTTAGTCATTATAAGCTAGTGCTTGACTGTAATCTTACCTGAGGGCCTAGACAAGATGCAATCGCTTCATAGCGAATCTATTTCTTCATTCGCTAATGGTGTCAGTTCCCTACAATTTGTCACGTGATTTTTCGATGACTTATGTCATTCTCATACATTTTTAAACTTTCTATTAGCGATAGTGCTTGTAGAATGTTACATTGTCTAGGGGGGCTGATCGAAAGCGACAAAGCAATCGATGATGGTAAATCATACAAGCTTATTAAAAGCTTATTCACTCTAGCCTTGAAGACACCAACATTATGTTCGAATGGGAAAACCGACGCATGCAAACTTTTCCAGTCCATAGCATTAGAAATGGCGAACCAAATCGCTTAGTCTAAAGTCCGGATTGATAAGACATTCTCTACGTAACCCCTGGGCCGCGAAACTATCGCCATGCTTGAGGCTGCTATTCGCTACAAGCGATACTTCTGAGCGTCAAAAACAAGGCCAATTAATTCAGATGTTCCCATGTAGCGTCAATAAAACGAAGTACTATTATGCGTTTTAACTAAGAATGTGACAGCCATGATGATCGTAACTGCGGCAACTTCACTCGTTTTTTACGATTTTTGTACCGCCAGCAGAGTAAACACAAAATGAAAATTCGGCCCGGTTTTTATTATTTATTGTAATGTCTTATTTTGCTATCTATTTTTGTTAAAACACCATTTCAGATATACAGGGTGTTTGGTGCATCGTTTGCCAAATTGATTTTGCCGAAAGAGGAGGTCATTGGCTACTTCTTTAGGCCATAAAACTCATTAACTACCACACCAGATTTTTTGTTACAACTTTTTAATTTTATTTTGAAAAATTCCAGAATTCAGTATTTAAGCTAAAATTAAAATAAAAGATATTAGTATGGTGTTCAAATTTCATTTTATTTCTTAAAAGTACAGTTGTTTGGTTCTATCAAATAGAAAATTACTTGCTAGTAACATCTAGTTTTTTTTTTAAATACCAAACAAGGTAACAATCAAATCTAAATTGTTATAAAAAAAAAGCTATTGGAATTCCCTTTCCAACGGTATGAATTATGCCCAAAAAGACCTTTGAAGTTAATAAACTTCACTAATTCACAAAATTTGAGAATCGGGACGTAGAATTCATAGAAAATAACACGCGCGAAACAGGGAAAACTAACAGGTTTTCCCTCATTTTTGATAAGAATCCTACTACAACCTACCTGCTGCACTATGGCATTCCTCATATTATGTCTTCTTTTTATCATGGGGGAAAGCCGCAAACTTACGAGTAAACAGCTTAATAAATAAATTGTAGAAACTAACGCGTTGTTTTGTTAATGTAATTTTCTTTACTTGTGTATTGTGAATATTTGTGTTAAATTTAATTAATTTAAGTTGTCATTTTACAATGGCTACATTCTCTAATGAAGAATACGCTAACATTTTGATGGCATCTACATTGAAGAATTTGCCAGGAGCGTTTTTCTAACAGACTACTACCTTCCCGCCACACTTTCCAGAACACTTATCGATGCTTACGCGAGACTGGTTATTTGACTTATAATGAATCAATAGGGTGCCGGGTTACCTGTGGGGTGCTGGGTTAGAATTGTGTCCCCCCATCTCCTCTCGTTGGGTGTTGTAAGAAGCGACCAAGCGAGAACAGGAAGACGGGTAGCAGTGTCTATCTTTTGGATTTATCTTCCATCTATCCCCTGCGATCCCCAAGACACCTGCCAAGCGCGGGGATTATGGCAACTCCTCCCTTCAAACGGGGATGCCTTTGTTCAGCAGTGGATGTCTTTTGGCTA
The DNA here is from genome assembly GCA_911728495.1 of Furcula furcula. Taxonomy (NCBI): domain Eukaryota; kingdom Metazoa; phylum Arthropoda; class Insecta; order Lepidoptera; family Notodontidae; genus Furcula; species Furcula furcula. The sequence goes on along the minus strand of OU452254.1, from coordinate 6,608,428 downwards.
CTAATGATGATGATGAACAAAGTGGAATTGTCAAGTGATTATCATAGTGTTGATTCTCGAGACCTACGGCAAATAAAATACGCGTAAAAAGTATTAAGTACTTTCTTCAAAGAGGCATTTTTGCAAAAACGATCCTGGTAAATGCTTTGTGCTTCACGAGGAACACCATCGGCTCTTCCTTAAGCCTTCAAAATGCTAGCGTATTCTTCATTAAAGAATGTAGCCATTGTAAAATTACAACTTAAATTAATTAAATTTAACACAAATATTCACAATACACAAGTAAAGAAAATTACATTAACAAAACAACGCGTTAGTTTCTACAATTTATTTAGTAAGCTGTTTAAGTTTGCAGCTTTCCCCCATGATAAAAAGAGACATAATATGAGGAATACCATAGTGCAGCAGATAGGTTGTAGTAGGATCCTTATCAAAAATGAGGGAAAACCTGTTAGTTTTCCCTGTTTCGCGCGTGTGATTTTCTATGAATTCTACGTACCGATTCTCAAATTTTGCGATTTAATGAAGTTAATAAAAGGTTTTTTTGGGCATATTTCATAACGTTGGAAAGGGAATAGACTAGAGAAGTTTTTAAAAGAATTCGAAAATCCCGATTGCTTTAAGTTTTTTTTTTTATAACAATTTAGATTTAATTGTTACTTTTCTGTTTCATTTTTTCAGAAACTTTGTTTGGTATTTAAAAAAACTAGATGTTACCAGCAAGTAATTTTGTATTTGATAGAACCAAATAACTGTACTTTTTAAAAGTAAAATGAAATTTGAACACCATACTAATATCTTTTATTTTAATTTAAGCTTAAATGCTGAATTCTGGAATTTTTCAAAAATAAATTAAAAAGTTGCAAACAAAAAAACTGGTGTGGTAAGTAATGAGTTTTATGGCCTAAAGAAGTAGCCAATGACCTCCTCTTTCGGCCAAATCAATTTGGCAAACGATGCACCAAACACCCTGTATAATTACTAAAAATGATAAAATGGCGGTCACATTCCTAATTGACGCATAGTAATTTTTTTTAACCACTGACTGATAGAGAGACCGACGTTCTCGAAGCTACAGCCCGGATAAGGGTGTCAATTTGGTGTGTCGTGGTCGGTTTCGTGGTCGTATGATAGTAAGTGGATGGTGTGTTTAATATAGTTTAGCAATATTTCGTGCTTCAAGCACGTAAAAAATCGGTCCAGGTTGTTACAATTTATTCTAGACAATAGCCGTTAAGCAATGTCAGGGTAGCTTGAACAACTCTGACAACAGTTTGGCCACTAACTATATGATAAAAAAATATATATATGTATACAGTCGAATTGAGAACCTCCTTTTTTGAAGTCCGTTAAAAATAGCAATATATTATTCCTGCTACAATGATATTTTACTAAAGATATGTTATATCCCTACTAACGCACGATAAAAGTTGTGTCACTTGTAGTTAGCTATACCTAGCTATACATTTTCCTACCTATAGTCTGACAAGGACAGATGCATAACAACAAAAGTAAGAGAATACGAGATGGCTATATTTTGTGCGTTCCGTTGTCAGCATTGGTTAAACACTTGTCAGTGTCATCTTGTCAACTGACACATTCAATTTTCGGATTATTTCTTACAATATTAATAGAAAATTGAAATACTTTACAAAATCAAATTATTTTTTCAAAGTTACATGTGCTATATTATCCCTGACTGTTTATTTACTTTTGCCTGGTAATTTGTGCACATATTAAATACGCAGAACGGCATTTTCATTTTTTTATGATAGACGATCACGATGTCGCATTAACTACGCGGGACGGCGTGGAACTAACTGTTACAAAACCCAGTTGGGGGATACTCGCTGAACGTCTGGCGTGCGCTAATGGCATATCTGTTGTATATAATATCATTGTCCTGCTATATGAGTTAATTCTTCGGTGCTAAAGCGTAGCTATGTATTAGGTACGTTATTTTAATTATGTTTTGTTTCTTGTTTCAGAATAATTCAGTGGTTAAGGAAACTCCGCACAGTTGCTTACCAGATGATCTCATATTAAAATATCGGCGATATAAAGCTTCTTCTGATGATTTAGATAGCTAATGGCGTTTCATCATCTTTGGCTACAGCTTGTATATAAGATATTATGCCGCATAGCAGCAGTCTGTAAACTATAGAAGTTAGAAGTTATTGGGCACAAGAGACTTACATTTTTTTTGTTTTCGTAAGGGAAACCTTCAAAAGGTCCCTGGGAGCTGTGGGGGTCCACCGAGGTATGTGGGATCCTTACCCACTAAAACCCCTGCGGCTGTGGCATCGGCACATGAGAGGGGACACAGGGTGGTGATCTGCACCAGGAGGCCCCAGTGCCTTGCATTTGAGCCCGCCGCCGGGGGGCGCATTATAGCCCCCGGGAACCAGACACGGTGCTCACGGAGAAGGGTGTCGCAACCCCGCCGCCGTCCTCCTCGGAGTCGCCGCCGTACTCAATGGACATGCTAGGGCCCACATCCCGAAAGTCCAACGACTCCGAAGGCAAGAGACTTACCTAATAACTAATATGTTAGATGACGAGCGATAATTTCTATGTCAGTCGTGTCGCCATGATGTAAAACATCTTGACATGGAAGTTATTACAAAAATCTGAATAACACAATATATGTTACACATTCATTAGTACACTTTATTGTACACGGATTGAAGCATTATAATGACAATATTACATTGTTACAATGGTCTTATCGCTAAAGCGATACTCTTCCATACAGTCTGGAGTATATGACAATACGTTATAAATGTAATAATTAATTAAATATCGTATGTACGTATTATTAACAATGGCGATTAAATATTTTATTTTAATTATAATACAATGCTTTTATTTCTTTTTTCATATATCTATACATATTATAAAACAAAGTCGCTCCCGCTGTCTGTCTGTCCCTATGTATGCTTAGATCTTTAAAACTACGCAACGGATTTTGATGCGGTTTCTCTTAATAGATAGAGTGTTTCTTAAGGAAGGTTTATATGTATAATAAATGCATAATATAGTAGAGAAACACTGATAATTTTAGAGGTTTCTAATGTGATGTCGTAAAAAAACACACTTTTTTGCGCTTACATTGCAAACGCCGGCTGAACCCTACGAGATAGATCAAAAGAATGTACTACAAGATTGTAAACTTTAACAAGGTCTACAAAAAATTCCGCGATGATATATGTTTATCTCAAGGGTAACCCACAATTACCATTTTTATCCTTTACTTTTTATGAGACTTACTTACTATTAATAAATTGTTGTTAGTATGAATTTGTCCCCTCTTCGATGTAACGTAAACTTCAATAATATTTACACTAATGACAAAAAAGCTGTGAACGTTGTTCATACTGCTAGGTTAAGGTTAAGCAACATAAGGCAAGGTCATTAAATAGATGCGTGAACTGATTTTTATGAAATTTTGTGTGCATATCGGGTGGAATCTAAGAATAGGTTGTAAAGTATATTTCATGCCGCTAGGTTAAGCGGCAAGGTCATTACATAGATGGGTTAGATGGGTGACGGTGGCGACTCCAAGGAGGACGGTGACGGGGTTTCGAGCCCCATCCCCGTGATAACGATGCCAGGTTTCCGGGGGCTATAATGCGCACTGAGGGGTATTTGGTGCAGATCCCGCTGGAGGGCCCAGGTCCCTCTTCTTATGTGCCGATGCGACAGCCGCAGGGGTTTAAGTGGGTAAGAATCCCAGATACCATGATTGACGAGGTTATAAGTATAGAACGAGAGGAGGGTGTAAGAGAGGAGAGAGAGGGGGACAAGGGGGTGACGGGGTGAGAGATAGGGGGATTAAGGAGGATCAAAGGGGGAGTGATTGGGAGCAAGGTGGGAGAAGAGAGAGGTTCAGAGAGGGGACAACGGGGAGAGGAAGAGGGGGAGTGTGACGGGTACCAAAGCGGGGGAGGGGGAAAGAGAGGAGAGAGAGAGAGAGAGCATAGAATTAGACTTTTTTGAAGAGAGGTGGAGAGAGAAATAAATCAAGGGAAGGAGAAAAGGGTAGTAAAATAATAAAAGCGCGGGCGGAGCTGCGCGGGTCAGCTAGTATTTATATATAATTAAAATATGTAGGTATATGTTTGAATATACCAATTAACTTTTTTTCTAATTCGTAAATTTTGCATACCTTAGTATAATTATACTTGCTTATCATATGAGCTTCATTTTATAGGTGAAGCATACAAAACATTTTTTACCTAACGTATCCTAACGTACCTAACGTATCTCCGAAGTTTCTTATGAGGAAAAAAATTATAGGAAAAATAAAATGATGTTTCTAAGTATTTTTTTTAGATCATACCTACGTAAAAACCTTTGACAAACTTAGTTCTGCGGTTTGTTCTTTTTGCTACCTGGGGCCTTACCACCATCTATAAGAGTAATTATTATTCTCACCTTACTGTCTCGATAGAAAGTGACAGAGCTATAAACTACGTATATTGACGTCTCTACCTCGTGTCAAATAAGATGATTATAGTACTGCTAATAGAGGTGGGCCCCAAGTCTACTAATTTTTATAAAATGACATATAATTGGCATTCCAGCGGTACACTAATGATGATACTCCAAAACGATTGTGACACATTCAGTATTCTGCTATAACTATAACCAGTGGTGTCAATATTGTGTGTTTATAATTAAGTTTCAATAGTGTGTCGCTGGTATGTGTTGCAATAAAAATATTATTAATATTAGCAGCCCAAGGGGCCCAAGTCAGTGACAAACCACTAACACGCCACTGGTATTATTATTATTATTATCAGTAGACTGTCTAATGTGTAAAACAATTTAACTGATGCACTATCGGCACTCCATCGACGCCCAGCTGAGGTGCTACCCGAATAGCAAACAATCTTTTATAAATCCAAAGAAGGTATGGAACCCGCAGTGCGCAAGCCCGATTTGCACTTGATTGTTTTATAAAACTAATCCAAAAAATTGTATATTTTCATCCTTGTCTTCTTCAAGTATTTTTTTCTTTCAGAGTTTACGTTCGACGGCCGATTCATATTCTACAAAGACTTCAAATTTACGAAGCACCGAGAACGGGGAAAAATAATCCGATGGCACTGTTCACAACAGAAATTACGCTGCCGCGCAGCCCTAATTACTTTTGAATACGAAATTTTGAAAGCTAACACCGACCACAACCACGAACTACCATTTAAGAAATAAACATCATCTTTCTCACGCGTATCATCATGGACATCACAATTACATATGTCAGAGGGAACTAAGATAGTTAAAATACAAACATGTAGTATAATTTAAAAATTTGTAAATATGTATACTGGGTGTCCCGGAAAGGGTATATCAAGCCAATGGGTATGTATAGTATTGACAGTAAAGACCCCGATAAAGATATGAATAACGACAAAAATTGATATTTTGATTTACATAAAAAAAAATTTGTGTAGAAAGAAAGAAAGAAAAAATTGTTTATTCATAGCAATAATCAATAAATATAAAACATTAACAAAATAACAAAACAAGACACACGAATTAAAAACTAAAATAAGATAAATAAAAAAATAACTTTCTACGGAAGTTATCGTCCTAAAACCGTTTCTAAGCAACCCTGTGCCATCGTGCCTACTCCTATGGAGAGATTGCCTTTTATTGATTGCATGCCTACCCGGTTTAATAAGAAATTCATGCATTTTCGGGTAAAAGACGAAAAAATATGTTTAACCCACTGCACTCAACCCAAGAAAGGAGGGATAGATAGACAGAGACTTTGACAAAAAATAAATAAAAAGAAAACCACTGCACTAACTGTTGACTTTTTTATTATTTTTTTTCACAAATTAATTGCTTGTGGCTTACACAATGCGTCATTACCGGCTTGATACCCCAATTCTGGGACTTATTAAGTCTCTATTCTTAGGTACTGTAGTGTTAGCACCCCAGCTGGTGTGCCTATATAAATGAGGTGCAAGCTGAGACAAGAACGTTAATACAGCGGTCACGGGACAGTCAACGGTCTACCCTCATCAGGATATCAATATGGTTTGAAGATACAAACTTGTAAGTGATTTATTATTATTCTCTTTATCTCTTTACTGCGTATTTATTGTGAATGATGATGTTTTATTGTGTGTTCTATATAAAATTATGCTAAAGATTTAAGTAATCGTCATGCCTCTTACAGTAGTTACAGGCTGTATTTACTAGGTGGTAGGTTGCTTGTGCAAGGAACCGTTCAGGTAGGTATCACCGCAGTGTCAGATATTCTGCCGCCAAGCAGCAGTGTGTAAACATTGTGGTGTTCCGGTGTGAAGGGCACTGTAGCTGGTGCAATTACCGGACAAAAAAGACTTAATATCTTCTTAAGGGTCGGCGACGCGCTAGTGATTCTTTTGGTTAGGCTGCGCTGACTGCTTACCATCAGGCGGGCCGCATGCTTGCTTGCCATCTGTGTAGCATAAAAAAATATCATAATAAGCATAAGGTCAAAGTAAAGGATTTTTAACTTATTACCTGTTTATTTTTAAGCACTGTAATTGACAGACTTCCTAGTGTTAAATATACGATAAATCGTTCAACACTTTAAAATAGGTATAAAAAACTATTTATTATTGTACCTACTGACTAAATAAATTTAAAATATTTTGTTATTTACTGACTTATTTATAATCAAAGAATATTCCTGTTTACCTTTTTAAAACTAATTTACATTACATTATGCTAGAAACACATTAGGCTGACGTGTCGGGACTCAACGCGTCAGCAGCATTATCGGTTACATACATTTTGTATGGTTAGAGACACACTGTTATGGCGTGTCGTGGCGCAGTTCGAGCTATCTGATTGGCTGCTGACGCGTTGAGTCACGACACGTCAGCCTAGTGTGCCGGCGGCGTTAAGACGAAGACATTAATTTTCACCATAATATAGGTACCTATAAAGTACCATATTGAAGGTAAAGTTATCCTCATATATATTATAAAAACAACTTATTTAATGTAGGATTAAGAATACCTGCATCTTAAAAAGTATGCAAAAGTAATATAAATATTCAGATAGTCAAAATGAAAAGACGATCGTTTATACTTAATACCAAAAAGATGTACTTTTTGAGGCAACAAAATGTGTAAAATCGTTTCTATCATTTTGAAATTGAACATTTAGTACTTTCAAGTACAATATTGCAGAATTTATTATTACCAAGAAAGATGAAACAGATATAAAGAATTGGCAAAAGAAATACACCGCTAAACTCGGAGGGGATGGCAGATGTTTGTACAGTGGGGAACGGTAGGGAGTATTATTAAACGCGTTTTTAATCTTACACAAAATATAAAAAAAAAATACGTGCTGTGTTATTAAGTGTTTTACGTTGTATTTGCTGCGCAAAAACTAATATAGTTATTGTTCTCAAAACCCGACCCGTGACCCGTGAACCGTGGGGTGTCCGGGTAAGAAGAGCTGGGAGGGTCCTGTCTCATCCCGTTGGGTGTCCGTAACAGGCGACTAAGGGAAAATAAGAAGACGGGAGCAGCGTCTTTCTATTTGATTATCTACCGCTAAAGATGGGTTAATACCGATATTTCTCAAGATTAGGTAATACTAATATATTCGCCTGGCATGTAACTAATATATCAGTATTAGTAATATTTTACATTTCACTAATATCATTAAAATAGACTTGGCAGGCGTATCACGGTATCACTAATCTACGGACAGATTACTGAATATTATCTATCCATCTCATTCGTACGTTAATATTTGTATGAATGATCTCTTCACAAATCCGACGAGCGCCAATCGAGTGAATCCGAACTATTCCGAACTAATCCGAATAGTATTATCCGGTCTATTTAGGATGGTTATTACAGAGATTAGGCTAATATAAAATATTAGCATATCATAGTTTGTCGGATTACTAATCCACGAATCCCTTCTATATTACTAATCTCTTAACTAATACTAATATATCAGCCACACCATTATCTACCGCGATAATCAAATAGAAAGACGCTGCTCCCGTCGCTGCTAATACTGCGATCTCCAAGACGCCTGCCTAGCGTGGGGATTATGTAACCCCTTCCTTGTAACCTCCCTCTTACCTCATTTTGTCCAGCAGTGGACGTCCTTCGGCTGCTGATGATGATGTTGATGATGAATAGCAATTACTTGCAAACGGTTCCGATTATTGAATATTTTTATTATTTTGATTCGGTCATGCTCGCTATGAAAAGTCTTTGCTTGTGGCGGCTTCGTGTGGCGGGTCACCCCCTTCCCTCTGATATGGTTTAGGGGAGTGATGGCTGCTGCTCGAGTCAACTCGTGCGCGGCTGCTTGGGGGGACTGGTCCGGCTACTATCCCTTTGGCCTTTTAGTTTGTTGTAATTTTGTCGTAATTTATTGTTTTCTTCTTTTCTACCTTGTTTTATGTTTCGAACGGCAGGACACACTATCGCTAATGTTGATCCAATTGTAACAATACAAACAGTTTAAAAAAAGTGAAAAAATTACAAGCCCGCTAAGTTGCTTGCCGGATTTTCATAGTTAAGGCCGAGTTGAGATCCGGTGGTACCTTTTAAAAAATTGACCATTCAAAAGTGCTAGGCCTATTTGAAATAAATATTTTTGACTTGACTTTGACTTTGATTTGTGCCTTAGCTATTGCACTGTGGCAAAGATCATAAATTAAAACGAACCTGCCAACCCTACCAATATGTTTATCTGTAGCATCCCCAAAGGTAGACTGTAGAGGAGCCCTTTGATTAAATGATGTACTTAAATAATCAAAGCCTAAGCCATAAAGCCCGCCATTGTACGTATACTGAGCAAAAGTTCTTTTTGTAAATAAATGAACTGAACTAACTCTTAAATGTCTTGTGTAAACTTAGTAAATCTTGAATTATCCATACATATATATTATCCACATATATTAATACCTTTTTAAGCTGCTATCAGTCAGTCAATTCAGGACAGTCTTTTTTTTATCAATTAAACATTTTTAGAACTTGGTTCCTAAGTTTCGTTTTCTTTCAGCAAGAAACACTATTATCACGTACACACGCAAAGGCGGTGAGGTACTCCATAATGAGGGCTACAAATACACTGTTCATCGAAGGAGTCTGAATACAATAAGGTGGAGATGTTACATCAGATCCTGTAAAGCGTCTTTGTTTACTATGCGCAATACATATGATATCGTTGAAGGAATGGGGTATCCGCAACATAATCACCAACCCCTATTGAAATCCATATAAGTATGAAGTACCTACGCTTGAATAAAAAATGCACTATTTTATGTATACGGTGATAGTAGCAAAATTACTTTTATAAAAATTTGGATGTTTTTAATAATAAAATTAACTGTTTTCTTTGTTGTTCTCAAAATGCAACTAAATGATCACCCATCTAAAGATTGACCTTGCCTCAGGTTGCTTAATCAATCGCTTACCAAAATTAACCAGTGCCTCATACCATATAGTACTGTGGTAATTACATTGCGATTTGGTATAAGGTTTGGTATTTACTGAGACTTTGGGCCCCATCGATATGGTGGGCCCCGTCTTTTCTTACTCTTTGGTTAGTTTGGTGTAACTATTACTCTAATAAAATCCATCTGTTTGTTTTCCAGACAACTCGATGTTCTTCTTCACAGACACCGGTAATGGTACGCGTATTCTGCGAATGCCTGGTTATCGGTTCTCGCAGCATCGTACCGCGCTTGGCAGAGTACGGTGGAAATGCTCCAGGCAAAGTAAGGGTTGCAGAGCGTCTGTTTATACAGTAGGTGATGACATCGTCAAGAAGAGTTTGGATCACAACCATCCACCAAAGCTTAAGTAGTCAAAAAATCATTATGTCGCTGGCATCGATATAATATATAAACTAGATAAACAATCACTAACAAAATGACATCTAAAATGTGGTCGCGGAGGTCGCGAACTTATCTGTGCTGGTGGCGGAAACGTGAACGAACGGTTTTATTATGTTAATGACGTGTAGTTAGATAGTTTCATGTAGACACTAGCGACACTTCTATCTGCAAAAAATAATTTTGTTAAGCTGTGGCTTGAAAAGAAATAGCGACACAAGGGCGTTATTTCTGTGTCACTTTTTGGACCGTAACACCTAATCTAGTTAAAATATTAGGATCGATGGTCGTTGGTTTTGCTACTTACTCAACACATTGGATTCTATTTTTTTAAAATTTATTTCCATTATCGATCATGTTTCTGTACTACTTAAAAATGTTTTTTTTTTTATTCTTGGCTGTAATAAAAGACTTCAAATACAGAAGGTTCTTTATTTGTCGCGTATGTATTTACAATAAATAGTTATTAATTGTTAATAGAATACCGCCTTTCATTTCGTTGTCCGTACTATGACCATGCTAAGGCATAAACACATTCTTTGTATGAAACGTAATAGCTATCTGCAGTCAACAGCGACCTTTATTCCTAAAAAAAAATACTATTGCGTATCCGGCCGTGCCATGCACGTGCATGTAAAAATTCACAAAATATGACAGTTTAAATCATTCTGTCTATATAGTCTGTCAGTGTGTATAATTAAAGCCTTTTGTTCATAATGTATTATTTGTACTGTGGTACAGTCAACAGTTGGGATGCCTGCCACCATAGTCAGATTTGATTAAGCTGCAATTGTTTTGGGCCTAAAGGACCCATGGCTTAAAGACAACCGAGACCAAATTTATGCGTATCTTTAGTTCAAATGTTACTTACGGTCACTTTGCCTACGGTTGCTTAACCAAATGATCGCTTATCAAACTAGATCACCGCCTCATACCATATGGTACTGTTTCCCTATTCAATCGCCCTATCCCCTGGACTAGGAAGGTTAAGTACCTCGGAGTCACCTTGGACTCCCGCATGACTTTCGGCCCGCACATTAGGTCCGTCCGCAATCGAGCGGCTTTCGTATTAGGTCGCCTGTATCCCCTTCTCTGCAAGCGGAGTAAAATGTCGCATAGAAATAAGTTGACATTATACAAAGCTTGCATTCGCCCTATCATGACTTACGCGAGTGTAGTTTTCGCGCACGCCGCCCGCACCCAAATCGATAGCCTCCAGGTTATCCAGAATCGTTTCCTCCGTCGCGCCGTCGGTGCCCCGTGGTACATGCGGAACGTAGATCTGCATTCCGATTTCAAATTAGATCCCCTTCGTAAGTTCCTCAAAGAAGCGTCGAAACGCTACTTTGAATCCGCGTCCCGTCACGCGAACAGTTTAATCCGCGCCGCCGCCGATTACGCCGCTAGTCCTTCTGACTCGCGCCGCAGACCACCGCACGTACTGCTCGACCCTCCTGACCCCATGACGGTCCTATTGGACCGGGATGCGCCGACCCCTCCCCGACAACCGTATGCTACACTAGCTATCAGACACCGGTCTCGCCGGCGAGGCCGAAGGGTCGTACGTATGCGACCGCAACGACGTGCATCAACCCACTGAGTTTCTTGCCGGTTCTTCTCAGTGGGGGCGCGTTGTGAACCGGTGGTAAACTCAGCCCTCTCTTAAGCGACAGCCCAAGCCGAGGCCGTGCCTCCCTGAGGTGCCCTTGTGCTCGTCGCTACTTCTGCCGTAAAGGCTAGAGCGCTTCAAGCGCTCGCCTCCTATTGTCCGGTGAAGCTGCAATGGCCATCTGCGGCTAACAGCGTCTATCATTCCCTATTATGGTACTGTGGTAATTACTTTGCGATTTGGTAAAACTTAGGTGACTTAATTTACTGAGACTGAGGGCACCGTATTTTCTTACTCCTTGTACAGTCTGGTAAAAGAAAGAGTAACCATTCATCATCAGCCGGAAGACGTCCACTGCTGAACAAAGGCCTCCCCCTTAGACCGCCACAATGAACGATAGCTAGCCATTTGCATCCAACGGAAACCTGCGACGCGAACAATGTCATCGGTCCACCTAGTGGGAGGCCTACCTACGCTGCGTCTTCCAGTTCGTGGTCGCCACTCGAGAACCTTTCTACCCCATCGGTTATCGGTTCTTCGATCGATGTGGCTTGCCCACTGCCACACTTGCTAAGAGTAACTATTGCTCCAATAAAATCCAGCTGTTTGTTTCCAGATAACTTGACGGTTTTCTTCACAACCACCGGTCAAGGTTCGCGTGTACTGCGAATGCCTGGTTATCGGTTTTCGCACCACCGTACGAGTAGCTCGCTTAGCAATGTACGGTGGAAATGTTCCAAACAACGTCAGGGTTGCAAAGCATATGTTTACACAGAAGGTGATGTCATCGTGAAGAAGAATTTGGATCACAACCATCTACCAATGTTTTAGAATTAAAGAAATTGTTATGTCCATATTTTTTCAGCCTTATGAACACATTGGATCCGATTATTTTCGATCTAGTTTCCATACTACTTAAAAATGTTATTACATTCATGGCTGTAATATAAGTCTTCAAAAATCAGTCGTCGCGTATATATTATTTAAAATAAATAGTTAATCATTGTTATCAGAATACCACCTTTAATTTTACTGTCCATACTCTGACTGTGCTATTTACAAAGTGCATTTTACAAAGTAAACATTGCTGTGTTTCCGTGTGAAGGGCGCTGTGGCTGGTGAAATTACCGAACACAAAAGACTTAATATTTTAAGGCTTGGCAACGCGCTAGTGATTCTTCTGGTTTGGTTCATAACCATTTACTAGGTTTTATGTAACTAAGTAACTATAAACATTTTTGTCTTTCGGTGTTTACTTTACTTAAGACTTACGACACCCTCATCTTATTACTATTAATTTATTTATATTGTGTTTATTAATGTTATTCTAATCTAATAGGAATTTAATTGTAATTTTAATGAAATGAGACACTATTGTATTAAGGTAACCTGTAAAGATAGTGTGCTTATGACAATAAATAAATTATATTTCCGCTACTAGAATATTTTAAAATAACGACAAAATATATTCTAATTTTAAATTTATGTATGAGTTTCCTGACTATTCGTTTTTTTAGTAATTCTAATAAAAAACTTAGTGGTGGTGTGTCTTTTTTTTTGCTATATGAGATGTTAGATGAAAAATTAATGTGAATAGACAAGTAATACTTTCATCTATATGTAAATAAATAAAATAACTTTAATACGTCCAAAGAATGTAGGGAGCCCTCAGCGCGCGAGTCGGACTCGCACTTATCCAGTATTTTTTGTGTAAGACTGTGGGCCCCGTCTTTTCTTACGCCTTGTTCAGTCTGGTAAAAAAAAGAGTGACTTTTGCTGCAATAAAATCCAGCTTTTTGCTTTTCAGACAATATGACGGTTTTCATCACAACCACCGGTCGTGGTTCGCGTGTTTTGCGAATGCCTGGCTATCGGTTTTCGCTGCATAGAAGCTCGCCAAGCAATGTACGGTGGAAATGTTGCAAACAACGTCAGGGTTGCAAAGCATTTGTTTACACAGTAGGTGATCTCATCGTGAGGAATAATTTGGATCACAATCATCTACCAATGTTTTAGAATTAAATAAATTGTCCATAGTTTTTCAGCCTTACGAACACATTGGATCCGATTATTTTTGATCTGGTTTCCATGCTGCTTAAAAATGTTATTATATTATTGGCTGTAATATAAGTCTTCAAAAATTAATAGTCGGGTATGTATTAATTAAAACAAATAGTTAATCATTGTTATCAGAATACCACCTTTCATTCATTTCATTGTCCATACTCTGACTGTGCTATAAACGAATAAGGCATAACCATATTACAAAGTAAACATTGCTGCGTATCTAATGTCTTAAGGTTCGGCAACGCGCTAGTGATTCTTCTGGTTTTGCGAGCGTCAATAGGCTGCGGTGCGGTGCGGTTGTATAAAAAAATACGATTTGGTTCATAACCATTTACCAGATTTTAGTTCGTATATTTTGTAAGTAAGGGTATAAACACTGTTGTGATTCGGTGTTTACTTTTCTTAAGATTTACGACACTCTCATCACCCATTTCCGCTACTAACTAAACTATTTCAAAATAACGGTAAAAAATATTTTGATTTTAAATTTATGATTTTTCTATTTGTTTTTTAGTAATCCTAAAAAAAAACACTAAGCTTTGCGCGTTTTTTTTTATTTGCTATATGAGGTGGTGGTGTATATGGTGGATTGCGGTAACAGCTCAGTGGGTGAGCGCTTGCCTTGGAAACAAGGTGCGCAGGTTCGAACCCGGCTCGCACCTCTGATTTCTTTAATGAATCATATGCGAATCGTCTTTGTGCAATTGTTACTAGCTTTCGGTGAAGGAAAACATCGTGAGGAAACCTGCATGTCTGAGAAAGCCTAACTAGCTCTCGAATGACGTGTGAAGTCCGCCAACCCGCACCTGGCCAGCGTGGTGGACTATGGCCTAAGCCCTCTCATCTTGAGGGGAGGCCCGTGCCCAGCAGTGGGGCATAAATAAGGGCTGGTATTATTTATTTATTATTTATATGAGGTGTTAGATGAATAGTGAATAACTATTAATGTTCCTTTGTGATACTTTGGTCTGCCAAATAAATATAAATAAAATAACTGTACAAGGATACAGAAGTACTAAGTGTTAGAAAACGATATATACTTGGAATAGCAATACTTGGTTATATGAGTAATATCGCCTTCAGCTTACCTGACTTAGTAAAGACTGTTGAAACGAATTTTTACTATTCCACCTCCAGCTAAAAACATATTTTGCTAAGTGCATTACGTCATTTATGTCTCCCTTTGTTTTCAATAAAATTTTCAAATTATGCGATATTAAAAATAGTAGTAGTCTGAAAACATTTTAAGAATCTGCCGTTAAACACACATCACCCATTCGACTGAACATTCATATTGTAACTTTATTTCACTCGCTACCGTTGAGATACATGATTGACATATTTGTAAGTTTCTGTTTGTTTATTTCTTTTTTCTGTAATTTTTTAATTTAAAATAAGTTTCACTGTTTATATTTGATCATTACCTCTATAAACAATAAATATTTATGTGTGCTGTTTGCTTTTTGCCACAATTTTATTTTATATTACGTATAAAGTTAATGATTCCCACGGGATAGACATTGCCTAGAGTGGGGACCAATGTTATTTTGTAAGTGTTTATTGTATATTTTATAACAAATAAATATTTTTTCAATTTTTTTTTCATTTTCACTTTAATATACGTCCAAAGAAGGACCCCTCACTCAACACGCGAGTCTGACTCGCACTTGTCCAGTATTTTTTGTCTAAGACTGTGGGCCCGTCTTTTCTTACCCCTTGGGCAGTCTGGTAAAAAAAGTAACTATTGCTGCAATAATATTTAGCTGTTTGCTTTTCAGACAATATGACGGTTTTCATCACAACCACCAGTCGTGGTTCGCGTGTTTTGCAAATGGCTGGCTATCGGTTTTCGCAGCATTCTATCTCGTTTAACAAAGTACGGTGGAAATGTTCCAGACAAAGTAAGGGTTGCAGAGCATCGGTTTTCACAGTAGGTGATCTCGTCGTGAAAAATAATTTGGATCACAACCATCTACCAATGGTTTAGAAGTAAAGAAATCGTTATATCCTTGGTTTGATCTGGTTTCCATGCTACTTAAAAATGTTTTATTTTTATTATTTTATTTTATTTAGGACAACAAACAATTGTGTAATAACAATTAAAACAAATACAGAATCAACACAAAATTAGATCATTACACAACCCACACCGTTATCCACTAAATGTTAATTACAGTTAAGCACAGAATTTAAATTTAGAATTTAAAAGAAATTTAAACTTAATGTTACGTTTGTATAAAATAAAATAAGAAACAGAGGATGTGTAGTTAGTAAAAATATTAGTATGTAATGTGTAGCTAAGATTTAAATTTTTTGCAGAATATCAAGTACATTTTTTCTAAATTCTTGAATAATGAAGATAACTTAAATATGTCTAATTCAGAAAAAATATCATTATATGCTTTCATTATACGTCTTAACGGAGCACGTTCACCTGCATTAGTCCTACATAGTTTTGGCGCAAATAAACAATGAGTATAATTGTCACGAATACGCTGAGAGCTGCTGGGAATACGTAGATAAATTTGATTGATAAGCTGATTACAATCAAAGAAATTATGACATATCTTATAAAGAAACATCAAATCTAGCAAAAGCCTATGTAAAGTCAGTAAGGATAATTTACTTATGATATTCTGATATTATAATCTGGCATGGTAACATTTATAATAAATGGAGCGAAGATATTTTCGTTGCACGGACTCCAGTTGATCACTGTATTTTTGGTAATATGGGTTCCACACTTGAGTGGCATATTCCAGCTGTGGTCTGATTAGTGAGTTAAATAATATTAAGTAAGTGCTAGGCCTGTAATGTTATTATATTCTTGGCTTGTCTTCAAAAATTAGTCGTCGCGTGTGTATTATTTAAAATAAATAGTTAATCATTGATATCAGAATACCACCTTTCATTTCGTTGTCCAGACTCTGACTGTGCTATGAACAAATAATGCATAACCATATTACAACGTAAACATTGCTGTGTTCCCGTGTAAAGGGCACTGTAGCTGGTGAAATTACCGGACACAAAAGACTTCATATCCAATGTCTTAAGTGTCGGCAACGCGCTAATGATTCTTCTGGTTTTGCTAGCGTAGCTGCGGTGGCTACTTACCATCAGCCGGGCCGCATGCTTGCTTGTCACCTTGGTTGTATAAAAAAAGATAAGATTTGGTAAACCAAATCTACAATAACATAAAAACATAAAACATAAAAATATAAATAACAATTTACCAGATTTTGTGTTTCGATATTTACTTTACTTAAGTCTTACGATACTCTCATCCAAACACAAACATTTCTGCTACTAAAATATTTCAAAATAACGGTAAAAAACATTCTGATTTTATGTTTATGATTTATGACTATTCGTTTTTTAGTAATTCTAATAAAAAACGTAATTGTAGGTATGTTTTTTTATGCTATATGAGATGTAAGATGAAAAATTAATGTGTATACGAAAGTAAAACTGATGTCTATAAACAAATAAATAAAATAACTTTAATACGTCCAAAAAAGGTATGGAGCCCTTAGCGCGCGTGTCCAACTCGCTTGTCCAGTATGTTTTGTCTAAGACTGTGGGCCCCGTCTTTTCTTTCCCCTTGGGCAGTCTGGTAAAAAAGAAAGAGACTAAACTATTGCTGAGATAAAAGCCAGCTGTTTGCTTTCCAGACAAAATGACGGTTTTCATCACAACCACCGGTCGTGGTTCGCGTGTTTTGCAAATGGCTGGCTATCGGTTTTCGCAGCATGGTAGCTCGCTTAGCAAAGTACGCTGGAAATGTTCCAAACAACGTAATGGTTGCAAAGCATCTGTTTACACAGTAGGTGATTTCGTCGTGAAGAAGAATTTGGATCACAACCATCTACCAATGTTTTAGAAGAAAAGAAATCGTTATATACTTGGTTTTTCAGCCTTATAAACACATTGGATCCGATTATTTTTTATCTGGTTTCCATGCTGCTTAAAAATGTTATTATATTATTGGCTGCAATATAAGTCTTCAAAAATTAGTCGTCGCGTATGTATTATTTTAATTAAATAGTTAATCATTGTTATCAGAATACCACCTTTCATTGCGTTTTCCACACTCTGACTGTGCTATGATCAAATAAGGCATAACCATATTAGAACGTAAACATTGCTGTGTTCCGGTGTGAAGAGCACTGTAGCTGGTGAAATTACCGGACACAAAAGACTTAATATCTAATGGTCGGAAACGCGCTAGTGCTTCTGATGTTGGTAGCGTCTATAGGCTGCTGTGACTGCTTACCATTGCATCGTTTTAATGTTATGTAAGTAAGGGTATAAAGGTTATTGTGTACGATACTCTCATCCCTGCACATTACATTTCCGCTACTAAAATATTTCAAAATAACGGTAAAAAATATTTTAAATTTATGATTTTCCTAACTATTCGTGTTTTAATAATTCTAAAGAAAACAACTTAGTTTTGCGGTTTGTTTTGTTTTTGCTTTATTAGGTGTTAAACGAATAGTGAATAATTATTAATATGTCTTTTTGATTCTTTGGTCTGCCACATAAATAAAATAAAATAACTTTAATAAACGTCCAAAGATGGAGCCCTCACTCAACGCGCGAGTCCGACTCGCACTTGTCCAGTATTTTTTGTCTAAGACTGTGGGCCCCGTCTATTCTTACTCCTAGGGCAGTCTGGTAAAACAGTGTAACTATTACTCTAATAAAATCCATATGTTTGCTTTCCAGACAACTCTATGGTCTTCTTCACATACACCGGTAATGGTACGCGCATTCTGCAAATGCCTGGTTATCGGTTTTCACAGCATTCTATCTCGGTTGACAAAGTACGGTGGAAATGTTCCAGACAAAGTAAGGGTTGCAGAGCATCGGTTTTCACAGTAGGTGATCTCGTCGTGAAGAAGAATTTGGATCACAACCATCTACCAATGTTTTAGAAGAAAAGAAATCGTTATATCCTTGGTTTTTCAGCCTTCTAAACACATTGGATCCGATTATTTTTAATCTGGTTTCCATGCTGCTTAAAAATGTTATTATATTATTGGCTGTAATATAAGTCTTCAAAAATTAGTCGTCGCGTATGTATTATTTAAAATAAATAGTTAATCATTGATATCAGAATACCACCTTTCATTTCGTTTTCCACACTCTGACTGTGCTATGAACAAATAAGGCATAACCATATTAGAACGTAAACATTGTTGTGTTCTGGTGTGAAGGGCACTGTAGCTGGTAAAATTACCGGACACAAAAGACTTTATATCTAATGGTCGGAAACGCGCTAGTGATTCTTCTGATGTTGGTAGCGTCTATAGGCTGCGGTGACTGCTTACCATTGCATCGTTTTAATGTTATGTAAGTAAGGGTATAAAGGTTATTGTGTACGATACTCTCATCCCTGCACATTACATTTCCGCTACTAAAATATTTCAAAATAACGGTAAAAAATATTTTAAATTTATGATTTTCCTAACTATTCGTGTTTTAATAATTCTAAAGAAAACAACTTAGTTTTGCGGTTTGTTTTGTTTTTGCTTTATTAGGTGTTAAACGAATAGTGAATAATTATTAATATGTCTTTTTGATTCTTTGGTCTGCCACATAAATAAAATAAAATAACTTTAATAAACGTCCAAAGATGGAGCCCTCACTCAACGCGCGAGTCCGACTCGCACTTGTCCAGTATTTTTTGTCTAAGACTGTGGGCCCCGTCTATTCTTACTCCTAGGGCAGTCTGGTAAAACAGTGTAACTATTACTCTAATAAAATCCATATGTTTGCTTTCCAGACAACTCTATGGTCTTCTTCACATACACCGGTAATGGTACGCGCATTCTGCAAATGCCTGGTTATCGGTTTTCACAGCATTCTATCTCGGTTGACAAAGTACGGTGGAAATGTTCCAGACAAAGTAAGGGTTGCAGAGCATCGGTTTTCACAGTAGGTGATCTCGTCGTGAAGAAGAATTTGGATCACAACCATCTACCAATGTTTTAGAAGAAAAGAAATCGTTATATCCTTGGTTTTTCAGCCTTCTAAACACATTGGATCCGATTATTTTTAATCTGGTTTCCATGCTGCTTAAAAATGTTATTATATTATTGGCTGTAATATAAGTCTTCAAAAATTAGTCGTCGCGTATGTATTATTTAAAATAAATAGTTAATCATTGATATCAGAATACCACCTTTCATTTCGTTTTCCACACTCTGACTGTGCTATGAACAAATAAGGCATAACCATATTAGAACGTAAACATTGTTGTGTTCTGGTGTGAAGGGCACTGTAGCTGGTAAAATTACCGGACACAAAAGACTTTATATCTAATGGTCGGAAACGCGCTAGTGATTCTTCTGATGTTGGTAGCGTCTATAGGCTGCGGTGACTGCTTACCATTGCATCGTTTTAATGTTATGTAAGTAAGGGTATAAAGGTTATTGTGTACGATACTCTCATCCCTGCACATTACATTTCCGCTACTAAAATATTTCAAAATAACGGTAAAAAATATTTTAAATTTATGATTTTCCTAACTATTCGTGTTTTAATAATTCTAAAGAAAACAACTTAGTTTTGCGGTTTGTTTTGTTTTTGCTTTATTAGGTGTTAAACGAATAGTGAATAATTATTAATATGTCTTTTTGATTCTTTGGTCTGCCACATAAATAAAATAAAATAACTTTAATAAACGTCCAAAGATGGAGCCCTCACTCGACGCGCGAGTCCGACTCGCACTTGTCCAGTATTTTTTGTCTAAGACTGTGGGCCCCGTCTATTCTTACTCCTAGGGCAGTCTGGTAAAACAGTGTAACTATTACTCTAATAAAATCCATATGTTTGCTTTCCAGACAACTCTATGGTCTTCTTCACATACACCGGTAATGGTACGCGCATTCTGCAAATGCCTGGTTATCGGTTTTCACAGCATTCTATCTCGGTTGACAAAGTACGGTGGAAATGTTCCAGACAAAGTAAGGGTTGCAGAGCATCGGTTTTCACAGTAGGTGATCTCGTCGTGAAGAAGAATTTGGATCACAACCATCTACCAATGTTTTAGAAGAAAAGAAATCGTTATATCCTTGGTTTTTCAGCCTTCTAAACACATTGGATCCGATTATTTTTAATCTGGTTTCCATGCTGCTTAAAAATGTTATTATATTATTGGCTGTAATATAAGTCTTCAAAAATTAGTCGTCGCGTATGTATTATTTAAAATAAATAGTTAATCATTGATATCAGAATACCACCTTTCATTTCGTTTTCCACACTCTGACTGTGCTATGAACAAATAAGGCATAACCATATTAGAACGTAAACATTGTTGTGTTCTGGTGTGAAGGGCACTGTAGCTGGTAAAATTACCGGACACAAAAGACTTTATATCTAATGGTCGGAAACGCGCTAGTGATTCTTCTGATGTTGGTAGCGTCTATAGGCTGCGGTGACTGCTTACCATTGCATCGTTTTAATGTTATGTAAGTAAGGGTATAAAGGTTATTGTGTACGATACTCTCATCCCTGCACATTACATTTCCGCTACTAAAATATTTCAAAATAACGGTAAAAAATATTTTAAATTTATGATTTTCCTAACTATTCGTGTTTTAATAATTCTAAAGAAAACAACTTAGTTTTGCGGTTTGTTTTGTTTTTGCTTTATTAGGTGTTAAACGAATAGTGAATAATTATTAATATGTCTTTTTGATTCTTTGGTCTGCCACATAAATAAAATAAAATAACTTTAATAAACGTCCAAAGATGGAGCCCTCACTCGACGCGCGAGTCCGACTCGCACTTGTCCAGTATTTTTTGTCTAAGACTGTGGGCCCCGTCTATTCTTACTCCTAGGGCAGTCTGGTAAAACAGTGTAACTATTACTCTAATAAAATCCATATGTTTGCTTTCCAGACAACTCGATGGTCTTCTTCACATACACCGGTAATGGTACGCGCATTCTGCAAATGCCTGGCTATCGGTTTTCGCAGCATTCTAGCTCGTTTGACAGAGTACGGTGGAAATGTTCCCGACAAAGTAACGGTTGCAGAGCATCAGTTTATACAGTAGGTGATATCGTCGTGAAGAAGAATTTGGATCATACCCATCCACCAAAGAATAAGAAGTAAAGATATCGTTATATCCTTGGTGTTACAGCCTTATTTTTTTATTGTATTTATATACCAACAGTACACTTATGATTAAGTAACATTACAACGTTCATAGTTAATATAAATTCTGATAAGTGAACCTATGACAGGTATAAGCAACATTGTCGATATGCTTGCTTATGTTCTATAAAAAAGTATAAATAGTTAAACATTATTAAAAAAAACATTGGAAATTATTAAATACAGGAAAATTATAAAAATTACAAAAAGAATATCTAAACAAATCACATAAAAAAAGAGTATCAATGCATTAGGACATATAAGGACTATCTAGTCGTTTTATATACGAAGTAGTTTCAGCACTTTCTTTTTGAAAGTAGGTAGCACAACGTGAAAAATATCTAAATTTGATGATGGTTTAGCGTTCAGACAATTGTACTCGTTACACATTCTTCTGATTGGTGAGTTCAAACCGAGGTTGGACTTGACCGGTTTTATACAGTTTCAAGTTTCTTCAATCGGATTCTGTGTCTGACTTTATCGAACGTACTGGAAAAATCGGTATAGATTGCGTCAACCTCGTGACTCTTGTCAAGCTCCGCTGACAACTCTGTGGTAAATGTCAATAGATTTGTTACCGTGGAGCATTTTGTCCGAAAACCATGCAGAAAGGGCGACAAAAGTGAATCCACATGACTTGTGAGAACGTGACAGACAAGGGACTCGAACAATTTAGAAAAACAGGACAGCACCGCAGTGGGACGGTAGTTTTTGGTACCTATTGCTCTGATCGCTGTTGTGTGATGCGTGCTTTTTTCCATTCATCTGGGAAACATCCACCGCGAAGAGACCTGTTGAAGATTAGGAATAAAGGAAGTGACAACGCGCAATCACAGCGCTGCACAAATACTGTAGATATAGAGTCTGGACCAGCGCCTTTGGAGACATCAAGTGATTTAATTTTTTTGAGAATATCACGTTCTGTAAATTGGCTTGCTGTCTGATATGGTTTTGTAATGTGATTAATCTCTATAAAATACAGCTGGACTATAAATCGAAGAAAATTGGTGTGCAAATAGGTTTGCAATCTCGATACCAGTGTCTGCAATTAGGTCGTCATAGCGCATTTGAATAGGAATTGAAGATCAGCCACCATTCTTGTTCTTGATGTATCTCCAAAATGCTTTAGGATTCCTAGAAATGTCACCTTCAATGCGTTGTTTATACTGAGAAATAACACTCAGAGTACAATTTGTGACAATGGTTACGAAGCGCCTCGTATTCTAATAAATTTCGAGGGTTACCAAATTTGCGATATTTTTTCCTAATCCTGTCTTTCTCTGATAGACGCTTTATCAGTGCATTGCTAAACCATGGTGGAAATTTTTATTTTACTTTTGTGTGCTTAGGTACATAAGTGTTTATTAGGTTTTTTATAATGTCGTAAAGTGCTGAAACCATATCGTTTACATTATTAAGAGTAGAAAATATTTTAAGCTCAGAAATAATTTTATTATAATTAGCTTTAAAGAAATTGTAGCCGTTTTTCTTCTTAGACATTTATTTTTTGGCGAATAAGGAAGAGTGATTGAGAGACTTGGATGCTTGTCGTCCATTTTACTAATAAGATCGCAAGATTTCTCTACAGTGATGTTAGGTATGTCGCTAAAAACAAGGTCCTAAACTTTGTTACCTATCTACGTTACAAATACTGTTGAATTGAAATAAACCGTTCATTGACATTAAGTCAACAACTAGGTACCCCATTGGGTTTTCATAGTTAGAAGGAGAAACATAAGTTGCGTGAGATGTATCGGACCAATGAAAGAAGTTTAAGTTGAAATCTCCCAATAACAGTACGTCATTCACAGAGCTTATTACAGCATTAACATTGTCGAGGTAATGATTGAGGACATCCAAGCGAACTGGAGGTGGCAAGTAAACGGTGCAAATAGCATTTTTTTTACATGAATTGTTCATATTTAAATTAACTATGACCCATAAGTCTTCACAGTCAGATTCCCATGAGTTTTCATGAGCCATATGAACACATTGGAGCCGATTTCTCTAGTTTGTATCCATTTTCGATAGTTTCCACAATACGGTTCTAAAAATGTTATTCTGGGCTGTAATAAAATTCTTTAAAAATCAGCCGTCGAGTACTTATATATTATTTATAATTAATTAGCTATAATGTGTCTCTAAAAATTAGTCCTCGCGTAAGTATTATTCATAATAAATAGTTAATCATTGCTATCAGAATACCACCTTTCATTTCGTTGTCCATACCATACTATGATCATACTATGAACGTGGTCACAAACATATTCTTATTATGAAACAACAGCTGCTAGACTATTGTGTTCTCGTCCGGTGGAGCTGTAATGGCAACCTGCAGCCAACTATTGCGTATCCGGCCGTGCCATGAACGTGCCTGTAAAAATTCACAAAATGTGACAGTTTAAATAATTCTGTGTATATGGTCTGTATGTGTGTATAATTAGAGCCGTTTGTTCATAGAATATTATTTATACTGTGGTACAGTCAACAGGCAGGACGCCCGGTAGACCATCATCATCATCACCAGCCGGAAGACGTCCACTGCTGAACATAGGCCTCCCCCTTCGAACGCCACAATGAACGACAATTGGCTATTTTCATCCACCGGTTACCTGCGACGCGCACATGGTATGGTATGGTATTGTATGGTGGACTACTGACCATGCCTGATACGTTAAAGGAGCAGTGTGACCGCTCCATGTTTTAAAGATATGATTTGCCAGTTAACTAACTAATGTGACACAGAGTAATTACTAATTAATTTAAAAAAAATGTTTTGGCCTCGAAATTTTGGAAAAATATCCAATGCAGTACATTACAGACGAAGTGCTCTTTGAGTTTTATTTTAGTATAGATGATGTGTCGGGAGACCAGTATCAGTAGGTACAGTGCAGCTGTCTAGTACAAGTGTCGCTTACTTCGAGACATTCATCTTGTTTGTCACGTCAATAAGATGAATAATGTTATGAATACACAAGGATCCTGTTACAGATAAAGCGGTATTAGAAAGACGCTTTGATTCAGCTGCGGTCGTTGCAACACTGAAACTTTACGGATTTTAGATTTAGACATAATTAATAATAATATCTTGGGACAATCCACACACGGTCATCTGATCCAAAACTAGGCAAAGCCTGTACTATGGAAACCAGACAACTGATACTAATACTTATATAGATTTTTTTTTTGTAAATACATACTTAAATAGATAAATAACACCCAGACACTTGGTGGGAATCGAACCCACGACCCATTGGTTAGCGGACAGGGTGTCTAACCACTAGACCAACGGGCCCGTCAATCTTTCTAAAGCGTCGATAAAGGGCAACCTGGGGAGTTTAAGTGGCTAATAATCCCGCCTCCGCCCCTACGGAGTTCAGGAGAAGGTTTCCTACCCGAAAACAAAAAAAAACACCTTTTCCACATACTTCCACTACGACCAATATTGTGCCTCCTGCTTTTAACCCTCCCCGTCTTGACTAAGTCCTCTCCTTTAAACACGATCTAATAATAAATAATTAATTTAATTTTCTTCCAGTCGAGATAAAGTTCGCAACGAGCAGTCGCGGGGCCTCGGTCATTCAAATGCCAGGTTACCGGTTTCGGATGCATCGTCGCAACCAATCCGGATTAGTTCGATGGTATTGTATGAAACATGGTAGAGGATGTAAAGCAGCAATTTTCACGTTGAACAATACAGCCGTCAAATGGAAATTTGATCATAATCATCCGCCAAAGTTTGAGGGATAAAGAAA
Source organism: Furcula furcula (assembly GCA_911728495.1). Classification (NCBI taxonomy): domain Eukaryota; kingdom Metazoa; phylum Arthropoda; class Insecta; order Lepidoptera; family Notodontidae; genus Furcula; species Furcula furcula. Next base: position 6,582,955 of record OU452254.1, on the reverse strand, counting down.
AACTATCTAAGGCTAGCACACGGTCAATAATATTGTCAATAATCTACAACCCGCCCGAATTAACGGTACACCTCGTTGGAATGCGACGTCACAGCGCCAGGAGCACAGTTAATTCGTACGGGTTATAGAATATTGACAAAATTATTGACAGTGTGCGGCTAGCCGAAGGTCATCTTTATGCAATTGGAAGGTTGTGATACGTCTTAACATTTTTTTAAAATTAAATCTCTGTTTTAATTAAAGGAACTAATGTTTATTTCAATTCAAGCATACTCTAGCGGTTTGTGGCTTCCGTCCAATCCAATTTGTTATTAATATTCCCAAGATTGCATTTATGCCTAAACATTGAATTTGTACTTTCTATGTGTAACCAACATAGTAATTATGTATACTGGCTGATTGGTTGAATATAGGACATACAGTATGTCACATACTCAATAAATAACGTATAAAATAGTTAAATGAAATAAATACCTAGAAATAGCAAAGAAAACATTAATTACAATAATGTGCAAACTTGCACTTGGTATCTTCCGTCGTCGTCACGCGGCTTTTAAGACTGCCTGTCCACCGGAGCGGAGCGGCGGAGTAAGGCGAAGCGGAGTTGCGTACTGTGTCTGTCCACCGGAGCGGAGTGAGGCTGCGGAGCGGAGTTTCCGGTCACGTACGCACTGGTCGACCCACGACAGCACACAGCGGGCGCACCTTGCGCCCGCGCCCGCACGCGCTTCCCCGTTCCGCTGCCTCGCTCCGCTATCCCGCTCCGCTTACCGGTTTTGTATGAATTTTTAAATTTGTTCGCAACTCCCTGTCCACTAAAGAGAAGCGGAGATTTTGTGCAATCTTATTGGTTAGTATTTCTCCGTTTCTCCGCTCCACTGCCTCGCTCCGCTCCGGTGGACAGGCAGCCTTAAAAGGAAAAAATATAGCGGACGGAAACATTTTAAACAAAGAAATTGGCATTAAAACTTTTAGCTGCGTAACGAAAATCTGTTTAAGAGGCACGCGCGAGTGTCCATTTTTGATTGATTTTGGGTCAAACAATAAGTAGGTTTTGTTGTTACATATTTAGGACGAGAATCGAGTTCTGAACGCCCTGTATTAATATGTCCCAGGCTCAACCAGTCACATGGTATAAGGGAAGTAGCGAGCAAGGTAGCCCCCTATTATCAGAAATGTAATTTGTAACTTACTGGGACTACCTCAATTTGTATTTGCAATCAATGTTTTATAAACAATAAAAACATTTTGCATTTTTTTTTTTTTTAATATCTTGGGACAATCCACTCACGGTCATCCGATCCCAAACTAGGCATAGCCTGTACTATGGAAACCAGACAACTGATACTAATACTTATATACTTTTTTTTTGTAAATACATACTTAAATAGATAAACAACACCCAGACACTTGGCGGGAATCGAACCCACGACCCATCGGTTAGCAGGCAGGGTGTCTGACCACTAGACCAACGGGCCCGTCGCATTTTGGTATTGATTCTGGTATTGATTACCCGTGCCCGGGGTGCCGGGTTAGAATTGCATCCCCCCATCTCCTCTCGTTGGGTGTCGTAAGAGCCGACTAAGCGAGAACAGGAAGACGGGCAGCAGCGTCTTTCTTTTGGATTTATATTCCACCTGTATCTAAGGGAGAGGCCTTTGTTCAGGCAGTGGACGCTTTTCGGCTGCTAATGAATGAGGATAAATGATTGATTTTTTATTGCAAAAAGTGTTTTGAAATAAAAAATATTTTTGTCGGCATACATCTTCTGACTTACGAGTATTACTCGTATGAATAACAAGTGGTGAAAGAGCCTTCGATCCGGACTAAACGATTTGCCTCTTCGTTTATAATAAGGACAGCTAAGGATTGGAACAGTTTGCCTGCGTCGGTTTTCCCGTCCGATTATAATGTGGTGTCTTCAAGGCTAGAGTGAATAGGCTTTTAAAAAGCTAGTGTGCTTTACCATCTTCGATTGCGTCGCCACTTTCCATCAGGTGGGTCTGCAGTCAAGCACTAGCTTATGTTGAATAAAAAAAAAAGTATAACTTTTGAAAATTTGGCTCACTAGAAATAGATCGGTCTGTCTCTAAGTAGTCTTTTTCCGCCGTTGTCTTTTTAGCCGGCGCTAAAATTTACCGCGGCTGCTGTACCATTCATTTACATTCAAATAATATTTCATTTATTTATTTACCGGGTAAATAATGCACATCGAACTGAATATGCCAAAGCGGCCAATCTTTCACAAGATCGCCAACTACGTGGAAAATAGTGCACAAGTGCTTGCGCAGGCACAGGCGCCCTCCAAAATCCGATGGGACGGACCGCAGAGAGTTCAGGTGCAACAGACTGCACATGCCCTTCCGCAGCATGGATCCTCATATTCAGACAAACAGATGATCAAACTATTAAGAAACAAATACATAAAATAGTTGGTTCTGCTGCGTCTCGGACTCTAACAAGATCGATGTTTTTTTGTTCTGGCATGGGAATCCTCCAAAAGGTCCCCGAGACCCTGTGACCCCTCTCACTTAAGTGACAGCCCAAGCCGAGGCCGTGCCTCCCTAAGGTGCCCTTGAGATCGTCGCTCCCGTGCCCTTAAGGCTGGAGTGCTATTAGCGCTTGCCCGATGAAGCTGTAATGGTCATCTGCGGCTAACAACAGCGTCTATCATTTCATTCCAAAAAAAACATGTGCGGCTTCAACTGGTGTATGTGGGATTTTTAACCTCCAAAACTTTCGCAGCTGTCGCATCGGCACATGGGAGGAGAACGTGGGTTCTTTGGTAGGATATTCACTAGCCGCTCCTCGGTGCCTTGCATTTGAGCCCACGACGCGACGGGGCGCATTATATTTCAAATAATACGCAAATTTTTCTCATTTATTGTAGGATCTCAGGACGCACTAATGAGCATCAAACACCAATTCATTAAAATCGACAAAAGGAAAAACTGCGTCGGATGCTACGCGAAGTTAAGATTAACCTTACCCAGCAGACAGGCGGATAAAAAAATTAAAAAAGTAAAATCACTGTGTAATTTATGCAATAAAGCATATTGTTTGTCATGTTTTAACCAGATACATTATAGTATATTAATTAAGTGATTAATTTGCTCTGTATTTAATTTTACTTTATTGTTTTAATTTAATATGTAAAAATAATAATAAATAAGAATAAGAATATTTATTAATTTATGTTGACATTAAAGATTTTTTGCATGAATGTCTCTTCCCTTTTACTTACTTAATTTCGTTTGGTTGGTGGCCTCTAAGGGTGCGTTCAAATTAAAACTACTATCACTAAACGGTCACCCAACTATAGACTGACCTTAGCCTGCAATGGCAAGAGGAATGTTAGAGTGTCGTGAAGAAATAAAGACTGATTGTGTATGGTTAAGAGTTTAATACTGCTTTAAACTAGGGCGTTACACGACTTATATATTATGTACTAACATACAGATAGGTGGGGTGACAGACACACTACAAGCTGACGTTACTTAATAGATCGTTTATCAAAGTGTGTGTCCACACAGCGAGCCTAGCGCGGTTGCGATGACGGGCGCGAAATACCAAATATGAATCCGCCATTTGCGTCCACACTGAAGTGACTTAGGGTGAGGCCAGCGTTGCGTCGCGTCGTCGCAACGTATCAACGCATTGTATGGCCCATCTGCGTTTCGTCGACGCACGACATCGCAACGCAAGAGGGTGACGTATACTTAGTTTACTCCTCAAGCAATGGAACACAGTCCGTCGTCGCACCGGAGCTCCGACAGCGCAGCGCATCACCCTCCCGCTTCCTGTCTTGTCCGTCGATCCAATGAAACGTCGCGTGCGACGACGCAACGCATTAATGGGGCATATCGTAAAAAATATATGAAAAACGTCGCATCGTTGACGCTGCGACGACGCGGCGCGGCGCAACGCAACGCAACGCTCTAATGGGGCTTCACCCTTAGGCGGGCGCCTAGCGCGACGGGCCTGGGTGAGTTAGCGTGCGTAGTTTTCAAACGTTGCTATCCGCGCGTTATGGTCTCATTACGGGCCTAGTCAGCAAGCGACCTATTGCGCTGGTGGCGAGGGTATCAAACCAGTTCGGTCATGTCGCTCGGCGTAACAGCTTCTGAAGTATTTTTTTATAATCAAATAACTTTTTTGGGTACAATTTGAATTCTTCATATAAATAAAAATAACATCTCCATTTATTTATCTGTTTTTAGTTATTTCGTGCACACCCAGCACACCATCTCTTGTTTTTAACATCTCCCATCTCAGGGTTGGCCTATCAAGTAAAAATTACAGAATCCTCGTTCATGGTTTGCGACACCTGAAATAAATTTTAGCGCTACAACAGTTCAGTTTGGTTGTGTCCAGTGAGACCTATCCCGTGAACGAGAAAGGATATAAGTCTACACATTGTAGACTAATACTGCTTGATTTAAATTAAAAAAATAACCTTTCTTCCAGAGATGATATTCACTAAGTCTTACAAAGGTAATCCGCTTATCATCATAGGAGAGTACAGATTCTGCTTCCAACGTTCTACGTCGTCCAAGAGTCGTTGGACATGCACCAGACACCACTCCAAACGTTGCAAGGCCTTTTTGTACACAGTTAACAACGAAGTAATTGAAATTAACAATATTCATACTCATTAATAATTTGTTTTTACAAATATTTGACTTTACTTTATTTCGTCATTAGCCTCTATCGTCGTACGTCTGGACGTCTATGTTCATCTATATTACCATGTGGCTGAGCGTCATATCAGTCAGCTTTGTGTTCTCTATCAAACTTCTTCTATAGTAATCTTGCTAAATCTCTGTCCAAAATCATTTTTGCTTCATTTACTATTACTACAATATCTATGTTCTTGAATTGCAGGAATAGTTGATCTCATCTCGTGAATTAAACTTGAAATAAATGTATATGTAATAATTACTATTGGTCTAATTTCAAATATTTCTTTTTAAATTAAAATGTATCAGTATGAATTACTCATTATATTACAACGATTTTCTATATTGTTAATCAATCCTGTTTGTCCTCGACTAGCTCATTCTGAATTGGGCATTTTTAAAAGATTATACAACTGGATTACAATTGGACGACTTACAACGTCGCAAGTATTCTAAAAATATGTATTTCGTTTCTAAATTATCATTGTTCTCATTATTATAAAATATTTACCGACGCATCGAAAGACAAAAACAATGTTGGCTTAGTCTTCTTCGATCCACAGACAAGTGCTTCCTTAAAATTCAATATAACATCTGACATTTCTATTATGTGCGTGGAATTAATTGCCATATAAGAAGCATTATTGTATGTGGAGTCGTTGAAAGATGGTAATTACGTCATTTTCACTGATTCCAGAAGTGCCCTACTACACTTGGCTCGATGCACCTCGAGTCATCGAGGCCATCAATAGCAACGATAAAGTAGTTAAGATACAATGGGTGCCGTCCCATATTGGCATTGTTGGTAACCAAGAAGTGGACTGACTGGCGAGAGAGGCCGTTGGAGATGACATATCCCTGTCGTACCTACCTTATTATTCTGAACTTCTTTACATTATCAAAGATCAGTGTTTCATGATGTGGCGAGTACACTTTGACCATCGATCATTAAGTAAGGGGATATGGTATAGAACAATTCAGCTGAACCTGTCTCGGTTTTCATGGGTTGATCGTGCCAATATGGATCTGTCTGATGTCGTCATGGCTCTTTCGCTTCGTTCAGGACACATTCCATTAAATAGCTTCGGTCACCTTATGGGTAAAGTAGATTCTCCAAACAGTCCTGATTGTAATTTCATAGAAAATGCCCATCAATTAATGATGGAACGAGGAACGAGAGCGTAAGAAAAGTCAGTTTCCCAAGAATTAATTATAATGTCAGGGTAGGCCAGAGCGTGCTCGCCGCCCCCATATCGGAAGATGCACGCAAAATGTATAAAATAGTTAAGAAAGGGTTTAGGATGTAAATTTCCATATTTGTCTGTACCTATGAGGGTGGCATAATCGGTTAATCGTAATGAAGAGAAAAAAAAGATCATTACAACCTCAACTTTTAAATCCGTTGTATTTTAAATTCTGATTTTTAATTTCAGTTGTTTTCTCAAGATCTCTCAAAGGTGGCCCTATAATCAGTTTTCAAGGATATACTTTCGGACGGCATCGTAATAATGGCATCAAAACCCGTTGGAATTGCGGCACACATAGTAATAAAAAATGCAGAGCATTTATTATCACCGTGCAAGATGAAATCATTAAAATCAAGAATGACCATAACCATTTACCTAAGTATTCCAGGCATTTTTAAATGTAAATATAAAATACTAGCAAGTTCCTGCGGCTTCGCCCGCTAATTTTTTTACAGATTTTATCAACCCCTAACACACCCCCAAGGGTTGTTTTTGAACATTCACGAAACACGTATTGATTTATTTTATTTAGAGAATCTTTTCAGTAAATTTCAAGTCAATCGAACCATACAATAAAAATTTTCATACAAAAGAAAACACCCCATTGAACCCCTTTAGGAGTCTAATTTTCAAAAATCCTTTCTTAGTGGATGCTTACGTCATATGAAGAACCTACTGTCCAAATTTCAGCTTTCTAGGTCCAGCTGTTTGGCCTGTGCGTTGATGAATCAGTCAGTCAGTCAGGACAAGTAATATTATATGTATAGATATGTATTAAGTAGTTTTATTATACGTGATGCCAAAAATAATAACGTTTACATCGACGTATGCATTTTTTTAATGGATTTTGTTCAGTTCTTTGTAAGTAGTTTTCATTTTTATGTATTTGACATGACAATACAAATTATGCGTTTGCTGTTCTCCTTATTTTATTCGAAACCGTCGATACGGACTACCCGATATAACCCGTAAAAGTAGTTTTATTTCAGTGAACTTCCTATATGTATTTAATACCTTACCAAAAAAATGTACTACATGTAAACTTTTCTTCTCCAGAGGCATTTTTTACAATATCATCGCGAGGAACTAGAGTCCTCGAAGTAGATGGCTACAGGTTTTGCCGTCACAGCTCTTCTGGGATCAAAACACGCTGGCGTTGTATGCATCATAATAGAAAGTGCATGGTCAGCGTAATCACAATTGATAATGAAATTGTAAGATCGAAAGGTGTCCATAATCATCTACCGACTGAAGACCGGGAATAATAAGTGAAACTGAAATAGTGAATTGAGTTTAAATCTTTATATGTAGATCATGAATAAAATAAAAAGGATATTAAAGTTATGTGTCCATTGGTACGCGCCGGACGCACCGCACGCACGGTACGCTGACAGCCCGCATCGGAAAATGCCGACGCGGATAATGGACGCAGCGCTATGTAAAATCATAGAAAGCAGACTAAAATCCGTTGCGTGCCGTGCGTGCGGTGCGTCCGGCGCGGGCCAATGGACGCGTACCTTTATTGCTCATTAGAACAGAACATTGTATTCCCATAGTTTGCATGTGTTGACAAAAATGTATTTGTTTTGTGTGATTTTTTCTAACATATTGCAAGTAGCACTTCATAAAGTATTACAATGTATTCATCTGCATTTTATTTAAGATCGTCATCATCATCGCCAGCCGGAAGACGCCCACTGCTGAACATAGGCATCCCCTTTGGAACGCCACAATCAATGTCAATTTGCTAATTGCATCCACCGGTTACCTACGACGCGCACAATGTCGTCTGTCCACTTGGTGTCTGCTTACGCTGCGACTTTCGGTTATATAAAAAAATCGTTAGAATTCATGAATGGTTGGCACTAGAGCTTTGTAATTTTACAGGCAGATGCCCCTAAAAAAATATGCAATTACGTATTTTAGCATTTTTCAAAATTTTCTAAACTGAACACAGAATCACATTTGTTCTAAAAAAAAAATTATTTTTAACTAATTACACTATTTTCCAACAAAACTTGCAAGAGTACTACCCGTGGGGTGTCCGGCTAAGAATAGCACCCACCCATCTCCTCCCGTTGGGTGCCCGTAAGATGCGACTAAGGGGAAACAAGAACACGGACAGCAGCGTCTTTCTATTGGATAGTTGGATACCTACCACTACCACCTATACTGCAATCCCCAAGACGTCTGCCAAGCGTGAGGACTATGGCAAACTCTTTTTTTAAGTGGGAGGCCTTTTGTTCACCAGTGAACGTATTTCGACTGCTGATGATGATGCAAGAGTATTATTAGGATGACGTCGAATTTGAGAAATTTTGAGGGTCTTAAAAATCTCGTGTGTGGTGTCTTTTAAAAGGTAACCGTTTTCATGATATAAAAGACAAGTATGGGATATTTCATAATAATATACAATGTGGGGAAGACGATACGACAATTAATGAAAAATCTGGTAATACCGCTACGTAGGAACATTTTGAAACCGTTAAATAAAGCCTCGCATAGAATTGATAAAAATGTTATTTTCGAATAAATATACTGCAGAAAGACGTAATCAAAATAAAACTCCTTTTGTAAATATTGGTTCATTTACCTCTAGTATGCGCGGCATCAGCGCGGGCGGAGATACCTACTCTTTCGTATGTTTCGACGCGATTACACCGAATAGTCATCTCTCTAGTAATTATTTGTGAGATTAGTCGCAATCACTTTTTCTAATCACCTATTGGACATTCGACTGGGAACGTTATTACGCACACGAGGCTTAATTTACTGTCGTATTATCCATCCCCAGATGGTATATATCTATACTTATAATAAAACTGTAACAGGTCCAATTCTGTACATTGAAGGTATTTTGAAAATTATTTTTGGAGGGCATTCTATAACCGATACTAAAGCCAAAAATGTATTTATTTTTTATTTTTGTCTGTCTGTCTGTATCTCGGCTGAGCATCACGCCGATACTACTGGATGGATTGAAACGAAACTTGGCATGATTTGAGTTAATACTCCGAGGTAGGACATAGGATACTTTTTATCCCAACATTCGGCACGGTTCCCTTGGGAGAGGGGACTAAAGTCAAAATGTGTACTTACTTGGTTATACGCTTGCTCCGATTTTAACAATTTTTCATTATAATTATAATAAATATTTATAAGGGAACACTCATAGACAGTTGTTAACAATGTTTGGAAATCGATCAGGTTAAGCAACGTTAGGTAAGGTCATTAAATAGATGGGTGACCGTTTAACGCCATTTGAACTAAACGTCTCCGTGCTTCGGAGGGCAAGTACAAAGTGGGTCCAAGTTCTTAACCGACTTTAAAAAAGGAGGTTTTGTATTCTATGCGAATGTATATTATTGAAAGTTTAGTTAAGGTAAACACAGAGCGGGCGGAGCTGCGTGGGTCAGCTAGTTGTTAATAAAAATTTAATTGATTTTTACTAATGTATTTTATTATTCCAGAAAGCCCAGAGAGAAGACGTACAGACCATATGTTTCAGCGTGGTAACAAAAAAAGACGTTGTGTAGGGTGTTATAATAAATTACGGCTCACGTTGAATAGCAAACAAGCTTCCAAGAAAACTAAACGAATTATAACATATTGTGTGCAATGTAAACGGACAATGTGTTTACCATGTTTCAATGAGAAACATTTCTCTTAACATACCTAAGGCGTCTGAAGAAATTAATAAAAAAAATATTCATCAATAACTGAGGTTTTTTTTTATTCACATCACTAGTCGCAATCTAAACTGGGGCTACCACCACCTCTTACGATAGAGACATTAATATACGTGCGTATATTACACGAGAGTGCGTATATGTAATTACACGAGAGTGCGTATATTAATGTCTCCATCTAACTTGACATAAGATAGAGACATTAATATACGTAGTTTATAGCTCTGTCACTTTATATCGAGACAGTCAGGTGAAAATAATATTGCCATTAGAGGTCACAGGCCCTTTTTTTATTGACGCGGGGGAAATCTTCGAAAGATCCCCGGGAGCTGAGGGGCTCGACCGGGGTATGTGGGATTCTTACCCACTAAAACCCCCGCGGGTGTCGTTCCGGCACATGAGAGGGGGACCCTGGTCTCTCCGGTGGGATCTGCACCAGGGGCCCCAGTGCCTTGCCTTTGAGCCCAACGCCGGGGGGCGCATTGTAGCCCCCCGGGAACCATACACGGTGCACACGGGGACGAGGGTCGCAACCCCGCCGCCGTCCTCCTCGGAGTCGCCGCCGTACTCAATGGACGTTCTAAGGGCCCACACCACGATCGTCCAGCGACGTTACGAGATATAATTGATCTGTATCTAATTTTACTGTCGTATTTATCTTTGACTATATGTCATAACTGCATGCGTAAAAAAAACTAAAGATTTACATAAATTACATATACATATTGTTTCTTTGAGCGAGATATACATTATTATCAAAATCAATTATTTAGGGGGCTGTTTAGATCTCATATGCACTGTAGTAAAGATCAATTATGAGATCTGATAGGTATCAAACGCACCGGCTGAAAGTTCTTTGGAAACCGCAACGAAGTTCTTTGGAAATGGCAAAGCATTGGACCTGTTAACGCACGTGGGGTGTCTGGGTAAGAATAGTACCCTCCCATATCCTCCCGTTGGGTGTTCGTAAGAGGCGACTAAGGGAAAACAAGAAGACGGGTAACAGCGTATTTATTTTGGATTACCCACCTCCTATACTGCGATCCACAAGAAGCCTGCAAACCGTAGGTATATCGGCAACCCATCGATATAATATATAAACTAGATTTGGTGTCACGGTTCAAAAAGTGGTAGCGAGAAATAGCGCCCTTATGTCGCTATTTCTTTACAAGCCACATCCTGACAAATTAATTTTTGCCGATAGGAGTGTCGCTACTGTCTATATGAAACTACAACTCATTATCATTATAAAATCGTTAGTTCACGTTTCCGCCACCAGCACAGATAAGTTTGCAACCTCCGGGACCACATTTTAGATGTCATTTTGTTCGTGAATGTTTATCTAGTTTATATATTATATCGATGCGGTAACCCCTCCCTTCTAACGGAGAGCTTCTATCAGTAGACAATGATGATGATACAGACATTTTTTTTTGTATTTCACAGGGGCTATTTTCACAATATCATCACGCGGTAACAGAGTTATAGAAATAGATGGATACAGGTTTTGCCAGCGTGGTGGGTCTGGTACGAGAACGAGGTGGCGATGCATGAGTCATAATAAGAAGTGTCCAGTCACTATTCTCACTATTGAAAACGATATAGTGCGAGTGAGAGGGAATCACAACCATTTACCATCTAGTAAAAAGAAAACACTATCTGTAGTTACTAGTAGTTTACTTGAACAGAATTGGCAAGAGTGATTTTATAGACAATCGTTTCGTTCAACATCTCAGTCCGCCCGTGACCATGGGCGCATTACTTCACTGCGATTCAGAGAACCAGAATAGCTAAATTCATATCCAGAGTTGACATGTGTACGAACTCCATCAAAAAAGGATCAGATAGGATATCCCTAACAGACATGTAGAAATGATGGCTGCTAATCGTAGCCTGATTAATTATAGGTACTTCATTCATAATAATACCAGCCCTTGTTTTTGTCCCACTGTTCAGCACGGGCCTGCCCTCAAGATGACGGGGCTTAGGCCATAGTCCACCACGCTGGCCAAGTGCGGGTTGGCGGACTAAATCGGCGGCAGTCATTCATGTGCATATACTATTATAATAACTTTATTTTATATTATTAAGTACCTATAGTTGTATTTTTTTATGTTCTTATTGGAACTTTTTTTATGGATTTTGTGTCTGACAAATAAAGAAATTATTAATTATTAAATTACATTGAGTATCTATACAACATCCCAACATCAACCGTTGCGGGCTTCGGCCCTGGCCGAGCATCACACCTTGCTCGGTCGGAGGGTTCGCACTTTAGTATCGCTCCACGATACGCTAGTAGGGAATGGAAAATAAATGTATTGATCTATTTGGGACTAGACATAGTATCGACTACATCATAGTCTCGGTGCTGGCACTGTTACGCTTGCAATGTTACAAAATAAAAAAAAATAAGAACTTTTAGCACAATAAATTTACCTTATGTCTTTTACTTCTATCAATGATAAGAAATATGTGCGTAGAGCTAACGAAAATGAATCCGCTATTGGTTGTGGTGGTGGAGATTTGTTGCCAAAATAAGCTTCATTGTACACTACAATGACTAGTTTAAATATATATTATGGTGCTCGTCATTTGACCTCAAGTTTTTTTTCTAGCCCAAATCATGGAGGCAACGAACGGGCGACGGATAATGATTATAGGAGAGTTTAGATTTTTTATGCATCGTGTATACGGCTCTAAGGTTCGTTGGAGCTGCACTTCCCACAACAAGAAATGCCACGCTGTGGTATATACCTACTTGGATCAAATAATAAAGCTGAACAACTCTCATAACCATTTGCCAGTTAAAGGCAGGATTTAAAAAAGAAACGTTTTTTATTTGAAATACATTGTTTTTACTGTGACTGTTTTTTTTAAAATACTAGTTGTATGTTAATTTATCCGTGAATGTGAAGTCTGACTGCCGCACTCAGAGTCCGTTAATGAATCATTATTATGTCATGGAAACGGACTTATTGCAGTTTATACAATAACCTTCATCAGACTCAACAGTCAGTTAAAAAAGGTGTGAAGGTATAAAAAAATTGAGATTTAATAACTATAATGTCTCTAGTGATCAGTGGTGGTTTAGTTCATCTTTCAGCGGACGAACATCCTGCTTGTCTGGTCGTTCAAAAAAAACGTATCGATATAATTAGTGTAATTTTCTCACAAGCCCAAAACAACAAAATAGGACTTTTTCCTTTTTCATACAAAAACCGTCATCACTTTTGCCACCTAGATATTTAATTCTTCAGTAAATAATAATAATACATTGGAAGAATCCACACACGGTTTTCTTTGAATGAGTGCCTAGTACCAGCTAGCGTAGGCAGGCCTCCCACTAGGTGGACTGACGACATTGTGCGAGTCGCAGGTAACCGGTGGATGCAAATAGCCAATTGTCATTCGTTGTGGCGATCTAAGGGTGTACCTATGTTCAGCAGTGGACGTCTTCCGGCTGATGATGATGATGATGATGATGACTTAGTACTGTTGGCCATAACAGCTTCACCGGGCAAAAGGGCGAGCGCTTTAACCCTTTAACCGCCAGACTGTATATCAATTGTCGTGCCCCCAGCGCCAGGCATAGCGAATCAAAAAATAAATACCTACAACAAAGAGGGATGTGCAATACTTTAGATTTTCGAAGTCGATATTCGTCGATATTCGCGAGCGGTGACCTCTCGACAAAAGAGTGGGGGTTCGTCTGCACATTATACACTATAGGTAAATTAAAAAGGCTCATTCATTTACCTATATTATAACAATTTTATAATAAAATTACCTTTTTTCATTTATGATTTCAGAATGCTTTAATAATTCTGTAATATTTATTGTATTTGTTCCCGCGATTTCACTCGTATTATATTCAGTTATAACGTCTATTTCGTAACCACTGGGTTACTATTTGCGTTTTTATTATACATGCAAATAAAATAATTATTTGAGGTACTCATGTTGTTTTATTTATAATTAAAACTTACATGACACTAAGAACCCGACATTAATTAAATGAGGTTAATATAATTGCACGAAGGTGTAGTTGCTGCCTCAGGCGCGCGAGTACAACACGGGGAGCCAATCACGAGTGGCCGCGATGACGTGAATCCGAAAGATCCAATTAGGTAATCGAAATGGCACGCACCGCTCTCGTCCCTCACATATTACAGCCAAACAGACCCAAAACATCACTTCACACACATCACATGCGCACATCGAGGTCATGGCTTAGGACTCCTGCCGTCACTATACCTAAAGCGGAACAGTGCGACTCGGTGGGCAGCGGCGCATTGCGCGCTACAATCACGCGCTCACAACGCGCGCTACAATCACGGACATGGTATGGTATCTTAGAAGAAATGGAAAAAGCTACCAGTAGCACCCTCTTGCGGCGTGATTTGCAACTTTTCCCTGTTCGGAATGAAACTGAGATAGTAGATCAGTATTTTGCATCTGACGTCATGACTTACAGCGGTAGCGGTAAATAGGTTGGAATCAAATTAATACGAAGTCTAGGGGGCGCGGGTTCGAACCCCAACCCATGGGTGGGGCTTGTGGATGGGGTTCAAAATCATTTTTCTTTTTTTATTTCATTCCTTAATGCATTACTATTGGCGTCCGCGTGTATATCGAATACTACAAAGTTTTAGCTATTTTTTTTATTAAAAATTCTCGAGACTATTAAAGTTTCAAATCACACCGCTGGAGGCGCTGGTGTTAGGGGGCGCGTTTTGACGTGGGAGTTACCTATCTATTTCTAAGTAATATACTCTTATCTATGATCACGGATCCCAGAGGGGCTGCACGCACATTCCCATCGCGTCGTGCGCTGTTGCCGTCTCACTCACTCGCTTTAATATTTTCAAATCAAAAAAACAAATTTTCTACCTAGGGCATCTCTACTACGAATAATTAAGTAACCACAAAAAAACTGAACTGTCAACAAACCTGTATTATAAATTTTCGCATTTATTTAATCAATCGAAAGTGAGATAAAGCGATGCAATAAAAAAACCTTAACCTTCAAATTCTTAATTTTTACCACCTTCCAGAATCCTTATTAATACTTTAGCAGTAGTCATGATGAATTTCAATACACATGTTCATCGATGATACGAACGTAAAATTACACGCAAGCACAACACTGATGTAAGTCGGCACTCGCTTATGACGTCAGAAGCGGTCGCCTTTTTGCGACTGAGGCGCTGGGACACGGACAACATATTCGTTTCTAAACATGCATGCTAGGGATGGGAACCATCAATTCAGTCACTGGCATTTCACTAGACTATTAAATTTATTTTCATAGGAATTCAATGAAATACAAACAAATATTTATAAAAAATAGTTATTTATATAATTTCTGTGTTTGTTTAATGGTAAATTAGTCAGTATAATAAGAAATATTTTGATTTATGCTTCTTTTTGCATCGTTAAATTTTTGCATGTGTCGCGTCCCTACTGTCGTATTTTTCCGTCATTGGCGTTGGACATCAATGCAATCTTCTAAAAATAATATCACTAATTCATCTAACTTTGGACATTACTTTTAGGACTTCTAAGTTAGAGACTGAAGTGTATTTAACTTGTAAATGATTACTGGATGACCAATTTACCTAATATGAACATCTTTTTAACAGAACACAGAGTAATGAAATAAAAAAAGCAGATTAAACGGGCAGTGGTATTTGGTCGTATATATACGACCCTGGCGAAATAGGCACGAAAATATTTGTCGGATTAATGCGACGTTGGCGGTTAAAGGGTTAAGCACTCCAGAGAGAAGGGTAGCGACTAGCTCAAAGGCACCTCAGGGAGCCACGGCCTCGTCTTGGGCTGTCGCTTAGAGAAAATTAGTTTGCCATCGGTTCAGCACACACGGTAATCTGATCCCAAACTAGACAGAGTATGTACTATGGAAACCAAACAACTCAAAAACTCAAACTCAAAAATCTTTATTTCAAATAGGCTTAACGCTAGCACTTTTGAATCGTCATTTTTTAAAAGCTACCACCGGATCACAACGCGGCCTCAACTGAGAAGATCCGGCAAGAGACTCAGCGGGCTTGTCATTTTTTCACTTTTTTTTAAACATTGTTTTGTTACAAATGAATCGACATTAGCGATATTGTGTCCTGCCGTTCGAAACATAAAGCAAGGGAGAAAAGAAGAAAACAATAAATTACGACAAACTAAAAGGCCAAAGGGATAGAAGTGATTCAACGGACATTCGGACAACTGATTCAAATAAGTACTTACCTACTGTTTAGGCTTGTGATTTCAGCTTCAAAAGTGGAATATTTGGGAGACTTAAAAGAAACGACTGCTTCGTGCTAAAGTAACAGGTATAATTAAAAAAAATAATGACAGCGGTTATACTAAACGGCTAACTTAAACTTAGCTGCGTAAATGCTATTAAAGTTTTGAAAGGCGCTAAAACGACCCCAAAACTATTCTTTATAATGTAAAACTGGACATCTAGACAACTATACACCACACCTTGAAAGGCTGTCTTTCAACAAAAAATCTTCAGTTCTGGTAGAGGACAAATTTTACTAAAAGACCTTCGAAGTGGTCCTGTAGATGTCTTGACGTCCGCGACTCGCACGACGCCGTCCTTGCCTGGGTAGACTGCTATAATCCTTCCCATCTTCCATTTTAAAGGTGGCATATTGTCCTCTTTAAGGAGTACCAATGAGTTTAGTTTGAGATCACCTTTGCTGGAACGCCATTTCATACGAATCTGCAGTTCTGAGACGTATTCTTTGCTCCAACGTGTCCAAAAATGTTGGCGCAATTGCTCAATGCGTTGATAGCGAGTCAAAGAATGCGTGGAATGAGCTTCATAGTTTGGTGACGGCAGCGATGTTAATGGTCGTCCAATTATAAAATGGCCTGGTGTTAAAGGCGTCAAGTCGTTCGGGTCCGATGAGCGCGGCGTCAATGGTCTGGAGCTCAAAATAGCTTCAATCTGCACCAGGGTCATGTAAAGCTGTTCATAGGTCAAATGACAGTTACCTAACACCCTAACTAAATGATGTTTGGTTGACTTTACACCAGCCTCTGCCAAACCAGCGAAATGCGGCGAATATGCAGGTAAGAAGTGGAAATTGACATTAGCCATTTCCTCGGAAAACAAATTGCAGTTAGCTTTAAGAAATTTGGATAACTCGTTATAAGCACCAACGAACGAGGAACCGTTATTTTATTTTATTTTTATTTTATTAATCTAGAAAACTAACAGCTAACATACATTAATATATATAAGAAATGTACATACTGGAAGGCCAATTACAAGTTTTCACATATAAATAAAAAGTATAAAAAGTGACAGATATAGGTAGACAGACAGAAAGCGATACGGTACATTTTCTGATAGTCAGAATAAATGAAAAGTTATAAGAAAAAACGATTACTAAGATCTCTTTTAAGTTTTGAAACACTAGCAGTAAAAAGATCAATGTCTATATCTGGTGCGACAGCGTTGAATGACCTGCTAACTCGAATGACGAAAGAATTTTGTCGATAAATACACTTAGTAGCTGGGATATTTAGTAGAGTAGGTCTTCTCAGGAATGTGGATGAGGTGCGCAATCCAAATTTGCTCAGCAACTCTGGACAGTCGACTGAGCCATTCATTATTTTTAAAAGGTAAATTAAATCAGCAATTCGCCTGCGCTCATATAACGGCAGCAAGTGGAATTTTTTACAGCGGCTTATGTAGTTCTGCAGATGCAGATAGGTATTCGAACGATACTGTAGATACCTTACAAACCTTCTTTGGATGCCCTCAATACGGTTTATGTAGATATTATAATTTGGGTTCCATAATTGAGAGCAGTATTCGAGGTGACTGCGGACAAAAGCACAATAGAGAATTTTAATGGTCTTAATGTTTTTGAATTTCGATAATAGTCTCATTATGAAGCCGAGTGCCTTGGAAGCTTTCTTGACGATGGTATCAATGTGTTTGTCAAATAGTAATTTCGAGTCAAACATAACTCCTAAATCCTTGATAGAATTAACTCGAGATATAGAGGAACCGAGTAACTTGTAGTCATGTAGTATAGGACTTGGTTTCCTAGTATAGGTACACACGTAACACTTCGAGACATTCAGCTCGAGTCTGTTAGTTGTACAGTATATCTGAAAACGGTCAAGATCTTCTTGCAATCGGACTGCATCATCAGTATTTGAGATAGGACTTAAAATTTTCATATCATCGGCGTATAATAATATTTTAGAATTTAAGAAACAAGAAGATATGTCATTAATAAAAATAATAAATAATAATGGAGATAATAAAGATCCTTGAGGGGTTCCCGAAGGAATAAATCTGGCTCTAGACGTATAACCATTGAGAACAACCGTTTGACAGCGGTCTTTAATATAGGATGAGAACCATCGATATAAGTCTCCTCTAATACCGGCTGCTGACAGTTTTTGTAGCAGTATCACGTGATCTATTCTATCAAACGCTTTGCTGTAGTCGGTGTAGATTACGTCAACTTGAGAACGTTGAGACATAAATTCTGTTAGGTAATCGTTACAGACAACTAGGTTGGACGCTGTAGACCGGCCAGTGAGAAAACCATGCTGCTCATCGCAGATACTGTTTTTGAGAGACGCGTAAACTTGCTTGTAGACAATACGTTCTAGAATTTTGGCGAAAATACATAATTTGGATATTGGTCTATAATTCTCAATTTGATCCTTAGGTCCTTTTTTATGTATTGGTGTTACTAAAGCAGACTTCCAGATTTTGGGCATTTCTCCCATGCAAAGCGACTTTTTAAATAATAAAGTAATAGGAAGCACGAGACTTTTAGCACACCTAGTAATAAAAAGAGGGGGAATGATGTCATGACCTGCTGATTTATTTAGGTCAAGGGAGGTAAGTAGCTTATAGACTTCGTTATCATTTATTTCGATAGATCCTATATCTGCTATGGTATTAGTGGATATATCCTTCGTGTTGCTGCAAAGAGTATTAGACAGGTCCTCTAAAAAATTGGAATGAAAATAGTCCCCAAACATATTACAAATCTCTTCACCATCTGCAGACGAGGTGGAGTCATATTTTAAAACTGCGGGATAAGAGTTTGACTGACTTTTTGATTTGACATATGACCAAAACGCTTTAGGGTTTTTAAATATATTATCCTCAATTTTCGAGATGTGGTGGTTAAACATTTCACGCTCAAGGATTTTGGCTCTCTCTCTTAGTAAAGCAAATGATTGATAATCTGAACGGTTGCCATACTTTTTATACTTACTATGAAATTTGGATTTTTCCTTAAGGATGTGTATTAGTGGCTTTTTGTACCATATAGGATATTTTGGACGTGGGGTAGTGACTCTAGCTGGTATATGAGCCGAACGGAGCTGGTTTAAAGTATCATAGAAAAAAATGGTAGCTTCCTCAACGGACCTTGTATTGATTTCGTGGTGCCAGTCTATTTGGTCTAACTCACTTGACATAGCAGCATAATTGCCCTCGTGGTAGAGATATTTTATGTATGGACGTGGAGGTAACGTATGAAACTGCACGAAGTCAGCCGAGATGCAAAGGGCTTTATGGTGAACATCTTCAGGCACTAAAGGATCATCACAACATGACACTAGAACATCACTATTAGAAAATACTAGAAGGCGCTGCTGCGGCAAGTTACCCATTATTGGACTAACAGTCTGTCCTTTCATTCGACAGCATAACACACATTGTCGATAACACTGCCTAACCAAATTACGTCCTCTTATAGGCCCGTACGTCTCTCTGATGGAAGCTAATAATAACTGTGGTCCAGCGTGCATTAACCGATTGTGTTCGTATTTAAATAACAATTTAGTAAACCTGTGAGTGGACTGTATGAGAATAGGATGTTTTTTAGCGTAAGAAAAATTTGAATTTGATAGACGACCTCCTACGCGCATAATTTTACTGTCATCTAGAAAAACATTAAATTTTAATAATTGACTTTTCTTGGGCAAGTCCTGATTGTGTAATAGCATACTGTACTCAGGAAATGATTCACATTGAGACTGTCTTATGATTACATTTAACGCTGCTTACGAAGATAGCCAGAAACTACCTGCTTCCGACAACCGTTAATAAATCTAAGCACATAAGCGACAGCTCGGTTTAGCCTCAGAAAATTAGAGAATCTGTCAAAGTTTAAAAATCCACTTAATGGATTTTCAATAACAAGACCATGCAATGCAATATTAGGTTTTAATTCCGCTAATGAATCATTACCCACATCGATATCTTAGAAGGCCAGCATGACATATCCTTTCTAAGAAAGCTTGGACCACACCACCATGTATCTAAATTAGCAATAGATCTAATGTCAACTCCGCGCGAAATATAATCCGCAGGGTTATCATCAGTCGGTACATGTCTCCACTGGCAGTTGCCTGTCTTTTCTAAAATATCTGCTACTCTATTGCGGACAAAGGGCTGCAATTTACTTGGTAACATTTATATCCATCCCAAAACAATTTTGGAATCTGTCCAAAAGACACTACGCGTTACCACTAATCGTAAAGATGCAATTACTTTTGCGTGAAGACGAGATACCATTAATGCCCCACAGAGTTCCAATCTTGGGATCGTCATAGGTTTGAGAGGGCAAACTCGACTCTTGGCTAGCAATAAATGAACTGAGACTTCACCGTTATCATCGACACTACGTAAATACACGCAAGCGCCGTAGGCACGTTCGGACGCATCCGCAAAACAATGGATTTCTATTTATTAGGTGAGTTACAAATGACGCGACGCGGAACAGTAACATTTTTTAATAATGGCAGATCAGTGATAATATCAGCCCACAACTTTTTAATATCCTGTGGTAGCTCATCATCCCAGGACAACTGCAACAACCATAGCTTTTGGAGTAATATTTTCATAACTATAACACAAGGAGCCAGTAAAGCTAGTGGGTCAAAGATCTGTGCGATCGTAGAAAGAATATCGCGCTTTGTATTTCCATTGGCGACAGATTTACCCATTGGAAATCAAAGATAATCAGATTGCGGCAACCAGCCAAGACCTAATGTTTTACTAGGCTCTAGTGATCCTATGTTTAAGTTTAGTGACGTTTGAGAGGATTCAGATTCAGGAAGCAGTTGAGGATCATTAGACGTCCACTTGCGCAAATGGATTTGAGCTGAAGCAAGTTGTAGAAGTTATTTTTTGGCGTAAATCAATGACCTCGTTTAAGTCGTCTCCTCCGGACAATAAGTCATCGACATAAAAGTCGTGTATAATAGCATCTGAAACCCTTTTATCTGTGCTTTCCACTCCAAAGATTCAAATATTCAAAATTTTTATTTCAAATAGGCTTAACGCTAGCACTTTTGAACGGTCAATTTTTTAAAAGCTACCACCGGATCACAACGCGGCCTCAACTGAGAAGATCCGGCAAGAAACTCAGCGGGCTTGTCATTTTTTCACATTTTTTTTTAAACAAAGTTTGTCTTTTCACAATTAAATCAGCACCAGCGACAGTGTGTCCTGCCGTTCAAAATGTCAAATAAAAAATACGACGAAAATACAACAAACTAAAATGCCAAAGGGATAGTAGTCGGACCACCCCCAAGCAGCACCCGCGCACGAGTTGACTCGAGCAGCAGCCATCACTACCCTCAACCATATTGGAGGGAAGGGAGTGACCCGCCACACGAAGCCGCCACAAACAAAGTCTTTTCGATGGCGAGCATGACCGATCCAAAATCACAGTGGCTCACGTTTAACATTTACCTTCTGCTGTTGAGCAGTGCCTCGTCAGGCAAGACACAAAGCACTTTAACATCCAAGATACTTTAAACACCTCGTTGCAAGGTAGGGAGCACTTGCAGTTCCGTAAGCCAGTCTGTTTAGCTGGTATGCTTGGAAAGGATCTGATGATTTATTACGCCAGATAATTTGTTGCAAATGGCGGTCATCTGGATGTACAGCTATCTGCCTATACATCTTTTCGATGTCAGCTACGATTACATATTTATGCTGCCTAAACCGCAACAAAATTGACAGCAAGTCATCTTGCACCACAGGTCCAACCATCTGCAGTTGATTAAATGAAACGCCTGTGGTAGTGGGACTACTGGCATTGAATACAACTCTCATCCTACTTGTGGTACTGTCACGAAGAATTCCGTGATGAGGTATAAAATATGCATTTGGTGTCGAATAAATACTAGGACATCGTGTCATATGCTCTAAAGACTCATATTCCAACATGAAATCTCTGTACATAGCATACAGTTGAGGCTTAGCGTTAAGTCTGTATTCCAATGAGAAAAAGAACTGCTTTGCTCGTGGCAAAGAATCTCCCAATAAATCAGGAGAATGCTTGAGAGGAATTCTGACACAGAAGCGCCCATCTTCCAGACGAATGGTATTTTTAACAAAATGTTCCTCACATGACCTTTTTTCTGGAGAATACTGAGAGCCTGAACTTACCTCTTCGAGTTGCCAAAACCTACTAAGTTTATTTTGAATATTATTATTATCCATCTCATACGAAACGTGAGTCGATGTAATATTAATAAAATTACACGATAGTTTCTCAACTATCGATCGATGATACATAGCCACCATTAATGGGACCTGACACGAGCCACCCTAGTCTCGAGTCACAGAGTACGGGTTTGCCGTCTCCTAGACTAAGTCTCTGCGTTCCTAAAATATCCCAATACACGTCTAAACCAAGCAAAATTTGAATGGATCCAGGGGTATGGAACAGAGGGTCTCCTAATGAGATGTCTGATGGTAAGTTTAATTTGGACAAATCAACTTGCTTACAAGGTATATTACTTGTGATTGAAAGCAAAACAAAACATTGAATATTCGTTGAATAACTATCATCAAGCGATGTTTTTTCTAAGCGGCAATTTTTTTATCTGCGATGTGAAATTATTAATACCTAACACAGTTTTGTTTACATTACTAGCTGGCAATCCTAGTTTCTCATACAAGTCTTGACTCATTAGGCATGAAGTGCAATCACTATCTAATAATGCACGGGCTATGTGTTTGCGTTGATACCTATCTATAACTGTAACTAATGCTGTCAATAACAAAACATTAGTTTCACTATGAGGATGCGATTGCATATTGACGCTCACCGACAGAGATAAGCCAGCGCTCGTTGCAGGTGGCTGTGACGGTGCTGTCAATTGCGGTGTATGCGCACTAGAATAATATGTGGTATCATTTGCATTCCGTGAAGTGTTAGTGGGAACCGGTTTGATGTTACTGCCTGTGTTTACGTGAATTAAGTTATTATGCTTACGGTGACACAATTTACAGCCCGATTTTTTACATCGATTGGCGTAGTGACCGTTGTTTAAACAGTTAAAACATACCTTTAATTCAGGCAATAATTTCAAACGTGATTCATTTGTGAGTGCAAGAAACTCGGGACATCCAACCAACTTATGATCTCCATTGTACTTAGGACAACGCTTAGAATTCGAGTTGATTTTGTCACTGTTTACATTCACCGAAACTGAAAGCAAAGTTTTTATTTTCGAGTGAGATTTAACAACAGAAGACAATGCTTTCGTGCCAGTGTTAGTGGACATTTCAACGGTCTCAAGTAACTCAGCTCGATTCTTTATAAACGTTAGAAAATTATCAAAGGTTATTTTCTTATCGGTACCAAGTTGACCTTTGTACTCTTTCCATTCACGTAATGTTTTGCTATCAAGCTTATGTGTAGTAATGTCAATAAGAAGGGCGTCCCAGTGCTCTGTGGGTTCCCCTAAAGATTTTAAGGCACGTATGTTTTTATTCGTCTGGTCTATAAGGTTTTTTAAATTAGCAGACGATTCCTTAGTAATTACATCTATGTTAAACAGTGCAGAAACATGATTTTGGATTAAAAAAAGTCTTTTGTTTTCATACCGATCACACAGCAGTTGCCATGCAACGGAATAATTATCAGATGAAAACTCAATTGATTGTATAATTAGTGCAGCAGAACCTTCCAGCGAAGCCCTTAGGTAGTGGAATTTATTAATATTATCTATGTCATCATTTAGGTGAATTAGACTTGTAAACGTGTCATGAAACTCATGCCAATTGTGATAGGATCCACTAAATTTACATAATTGGATAGTTGGCAACTTAAGAAAACTATGATGACTTTTTGAGTTGGTAGACCCGTCATCATCGTTTATAGCTGACGATTTTTGATATTGGTCAATCAGATTCTTTAAAGTATAATGTTTGAAAATCATTGCGTTCAGACAACTGAAGGTTCACACTCAATTGATAATTGCACCTCGTCATACCTTTCAAAAACGTTATCCACTCTTTTCATGCGAAGCAGCAATTCGTTTACCTCGGAAGGGGTCAAAGAAGAAGCCTTTCTCTCCTTGAAGGAACTAATATAGTTTGAAAACACTGTTAATTGTACCTTATAACTAGCGCGTTGTCTGATAAGCTTTTCGTCTGACATTGTGGAAGGTGGTGTACAGTAACTCTGGAATTTATACAATAAAAAGACTTTAAAACTGTTTAGATAATTAGTATCTAAATCCAAAACTAATTTTAAACAAAGAAAACTGTTAACAAAGATGGACTTTGAACTGTGCGGCTACAACAATTAAAAAAATAATTAATTCACATATAATTTTCACAAATCGCTTTTAATATATTCAAGTACTAGTAAATGCCTAAATTATGATTGAATTATACTAATTAGCACATGAAACTGTCTGATTGAAATGACCTTTCAACGCAGTGAGCCTTTTTCTTCGGTTTTTGCACTCTTGAAGTGTTATCGAATCAACTGGTTCTTCTTTTTTATCAACAAGCCGGCGACAGGGCCATGTTTAGGCTGTGATTTCAGCTTCAGAAGTGGAATATTTGGGAGACTTAAAAGAAACGACTGCTTCGTGCTAAAGTAACAGGTATAATTAGAAAAAAATAATGACAGCGGTTATACTAAACGGCTAACTTAAACTTAGCTGCGTAAATGCTATTAAAATTTTGAAAGGCGCTAAAACTAGACCAAAACTATTCTTTATAATGTAAAACTAGACACCTACAATACAATATATTTTTTGTAAATACTACACAAAGTACGTATCTATTTTCGTATAAATTTTCGTAATTAAACTTAGTCTCATTCAGTAATTATATTTTAGTAAGATTTTCAATTTCACAACATATTTACGTCAAAAATATCATATGTCGGCTACTGAGCCGAAATACATACTGCGCACTATCTTATTCCCGTTTCTACTGACTTATTACCTACGCGTGTAACAAGTTTTTGATGAACATTTTTCTCGCAATGCCCGTTCCTAGGCAGTAAAACTTCTTTGCGCAAAACACGTTTGTTTTAATATTTTTTTTCCTTTTTCAGCTTCCTACACAACATCGTTGTGGGGTGGTCGTATATTGCAATTCAACGGGTACAGGTATTCGATTCATCGCATCATGGGCTCGAAAATACGTTGGCGGTGCTCAGCTCACAGGTACAAAAAATGTAAAGCTATCGCGTACACTATTGATGATACACTTGTGAAAATAAATGATGTCCATAATCATTGAAATATATTTCACTGAGCATTTCTTTGACAGCCTTTTTGGCGTGGTATTGGGTTCCTGCAGGGTATCAATGTTTTGTTATTTTTAAGAATGATGTTTAAACAAAATTAAAAATTAACACGATCCGTAACAGTAGTTTTATTTCAATCCGTAAAAGTAGTTTCATTTCAATCCGTAAAAGTAGTTTCATTTCAGTCTCATATATTAGTCTTTATATATTTACGGGCCTGTTGGTATAGTGGTTAGGCACCATGGCCGCTACTCAACAGGTCGTAGGTTCGATTCCCACCAAGTTTCTGGGTGTTATTTATCTATTTAAGTATGTATTTACAAAAAAAAGTATATAATTATTTGTATCAGTTGTCTGGTTCCCATAGTACAGGTTCTGCCTAGTTTGGGATCAGATGACCGTGTGTGGAATTGTCCCAGGATATTATTATTTACCCGCAATGCAAGTAGGTAATTGTTTTGATATGTGAATTTTTCTTTTTCAGCTTTCTTTGCAAAATCGTCGTGGGGTGGTCGTATATTGCAATTTAATGGTTACAGATATTCCATTCATAGCAGATCGGGTATGAAAATTCGTTGGCGTTGCTCATCTCATAGGCATAAAAAATGCAAAGCCATCGCCTACACTATCAATGATACAGTTGTGACAATAAATAATGTCCATAATCATTGAAACATAGTCAAACGGGCATTCTGAATTTGATTTACGGACAGATTAATTAGATGGTAGGTCCCTTGTGCATGGGACCGTCCAGTTAGGGACCACCGCAATGCCAGCCATCTTTGAGTATCTTTCGCTATTTCTTATAGTTTCGTATTTGGGCATCTACGCACTAGTGATGAGTAGGACAGAACATTTTGAACGTATTTGTATGAACGACTCTTTTCTAGATGTGAGGCGGGACAATGTCTCGCTTCAAATGAGTCGCGCGCTACAATGTCACTATTACTCAATTGAAAGTACAATTGAACTAGGTACTACAATTTGAGTCAGTAAGGACAAAGGTATTAATATGAATGTATTAGGATATTGTCTTGCTTCGCTATACTTACTTGAGTAGTTGTAGATGGAAAAATATGCTCAACTATGGAAACATTGCACGATACAAGAGACGACTACAACACTCGACCTTCGACCTCCACTTCAACCACACACAATATCACTGAAGACTCACAATATAGCTCTAAAAAGCCCTTTCGTGCCTAAAACAGACTTCACTATCTTATACCAGAATATGCAAAGTATCCACAATAAGTTAAGTACACTCGAAGCCTTTTTGGATCAAGAACCGACACACTATCATGCACTTTGTATATCTGAAACATGGTCATCCAAAAATAAGCTAGATCTTATCCGCTGTGATGGATACAAGCTCGCTGCGTCATACTGCCGAGAGAACTACGAGGGCGGTGGAGTTTGTATATTACTACGAGACGACTTAGAATACATCGAACGTCAGGATATTGCGGACATGTCACTAGAATATATTGTTGAAATATGTGGCGTGGAAATACCTAAATATGAACTTTTAATAATTGTTTTATATTGGAATAGTAGAGAGACCGAAATTTTCTATAACAAGTTGAAAGAAATCTTAGACTTTTTAGCGAAGAAACTACATAAACTTAAAATTATCATCGGTGGTGATTTCAATATTAATATTTTAGAGAAAAATAAACACTCGACAACGCTGCTTAATAATATGATAGAATATAATTTTACTCAACTAATAAATGACCCAACACGCGTTACAAAAAATTCTTCAACTTGTATTGATTTGATATTTGTAAATTTCAATAAAAACCTAGTCAAAACAACAGTTTGCGAAAATGGTTTCTCGGATCATAAGAGTACCGTGATAACCTTAAAAGAAATACCGCAAAATAAAATATTAATTTGGCAAATAGAAAAAAGAATATTCAATAAAAATAATATGGAAAAATTCAAATCACAACTAAAAAAAATAGATTGGTACAGTGTCATAAAACCGGAGCAATTGATTAATGAAAATTACAACTCCTGCCACACAATTCTACTTAAAATTTTAAATAAATGTATACCAAAAAGGAAAATTAAAATAAAAACTCAGACAAGAAGACGTTGGCTAACCAAAGGTATAAAAATATCATCTAAAAACAAGCGACTGTTAAAAAGTTTAGTTACCTATACAAATAGTCCCATACTTTTAAATTTATATAAGACATATGAAAAGATCTTAAAAAAAGTTGTCACTAAATCGAGGAAAATGCAATGTATAAATGAAATTAATTCATCAGATAATGTAACAAAAACAATGTGGAAAATCATAAAAGAAAAAACAAACAAAAACATAATTAAATCTAAACAAAATTTAAAATTACATATCCATAACACTCTTACGTCCGATCCGAAGCTAGTGGCGAATGCATTCAATAAATTCTTTGCATCGGTCGGCGCACGGGCGAGCCGTCCGAACGACGTGCGAGCGCGTGGCCGACCGGTGCAAAACCCCACACCGAATAGCATATACCTGTGGCCAGTTACAATCCAAGAAACCTATGCCATCATAAAAAAGCTTAAAAATAAATGTAGCTACGGGATCGATGAACTACCGCCGATATTATTTAAATATTGCGCAGACATTCTGCAGCTACCGTTCTGCCTATTAATTAACCAATCGTTTGCTGAAGGATATTTCCCTGACCTCCTCAAAAAATCTGTAGTCAAACCGATTCATAAAAAAGGTATCAAAACAGACCCAAATAATTATCGACCCATCGCGTTGCTACCAACAGCATCAAAAATCTTTGAAAAAGCTATGTATAACAGACTTTATGCTTTCTGTGAAAAATATATGATTTTCGACGAAAGTCAAAATGGATTTCGCAAAAATCGATCGACGATATCAGCGACATATAAATATATTCAAGAAATTCTGAATACGCTGAACAACAGAGAATATGCCATTGGAATTTTAATTGATATGACTAAAGCTTATGATAAAGTACAATTTGACATCTTATTAAATAAATTACATGGTATAGGTGTACGGGGATTAGCACATAAATGGTTTGCTTCATATCTGGACAACCGAGAACAATACGTAGACATTGAGCACTATGACCATGAAACAGGGAAAATTACCTTTAATAGATCTGACGTAATAATCATGCAAAACTCAATCCCGCAGGGTAGTGTTCTGGGCTGCCTATTATTTTTAATTTATATCAATGACCTACCTAAATGTTTTAATCGAAACTGTGTGTTATTCGCGGATGATATTTCGATACAACTCTCCTGTAAAAGTAGTAACAATATTAATACGGAGCTTAACTTATTACTAAATGGAATAGTAGATTGGATGGACGAACATAACCTGGAGATCAATTTTAACAAAACCAAAATTATGCAATTTAGACCGTATCAAAAGACCGGTTTGGATATAAATTTCTCATACAAAAATATAAATCTAGAATGTGTCCCAACATTCACTTTACTAGGTATTGATATCGACACAAATCTAAACTGGAAATCACATATAAATAAATTAAAATCAAAGCTATCTAGGTTCACGTACGCTCTGAGAGAATTAAAAAAAACTACAGATATTAAAACTGCAATCATCGCCTATTATGCTTATGCTTACGCTTGGATCAAATATGGGATAATATTATGGGGAAACTCAACTGATGCGCAAGACATATTTATTCTTCAAAAAAAATGCATACGAATTATTATGAATATTGAGGAAACCGACAGTTGTAGGCCCTATTTCATTAATTATAAAATTCTAACCTTCACTTCGATATATATTTTAGAAGCGTGCCTATTCATTAGAAACAACCCAAATTTATATAAAAAAATCATTGACCAGCCAAGACGCTATCCCAGTAGATATAAATATAATCTATGCGTACCACAGTCAAAATTAAATCTACATAGCAATAGTCCAAACGTCATGACAGCTAAAATATATAATAAGTTACCTGACAAAATAAAAGAAATAAAAAAGACAAAATTATTTATAAAAGAATTAAAAGACCACCTTATTGACAAATGTTTTTATTCATTACCTGACTTTTTAAACGAAAAATATTAAAACTAGTAAATTTCGGTCTACTCCCTACCATCTCAAATTGCTGTGCCCTACCTGGGTCTATATGTTTACGCAACTATTTTAATGACATCCAATTAATGTACATATAGAATGCAATAAATGAATATGAATATGAATATGAATATGAATATGAATATGAGTAATTCAAACTGAAAAGTAATACGATTAATACATTTTTCTCAGTTTAAATTTATATTAAAAAAAAATAGTTACAAAAAATAATGTTGTCTTTTACGTATGCGAATATTACATTGAAATCAAACTACTTTTACGGATTATATCGTGGTTTATTTTAGATTTTACTATCCCGACGTTTCGAATGCTTTGCAGCACCCATGGCAAGTTACAAAAAATGTTTAATAAAAATACAGACTATGTACCTAATACATACAGTAGGTAAATAAATTGTCTCGTTTCTGCGTAGGCGTTCCTGGTACAAACGGCGTACCTATAACACACCGTAAGAGCGAGACGTAACATAATACAAACGTCACAAACAACGTGACTCGTGAGTCTGTCTCGCCCGCACGTTTTTGAAGCGGTACAAATTATTCATTTGAAGCGTTGGGACTTTGGATACTTTTGTATGCGACATTTGAAGCGCCTCTTGTATGTCCTGCTCAACACTACCACGCACACTCGTAGCAAATACAAATTCACCGCCTACACTCTCAATGATGCAGTCGTGAAAGTAAATGGTGTCCATAATCATTAAAATTATGTATATTTAAAAGCTCAGAGTCACACAGCGAGCTATGGAGAGAGCTATGCTTGGAGTTTCTTTGCGCGACAGAATCCGAAATGTGGAGATTCGCCGAAGAACTAAGGTTACCGACATAGCTCTCAGAATCTGCAAGTTGAAGTGGCAATGGGCAGGCCACATCGCTCGAAGAACCGATAACCGTTGGGGAAGAAAGGTTCTCGAGTGGCGACCACGAACCGGAAGACGCAGCGTAGGCAGGCCTCCCACTAGGTGGACAGACGACATTGTGCGCGTCGCAGGAAACCGGTGGATGCAAATAGCAAATTGTCGTTCATTGTGGCGGTCTAAGGGGGAGGCCTTTGTTCAGCAGTGGACGTCTTCCAGCTGGTGATGAAGAAATGAGCATTTTTTGACAGGCCTATTGGTGTAGTGGCTACACCCTATTGAGTTCCTGTAGAGTATCAATGTTTTGTTATCTTTAAGAATGACGTTTAAATAAATAAAAAATAACACAATCCTTAAAAGTAGCTTCATTTCAGTCTGTTAAAGTAGTTTCATTTCCATTACCTGCAATACAGGTAATTGTACACGTAAATCATGTATATTTCTTTTTCAGCTCTCTTTACAAAATCGGCGTGGGGTGGTCGTATATTGCAATTGAATGGGTACAGATACGCCATTCATAGTAAATCTGGTATGAAAATTCGGTGGCGTTGCTGCTCTTATACAGCCAAAAATTGCAAAGCTATCGCCTACACTGTTAATGATGCAGTTGTGAAAATAAATGATGTCCATAATCATTGAAACATATTCAAATGAGCATTCTGAATTTGATTGCCAGACAGATTTAATATGCGGCAGGTCCCTTGTGCAACGGAGCGACCAGGTACGTACTACTGCAATGCCAGCCATCTTTGAGTATCTCTCGCTATTCCTTATAGTTACGGATGTGGGCATCAACGCACACTTGAAAAATTCACCAGTATAATACAAAGTCACCGCCTACACTGTTAATGATGCAGTTGTTAGAATAATGAGCAATTAAGTTCCTGTGGCATATCAATGTTTTGTTATTTTTAAAAATGACGTTTAAATAAAAAACAAAATAATCCATAAAAGTGGGTTTCATTACAATCTCATATATTAGTTTCAATTACCTGCATTACAAGTAATTGTTGAGACATGTGTATTTTTCTTTTTCAGCTTTCTTTACAAAATCGGCGTGGGGTGGTCCTGTATTGCAATTGAATGGGTACAGATACGCCGTTCATAGAAAATCGGGAATAAAAATTCGTTGGCGTTGCTCATCGCATACGCGCAAAAAATGCAAAGCCATCGCCTACACTGTAAATGATACAGTTGTGACAGTAAATAATGTCCATAATCATTGAAAAAGTCAAATGAGCATAATGAATTTGATCGCCAGACAGATTTAATAGGCGGCAGGTTTCTTGTGCAACGGAGCCACCAGGTAGGTACTACTGCATTTGCAGCCATCTTTGAGTATATCTCGCTATTCCTTATAGTATCGGATGTGAGCATCCACGCATACTTGAAAAATTTACCTGTATAATACAAAGTCACCGCCTACACTGTTGATGATGCAGTTGTTAAAATAATGAACAATTACGTTCCTGTAGAGTATCAATGTCTTGTTATTTTTAAGAATGACGTTTAAATAAAAAACAAGATAATCCATAAAAGTGGGTTTTATTACAATCTCATATATTAGTTTCGGATGTGGGCATCCACGCACACTAGAAAAATTCACCAGAATAATACAAAGTCACCGCCTACACTGTTAATGATGTAGTTGTTAAAGTAATGGGCAATTAAGTTTCTGTAGGGTATCAATGTTTTGTTATTTTTAAGAATGACGTTTAAATAAAACAAAACAATCCATAAAAGTGGGTTTCATTACAATCTCATATATTAGTTACAATTACCCGCATTGCAAGTAATTGTTGCGACATGTGTATTTTTCTTTTTCAGCTTTCTTTACAAAATCAGCGTGGGGTGGTCCTGTATTGAAATTGAATGGATACAGATACGCCGTTCATAGCAAGTCGGGAATGAAAACTCGTTGGCGTTGCTCAAATCATGCGCGCAAAAAATGTAAAGCCACCGCCTACACTATAAATGATACAGTTGTGACGATAAATGATGTCCATAATCATTGAAACAGTCAAATGAGCATTATGAATTTGATTGACAGAGACAAAATCGTTAGTTATATTAGCTGCTTGGAGGGACGGGTCCGACCATAGTTCTTTTCAATTTTCTTTATTCCTTTTTGATTCGTTTTTATTTACATTTTCAAATACCGATTGCATCACAAACATCATCATTTTCATCATCATTAGCAGCCGATAGATATCCACTGCAGAACAAATGCCTCTCCCTTAGAAGGGAGGGGTTGCCATAAACCCACGCTTGGCAGGCGGCTTGGGATTGACACTGATAAAAAAATTATGTTTGTGAGGATAAGATGTACATATACTACGAGTATGTTGATAAGGAATAAAATATACATAAAATAGAGAAAAGAATGGCAAGCCCACTGAGTTTCTTGCCGGATCTACTCAGTTGAGGCCGCGTTTTGATCCACTTTTGATCCACTTTTTACGAAAAAATATGTCAATCCAAGTGCTAAGTGTTAAGTTTGGTCTATTTGAAATAATTTCATTTCATTACGATAAATACATTTGAAATAGCTGTACCTGTTTAAAAAAAATGAAAATAATTAAACATAAAATAAGAAGTACCTAGAACAATTTCAGTAAATGCAAGTACATAATTATGTGGTTGAGGTTTTAGTACGACTTTTATATAAATTGGAGCAGTGCAGATATAAAAAAATACTTTTCTGTGCTTTTATTGATAGAATTAACTGATAATTTCTAAATATAACTTATTTTGTACGTGTTTTTAAAATTATTAAAAAGCAAAAATTTTGATTGCGTCTAGTTTTCTTCAGTTTATGTCTGTCTTATTTATTAAACGCTGACATCAAAGCCTAAGTTACCGAATTTTTGATACATACATTTAGCGGCCAAAAATAACATTACAAGGCCTCATAACAACTTTCTGCATACCTAGTTCGCAAAAACTATAATAACTTAGAAGAGCTAGTAATAATGATATTCTCTAGCTGGTTTCCGCTACGGCGACCACTTTACCGCAGTTGTAATAAACCACCAAGATAACAGATAAGACATAAGAACGTTAAACACATCTACCTTCCCATGACGATGAGAGCTGAAAAGCATTCGAACCATCAGAAAAAAAAGACAAAAACCTCCGCGCAAATAAATATAATGGAAAAAATCCGTAAAAGTTATTTCATTTCAATCTCATATACGTATTAATTTTATTTTCCCACAATACACGGTATTTGTTTCGACATAATGTATATATTATATTTTTCAGTTTCCTTTACAAAATCGGCGTGGGGTGGTCGTATCTTGCAAGTCAATGGATACAGGTATTGCATTCAGCGCACCATGGGTCCGAAAATTCGTTGGCATTGCTCGGCTCACAGGCAGAAAAATGCAAAACCATCGCCTACATTGTTGATGATGTAGTTGTGAAAATAAATGGTGCCCATAATCACTAAAATTTACTTAA
This sequence comes from Furcula furcula, assembly GCA_911728495.1. Classification (NCBI taxonomy): domain Eukaryota; kingdom Metazoa; phylum Arthropoda; class Insecta; order Lepidoptera; family Notodontidae; genus Furcula; species Furcula furcula. The sequence continues at coordinate 6,549,333 of OU452254.1, read as the reverse complement.
ATATGTATTGTTTGACAGGCCTATTGGTGTAGTGACTAGGCACCCCTCGCCCTCGTTGTTACCGAAAAGCTTGTGGGTTCGATTCCCTTCCAATGCAGATATTTATGGGCATATAATGCTGTCTTTTATTTACGTCGGGAAAGTAAAATCGAATATATGTAACTGCGTTATAATCCGTAAACGTAGTTTTATTTCAACATATAAAAGTCTGTTTAGTATTGTAGAAAAGTCTTAGGTAGAATGTCAATGTTTTGCTATTTTGAAACATGGGTTTTATATAAAAAAATAACATAATCCGTAAAAGTAGTTTCATTTCAATCTCACATTAGTCTCATTTACCCATAATTTTAGATTGTTTTTACTTATCCGTGATTGTTTTGACAATGTATTGTTATTTTTCAGCTTTCTTTGATATGTCGGCATGGGGTGGTCGTATATTGCACCTCAATGGATACAGGTATACGAGTCACCACAACACGGGTTTGAAAATTCGTTGGCGTTGCGCATCTCACTGGAGGAAAGGCTGCAAAGTTAACATCTATACTATTGAGGATAAAATTGTAAAAATATATGGTGTCCATGATCATTGAAATATTATATTAGAATTAACTATATATTCTTTATATATTCGATTACATTCTACTTTTAAATAAATTATCATAACCATTAAGGGAAACCTTTTGCGATGGTTTGCGCACTGCACTAGCACTTTTGAACGGTATTTTTTTAAAAGCTATCACCGGATTACAACGCGGCCTCAACTGAGAAGATCCGGCAAGAAACTCAGCGGGCTTGTCATTTTTCACATTTTTTTAAACAGTGTATGTCTTTAACAGTGGACGTCTTGTCTCAGTAGAGGCCGCATTGTGATCCGGTGGTAGTTTTAAAAAATTGACAGTGCCCACGTGAGGCCTATGCATAATAAAGATATTTTTTTTTATAATTAGATCAGCCGCTGATGCTGATGTGCAGTGTGTCCTGCCGTTCAAAAGCTCAAATAAGAGAGAGAAAAAAATACGACGAAAATACAACAAACTAACTGCCAGTCTCAATATCCTATCGATCCCTTACTATAGGTTAAAAACATCGATCAAGTCATCGATACCCACGATAAACCTCCGAAATGGAGCGATAATTAAAACCCTGATAGACTGTCATTTAAACAATCAACAGTAAGCTGCTAATATGTTATTCTTGAAACGAAAATATGTCATCATAGCTATCGATGGTAACTATTTTAACTTATTGTAAGGGATCGATGGGACATTGGGACCGGCAGTAAAAGGCCAAAGGGATAGTAGACGGACAGACTAGCAATGCGCATGATTTATATGATATTTTATTTTGTTCTTGAAGTTCAATTTTATTTTTCTTCTATTAAGCAATTAGCGAATTAAACATTATGTAATTTGTGTTAAATTTTAAGCAGTCCTTAGCGAACTTTGTAATTAGGTAAATAATATTTTGTGGGCAACCTGTGGGCAATTAATACATTTATAATTTTATCTTTTAAGTAATAAATCATGTAATTTCGTTTTGCTCCAAATAAATTAATATAAATAAAATAAAATATTCTTTGAAAGACCAGTATGGGCTATCCACAAACGTCGTAATTTCCCGTCTTCGATTCCGAAGAAAAAGTTTCCGGTGATATCTTGTAAACGTTATGCACAAATCTACATATATATATCAATATACTTATACAACAAGTATAATTGTCAAACCAATTCAATCATGGATTCGTAAATAACATTTTACAAGATATTAGCGATTTTTTCTTGATCGGATTCGGATACACTGCTGACTCCTAACCTACTCTTAATTTTTCAGCAGAAATAGCAATAAAATAAGCACAGTGAAAGACAATAAAAATGTTTAAACCAGACAGTAATATTAATACATCCCTTTCACAAAACAACTTAATTCTCGAATGGCGACCACGAACCGGAAGGCACAGCGTAGGTAGGCCTTCCACTAGGTGGACTGACGACATTGTGCGCGTCGCAGGTAACCCGTGGATGCAATAAGCAATTGTCGTTCATTGTGGCGTTCGAGGGGGGAGTTCTACGTCTTGCAATGGACGTCTTCTGGCTAGTGATGATGTTGATGATGATGAAGCGGTAGGTCTCTTGTGCAAGGCACCATCGAAATAAGTACAAACGTACCTAATGATAGATATTCTGCCGTTAAACAGCAAAGTGTAAACATTGAATGTTGTGTCAAGGTAACTGTAGCTGGTCAATTACCGGAATTAGGCATTTTTTTAATATTTGTGCAGTCATGTCGCAATTCCTAGTAATAAAAATAGTCAAGGCTCATTGCCAAGCGATTACAAATGGCATAGCGGCGTAGGTAAATAGAAGTACCCATCGATTCGGCTAAGAAAAACTACTACTGATCTTAATTGTTTTCCCCAATAGCTTGTTTTACTCGATCTAAAAGAGGAGGCAGGATCATTAACTACGGTGGGTATAGATACTGCCAGCATAGCACAGTGGGAGACAGGACGCGCTGGCGGTGCACCTCGAGTCAGACTCTGAAATGCCGCGCAGCCGTATCTACCATCCTTGACAATATCGTCCAGGTGCATAAGAGCCACAACCACAGCTGAAGAACGAAAGGACACTCAAAAAAAATATTTAAAACGAAACATAAAATTAATGGCCGAGTAAAATGTTTTTTTTTGTTATTTAACTCAGTGCCCCGTGGGGAGAATTTCATACTGCAGACTAAGCACGATTTGCAAGTCTTGACACCGAAATGTCGGTCGGTTGAGCCACGCTCAGTCGAGGAAACGTGCGCCCGAACAACCCCGAGCCACGTCCATGCCGACCGCACATTTGGCCGTGTGACCGGTGGAGACGCAGCTATTCTCTATACTTACTACTGTGAATTACTACGTCATACTTCTACTAATTTGTCAATATTTGCACTTCGTGCTAAGCCCGGTCTTGGGTGTTGTATGAGGCGATGCGCGCAGAAGTTCTGCTTTGTAAATCCATTTAAATCAAAAACGCGCGCAGCAGCGCGGCTGCAGCGGTTGCGCGTGTTTTATTAACCGACTTCAAAAAAGGAGGTTCTGTATTCGACGCGTATGTATGTAATATTGATAAAAATGCGTAATATTCATATATGTTAGTCTATGTGGGCTTCTAAACGAATTTACCAAATTTCACGAGTGTATGTATGTATGTATGTATGTATGTATGTATGTAGGTTTGTCCGCGGATTTCTCAGAAACTACAAGTCCGATTTCGAAAATTCTTTTTGCAATAGTTAGAGTATCTTTCAACTTAGGGTAGAGTACAAATTTCATCAAAATCGGTCCAGTAGTTTAAGAGATATAAACTTTTTATGTTTTCAGTAAGTTACTGTAATGTAGACGTTCGAGTTGCGTGATAGTGCTGATACCTATCTTGGTAAAATAAGTCACTAAAAAGTGGTAAATAAACTATTTTTAAAAAAATAAAAACCGACTTCAAAGTAGATTATCTAAAAAGCATAAAATAACGAAAATATTATTGAAGTTGGTGCAGAATATACACAGCAGGTACGCTAACACCAACTTCAATAATATTTTCGTTATTTTATGCTTTTTAGATAATTTACTTTGAAGTCGGTTTTTATTTTTTTAAAAATAGTTTTTTATATGTATTAACAAAGCAGCGCTGCTGTCGCGCTGCCGGTCCCCCTTGCACAAAACCAAAAGACGGGCAGCAGTGCCTATTGTTAAATATCTAACTCACATATACTGCGATCCCTAAGACGCCAGCCAAGTATGGGATAATTAACGTAGGAGGCCTAATTTCAGCGGTGAACGTGTTTCGGCTTTATAGGCAGTTGTATGTTTCGGCTCTAGAGCTATAATACTGCAATGCCGCTCATCACCTGAGACATTAATTAAAAAGTTTTTTGAGAGGTCATTTCACCAGCCACAGGGAGCCTTAAACGATGGGAAGAGAATTAATTTTTTAGCTAGCTGTTAGCAGTTTTTATTTGGGCATGCTTATTATGTTATTCAATCAGACACCAAGGTTTAAAAAAAAACTTGAAATTAAGATATCTATTACAGGTTTTTTCTATTTCTTTTTTATGAAAAATTAACAAAATGTATTGCTCGTCAGCTGAGATATTAATTATGTTTAATTACCCCGGTAATTTCACACCGCACTGCAGAATATCTGACACTGCAGTAGTACGTACTTTTACGGCACAAGGAGTAAGTACTATTATGTATTCTGTGACAAGGAGCCTACCACCTAGTTATGTTTAACCATTCTCCAACTCCATGTGAACATGCTAAAATGAAACGTTGTCTTAATTTTTGCAGCTCTGTTAAAGCGATCAGCTAAAGGGGGCCCCGTGATCACCATAGATGGTTATAGATTCAGCCGGCACGTCATCACAGGATCAAAAATACGTTGGTATTGCGCCACGCATCACAATAAAAAATGCCGAGCAGTCCTATTCACCATCGACGACGAAATAATCAAAGTGAACAACGTCCACACCCATCTCCCTTATCACCGGGAGTAAAAATAGGCTTGTTAACTGTAACATCAGAGGCGCTGATAGCCAGTTGTAACATCTGTTCGGTAAACGATTGGTTAAGTAACGTCAGGCAAGGTCAGTCCTTAGATGAGTGACCGTTTAGCGGGCAAGTAAGAACTCGGGCCCGGTTGTTGTCTTCTAGACAGCATTCGATAAGCCAAGTCAGAGGCAAAAGGGCACCCTGAACAACTCTGATATCAGGTTGGTCTGTACGTCAGTAACCATACGTCAAAAAAACTAACATACGGTCCCCAACAACCCTGTAACATCGGGTTGGGTACTGAGCCAAAATGCAGCCGAACCAATTGGTCTACAAATTTACAACGATCCGATCAGAGCCTACAGGTTAGATAATGCACATACACGGGGTATACAGCAGAAGGAAATAAGTGAACCCATCTAAAGTCGATATCAAATCGCAGACTATTTTGTTATAAATTTTGGTCATCATCGTGGACAGACTATATTGGGCGCTTGGTAGATAACCGGTGAATGTGGATGAAAATAACCAATTGTAGTTCATTGTGGCGTTTGAAGTTGTGCAGATTTGCACAACACAATGCACTCTCCATTCTTTTATACACTAACTAGGTAGGAATGTAGTTGACAGATATAAAAGTTAAGGAATACTTGTGTTTAATCAGCTGATACTTCTGTTGTTTGTATGTCGGCTTGCTGCAGATTACGTTACACGCAGTTTTCCGCTACTAATTAATAAACTAACCTTTGACTTTTCATTCGAATATTACATTGGCAAAGCTTTAAAGATAAGTGATACCAAATTAGTTTCTTTGTGTTAACAGAATTTAATTGTAAAGTAATTAAATGTGTACATGTGTGTTTGATTGAAATGTGTAACTGATTTCCTGTATTAACACGTCAAATGTGGAAAAACTGAGGAATGAATTAGCCTTTACAAATTAGTATGTTAAATGTTTAATTATATAAAATGTATATTTACTGTAAAAGTATTAAAACATAACCTCGCATAATTTAAGTATTAACAATATTTTGAACTGTTATGTTAGATTCCCTTTGGGAGCATAGGTTCAAATCCTACCGACTGCGCCATTTTAATTTGTAGTAGTACTTTTTTTAATAAATCAACGAATAATGTATCTAATTATTATTTTTAACCTGGAAAACCTGGCCTGGAAAAGAACATATTTATTCACACATTTCTAATGAGTTTGAGCAATATTTCTTAATATTTAATCAATTTTGTGCACCAAATAAAATGAAATTTCCCCTTAAATATTTTAGATAAATTATTTCCAAAACAGCCGCAAATTGAAGAGACGATAAATATCAGGCATCAATTAACAAAAATTGAAAACACAAGGATACGTGAAAAGAAAGAAGGAAAAATCTTGCGCATCATAAAAGAAGTAGTAAGAAAGGAATGCAAACGCTGCAGACAAAACAAAAGAAGAGTATGTACACCTTACGAATGTAAAAGTTGCGTTGGAAGTCCAGCCTTTTGCATGGAATGTTTTTTTCTGGTTCATTAATCATTTTCTTTTAAATTCATTGGTAAATACATTGATGAAAGCAATTTTATGTTCGTATCACTTATTTTACTTAGGTTATATTCCAACTTCTTAAATCTCAAAAGAGGCCTGAAGAGACCTATTAAAGGAAACAGGTCAACTGGCACTCAGTTCTCTCTGTTAGTGATTCTGGTTTATCTACCGTTCTTTCACTTTGCTCTACTCGATGTAGATACCGGCTAGCAGGAGTCACAGTGGTAGGATTGAGTGGTGAAATTTGTCCCATTTTTCTACCTGACAGAACGCTATCAAGTTCTTCAGTACGTGTTCATACTTTTTCAGGGCTGATATTTTCAACTACATCTCGAGGCGGACGAGCTATGACTGTGAGTACTGAAGGTGGTGAGTACAGATACAACCGGCACTACGAGTTGAGCAGCAAAACTAGGTGGCACTGCAGTCGTCATCCGCGATGCTCAGCGGCTCTTTTCACTTCAGAAGATGTTATAATCAAATCTGCTGGCGAACACAATCACCCACCAATCAGAGGAAAGTTTCCGCGATTGGGCCAATAGACTAATAGAATGTTGCTATTACTGGATCAACAAACAAAAGAAAGTTGATATAATTAAATCGACAAACAATAGAATGTTGCTATAATTGGATCAACAAACATATAAAGTTTCTATGATTGAATCAAGAAACTTCCTCCATTCAAACATTTCAAATAAGTTTGAGCAATATGTTCTTTTAACAAAAATTGAAAACACGAGTATAGTACGTGACAAGAAAGAAGGACAAAGCTTAGACATCATAAAATAAGTAGTAAGAAAGAAAGGCAAACGATTAAAAGAGAAAAATACCTAGAATATCTACAATTTACGCATGTAAAAGCTGCTTTAGAAATCCAGCCTTTTGCATTGAATGTTTTTATGGTTCATTAATAATTTTGAATTAAATTCAATTGATATTTAAATTGTAGTTTGTTCTTACCACTTATTATCGAGTTTCACCGTTTTGCCATTTGTCTGTTCATTTTTTATGTCAATATGTTTATGTTTTCTTTCTAACACCCCTAAAATGTACAGTAAAATTTGAATAAGTTAGAATACGTTTGGAACAATATTGGATATCTAGAGAAGCCTATTTGTATTTTTTCACGACTAAACGACTAGAGCAATGTTTTTTACACTAGCATAACACGCGACCTCGCGCCGCGCGCGAATGTTTGTATCCAAACAACACGGCGCGTGTAATTGGCCACACACACACACCTTCACTACTACACGGCGCCGGCGGTGTGCCGTGTCATCTTAATTATCAAAAGAGGCCTAAAGAGACCTATTGGAGGAAACAGGTCAACTGGTTCTAAGTTTTCTCCGTTGGTGATTCTGGATCATCTACCATTCTTTCACTTTGCCCTACACGACAGACCCATAACAAGTTCTTCAGTATGTTATCATAATTTTTCAGGACCTATTTTTTCGACCTCATCTCGAGGTGGACGAGCTATGACTGTGAATATTGATGGTGGTCAGTACAGATACAACCGGCACTACGAGTTGAGCAGCAAAACTAGGTGGCAGTGCAGTCGTCATCCGCGGTGCTCAGCGGCTCTCTTCACTATAAAAGATGTTATAATCAAATCAGCTGGCGAACACAATCATCCACCAATCAAAGGAAAGTTTCCGTGATTGTACGTACTACATTGTATCAATAATCAAAATAAAATTGTTAAAACTGGATCAACCGACAAAAAATGTTGCCTTAATTAGATCGACAAACAATAGAGTACTTCTATAATTGGATCAACAAACAATAGTTACTTACTTTTATCAAAATAAAATGTTAAAATAAATTAAAAGTCGTTTTATTATTATTGTGGGCCAAATATATTTGAGTAATTGAATCTATTTGTTGTGCGATTATTTCTCATTAGACGCGAGAGGGCTTTTTTTTCAGTTAGCATTACGTACGTAATATGTACAATATTATCTTTAGTATAACTATAGGTAAACCCTGGTTTTTCTTTATAAGTTGAAAATCGTAGCAATAAAGGGTATAGGTACAAGTAGTTTTGATTCATAGTTAGTGACTTTTTTTCAGAAGTAGTATTTTCTACAACACAACGAGGTGGTCGTGTCATGATAAAAGATGGCTACAGGTTCTGTAGGATGTACGCGCTAGGATCTCGCAGCCGATGGGTGTGCAGGGGCAAACGTGGCTGCCCCGTCGTCGTACGCACCGTGGATGACCAGATCGTCTACATTAAAGGGGAACACACTCACCAACCTGGTTATACGTAAAGTAGATATTAATTGATGGCTCTTACGCAATTATGGGTGATATAAAAGTAATAGGGTAAAGATATGTACAGGGTGAATTTTTCAAGTAGGTGTGGATGTACAAATCCGAAACTATAAGAAATACCGCAAAAATATGTGAATAAAGTAATGATATGCGTCCTAATCACTAATAGTGAGTGATCTCTACCGGGCAACCTTTGGAGAGGGTCTATGAACTACAAGAAAATGGGGCTTCCCCCGCCCCGCCTTGTTAATATAAACCTTTATTTATAAAATACTCAAAGGAATCTCGGGATAAACACTAAAACTGCATAATTGGATTATTGAAAAATCAATTTTCCAGCCAGGATTCGACTCGTTGATTCGTGAAAAAATACTCTATAAGATTACACCATCTGATATAATAAAATTCACCTGTATATAATAGTTTTGTAAGAAAAAAATACCTACATCACACAGGCGTAGGTAGTCACTACAGTTTAGTTTTCTTTTGACTGGGAAAAGTTAAATTAGTTCTTGAAGATTTTCATTACTTAAAAGGAAAAGAAAATCCTTTTAGTTTTATTGTATTGCCAGCAAATTAGATTTGGGTACACAGTCTTCGCAGATAGGGATTTCTTTGCGTACCTTTTGAACTTTGAATTAACACAGAATTTAAAGAAAATAGCAAATAGGCTATCCTACTAAAATAGGAGGACTCATTTTTTCTTCGTCGTGAAATTGAAATTCCTACGATATCGGCCATGCTCGTGTCAATCCCATGCCGATTAGTTAAGGCACAGTAATATAGTGTATGTATCTAATTTTTCATTTTAAAGGGACGCTTTTGTGTATGTACGAGTATAAGTAAATTTTTAATGTAAGACTATTTTTCGCTTAAATAAATAAATAAAAACTGCCTTGTATCATTTTCTACCCAAGAAGCGCGGTGCGTTATCTCAATCTCTATAACCTATGTGCTTAATATAACATTTTAGACCCTTCAAGTCTCTTGTCGTGTATCTAACTTATCTAAGGAATTAAGAATATTAAAATATGTCTATTTCTATGGTAACTAATTGGTTCATCTAACCTACTTTCCTTTTTCTCTACCCGACAGAACACTATCAAGTTCTTCATGGACCAATATTTTCGACCTCATCTCGAGGCGGACGAGCTATGACTGTGAGTACTGAAGGTGGTGAGTACAGATACAACCGGCACTACGGGATGAGCAGCAAAATTAGGTGGCGCTGCAGTCGTCATCCGAAGTGCTCAGCGGTTCTTTTCACTTTAGAAGATGTTATAATCAAATCAGCTGGCGAACACAATCATCCACCAATCAGAGGAAATTTCTGTGATCCGACCCTACTATAATTGGATCAACACACAAAATAAAGTTGTTAAAACTCGATCAACAAACAAAAGTAAGATGCTATAATTAGATAAACAAATACTAGAATTTTGCTATAATTAGATCGACAAGTAAAAGAATGTTGCTATGATTGGATCTACAACAGAAGAAGGTTGCTATGATTGATACAAGCAACTTACTTTCCACGTCCTTAAAAAAAAAAAATTATAAGTCGTATGACGTTGTCGTGTTGTGGGACAAGTACACGTAATATTTATCAGTATCGATTAATTCAAAGTTTTATCTCGGTTCATCATTATCATCATGACCCGCCCCCAGAAGGGAGGGGTTTTCTCAGTTAGCATATAACCAAATCATGAAACACATAACGTGTTGATTTGGTATGTAAGTCGTCTAAAATGGTGGCTTTACGTACATAATATGTACAATTTAATCTGTCGTAATACATAATATGTACAATTTGTATAATTAATTAATTAAAAATTAATCTGTATAACAATAAGTAAACCCTGTTTGTCTTTGCAAGATCAAAATCGTAGCAATAAATGTACGAACACAGGAGTGATGGCTGATCGGTGGCCAGCCAAAGACTATTGATATTGAATTGATCTTGTAAAGAAAAACGGGATATAGGTACTAAGGTAGGTTCAGGTAATAAAGCCTGTCAGGTAATAATGCCTGGCGGGTAATATAGGCCTTATTACCCCGAAATAAAAATCCAATTTAAAATTGTTTGAGTCACTCAAGGACACAAATTAATATAATTTTATTTTAGTTTACAGCAAAAGCTACCATTTTTTGTTTTTATTTGCTACGGTCGGCCTAGAAAGTGGTTTACCAGTTTTGACAAATCTTCCTATGCAATCAAAATAACACCAAGGTTGAACATTTCTAATAATGAAAGAGATGCACAATCATGACGTATTTTTTATTATCTGAGATGCCTAACATCTGAAGTCATGGGTTAAAGGTGTTATTTTGACCTTTATTTTCAATGCAATAAGCTAAGATTTTCAACAAATATAGCCATTGTCTTTTTTTCATCTTTTAGTGAGGACTCCATTATGTTCTTGTTTTTAGGTGAAAACCTCTTTTTAACTGAAAAAAGAAAATATCACTGACAATTATCAAGATTTAGAGAGAGATTATATGTAGAAATGTAAAAAAATGGATTTCATTGTTATTTCTCGAATTTGCAAATACTTCGCAATTTATCAATAGCCGAAACAGCGAGTATAATTGCACTACATAACAATGGCCTCATATTAGTGAGATTTTTAAATGTGTCGGTAAGTTTTATTAAGTTCACCGTGCCTTAGTATAAATATTATACATATATAAGCATTTATTTAGTTAATCTTTAATTTTAGATACAAGTTGTTCGTCGTTGGATTACACGTGATAGCGGAGAAGGAAATTTAAATGATCTTCGTCGAAGCGGCCGCGCCTGCGACGCGTATAAGAAAATAGTGGTTTCACACCTCAGTTCACACCGACGGTACATTTTGACGAAATGTTTGATGTTTACTTGGGTTTGCATTACAGGCATTATGCAAAAAAAATACATATGACTGACGCTCATAAAATTGCTTGACTGAATTTTGCTAGAGAACACTTGAATTTCGATTGGAATAACACTGATATCTGTGTCCAACCGCTACGAAAGAACGAAGGAAGCTCTGAAAGTGCACTGTAATGAGATATGGGAGGAAACCCGCGGATCTGATGTCTGTTTAAGGCTTGTGGGTTCAATGGGTGACCGTCTCCAAGCTGTCATAGACGCAAATGGCGGTTACACGAGCTATTAATTGACTATTTTAGATTTTTGCATTTTTTTAATTGAAGGTTTCTGTTAAATTTCTTCCATTTACCAGCAACTAGTTTGTTCGCAATTTTAATAAGTTATGTTATTTATTAATTGTATTATATTGCTTTATTGTATTTAATATACACACATCAAAAGTGTCTAGGGATCAAGCATTTTTGGGCAAAAAAATGGGCAGAAGAACAATGGCGTTTCGTGTGCTTTTCTGATGAGTCTCGTTTTGGTATGAGACCGGATACAAGACGTATACGACACTGGAGAACCCCTGGACGCCAACAGCGATTAAAATCCTGCCAGGAAGTCCATCCTTATAGTGGTGGAACCATCATGGTATGGGCGGGTATTTGGATCGGCGGAAGAACTGAGTTGATTTGGATCAGAGGCAACCTCAACGCTCAAATTTATGCTGAGACGATTGTATCAGACGTCATCGTTCCTCTACAAGTGCAAATCGGTCCCTTATTTCAGTTAATGCATGATAATGCACGACCGCACACCGCAAGAGTTGTAAGACAGACTCTCGCCGCAGCTAACATCAATGTCCTGCCCTGGCCTGCTCAGTCGCCAGACTTGAACCCGATTGAGCATGCATGGGATATGCTACAGAGAAGAGCTCTGCCGAATATGGAGGGTATCCAGTCGCAAGAAGACCTTTTTTTGTTGTTGCAACGAACATGGGCGGCCATTCCACAGCGTGATTTGGATGAACTCATTTTGAGTATGCCAAACCGATGTTCTTGTGTTGTTAGTGTTCGCGGTAGAAACACGGATTATTAATTGTTTAAGTTACCCAATAAAATTTTAAAGAAAACTGTTATTTCAGTCTTTTTTTCGAACTTTTGTGTTAGTGGTTCAAATGTCAAAAATCCCTTTATTAGGAAAATGGCAAATTTCTTTATTAATGCAAAGGTGACTTGGTTTATCGTTACTGTGACAAACGAAAACACTTTATTTGATGAATCCTTAAAGAAAATTTTAATTAATATCAATCAGGAGAAAAGTTATTGCAAAAATATATGTTGATCCCTAGACACTTTTGATGTGTGTAGTTATGTATACCTAATTGTATTTTTATTTTATTACGGATAAAGTTGTTTTTGGAAAGAGTTACTCTTCTTTTACTCTTATCCCTATTAATACATACTTCAGTATTATAAATGTGAAAGTGTGTTAGGTTGTTTGTCCACCTTTCACGACTGAACCACTTTACCGATTTTGATGAAATTTGGTTTAAATATTGTTTGAACTTCGGAGAAGGACATTGCTTACCTTTTGGTGCTATAACCGACATTCATATGGGTGAAGCTGCGGGCGAAAGCTAGTTATTATATACCTAAGTGCGAAAAAAAATCAAAATGCTACCTACTATACCTATACTACCTTTTTACAATAGAAATGAAGAGCACTATTTGCAAGAAAATTAGGATTATTTCAATCTAACCTCTTGATATAAGCTAAGCTGATAAATAGAAATGTATGACGAAATTTGGCTCAAAATTCGCCTTGCACCGTATAATCAATTTTTAGAGAAATGTGAGGGTTACCTATCAGCAGATGCTACAATTTAAACGTGATTTAAACTAGGAACACAAGGCAAAGTGTTGACGTTTCTATAATAAATGATAAAGAGAGCAGTATGAATAACTGCAAGGGAAAATCAACCTTGTTGTTTTATAATATGCATATGAACTTCAACCGTAGGGTGGTAAACCATATTTTTGGCCGACCGCACTAATTGTTCTATTGGTGTACTTAACATTAAAATTAGTGGATGTTGATATAATAGTTCTTATTTTATTTCAAATCTCCCTTAGCTAGGCCTCATTACCCCAACCTAACCTTAGTTTTGATTCAAAGTATTGGTGACTTTTTTTCAGAAGCAGTGTTTTCTACAACAGAACGGGGTGGTCGTATCATGATAACAGATGGCTTCAGGTATTGTAGACAGTACGAGATAGGGTGTCGCAGCCGATGGTTGTGCAGGGGGAGACGTGGCTGCCCCGTCGTCGCATGCACCGTCAATGACCAGATCATCTACATTAAAGGGCTACACAACCACAAACCTGGCTATAAAATAAATTGAGATTAATTTATGTATTTTATATTACTTAAAAGGAAAAGAAGAACTTTTTAGTTTTATTATCTTGCCAGCAAATTAGGTTTGGCTACACCATCGATATACTATACCAACTAGATTTGCTGTCACGACCGGAAAAGTGGTCACGAAAATAAGAGCTACGGAGACGGCTGTCGCTCAATTGTCTGCAATTATTATTGAACCTTATTTTATAGTATGTAAGTTATCTTTTTATATGAACATATTATTGTTTTGCGTGTACGTGTATAGTTGTAACCGCGACCACATTTTCGATGTCATTTTGTTCGTGACAGCTAATCTAGTTGGTATAGTATATCGATGGGCTACACAAAGTCTTCGCAGATAGGGATTTTTACTGCGTACATTTTTTAAATTTTGATTAAAGAATATCCTTCACGTAAAATAAAAGGATTTTCTTTGCCGTGAAAATGAAATTCCTATATAAGAATTCTAATATTATTGGCCCAATTAGAAATGTCCATGCTCGTGACAATCCCATCATATCGTTTAGTTTAAACACAGTATGTGTTGTAGTGTTTTTATTTTTTTAATTGTGTAAAGTATATTTTTTGTATGTTTAATTTTTTACTGTATGTGTGATGTACGACTACTTTTCGCTCTGAATAAATAAATAAAAACTGCTTCGCTTCATTTCCTTCATTCGGCCTGTGCCCAATAGTGTTAAAAAAAAGAAAAAAATATGTATTAAAATGTTTTTTTTTTCTTTTATTTACAGAATTGTATCAACATTACACCGTTGTTAAAAACCGTGTGGGAGGTGATATGTTATTCTACGATGGTCATCTTTATACAATCAAGAGACGGAACAAAAACGGCTCATTAGTCTGGAGATGTAAAAAGAGATGCTGTCCGGGCAACATACATTTGAAAAATAAATTCGTGTCAAAACAACGCGAGCATACCTGCGATGCGGAAACTGTCAATTGTTTTGTTTTAAAATAACACTAATTATTATTCTGCGAAGCGGAAACCGTTGTTTCGTTATAAAATAACATTAATTATCAATATTATTTTTTTTAAAGTTGGCCCTCTCTGCTCTCGGCGTATCATGCTCGCAAAATGTCACTTTCGCAAAATGTAATTTCCATAAATTGTCGCGTTCTCGTAGTAATTTTCATGTCGAAACGCCTCCACAATAGGTTTTGCGATATTATTTTTCGAAAAGTTTGCCCCTCTTCGAGTATCATGCTCGCAAAATGTTACTTTCGAAAAATGTCACTTTCACCAAATGTCATTTCCGTAAATTGTCACGTTCTGGTTAGTTGGTTCTGATATTTTGACAAAGTGATTTTTTATAGTTGTGACAATTTGCGTGTATGGCCAATAAAGTTGACGATATGTGTGTGCACCCGAAGTTGATAGCCGAACGCCAATGGTGGGTTAATCTAATGGCGGTGTGATAGTTTTATTTTTGTATTACTAAAATATTATAATATCTTTATTGTTAAGACGTTGCTACGTTTTCTATGAAAACATAAATGCTGTAAAAGAAACATGTAGGTAGCCATAAGGTTTCCTACAGGTGATTATGCGTATTCAATTATATTTTCGTTACTTTCTTATGTGTTGATTTTATTTAAAAGAATTTTAAGTATTTTTTAAGTTTATGCATCGGTATAATATTAAAACTAGAATAGATTACGGTCCAAAAAGTGGTAGACAGAAATAGCGCCCTTGTGTCGCTACGTCTTTACAAGCCACAGCCTGACAAAATTATTTTTGCCGATAGAAGTTTCGCTACTGTCTATATGAAACTGTTAAACTACTCGTCATTAACCATCGATATAATATATACACTAGATTTGGTGTCACGGTTCAAAAAGTGGTAGTGAGAAATAGCGCCCTTGTGTCGCTATTTCTTTACAAGCCACATCCTGACAAATTTATTTTTGCCGATAGGAGTGTCGCTACTGTCTATATGAAACTGTCAAACTACAAGTCATTATCATTATAAAATCGTTAGTTCACGTTTCCGCCACCAGCACAGATAAGTTTGCAACCTCCGCGGCCACATTTTAGATGTCATTTTGATTATTTAGTTTATATATTATATCGATGTGTTTATGTATAGGTACCATGGTTATAATTAGCAATCATTGCACATAGCAATTGAGAATTTTAATGATATACGTTATTATTGACATCAGGTACTAAGGAATGGTTGTTCTTTACCAGGTCCGCAGCTGATACGAACCAGCAGAGGTGCCCAGATAGTGGTTATACAAGGTTACCGGTTCTCGAGGCACCGGTCTTCTGGTGGAAAGACCAGGTGGCGGTGCGCGACACACAGCAACGTCCGCTGCTCAGCAGTCATGTACACTTATAACAGTGAGATCATCAAGTGCAATAACCAACACAATCATCCAAAAAGCGGAAATTGAGGTTGAAGGCGTTCTTGCAGTGAGTATGGTTCCAATGGTTCATTGTTGGGTCAGTGTGCCGTCCGCTGGGACCTGCGATACTGTAGCCTCCACCTCTCTTAATCTGGCTAATGAGCGGGCCAGCAATAGCTCTACAATCACGGGGTCATTGAAGCACAGGCTATCCTGGGTGCTGCTATCGGAGATGGGCTGCCGTCGAAGTGATGTATACAATATAGATAGATATACCTACATACCGACACTGATAAAAACATAATTATTAGTGTTTTTTCTATAGGCGGAATCTGCATTTAATCAGCAGGTTGGCCTGATGGTCATCATCATCAACAGTCAAAAGACGTCCACTGCTGAACAAAGGCCTCTCCCTTAGTGGTTGGCCACAGTGAACGCGCGGTGACTTGACCCTACCGCGGGCGCGGCGGCGGGCGCGCCGGGTGGCCACAGTGACGCGCGGGCTGTTGTGGCGATAACACTTATTGCAGGTGTCGCAAACCTTTTATGAGGATTCTGTATTTTTTACTGGATAGGCCAATCCTGAGATGGGAGGCGTTGATCATAAGAGATGGTGTGCTGGGTGCGCACGAAATAACTAAAAACAGTTAAATGAATGGAGATTTAAAAAAATAAAATATTAAGAATTGCAATTGTAGTCAAAAAAGTTTATTTTATTTATTAAGGAACATCAACAATATACATATTATACACTTACAATTTCAAATGTCCAAAAAAACCTTTTTTATACATGTATTTAAAGTTATTTAATAATAAAAAAATACTTAATACGAGCGACAAGACCGAAATGGTTTGATACCCCGCCAGCCGCGCGATCGGTCGCTTGTTGACTAGGCCCGCAGTGTGGCCAGAACGAGCGGATAGGAACGTTTGAAAAGTACGCCCGCTAACTCGCTCAAGCCGGTCGCGCTAGGCTCCCGCCTCCGCTCGTTCTGGCCACACTACGGGCCTAGTCAACAAGCGACCGATCGCGCGGCTGGCGGGGGTATCAAACCATTTCGGTCTTGTCGCTCGTTTTAAGTATTTTTTTATTATTAAATAACTTTAAATACATGTATAAAAAAGGTTTTTTTGGACATTTGAAATTGTAAGTGTATAATATGTATATTGTCGATGTTCCTTAATAAATAAAATATACTTTTTTGACTACAATTTCAATTCTTAATATATATTTTTTTTAATCTCCATTCATTTAACTGTATTTAGTTATTTCGTGCGCACCCAGCACACCATCTCTTATGATCAACGCCTCCCATCTCAGGATTGGCCTATCCAGTAAAAAATACAGAATCCTCATAAAAGGTTTGCGACACCTGCAATAAGTGTTATCGCCACAACAGCCCGCGCGTCACTGTGGCCACCCTGCGCGCCCGCCGCCGCGCCCGCGCTAGGCTCAAGTCACCGCGCGTTCACTGTGGCCAACCACTAAGTCACTTCAGTGTGGCCGCAAGCGGCGGTTTCATATGTTTGATATTTCACGCCCGCCGCCGCCGCCGCGCTAGGCCTGCAGTGTGGCCGACCACTTAGAAGGGAAGGGTAGGCATTATCCCACGCTTGGTAGGCGTCTTGGAGATCCCAGTAAAGGTGGTAATCCAATATTAGAAAGACGCTGCTGCCCGTCTTCTTGTTTTCCCTTAGTCGCCTCTTGTGACACCCAACGGGAGAAGATGGGTGGGTACTATTATTACGAACGTAACATCACGTGACTTTAAATATGATTTCAAGAAAAGTGAAAGAAAAGTTTCCCTCCCAACTACATTACAGATTTTTAGGAACTGAAATAGTCGAAAGGTCTTTAATGGGTGAGGTTAAAGGCAGTGATCTTTCATCCTCTAGTTTTTGTCAGGAAACTTACATGCCTTATTGAAAACTTTAAACCTAAAGTTTCTAACGTGGTTTCCTTGAAATATAGAAGTTCTAGTGAAAAACCAAAATATTTTTTTTTACATTCTGTAAAAATGTAGTGTCACTTTATATTTCAAACTAGCTGACCCACGCAGCTACGCATGCGCTATTTTTACGTTAACTAAACTTTTAATAACAGACATTCGCATCGAATACATAACCTTCCTTTTTTATAGTCGGTTAAAAACTGGGACCCACTTTTTACTTGCTCTCCGAAGCACGGACCCGTTTAGTTCAAATGGCGTTAAACGGACACCCATCTATTTAATGACCTTACCTAACGTTGCTTAACCCGATCGATTACAAAACCTTGATAACAACTCTCTATGAGTATTCCCTTACTAATATTTATTATATTAAAGAAGAAAAATTGATATAATCGGACCAAGCGTATACCGTTGGGTATACCAAGTACCCATTTTGACTTTAATCCCCTCTCCCAAAAGAACCGTGCTAGATTACGGGATAAAAAGTATCCTATGTCCTACCTCGTAGTAAGATCTCAAATCATGCCCAGTTTCATTTGAATGCATTCAGTAGTTTCGGCGTGATGCGCAGCCGTGATACAGACAGACAGACAGACAAAAATTAAAAAAATTACATTTTCGGCCTCAGTATCGGTTATAGAATGCCCTCCAAATATAATTTTCAAAATATCTTCAATGTACAGAATTGGACCTGTTACAGTTTTATTACAAGTATAGATGATTCCATTATTTGTTGTGTAAATTTGGTGTTTCCTGATATAAATATAAAAATGCTTTTTGTCTGTTTTTAGTCTTGCAACGGTGGTCACGTCCGAAGATCAGTAGTCTACTAAGGTATCCTTAGATAAGCATTTAAATATGGATATAACACAATTGTGAATATTATGTATCATCGTGAATAAACTACCTAAATATTAAATAACTTTCTTCTTTTATTTAAATTTTAATGATAAAGCATATTAAAAATACATCCTTAGTTTTATTTTTGTCTATTATAACATTGGCACTGTCATATTGATGATCAATAAGAAGTAGGTACCTACCTAAATAATCAGTATGCGACAAAAAAAAAAAAATTACGAGATTTAAACTTAAACTTTACCCTCCTTATCACAGTTGGTCTCAAAAATAATATATTCTATACAAGATTATAGTTAATTAAATGCTTACCGTGAGGTTTCTAAGCATTGAAGCGTTGGGTCTGACGAAATTGTTAGCCAAACTTTTTTAATTGTAAGCCAACGTATTAACACAACTAAATACATCCAAATGGACTTACTAAGGTAGGCGGCGGCGACCCACCAATAGGAGCTGTCGTCTCGAACAGTAAGCTCAAGCATTGATAAATGCCTGTAAGCTTCGTACAGTTCCGATCTAAGACTTTATCTACCAGCGTTTATTGTGATGGTTCGGCGCCGCCTATTTTACTTAAAAGAACCTAATGAGATACTGGCAGAACACGCCAGGTCAACGACTTATACGACCTCAACACACAGACATTCCATCATTTGAGGCAAGCTTTATTCGATTTTATGTACATCCTATGTAGGTTTATTTTTGTAATAAGTTTAGTTAGAAGTAATACATAGTACAGTTGACGTATTACCAAGTTGGACGACTTGGTAGTACGTTGTCTGTAAGGAAAGCGAGACTAGTGCGACGATGACGGCGAACACGTAATACAATGCACGCTAATTTCTAAGAAAGTGTTCCCGACGTCCAAATGAGTGCGCAATGTATCACACTATCTTGCCATATCGGTCGCACTGTTCTCAACATTAATCCAGGAACCGTCCTCGGTCCTACGTCCACCATTCTTCTCAATAACGAAAGCTTTTCTTTCCAGTTCCTGTGTTCACGTTATCCAGCAGGGGTACCACAATTGTGGTATACGGTGGTTACATATATAACCACCACCACCGCCATACGTCAGGAAGAGCTCGCTGGCGGTGTGCCTCGTACACCAAGCTGAAGTGTTCAGCATATGTTTACTCGTACGAGGACCGAGTCGGGGTAACCTTCCATGGCCAGCATAATCACCCGCCGAGCGAGGATAATGTGATCGAAATGAGAAAGGAGCCAGGTAACTAGCTTATTCGTATTTTTTGTCCTCATGCGCCCAAGTATTTTTTTTTTTTGTCTTTTTATGTAGGCATGAATACTTCGGGGTTTCATGTTGTAAAGTTTAGCCAATCCGCAAGATCTTCTAGGGGTTATTGCCTCGTCCATTGAGTACGGCGGAGAAGTTGCAACCCCCGCCCCGTGAGTACCGTGACAGGTTCCCGGGGGGTTATCATGCGCTCTCCGGCATTGGGCTCAAGGGCAAAACACAAAGAAGTTCCTGATGCAAATCCTACCAAAGACCCCAGGTCTTACAGGTTCATGATGAAAAAGGCATAATTGCCCAGTGCGTATGTTATTACCGAGAACCCTTTGTTCTCGTTAACTGATATTGGCCAAAAATCCTTATTTAGTATACCAATCATTTTATGTTTCTACCATGATATTTGGCAGCGTCATACAGTGTCCTAATAGACGCGATCACGCGATCATCGCAAGTTCGACGAAATCTCAAACATATGGACGTCGAACGAGTGTCCTAACCGGCTGTCGCGCGATGCTTGATCTTGCGAAGATCGCGTGATCGCGTTTAGTTAGGACATCGCCATACGCCTTTTCAAATGACAGATATGTTAAAATATTTTAGATTATTTCAAATATTAATATTGGCATATACTTTCAATCTTAGAATAATAACGCCTAGAACGATAGTTTCATACGAAAAAACTGTCTCGTTTGAGGCACAATATCATTGATGTAGGCGTAAGTCGCGCGTATTGACGCTCTGCGACACGCACACAAGTGAGAAAATAATGTTGTTAGGGGAATCAGATTTTCCCCAAAATTAGGGAAAATGGAATTGCTTCTTACTGAGGTCATTATTTAATTTTTAGAATAAAATTACTATTATTGCTGACAGTGATGAATTACTTTTTAATTTAAAAGATCTGAAATAACAAATCTACGATCTAAAAATCTTGTGTCACTGTTTTTGTGGTCGCACTCCTCCGAAACGGCTCGACCGATATTTATGATTTTTTTTATGTATACTTGTTAGGTGTGAGAATAGGTCGTAAAGTATATTTCATATCACTAGGTTAAGCAACGTTAGACAAGGTCATTACATGGATGGGTGACCGTTTATTGCCATTCGAAAACGTAAGCGTGCGCGGATCATCTAGTACTTAAATAAATCTTTTCTTAATAAGCAAATTTAGGGTGGCAATTTTCCTTTTATTGGCAACATTTCATATAATGTCGTCTGTTGAAATTTAAAATTATTGTTTTCACTTTGGCGATTGTTTTACGTTAAAATATTAGATTAAACGTAATGCTTGCAAGTGAAATGTTATGTTACAATGTTTCTTAAGTTTTTCCAATGTACTATGATTTCCATTTATTGCACAAACCATCATTTTAAAATAAAATATCGAGAGCTGCTAGCCCTACGACTCGACTATAAGCACTGACGCGGGCTGTTCGCTACTGAGCCATTCTGGCTCGGTTTTACTTGCCTCACTGTGCGTACATGTTCACGGTTTCTATGCGTTATTATTCTAAGCTTTCAATCATATCCAATCATGATGGATTGACTTAGTTTCTTCTAGCACATGCCCATATAATTAACTTGGTATTGCTTCATTACCCTCTGAGAATCGGAGCTTCGGAGCCTTTTACTAATGTTATCTCCCTTTTGCAGAAGTATCAATATTGAAGTCTGTCAGAGGAAATGAGAATCTCATGATCGATGGCTTCAGATTCTCCAAGCAGTACGAAATCAGCGGCAAAACTCGTTGGCGATGTGTGGCCCATAGTCACAAAAAGTGTCCAGCTTATGCATTCAGCTATGGCCACGCTCTCCTAACTTGTCGGAACGAACATACACACGAACCTAGAGAAATAAAACCGACAAAGGACGAATAATTACCTAAACAGATACTTATAATATAAACTTAAATGCAATTTATATGATACTTATACTACACATTGATACACAATACCTATTTTTATGTTGTATTTAGTGTAAACGTCATAGTTTTAAGTAATAGGGACAAGTGGATAATAATAATAGCTATATTTTGATTTAAGTACCTACTGGAACGCTCTTAGCCAATAATAATATTCTGCGACAATTCCAAACTAGGCCGAGCCTGTAGTACTACAGAAACCAGATAACTGATGGGTACTAATACTTAAATACTTTTTTTCTAAATACATACTTAAATAGATAAATAACACCCAGACACTTGGTGAGAATCGAACCCACGACCTATTGGGCACCAGCCAGGCAGTGGCGTGCACAGAGGGTAGGCAAATAAACTTATTTGGTTTGTTTAACCTACTATAAGTATATTAGTGTACCATTTTAATTTCCCATATGTTAGCAAATTCTATAGACATATTAATTTGCATTTAAAAACTGTAATAAGGTTATACAGTGGCTCCGTACACACAAAAAGACTTTGCCTACCCTACGATTTCTCTAAATAATCATAAGTTAAAAATATTTTGTACTGACATGGTATTAACGTGATGTTTTTAAATGTGAATAGATAGACCTGTAATGTAACTAACATTACAGGATATTTGTGGTGGCACACTAACAAACAGCTTAGAATACAGATAACTCGCAGATATTTATGCCTACTTTCAGTGCACGCCACTGCAGCCAGGGTGTCTAACCACTAGACTAACAGGCCCGTCAAATTAATAACCACACAATCATATTAATCACTGTTCGATAAACTGTCAGTAAGTTAAGCAACGTCGGGTAAGGTCAGTCATTAGATGGGTGATCGTTAAATGGCATTTGAACTGATCGTCTCCAGGCTTTGGACGTAAAAAGTCGGTCCAAGTTGTGGTTATCCAAACAGCAATCTTTAGTAATAATGACTCGATGTTTTTTGAATTCAGGGGAATTCCCGACTATGGATCGAAATAACTAACTACCAATCAGTGTGACCATCGCATTCCCTAAAATGGTAGAATTTTGCTAAGTATATGGTACATAAAAATTGGGTTCAAAGCTAAAGCTAAAATATCCTAATCTATAAATGTTATGTCTATTATGCAATTTTATTAGTCTCTGTTTAAAAAAATAACTTGCTTACATAAACATTACGAGTTTTCAAGGGTCTTTAATTTGTAACAGATTATAGATGTTTAATGCATAACTCTGGTAATTATTTATCAATATTACTTTGCTAATATCATGTTTTGACTCACGGGTTTGCTAATATCGCTCTGATTATTTTTGATTAGAAAGATCAATCTACCGAAAAAGTCCCATATAATTTTTATTATGTCCGGACTCGTATGTTGTTCCTCAAAAGATGAATGACGCAGTTGGATGAGAAAATCGTAAAAAAGTCTTCGACTGCAAATAATGATTCCGATTTTTTCCGATTACGATGATTTCTTTTAGAAACTGGACTGTAACAATTTATGTAGAGCTATCAAATTAGCAAAAAATATACTTTTATTTAACGTTCGCTTGATGGTTAGCGACATGCCTGCCTATAGACAGCTGCATTGAACTGCCGCTTGTCACCCAAGACATTAGTTATTAAGTCTCTAGTGTCCGGTAATTTCAACAAATGATATTGTTCTTACTTTGCCCTTCACACCGAAACAGTAATGTTTACACACTGCTACTTGTCGGCAGAATTCATTTTTGTGTCCCTTGAATTCGGGTAGAATTTTGAATGTTTATATGGCAACATTACACTTACTTGCATTTCAAGTGCCACGTGAATTCCATCCTCCGAGGACGGCCTATAACTTGTGAGCCTTAAAAGGGATTATTGCACCCAGAACAGTGAAAACCATAATGTAATTTTGTGAAATTGATATGTGTATGGAGCAAATATTCTTATCAAACTTGAGTTAGGAAACTCAAGTAATTTAAAACATCAAGAGGTATGTTTTTGTGCAATACGTTTTTTTTTTGCTCTGTATAGTATGTAAACATTACTAAGTATATAACTACATTACTGTATGACCCGTGGGGTGTCCGGGTAAGAATAGCACCCTCCCATCTCCTCCCGTTGGGTGTTCGTAAGAGGGGACTAAGGGAAAACAAAAAAACGCGTCGCAGCGTATTTCTATTGGATTACCACACCTATACTGCGATCCCCAAGTCGCCTGCCAAACGTGGGGATTATGGCAACCCCTCCCTTATAATAATAATAATAAATGTTTGCGATTTCCAGTCCGTACTGGTTCATATAATGTACTGGTAGTACTGGTTCACATAATGTGAACCAATAATAATAAATCTTTTATTGAAACAAAAAGACACACATACATCATACATACATATTATACATACATTTTATTGTAACCCAAGAAGGATAAGAGATTTGTGTATAAGAGGGAGGCCTTTGTTCAACAGTGGACCTCATACGGTTGTTGATGACGATGATGATGGCATTACTGTTTTCGGTAAAAAGTGTTCTTGCCCAATATTTTTAATAATTAAGCAGGTTCGATTGTCTTAATGATTCAAGATTATCTAGTTGCACAAATAAAAGCACACCATTCGATTCGGATTACGGATTTTTATTGTTTTTTTTTTTTAATAATAATTTTACATCATAGACAAAATCAATAGATAAAGATTAATCGACTTATCGATAAATCTACTAATACCATAGTTATTCGATATTTTTAACACCCTCCACACCAAGAAACAGAATTTAATTTACTAATTATATTAGGGTTAATTAGTTATACGTACCTATTGCTTCACGACATATAAGTATAGGTAACTTAAGTTTTAATACAAATCAAATCTGTGAAAGGATAACTTAAATCCATGTACTTGAACCACATAAATTAAGTGTGCATTAAACATTCAGAAAACAATATCATCTCAGGAAAAAAATTGAAATGTAAAAAGAAATGAAATTTCTATGTAAATAAAAGAAATTGAACTTAAGACTCTATATAAACTAAATATCCGCACCTACTTATGTACATGTAATCTGAGCATACAATTAATTTTTATGTAAAAGAAATAGAACGTTAAGTTCCTTACAAACTAAAAATAATAAGTACCTATGTACCTAAGTACTTGTAATGTAAACAAAAAAAATAATTTCTATGTGAAATAAATTGATAGGTACATACGCACGGCAAACAATTAATTATCGTTTTCTTGTAAACGTCCCATCAATCAATCCGAAAGAAGCAAATTGCTTCATCTTTTATACAGCTACTACTACTACTACTAATATACTAGGTCTGGAATAGTTTGCCTGCGTCGGTTTTCCCGACCGATTGTAATCTAGGTAATTTTTTTTTTTTTTTGGGTGTGATAGACGCTGTTAGCCGCAGATGGCCATTACAGCTTCACCGGGCAATAGGAGGCGAGTGCTTAAAGCGCTCTAGCCTTTACGGCAGAAGTAGCGACGAGCTCAAGGGCACCTCAGGGGTGATGCACGTCGTTGAGGTCGCATACGTACGACCCTTCGGCCTCGCCGGCGAGACCGGTGTCTGATAGCTAGTGTAGCATACGGTTGTCGGGGAGGGGTCGGCGCATCCCGGTCCAATAGGACCGTCATGGGGTCAGGAGGGTCGAGCAGTACGTGCCGTGGTCTGCGGCGCGAGTCAGAAGGACTAGGTATCTTCAAGGCTAGTGTGAATAGGCTTTTAATAGGCTAGTGTGCTTTACCATCCTAGTGTAGAGTATATTAGTACCTGTAGATTATCAGGCCTGTTGGTCTAGTGGTTAGACACCCTGACCGCTACCCAATATGTCGCGGGTTCTATTCCTACCAAGGGCGTGGGTGTTTCAAAAAAAGTATATATGTATGTACTTGTATCAGTTGTCTGGTTACCATAGTACAGGCTCTGTCTAGTTTGGGATCAGATGAACGTGTGTGCATTTTTCTAGGATATTATTATTATGTCACTTACCTACTATCTCTTAAGGCAGTGTTAATTTAATATTATTTACGCGAGAGAAAGAAACGCCGCTATAAACTGTGTATATCTATGTCTCTTTCCCACAGTAACATTACTTAAACACTGACATAGGGGCTAGTAGTAGGGCTAGTACCATCGACATAATATATAAACTAGATAAACATTCACGAACAAAATGACATCTAAAATGTGGTCGCGGAGGTTGCAAACTTATCTGTTCTGGTGGCGGAAACGTGAACTAACGATTTTATAATGATAATAACTTGTAGTTTGACAGTTTCATATAGACAGTAGCGACACTCCTATCGGCAAAAATAAATTTGTCAGGATGTGGCTTGTAAAGAAATAGCGACACAAGGGCGCTATTTCTCGCTACCACTTTTTGAACCGTGACACCAAATCTAGTTTATATATTATATCGATGGCTAGTACTAATATTTTAAGTAATAGTGTTCTTTCTAATAATAGATCGCTGTTTTAATATTTTAGCTTGTCCGTATATTGTAGTTTGTATGCGTATAATATCATTGGTATACGTGCTCCTTTCTGTAGTTGTTAAGCTAATATCGATGACGGCATCGATTACGGTAGTATGCCGGCTTCATTAATTGTTAAAAAAAATATAACACAGTTTAGATATGTAACTGTCGCACTCACAAACGTTAATTAACGTAAATTTTAAAGTATGTCACACAACGAAATTCAAACCGAGAATCTGGTTAATGGCTAGGGCAGTGGCGTGCAGTCCATATAGGCAAAAAGTGTTTGCCTACCCTGTGATTTTCCCAATCAGACATATCAATATAAAGTGTGCATAGTAATATTTCGTTTTCAATTATTTCACCATTGTAAATAAACAAAAGCACGCATAATGTTTGAAATCAATCACCTATGCGCGACGAACTTAACATAAATGCACTGTACTATACCTATCTACTCATAAATATAAAGATATATTTTGCGCGCGGGCCACGCTAAAGACACGATACGGCGTTGCCTCAATTTTCACACATTCAAACAGATTTCTTGCACACAGACTCACACCGATACACGCACCCATAAATAATCTGACATGTCTAATAGAAGAAATATCACGCACACAGACAAAGGACAGAGACACAGAGAGACACTGCCTACCAAAAGTGACATTTCAATATAGTTTAGTCCCGATAGATATTTATGTTACGACATGAATGCTAATTTTACGCACCTAGACATTGCAGCCGCAGATCATTTTGTTAGGCGTTCGGAAGCGAATCACGAGACGCGAGTTCGTATCCTCTTAGAATCGAAGTTTCTTTTTGTAATGTTTTTTAAATTATTTAATAGAATATAAAGCGGTGCGGGTATATAATAAGGAACGAAAAAGAAAAGAGGACGTGTGAGCACGTAGGTCGTGCTTTACGAAAGATAATAATTTAGCTATTATATCTAAAGATATATAGTGCACAAAGGGGGTGAGTTGTATTAATTCAAAACAAACAAGTCGTAATTGCTTTTCCTTTGTCTTCCAGACTAAGGATATGCCCCTTTCTGGATTTGTATAACCAAAAGAGAAAGTTATCTTATATCCTGAGAGACGTAGCTGGCCGGGATTTTGGTTTTGGAAGAGTTCAAACAATAAAAAAACTCTCCTGGCGTCCACACTTATTATAGTTTAATTTATACATGTTGTAGTTTAGCCGTAAACATACATATCTTTCTACTGTTGCGTGTTGTAATGTGTTTTAATCGACTTAGTACGTATCTACAAGACAAGTAACTCACAGTCATATTGATAGGTAGGTATGTTTATTTCTCTTCGACTATCCAAATAGGATTATATTTTTCGATAGTAGGTATGTTTATTTTTTGAACACGGTCTGCGGCATATTAAATTAAAATACATGGCTGCATGGATTTTAATTTAATATACTTACTTACTTCCTACATAATCGTAAGATTCGTTTTAGTTATGGGAGTGAAATAGAATATATTTAGGAATATTTGAGCAATATGCAATAATGAGTCAACAAAAATATAAATAATTCTGTGTTAACGCCATCTATCACTTGTTATAGGCCCAGGCGACGTTTAAAAAAATGCCCATGTCAGTAATTCAGCTCAGTAAGTTAGTAAAGCTCCATCTAACAAAAAAAAATCTTAATGCAGTTTGTCGCCTAGGCCTATAACAAGAGATAGATGGCGTTAACACAGAATTATTTATATTTTTGTTGACTCATTATTGCATAGCAGTGCTCATTTATTCAAAAAAACATCAGTAAGTACAAATAAATAGACTTACTTATGTTACAGTGTCAATACGTACAAACAAAAAGACTGTTACCCTACGACTCTAGAGATCTAAGAAATTTGCTTTTTTTGCCTACCCTGTTCAAAAAGTCTGTGCACGCCACTGGGCTAGGGGGGGAGTAGGTATAATATAATAGTACACTGTTTTGTCTCCATTCATGCTATCCACTTTATTTTTAAACGTGAATATTATTACTAGTCATTGTAAATGGCAGATTTCTCTGTGGATATAAAGTAATTTATGTAACCCCAGAGATTGGCTTAGTTAATCTCAAGAAATGTCAAAACTAATAGTACTTTATCCACTGCTGCGCCTGCGAATACCATGGTATCATTGGCCTAAGGCCAGTACTGCGTTCGCGGATACTATGGTATCAGCAGGCGGTTGTCTACTTTGCGAGGGACATTTCATTTTCTGTAGTTGACCAAAGAGTTTCAATCATGAAAATAGACTCTTATAATATCCTATATTGAAATTACAAATAAAGTGATTAGAATGAATAGTGATGAAAAGTATACCATTTTATTATACTTCACCTACCCATCACCAATTTCACGGTTAAATTTCACTGTATTACAATACTGTACCTAGTTATAAGCCATTTTATAAGTCTTATTCTTTCAACTCAAAGCCGTTCATGATTATACTCGATTATTGAGTACGAGATAATCGATATATCTACTCACTATGCGTGGCGGAAATATAATTATATTAGTTAAAATAATGTAATCGTACTCTTTAATTTCAATTTTTAATATTGAACTATCGAATATGCACTTTTATTTTTTAATTTAATTTTAATTACAGTTTTTAATGACTTATTTTATTGTATGAGAACATAATAATGGCACCATGGTATTTTAGTTATTTTATATCATTTAATTATAAGATATTTTAAGTTGCATAATCAACTATATAATGGAATTTTAATACCTTTTCATGTCTAAAATAACAAAATATAACATTATAATCATTTTGCCTTTTGGGTAAGAGGGATTATAATAATGCACCTATCTATGCAAATATTTCGTTTAGGTCACTAATTATATAACAAACATGTATCATTTAGTTTATAAGAACATTATAATCTTCTATCATTTAAATAATTGTTTCGTTAATGTTAATAATAATAAGTATATAATTTGTGTATGATGGTATGGAATTAAGTGGTATTTTTTATCTATTTCAGGTACAGTCCAACTGCTGTCGTCTTAGCCCGATTGTAGTGAACGCGATATCCTGGGTTCGATTCCTGTATCATGCTAGGGTTTGACTAAATATACCTAGCAGTTTCCCGGAGTTTTAACTCTTTGTTGTAATAGGCAATAAACTTACTCAATAGTCCCCTAAACTTACTCCATACTTTAGGTCACGCGGCGAGTAAGTTTCTTGCGTTAACTCTCTATTTGAGCTCTCCACTAGTGGCGAGTAAGCTTACTACATAGACTTTCTATTTGCTGTGGTGAGAAAGATTACTCCGTTGACTGTCTACTTGTGGAGAGTAAGCTTACTCGATAGACTCTAGTTGAATTCACACGGCGAGTAAGCTTACTCCATAGACTATCTACTTGTGGCGAGTAAGCTTACTCATCGACTCTACATAAGTTCCTGCGGCTAAGCTTACACTTAGTAAAACTGGTAGGAGGCCGCCCTAAGCTGAGACTTACGGTCCACTCAAACATCTTACAAGCACTATCTAATAATTAATTTAATAAATTAAAATTAATACTTTTATCGGACACCTACGGTGACTTTATACTATATAGTTCTCCCTTTACCTTCTCACATCAACTTTGTCCAATCCTATAAGTTGATGTGGAAAGTGTAACCTACACGTCTTGATATGCCAAGGAAGAATATATTATATAGATCATAGAAATATTATTCCTTACGTTAGCTACTAAGCAATCGACTAATAGAAGTGGCACAGCACTCACACGTATTGCAAAATCACACTAATGCATCTATTCTATAAAATAAAAACGAGGTGACACTGTCAATGTTTCTGTGGGTGGTGTGCTACTGATTCAAGTTGTGTTAATTAGCTCACCTTATTCCCGCCACATTCGGATCGCCTATAACCTATCTAACTCTTTTTACATATAATATCATTGATGGTATAGGTTCCTGCATTCATCTAACATTGTTTTCCATTTTAGCGCGGTTCGTGGCTCTCGGAGAACGAAAGAAAAACTACGCAGAGAAAACAGAGATACTCAGGAAGAACACCCAACTAAATATAGAGAAATGGAAATTGAAAATACAGAAAAAAATGGATAGAAATATGTCTAAGTTTCTAAATAATCAGGGTAAAAATGATTCAGATACCGATTAATGGCCAATATCAAAAAGTATACCAATTTGACTTGTCTTTTTACTCGAACGCCCCAGAAAGAGCGAAATGTTTTTCGAGAGTATGTTTACATATAAGTATGTATATTTCTTTGGCACGCCCTACAGCCTAAACGTCAGATTCGTCTCAGTTGTGGGAGTGACAACGGTTATATATTTTTTCAATAAAGTTAGTATGGCGGCCGTTAGTCGCCATTTAGGCCACCTACGCCGACAAATTCCGAGCGATTCAGCAAGGCGCTGTTGTTTTGGACATTTTGTATTGGTTCGAAGTGGTATCGACGCCGATAAACGCTAGTGCATCGGCGCCAGCGACCATTCTACTTGGACGCACCTTTAGTATTTAAGACGTAAAATTTATTAGATAAATAAAGAAATATATTCTTGACTGTACCAAAACAGAGTAACGGTGTCAAAAACTTATAGTTTAAGGAAAATTACTATTACCTATTTGTACTTTAATTATGTAGTTTATAGGCTTCTAAATATATAAAAAGTTATCAAATATTTACCGTCTATTAATTAAATAAATTAGTAAATTAATATGCTAGCCCCAACACATTGAGGTAACAATATGTTCTAACGCGTCTAAGGCCTCTGCCTCGAATTATGCGGGCAGCGGGGCGCCGGCGGCGCTGTTTTCGATAACCGGTCCGTTTGATTTTACGCATAAGATCCTGCCGATCCCGCCCCGCCGCCGCCGCCCCGCTGCCCGCAAAATTCGAGAAAGAGGCCTCACTCTTAATAACGTACTAGAGACTAGAATAGGCTTACAGTCAGCTTCGACATACAAAAAACACTTATTTATTTTATTTCATTTATTTGGTTTACCAACATTTGTTTACACTCATGCAAATGTACATTACAAGATGAATGGTATAGATTCTACGTGTAACAAATACTTACTGGCAAACACCACATGCATAAACAGCAAGTGCCATAAAGAAGACAAGCTATCTATTAAACCAACGGTGACCGTTAGCTAATAAAAGGTAAGCTAATACAAAAAGAAACTAAACAAAAAACGAAAGATTAAATAAAGTAAGTACCTAACTTTAATAAAGAAATAAAAAGAACCGAAAATAGATGAATATTAAAAAAGGCCACTCGATATGCTGCTTCATATAAAACAAGCTAGTCCTGATCTGACAAGTAGTTCAATACTTATTGTCGAACAAACTTTAGAAGTAGCTCTCATAAACTCAGTCGTTTAATTATTCTGTTGTGCGAATGCTTAGTACTGAATCGCGACGCTGTGATCGGTTAAAATACTAATGTTAAGCCAATCAGAGCGCCGCATTGAATGCTAGGTGCAAACATCAAGTGTTATTTTGTGAATACCAGTGCATGTCGCACGGTATTCACAAACAGCAGTCAACGGGTCCTTCTTCTTTTACAAAATTATGACTTCCATCAATTATTGATGATATCACTAGTGTCAGTTAAACAGCAATTGCAAATATATCAATTAATAATGGAGAAAAGAAAAATTGAAACATTTGTTGTGTTGAAAAATTGACAAATCAAAAACGGGTCCTTTGGTGTGCGAATACTTAAGTATCTATTGAATGCTGCGCTGTGATTGGTCCGTCCGTTGAGTGTTGTTTGTGAGTACGGGTGACATATTACTCAGAGTAACCCACAAATTACAACTAACTAATACATATCTAATGAAATCGACCAAACTGCCAGTTGTTTTCCATACATTTGATTCATTTCATTTCACACCAGCGCCTCTAGCGGCAACTATTAAACACTAGTGAAATGTACAAGAGAAACTGACAGTCTAGTGTATTTTGATAACAATCGAAACGCGTACTAGAACCTCTGAAATTGAGCACTGGAACCTCTAAATTTTGTTCGATATAGTCTCCATGTGATTGTGAATCTAACACGTCGTTTACATAAAACCTATAGATTCCGTGGCGCAACAGCATAAAAAATTACCAATATCAGCACTAGACATAAAACAATTCGGATTTTATCATGGTTCAATTCCGAAAACAAAACGCTTTACAGCAAAGTTAACAAGCGATCATAGATAACATCCGAAACTGAATTTCATTAAATTGCGTATTATTCTTACGACATTACAGTTATTAATTGCTTTTCAGTGAACATACACCATGCGCTCACCAACATCGGAAGTAGTATTCGGATGTCGAACTCGGGAAAAGTCGTAAATGTGAACGTGAGACGGACTTGCAAGAACTGCTACAAACAGAAGATATATATAACCACCACAATGGAGTGTACTAGTTGCCCCGGAAACCCGCCCATGTGCTTGAAATGTTTCTTCGAATTGCATTTCTGTTCCACGCATATAAAAATTGAGAAATATTAATTCCTAAAACCACATTCTCTATTTACTAGGTGGTAGGTTCCTTGTGCAAGGATCTGTTCATGTAGGTACCACCGCAGTGTCAGATATTCTGCCGCCAAGCAGCAATGTGTAAACATTGCTGTGTTCCAGTGCGAAGGGCACTGTAGCTGGTGAAATTACCGGAAACAAGAGATTTATTATCCAATTCAATTTAAAAAGATTCGTTTGGCACCTTGGTGGTGTTAAAAAATATAAGGTAGTATGAGGATTTTTTTAATAATGATACTGTAGAACCGCTTCTGTTGCCAGGAAAGTAGGTAGTTCTTCGGACAGAGGATCACAAAAAAACAACACAAAAGTGATGTTTTTAGAGTGTGCAAGGCAAATTCCGTACTAATTTGCCAGGTTTGTAATGTAGCAACAGAAACAAAGCTACACGTGACCCTGTGGGAATAAAATACCACAACAACACAACGTAGTGTTGTACTTTATGTGTACGTGTTAAGAAATTGACACAAAAACCTCAAACTAATAAATTCGATATCGAGTGCAGGGGTCTACTACCGTTTGAGCAATATTATTGTAATCTTATTTTCGCGAGTGAAAGAAGCGGATCTATAAACTGCGTCTCTTTCCGACGTAAAATTAAGATTACTTTAACACTGTCATAAGAGATGGTGGTCGCCCCAGAATTGATTAAGCTCTCAGCGGCCGATGATCCCGATCTGCACCATCTTAACACGCGAATCGCATAAGCGCGATCACGCATCGACCACCGACGGATTGAACTACTTTCTAATATAGGTTGATTTTTAACGATATTTCTATTTGTTTACCATGACGGGTCTAAAAGCGCAAGCGATGAAGTTAGTGTAGTTTTGTGGCGTTTTCCCATCTATTTCTATTTATTTGTGTGTGTATTTTTTTTGGTTTTGTGTTTTTATGTCAGTATTTTAGTTTTTTTCAAATGACTATATTTAGAAAACATATGCACAGAGTTTGTGATAAAAAAAAACTGTGCTCAGAATTTGGGAGGGATAAAATAATCATATTGTATGTCAGTAATATTTGTAAGCGTGTTCCTAAGCAATGGCTACATATTATGCTAGTCAGTAAGTGAGTGAGTAAGTGAGTGAGTATAATGTTCCTTAGCCTTACTTACCCCTGTCTCATCACTAGCGTTAGAATCGCCCCTAAAATATGTGATTAGTATCGCTAAATTTTGATACCACGCTCATGCTTTAGTAGGTGGTAGGTTCCTTGTGCAAGGAACCGTCCAGGTAGGTATCACCGCGGTGTCAAATATTCTGCCGCCAAGCAGCAGTGTGTAAGCATTGCTGTGTTCCGGCGTGAGGGGCACTGTAGCTGGTGAAATTACCGGACACAAAGACTTAATATCTAATGTCTTAAGTGTTGGCAACGCGCTAGTGACTCTTCTGGTGTTGCTAGCGCCTAATGGCTGCGGTGACTGCTTGCCATCAGGCGGGCCGCACGCTTGCTTGCCACCTTGGTAGTATAAAAAGTACGCTCATAGAGAGTCGGCAAAACGCGATGTAGCACAGCATCTATTGCAAAGTATTTCGGAAACACGCGCATTTGACGTTAACATAGATTTCATGTATAGTGTTAAAAAACCCTGAGGTCCAACCACTAAGTTATTCGGTATAGCAAAGCAATTACCCTACCAATGAGATTGGACAAAGTTTTCTGAACCCTCTGTATAAGTTGAAATCAAACTACTTTTACGGATTTAATCGCGGTTTATTTTAGATTTTAATATCCCGACGTTTCGAATGCTTAGCAGCACCCATGGTCACGGAAGGACTGAGATGTTGAACGTCCTTATGTCACAATTATGCCGGTGCACCCTCAGGTCTACTTAGTTATTATTGTTGGTCCGAGCTACGCAGTAAGAGCTTAGGAGTAAGAGTAAGAGGCCGTGCAGTGTCTTACTACGTGCTGCAAAGCATTCGAAACGTCTGGATAGTAAAATCTAAAATAAACCGCGATAAAATCCGTAAAAGTAGTTTGATTTCGATGTGTAATATTCGCGTAAGTAAAAGACAACATTATGTGAACCCTCTGTATAAGCTTTTATTTTAATGGCAGTTCGCTGATGATATAAGTATCGTTGGGGATATGGCCCCTTAAATTTTATATTATATAGATAAGATGCACATTTTAAAAATTCGGCCTTAATTTGGATCTCGTTTTGGAAAAATAGTATTATATTATTCAAAATTGTTAAAATTTGATCTGAAAATTGTCATTTTAAAGTATTTATGTAGGTGTGTCATGTTATTAACCTTTTTTTTGTAGTATAATAAATACGAATATGTTAACTTTTCTAAATTAAATCGCTAATATCCATTTGTGTATCATTGTCATGTGTTCCAACTAAGGTGTAACCGGTGCGGTAATAAAGCCACTTACCCTAAATTAAGCTAAAGCTATGAAAATGGTAAAAAAGCATGTGGCGACTTGCAAGCCAGCTGTCGTTCATCGTGGCCATCGATATAGCGTTCTAAGGGCCTTAGGCCTCATTTACGGAGACGCGAGTCGCGCGTCGCTTGTTGCTGCGCTGCCCTCACCAAATTCAAATGTAGGGCGTTGGATGAGTACGCAGCGGCGGGCACCACCACTCTTCCCGCCTCGCGTCTCTATAAACAACATCGTATATTGCTATAAGTCTGAGTTTACGCGTGCGATGATACGTGCCGCTTCACGCGCCGCCGCTACGTAGACAATAAAAACGTCCGACGCGCCGCGAGACGCCACGCAACACGCGACGCGCGACGCCCCGCGTCTCCGTAAATGAGGCCTTAGGCCTTTTTTCAGCAGTGACCGCCTTCCAATATCCTATCGATCCCAAACTATAAGTAAAAATCATCTATCAAGTCATCGAATACAGCCTCCGAAATGGAGCGATAACTGAAACCCTGACAGACTGTCATTTCTAGTAAAGGTAGATTTCTTATATGTCTTTGTCTATGGAAACGGAAATAAAAGTCATTATAGCTAACGATGGTAACTATTTTAACTTATAGTAAGGGATCGATAGGATATTGGGACCGGCAGTTAGTGAGTAGAAATATCGATTATCTCGCACTCAAATCATAAAATATGTAGATATAAACGGCTCCGAGGGTCCAAACAATTTAATTTTAAAACATGGCTTAATTAGAATTAAGTGTCGTTTGTTAGTGTGGCAGTTAGTGACTATTGTTACCTGTCAGCGTTATTCAGATACACTTGCATTTGCCGTAATTGTACAAAACAATAAATAAAATTGACTGACCCTTCTGACGATTACGTTGTCGCTGGATGTTTCGCGGTGTGGGCCCTAACCGTCCATCGAGTATGGCTCAATTCATACCAAGACGGCAGCGGCCAGCAGCACACTTTCAGTGTGAAAGAATTTTAAACTTTATCTACAATATGTAACAGACCAGTATCGCTTGAAAAATGAGGCGCGCGGACGGCCGCAGGAGGCCGCGAGCGGCTTCGAGCGGCGCCGCGCTTTTCAAGCGATACTGGTCTGTTACGAATTGTAGATAAAGTTTAAAATTCTTTCACACTGAAAGTGCGCTGCCGGCCGCTGCCGTCTTGGTATGAATTGAGCCAATGGCAGCGATTCCGAACTGAACAGCGGCGGGGTTGCGACCCACGTCCACGTGAGCACTGTGACTAGTTGCTTCGTGGGCTATAATCCACCCCCTGGCGGCGGGCTCAAAGGCGAAACACTAAGGGGGTACCTTTTTTGTGGTCGAGGAGGAAACGTTTAAAAGGTTATGTGGGATTTTTACCCTCCAAAACCTCCCTGGTGGCATTTATCCACGTTATGGTAAAACACTGGCCTCTCCGTTCGGACCTTCGCCAGAGTCTCTTCAGCGCCAGACGCTCGCTAAAGCACACCTCAGGGGGAAATAGAAACGCACGCTCCCCACTAAGGGGTACCTGGTGCACTTCCTACAGGAGAGTGCAGATCCTCTTATGTGCCGATGCTATAGCCATGGGTTTCAACATACCCCGGTTGACCACAGAAAAAAAGGTCTTCTTGTTTTACTTACAAAACATTATTCATTCTAGATGTTATATTCACGACGTCTTCCCGCGGCGCCCGCACCATCATATTGGCAGGCTACAGGTTCCTGCGACAAAGGTCTGACGGCCAGAAGACCCGGTGGTATTGCGCGACACATGGGGGGAAACGATG
Source organism: Furcula furcula (assembly GCA_911728495.1). Classification (NCBI taxonomy): domain Eukaryota; kingdom Metazoa; phylum Arthropoda; class Insecta; order Lepidoptera; family Notodontidae; genus Furcula; species Furcula furcula. Next base: position 6,512,230 of record OU452254.1, on the reverse strand, counting down.
CAGAGCGTTCGTCTACACTACGTTGGGCTGCGATGAAATCTTGAAGTATAACAATGAGCACAATCATTCGCCGCCGGTTCTCAATGTTAAACCTGATTATGTTCCATATTTGGGGAGTTTATAGAATAGGGAACATGCAAAATTTTTCTTTTCTAGTATTTAATAAAGACTGGGCTTGTAGTGAAGTATATACAGGTGTGGTTCTGCATTCTTGCCATATTTACGGAGGTTGATATATACCTTTTAAAGAACATAAATCAATCATTAAATGATAAACGTAAAATTATGAATTATTTTTTATGTTTGGTACGAAAACAAATCCCGTGTGCAACCGTTACTATAAAATAACCCCGTCTGGCACCGCTCTTCGCGCAAAGTAAACAAGAGTACGAGCGGAGTTGCCAACCTTGGGACCTATACTGAGCGTTCGAGAGCTCTTATTCTGGTTGAACGTTAATCATGAATCATTAATTATCTTTTAGTTATTAGCCACTGAATTATTAATCTATTTTTAATCAACTAACATAATCCTGAACTGTTAGGTCTACAAATATGGCAAAAATGCAAAACCACAACCTGTATATATATATATATAAGTTTATATTTACTAAGCGGTAGGATCCTTGTGCAAGGAACCGTCCAGGTAGGTACCACCGTAATGTCAGTTATTCTGCCGCCAAGCAGCAGTGCTGTATCAGAATACAGCACTGCTGCTTGGCGGCAGAATCGAGAATTACGCCAGAGCGTAAAGGGTAGTTAGTGGAATTACCAGAGACAAAGATAATACCTAATGTCTTAAGGGTCGGCAACGCGCTAGTGATTTTTCTGGTGTTGCTAGCGTCTATAGGCTGCGGTGACTGCTTACCATCAGGCGGGCCACACGCTTGCAAATTCGCTCTGAAATGCTCATGGACGTGATGTTACGCCACTGCGTAATAAGATAGTACGAGTTGTCATGGCCATTGAGAAGATATTCATGGAGCCGATGGATGGTGACGTCACTTGGTGTTTGAAATTATGTTTCAATTTAGATCAACGAAATATTTAGTAAAAAATATTAATTTTAGCATACTTTCAGTAATGCACTTTTTACAAATACTAGTATTCAATTATAATTTCTTATTATAATTTTCATGTATGTTCCTAATTATTAATCTGATTAATTCTATTATTGTTAATTATCTGGGACCCAAGTCTGCTAATTTACATACGATTCAATTGAGTGGCGATATCGTATCAACTGGACGGTTTGACACATTTGGTAGTTTACTAATTTTATAAGACCAGTGGCTTGTCACTGACGGATTTGAAAGCGAGGGGCGTGTATGTAAATTGGATACTCCCCTGGAGGAGGTACTCTGCAGGCTTAGCATGATGTGCAAATCTTGAAAGACAGGTGTGAGTATGACGTCACTACGACGTAGTATCTCATATTTTTGTATTGAGAATTGACGTTTCGGTGTGGAAAACTACGTCATACTCCACACCGATCTGTCAAGTCGTGGTAGGCCTGCAGAACAGTAGAAGATTTTGTTGGTTGACTGATCTAGTGTAGGAGAATTAGATACGTTATTTATTCGGAATTACTTACTACTTAATATTAGAACTGAGGGCCTAGACAAGATGCAATCGCTTCATAGCGAATCTATTTCTTCATTCGCTAACGGTGTCAATTCCCTACAATTTGTCACGTGATTTTTCGATGACTTATGTCATTCTCATACATTTTTATACTTTCTATTAGCGATAGCGATTGTAGAATGTTACATTGTCTAGGGGGGCTGGTAGCTACACCATTATATTCACTGAGAATAAGTAGCGATATAAAATATGTTTAGTTTTTGTAAGAAAAATCTACTCCAAGTAGATAGGTATACAAATTATTTTTTTAGTGCGATGCGGTTCTTAAAAATAAAGATGCGACTGTTTTGGTTTTACCCACCTTGGTACATAAATATCAAAATAAGTTTACTTGAAAGTGTCCACAACACGCACAATAATTGCCACGCGTGTGATCTCACCTGCCCCCCATCACTGCCGTGTGCATGGTGATAACATTTTCCGTAATTTTGTGGTGAATAATTTAATAAATGCAAAAAAAAAGTATTGTAATATAATCTTTAAACGGTACTGACGTGATAAAAATATTCTCATTGGATAAAAAAATACCCTGTATAATTGTACAGATTTGTGATTTTGATTATCTTATTTAGATCTGATAAATTAAACTCATTAATTAATTTCATTAATTATCTCAGAATAAAACCATTCTCATTCTCTGAAAACTTAAAATGAGGATTAAATTTCGGACTTAACTAATTGTAAGAATGTAATATGTTTAAAATGCTTGGCTGGTCTTTACGTACGGTGTATTAGTTGATTATAATATGTATGTAGATCTCACATTAAATAAATATAAGCATAAAATGTTATTCAGTATTTTGAACTGTAATTTGATGTTTCCCTGACAATTAAACCATCTCGCAGTTACAAACTCGTAATAATAATGTTTTATGTTTGACCTTTATTTTTTTAAATTTACTTAAAATTATTCGATCGTATTAAGTAAATAAATAGAACGTGTGAACTTTTTGTTAGACAATTACTTAACCTTGCTCGTAGAAGGAGGAAGATCGATTTTATTGTCCGCACTTTGCTTGTGGCGGCTTCGTGTGGCGGGTCACCCCCTTCCCTCCAATATGGTTGAGGGGAGTGATGGCTGCTGCTCGAGTCAACTCGTGCGCGGGTGCTGCTTGGGGGGACTGGTCCGACTACTATCCCTTTGGCTTTTTAGTTTGTTGTACTTTGTATTTTTTTATTTTTTTCTGTCTTATTTGATATTTTGAACGGCAAGACACATTGTCGCTCTGATCTAGCTGTAACATGACACACTGTTTAAAAAAAAAAGTGATAAAATGACAAGCCCGCTGAGTTTCTTGCCGGATCTTCTCAGTTCAGGCCGCGTTGTGATCCGGTGGTAGCTACTTTAAAAAAAAAACATGACCTTTCAAAAGTGCTAGCGTTAAGCCTATTTGAAATAAACTATTTTTGAGTTTGAGTTTGAGTTTGAGCAATGATGTCGGATCGGACAGAATACTCCGGGCCTATTTATTTAGACCCGATATCGAATCGGCGTAAAATACTAGGTATACGTATAATGTATCTCTTTAACAGTGGAGACTATCATTAATAAAAAAATGTAATATATAAATGAAAGGAACATGACAAATAAAATGTACCTATTTTATTTGTCATGTTCCTTTCATAAAGATTCCATTTTTATAATTGTTTTATGAAAACCTTTTAAAATCTGTTTGCAAAAAAAGCGAATGTCCATATGTACTCTCGCGGCCACGTACGTGTAGTACCTTTAGGACTATAATCGCTTGCACCAAAATACGTGCTGGCGGGGTAAGGGCACATAACGTTGTTCAAACGGTTTTGATTGAAAACTGGTACACCGTTCGTGTCCGCAATAGTACATACAATCAATTTAGCTTTGCGGTCATTTATTAAGTTAGTTATTTAAAATGTGTGTAACAGCGACATCTGTATTTTAGAAACATACCTAATATAGGTACCGTAAACTAAAAACGAGATGGCGCAACTGTATGATATCTTCATTGTACTCTCGCGGTCACAAGCGGTGGTCATCTTTAAGACGACAATCGCTTGCACGTGCCGCCGGCCCAAAATTCGTGCGAGCGGAGTAAGCGCACGTAACGTCGTTTAAACTATTTTGATTGAAAACTGGCAAACCGTTCGTGTCCGCGATAGTACATTTGCGTTCGGATACCGACCGTAAATATAGTATATCATCTTTGTACCGTAGCGGGGTAGTTGTTTTAGTAGGTGGGGTTGTGGATTAGGTATTTAATATTATGAGAAGCAGATTTATTTCTCAACCTATTAAATATCGTAATATAATTCATGAAATATTACAATTTGGCCAAGACTCGAGTAGACACTTGATACTCTATTTTGTAATATTTTGTATTTAATTAACACTGGTCGAAAATATCAATAAAAAATTGCACCGCTATTTTTAAATTTAGAATAAAAACACTGAATGCTGAATCACGCTATTGAATTTACGCACGAAGTAGATATTTAAAACAGCGTTTTTCGTTCACAGATCGTCCCATGTTCTACACATCAGAGATAGGAGCTAAAATTATGAAGATCCGTGGGTACAGGTACACTCGGCACTCCGTCTGCTCGTCCAGGGTGAAGTGGCTGTGCGCAGACAGCAGAGCGAGGGATTGCCACGCCATAGTCGTCACAATTGGCCATACTATGGTGAATAAACAGAATAAGCACACGCACCCGCCAAGTTAAATTGTTCCTATTTTAGTTTATAGAGACCCGTATTCAGAGAAACGCAATTTTAGTTTACGGTAAATTCATTCCATGCTGTCGTCTGTCCACAGTTCTGAGTTCTAAAGACTCAGACATCATTGGGCGGTTATTAAAGGCTTACTGACGGTTCCAATATCCTATCGATCTCTTGCTATAAGTTAAAATAGTTACCATCGATAGCTATAATGACATATTTCCGTTTCAATAATAACATATTAGCAGCTTACTGTTGGTTGTTCAAATGACAGTCTGTAAGGGTTTTTTTTTAGTTATCGCTCCATTTCGGATATTTATCGCGGGATATTGATGACTTGATAGATAACTTTAACTTATAGTTAGGGATCGATAGGATATTGGGACCGGCAGTTAGACATCATCGCGCGGTTATTACAACAGATACAGTTAATAATTTGGCTTAAGTATTACTTAAAAGTTAATTGTTAGTTAAGTTGTCAAAAGTATCACAACTAACTGCATTGATTGAACTGAACTAGGAACTCTTAAACCCAAACCAAACAGCCTATGTCTACGAAATAAAAAATCTTCTACTTAGTAGCCGTTATGTGATCGACGCAGTAACTAGTCATCAACACAGCCGCACGTCGCTTACCATCAGGCGAATGGGTTGCTTCTCTCGTCAATATGTTGAATAAAGGTTGCATATCGACGGGCCCGTTGGTCTAGTGGTTAGTGACCCTATCTGCTACCCAACAGGTCGTGGGTTCGATTCCCACCAAGTGTCTGGGTGTTTTATCTATGTAAGTATGTATTTACAAAAAAAAGTATATATGTATTAGTATCAGTTGTCTGGTTTCCATAGTACAGGTTCTGCCTAGTTTGGGATCAGATGACCGTGTGTGAATTGTCCCAGGATATGATTATTATTATTATATCTAGCAATTAAACTGCCCCAATATTCTACAAAATTTTCCCAATATCAAGCAATTTTAATTTGCCGGAGAGGTCTTTACTCCGCCCGGTGATAAAGTGCACTTCATTGACTATCATTAAATAATAATAATATACTGGGACTCTCCACACACAGTTATCTCATCCCAAACTAGGCAGAGCCTGAGCTATGGTTTTTTTTATACTACCAAGGTGGCAAGCAAGCATGCGGCCCGTCTGACACCAAAAGAACGTTGCCGACCCTTAAGACATTAAATATTAATTATTTTGTCCGGTGATTTCACCAGTGCCCTTCAGACCGGAACACAGCAATGTTTACACACTGCTGTTTGGCGGCTGAATATCTGACACTGCGGTGGTATCTACCGAGACAGTGTATGGACCTGGTAATCAGACAACTGATGTAAATATACATACGCGGTTTTTTAATAAAATTAGGATAACATCATTATTGGTATAATAATAAAGCCTAATTTCAATTTAACAATAAATTACAAAAAACAATAAATTACTTATTTGTGCAAAATTAGCAATCATCAGCAGCCGAAAAGTCCACTGCTGAAAACAAAGGTCTCTCCCTTAGAAGGGAGGGGTTGCCATAATCTCCACGTTTGGCAGGCGGCTTGATTAAAATTAGCAATGTAATTTGAAAAATAAATATTATTCCGCACGTATTCATTACATGCTCAAAAATTAACCAGTTAGTCATTTGTCATTTTCCATATAAATGGTTTCTGTAATGTTATAACGAACAATATGAGAAATCTTATAAAAAAAGATTTCGGTACGTAGTCCCTTACACCCTGTGGAATAGATACCCAGGGAATCGAACCCACGATCTATTGGGTAGCGGCCAGGGTGTCTAACCTAGCTAGACAGCTATACCAACGGCACTATGAGGCAGTCCCCTAATTTCATATTAAACTGTATGGCAAAGATCTCAGTAATGGTAAGTAAGTAAGACGGGCAGTTTTAATTAATGATTCAAAAATTTCAGCTAAGAGTACGGGTAAAATTATATACATATATGTTATGTTCCTTGATTTGCCTACCCAATGTAATTTAGTGTTATGTATAAAATAAATAAATGTATAATAAAGTAAAGCATAATGCTAGATATGTGTAATTATAGTACTGATTGTTGGCTGAAGACTTTTAACTGTATTTTTGAAACATACGAAAATTCCATTAGTGATCGAACTAATCTCCCTCCGAATCAGAAAGGATATAAGAATATTTTTTGCGCTATTTCACCGAAACAATGTGCGTTATCTTTTGTGTTGCCAGTGATGACATATGGTACATAAGGTACTTTAACAGCTGGCCTTCAGCTCAGAGTCACACAACGAGCTATGGAGAGAGCTATGCTCGGAGTTTCTTTGCGCGACAGAAACCGTTATGAAGTGATTCGCCGCAGAACCAAGATCATCCACATAGCTCTCAGAATCTGCAAGTTGATGTGGCAAAGGGCAGGCCACATTGCTCGAAGAACCAATAGGCTAATATCTTCTTATAGATATCTTCCGTTTGGTCTATAGTTTTTACTGGGCGTTAGTTCGATACAAAACATTAAGAAATATTATGTGGTTGTGGAATTTCAGGTCCAAAAAATACACATTATTTATAAAGTTGATGTTCCAAATGTAACTATCGGCTCGTGATTATACTTTTAAGATCTCACTTATGATGTAATATACTTATACTATGTTCGTTAAATATAAGCTTTTGGACGATTTGATTCAATAAATTAAATTTTAGTTGTGGCTATCTTGTTTATTTTACCTCGCGAGCCAGATGTGCGGTCATTGTGGACATGTCTCGGGGTCGTTCGGGCGCACGATGGCTTGGCTGAGGGTGCGTCGGGATTGAGCCGTCAGCTGTCGGTAAACGGGACGCGCTCAAAGGTGCCTCAGTGTGCGCTGTTCGTCCAGTGTGGACGGTGTTTTTTTGGTTAACGAGCCAGCCTTTAGCGAGGGTAGGAAACTCACATAAATCGGCCTCCACCCACCCCAACGAAGACCTACCCGGTCCTTTTGAAGATTTCCTCCTAATGAGGCCTGATTTAAGGCCGGCCTATCCTGTCCTATTCTGAATAGTGTAATGTCTTGCCCATGGGGTGTCCAGGTAAGAATAGGACCTGCCGATGTCCTCCCGTTGGTTTTCGTACAAGGCGACTATAGGAAATCAAAAAGACGGGTAGCAGCGTCTTTCTATTGGATGATCTACCACTGACGCCCCATATAATGCAATCCCCAAGACGCCTGCCAAGCATGGAGATTATGACCCCCTCTTAAGGGGGTTGGGGAAGAGAAGATCAGAGGACGTCTTTTGGCTAATGATGATGATAGCCTTTGCTCTGAGGATATACTAGTTAGTATCAAAATAACCAATAGAGTAACTACAACACCTTATTTCAGGAAAACCTATAATATTCAAAACTGAAAACGGATACTTGAACCTAAAGCACGGCGGTCATAAATACACGCTGGTGTACTCTAAAGGATCTTTAAGGAAATGGAGATGTACTAAGAGGGCGTACCGAGGATGTAAAGTCACTATAGACACGAAAAATGACTTTGTAGTTCAATTTAAAGAGGAGCATAACCATCCACCGCATTATTATTAATAAACATGTAGTAGTCCATCGATTCAGTGGTTAGAGTCGCTGGCTGTTACTCGAATGGTCATGGGTTTGATTCCCATCCAGGGGTCTTACCATGAACTCTTATAGCAGGGCAGTTTAACACGAAAAGTGACCTGTCTTACAAATTTGTATCATGAGCGCAGTAATTAGAGTGACAATAATATTGTCACGTGACCACTGACCTGTTCGTGTGACGTAATAGCTGGGGCCTGCTAATTAGTGCGCTCATGGTAAGTACACAGGTCACTTCTCGTGTTAAACTGTCTTGCTATAAAAGTACATGGTAAGGCCCCAGGACGTTTGTATTTATCAAAATGTCTGTGTCTTTTAGACTTATATAAGAAATATGTTGTTACAAAAAATAATCTATTAGTTATCTTGTTACCATGGTACAGACTCTGCCAGTTTAGGATCCCGGCTGTGTGGATTATCATCTCAGGATAAGAGTATTGTTTTATAGTTTGTGCTAAACTTGAAATGAGTCATTGCATTAAATTTTATACAGGGTGTCCGGTAAATAATGTATAACCCCGCAGGTACTTGCTGGGGGCACACGGGCCACTCACAAAAAAAAATTGTATTTCATTTACGCGAATACTACATATTGTTCTAAAACTAACGAAAGTAAAACCTAAAATACGTCGCGATATATTCTGTAAGAGTAGTTTTATTAAAAAAGTATATTATTAACAGAAGTATTTTTTTTTTTTTAAGTATGAAATTTGACACTTTTGTTCATATTATCGGGTACTCTATGGCTCCGCAATTAATAATAACGAAAAAAAATCAGTTCGTTATTATTAATTTTGCAGCCGTAGTAGTACAAAATATGTAGTCAGATTTGTCTTAGTTATGGATGTTAGGCTATGTATTTTAAAATAATAAAAATAAATATATATTTTTCACTAAACGATGTGATTTTGTATTTTTCTACTTCCAAAAACATCAATATGGGTATCGAATGACAGGTCTTAACGAAACAAGTAGAAATATATGTATATTATTATGTGTATATATAAATTAAATTAAAACATATATATTAGTGTAAAACATATATATGTTTTATGTATGTGTAATTTAATTTAAGACCATTTTGTTTGTTCGTAGTCGGGATTTTTGTGGCATTATATTATTTATACTTGTTACGGATTTCTTATTGTTATTAAATTCTTTATTTCAAGTATGAAACCGAGCTATAAGCTGCGATTATCTGCGTCTCTTTTCTACGTAAAAATAAGATTAATTTAACTTTGCCATAAGACTTACTAGATGGTAGGTTCCTTGTGCAAGGAACCATCCAGGTAGGTACCACCGCAATGTCAGGTATTCTGCCGCCATGCAGCAGTGTGTAAGCATTGCTGTGTTCCGGCGTGAAGGGCACTGTAGCTGGTGAAATTACCGAACACAAAGACTTTAAATCGAATGTCTTAAGGGTCGGCAACGCGCTAGAGATTCTTCTGGTGTTGCTAGCGGCTATAGGCTGCGGTGACTGCTTACCATCAGGCGGGACGCACGCTTGCTTGCCACCTTGGTAGTATAAAAAAAGAGATGGTGGTGGGATTAGAATTCATAAGTGTTAGTAACAAATTAACAATATATTGATTTGTTAGTAGTTAGCTACAATTGGTATTTACACATATTGTATTAATGAATGGGTCAGTCTCCACCGGCCGCACGGGCTCGCGCGGCAGCCTCACGAGCCAAATGTGCGGTCGGTGTGGACGTGTCTGAGGGTTGTGCGGGCGCACGTTGGCTCGGCTGAGCATGCCTCGGGGTTGAGCCGTCGGCTGTCGGTAAACGGGACGCGCTTAAAGGTGCCTCGGTGTGCGCTGTCCGGTGAAGACGGGGTGTTTTTTTGGCTCGCAAGCTCGACATCAGATATTAGCGCGACTGTCAATTTCATCGCCTGATGGCACGCCCTGCCAGGCTACCGCGCAAGCCCGTGCGGCCGGTGTAGACCGACCCTATAATTGCTTCGAAATTCCAGCAAAAAAAATTGTAGCAACGATTCACAATGCAGCAGTCTAGTTTACCGGCAATCATTGCAAAAATGTTGTTGTTTATGTTCTCAGGTTTGTCTTTAGGATATAAATCCAGTGACATGTCTTGTACTATCGTGGACACGAGCGGGTTTACAAGTTTTCAATCAAAACCGACTTTACGTGCGCTTTCCCCGCCCTCACGTATTTTGGACTGGCTCGTGTAAGCGATTGTTGTCCTAAAGGTGGTACACTGTTTGTGACCGCGATAGTACGTAGTATACGTTAATAACTCAATGACCTACGATAAAAATTGTTAAAACACCTAGTACTACAAGTAATAATAAGATCACATTTTTAAGGTTTATATTTAAGGATTCTACATAATTGGTGCTAACCTCTTACCATCGTCTCCAGAATGTTTTATGTTTTATTAAATATTTCGTGTAAATAACTTCCGAAAATATACTAAAATTGAACAAAGAATGTATTTTATTTCAATCGATGTCCCTGTTATACTTTTAATAAAAAATTCAGTACAGTTTCGCGAATTCTTGATTTGACTAGTATACAACGTGTTACAAAATACCCCGTAAAAAATCAATAAAAAATATTATTATTTTCACTGATGTGCCAAACCCTATTTCAGTAAAATTAAAAAGTAAACAACGCAAAATGTACCTACATTTCTACCAAATTCGCGGAACGACAAGACCTAACCTTACTAGGGTTGACAACATTTTTGTCTTTGAAAATTAATTATATTTTTTACGGTGTATTTTGTAACACGTTGTATACTAGTCAAATCAAGAATTCGCGAAACTGTACTGAATTTTTTATTAAAAGTATAACAGGGACATCGATTGAAATAAAATACATTCTTTGTTCAATTTTAGTATATTTTCGGAAGTTATTTACACGAAATATTTACATAAAATAACATAAAATTTTAAAAATACTTTTTTTCTTCCAAATACTTTATTTTTTTTCTATCCAAACCATTTTATACTTTTTTTTTGTCAAAAAAAGTTGGCCACCCTAGTTGCGGTCCCGCCACCGCGCGCCGTGAGTTACAATTTTTTCGCGAAGGAAACCTTCTAAAGGTCCTCGGGAGCCGTGGTGCTTGACCGGAGAATGTGGGATTCTTAATCACTAAAACCCCCGCGCTCAATAGGACGGGGTTCGCAATCCCGCCGCCGGCGTCCTCGGAGTCGCCACCGTACTCAATGCGCCATGACTTCCTAGCCTAAGATTGATTTGCAAATTTTACATACTACGTGTCAAGGAAGGGTTATATCAAGCCAAAAGGTATAGATTAAAATTGAAAAATATTTATTTTAAATACCTAGCACTTTTGAATTGTCAATTTTAAAAGCTACCACTGGGTCACAACGCGGCCTCAAGGGCGGAGAAGATTCGGCAAGAAACAGCGGGCTTGTATTTTTTTCACAATTAAAAACTAAATTGAAATATTAAATATTATTAAAATAAAACAAACTATAATTGTGCTCTTACTTTTAATAAACTAAACGTACTTACATAGATTTTGATGTTATTTCACAGTCATTTAGAGAAACATACAAGTTAAGAAACTTAAAATGACCGGGCCTAGTCCCAGCAGATCAAAGGCAAATAATCATTTAGTGCCCTCAACTAAACTTAATTGTAAATTGAAATAATTAAAATAATCTCTAAAACTACTTACATAGATTTTGATGGGATTTCACAGTCATTTAGAGAAACATAAAAGTTAAGAAACTTAATATGACCAAGCCAAGTCGCAGCAGATCAAAGATAATGAAATAATCATAAAATCTAGAAATGCCATAATTAGTGCCCTCAACTAAACTTAATTGTTAACTAAAATAATCTCTAAAACTACTCACATAGATTTTGATTTGATTTCACAGTCATTTAGACAAATATACAAGTTTAGAAATTTAAAATGACCGGGCGGGCGAAGTCGTAGCAGATCAAACACAGATAATCATTAAATCTAGATATGCCATAATTAGTGCCCTCAACTAAACTTAATTGTTAATTAAAATAATTACATTCTCCTAAAGAAAATTGGTTACTATTTGGTAAATTTCACGCCTGGCAAACAATGTTACTTTTATAAATGAATAAATGTTTGGGTAATGGATTATTTACGAGTATAACCTAAAACATGATACAAATAAAAACAATTCCGACTTTTGGTCAAACATAAAGGAAAATTACACTTTGCGCACTTAACTTGAGTTTTCATGGAACATTTCTTGCATGTTTTTTGAATCTTAGACCTGGTTGGCATATGGTAACCTTTTTCGCGTTCCTCCTCACTTGGAGCAGACGGAACTGCCTTCAGTTTGAGTGAATCAGCATTTTGTGAGAGACCTGAAATAGACGGGTATACGTGGTTAACTAAAAATACTAATAGCCCGTTAGATTTATCATAGGTACGCGGCGACTCTAAAGGGGGACGGCGGCGGGGTTGCTACCCTCGTCCTCTTGTCTACAATGTGCCCCCGGCGGCAGGCTCAAGGGCAAGGCACCGAGGGGCCCCTGGTTCAGATCCGACCGGAGAGCTCTGGGTTCTCATGTGCCGCTGCGACAGCAGCGGGGGTTTTAGTGGGTAAGAATCCCACATACCCCAGTAAAAAAAGCTTAAATTAATAAATAAAAATCCGAAATCAAATTGTTTTTTTATTCCCCAAAAATATACTTACATTATTTTTCCGTCAAATTACAAAGATGTTACTTGTTGATTTTTAACAAATAGATTAAAATGTAAATAAATTAGTAAAATTAATTATATAGTAGGTGGCACGAATTTCGTTTAAATATAATGTACCTACATATCAACGACAACGTGACAACGACAGACAAAAATGTATTTGGTACAGCTGTTAAAATTGATAATGATGTTAAATATTGTTTAAACTTAACGTTAAGTAAAAGTTATGTTACGAAAATAACATTTTGCACAAACAGATGGATACTAATTAAATTGGAATTGTAAGCAGTCCAGAAAGGGTCGTGATGATTGAAACCACGGAGTTCTCTTATTTCTTTTATTCTCACACTTACTACAATGTTAGATAATATAGCATCTTATTTTCACTTGTTTCACAATAGACTTTTTACACTTTTTGGAGTTTTATCTCCGTGGACAACTCAATTTCAACTGACCGCTGACGAGAATAAAACTGTCCCTACTATCTATAGTTTCCTTTTCTCTGTTCACTAATCAATATATTACTCTTAACTGCTTTATTGATTTAATTTAATTTATTATTATACAATGTAAAATAGCTAATTAATTTAATAAGTAATTGCCATTAATTTAGTTCTACAAATGTAAATGCTCGTTACCTACCGTGTTTTACAATAGTTTCAATATCAAAAGGATGTTCAACAGTCACTGGAAGTACGTATCTATGCTATAAAGATATCAATAACAAACTAAATTATGTATTCAATTATTTCTTATTAATTTAATAAGAATGCCTTTAAATAACTCAACCTTACAGAATGTAACTACAATAAGCGTCTTATTTTATTCACAACTGTGATTTTCTTGATTAACTTATACATACTTACTAATATTTTTATTACAATTCCAAACATTATTTTTATTATGTATACAAAAACACTTTTTAATAAGTCAGCAATTTTATGTAATAAAATTAAATTTTAAGTAAATGTTTTTTTTTATATTACACTATAAGTTTATAACAAATTGTAACAATAAATTACAAATATACGTATCTTTTTACAATAAAGATGTTTTTGTGCCCATGTATTCATATTCCATGAATTACTATGGGTTTATTATAAGCATATTTATATCATTTTGAAGGATTAGACAGTCAGCAAGATCTAATATTGCTGGTTGTCTAGTCTCGGGTGAGTTAGTCCAGTTATCATACACCATATACTTATATCTAATGCCATTAGAACAGACTTGCCTTGAACGTCAGTAATACTCTTTCGATGACTACAGACTAATAATAATAATGTCCCCTCCTGGCCGAAACGACCACAGCGGCCAATCTTTCACAAGATCAGCCATGTACGCAGGAGATATTATAGTGCTCAAGCGCTTGCGTAGACACAAGTGCACTCTCTCTTCCTTTATATAATACCTCTCATAATCCGATGGGACGGAAGTCCGACACGACCGGGGAGAGGTTAGGCGCAGGACCGACTTTTTACATGCCCATCCGACGCATGGATCATCTTACTTTACAGACAATCAGGTGATCGGCCTGCATTGTCCTAGCCAGTAAGGAACAACTACTCAAATTTGTTGATTCGAACCCGCGACCTCCGGCTTACAAAGCAAGCGGTTTCCCACTGCGCCACGGAGGCTACAATCACACAAATCACACACACACACATAATCAGCCTCAGAAGGCTGTCTTGATTAAACAATCTAAACAACTTAAGGGGAGCGGTTTATTTGCTTTTAAAAATTATATTTTAAATAAAAACACTGTAATAGAGCAGAAATGCATGCTCTTTATTATTTTAAAGTGATACAGACACTTCGAAATTCAGAAATATAATGCATCTCTCTTAATTAATCAAACAGTTTTTATAATGTCTCATTCGTCATCAGACTTATTCTAGATCATTCTGTAACATGATCTCAAATAAATAACAAATGTTTCTATTAAAATGATGTACTCGGATATTATTGTTATATAATCTTTTATAAACATAAACAGCCTTACTTATAAACGATGCTTAAATTTTATGCAACACTTAATAGATATTTAAAAATATATTTTACTTATAAACGATGTTTATCCCTAATATGTTGCATAACAACTTGCTAAAGTAGCTGTCAAATTAAACAGCGGCCGACCCTTGTTTAGAAGCTTATTAGCACGTTATGTAACAATATGGCGGTTCTCTATCAGCTGATTCAGTCAGTTGCACTTGCATTGTAATTTGTATCGATCGATGCATAGAGTTTATATATTAAGAATAGAGTACGCGTTTGTCTATGGTCCCCCTTAAACAAAGTGTAGGCAGATTTTACTCTGAGAGGGCAAGTGAATTGAACTATTTAAAGTTATATTATAAGAGTTATATTGATATGTAAGTGATAAGTAGTGATAGGTTTGACCTGTCACAAGCTCAAATCAGCGCTGAAAGGGACACGGACGAAACGACCCGACGAAACAACGAAAACGGAAGATCACCGCTGGTGGTGTGTACGACCATCATTTTTGCTGAGTTGGAACCATTTTGGACCTAACTAACTTGGGTAACTAACCACTTACTTATGTCTATTTTTATTTATTTATTATTTGCTTTTTTTGTTTTATTTGTTTTGATTGTTAATTGTGTGTCACAAATAAATTATTCTTTCTTTCAACTGTCGATAAATACAGCTGACGGTATAATACCTATTGTCGTGTAAGTGCCTAATATTTATGCAATTTGATGTTCTTACCGGTGCCTACGGTTTTTACTTGAAAATAAGCATTCTACAGTACTGATTTGTGTTCTATGCTTCCAAATTTGAATTTGACAACCTAGCTTTCTATTTGTCGAATTGAATTACAAAATGTTGCCATTTTACCAAGTTTTAGGTCAGACGGAATATTTCAAGCTGACAACACGTGGCAGTATTGACAGAGTAAAATATGTTTATATGTATAAAAAGTCACTATGCCAAGATACAAAGCTGTAAGCATACATATTACACTGTTTTTTGAAATACAATTTTACAGATTTTTATTTCAATACCGTTCACTGAGTATAAATGACTTTTGCCGTATCGGACAGTTGACATAATTTTATTTGATATACGATATAGTTGATATATGATTTAGAATCTACACCAGCAATTGATATATCGATCAACTGTAATACTATAATTTTATATAGGTACTACTAAAATTACATACTATTCAAGTATCATAATTGTTTTCGATATAATGTCAGTCATATACATATGTATAGGTACGACGGCAAGCGAAGCGCAAAGCGCGAGCCGAGCTAGCGTAGCGAGCATGCCGCGGCAGCGGCCGGCGATGCACCAGAAGTGTTAGAGCATTTAATTTGTCATCAAAAATGAACAGTCTCGCTAGGGCAGTCTTATATATGTGCGATGAATGATCAGTGTGTTACAATTCGTGTATGAGAGTAGGTATTGCTCTTTTGATTTAGTCAGGCATTATTTGTTCACTTTTAAAATATATCAATAGGTTTCGACGTTTAATTATATATGCTTATTAAAATTCGACTAAAAATAAGTATATGTATGTAGTGATTATATTTGTTATAATAATTATTTCATGTGCTGTGTAGGTATATCATATGCATATTATAGTTTATGAAAGGTTTTCTTTTGAAATTATTTATTTTAAATTCCGATCAAAGGTTTATTATATATATTTATTATATACAAAATGTATATCATAAGTTTGCAGACTTTTTGTCAATATATATTTTATTAATCGAACATATATTACTTACCCAATTAAAACTAATTACATTTAACTATGTGACATGCGTTTTCTTACAATATTAATAATAATAATATTCTGGGACAATTCCTCACACGGTCATCTGATTCCAAACTAGGCAGAGCCTGTAAATTATGGAAATCAGACAGCTGATACTAATACTTGTATTTTTTTTTTTGTAAATACATACTTAAATAGATAAATAACACCCAGACATTTAGCGGGAATCGAACCCACGACCTATTGGGTAGCAGCCAGGGTGACTAACCACTAGACCATCAGGCCCGTCAAAAACACTATCGGCCCATCCCGGGGCCTCACACGGATGTACTTTTTTTATAGTAATAAATATAACCTATGTTACTCAGGGGTAATGTAGCATTCTAATGGTGAAAGAATTTATAAAATCGGTCCAGTAGTGTTTGAGTTTATTCGTCACAAACAACTAAAAATCTTTCCTCTTTATAATATTAGCGTAGATGTAGACTAACAAACACACAAAGATTGTCTTAATTTTGTAATGCAACCATTAGATATATGTAACAATGAATATTTTTAAGTAAAGCACAATATAACCCGTAAAAGTAGTTTCATTTCAAATGCTTATTGAAGTTGGTTAAAGTTGAGGTGTTTCAGATTAATAACAAAATATCGATAAGTGTTTGACCATTTTATTAAAGTAAATTAAATATTATTTATACAAAGTCTCAAAACATCTTTATTTGGCAAAATAGCTTAAAACTACAAGGATATAAAGGAGGAAACCTTCAAAAGGTACCCGGTTTCCGAGAGGGCGGAGGCCAGGTTATGTTGGATTTTTACCCACCAAAACCTTCCCGGTTGCCTTCATCGCCGCTTATAGGGAGACTGGGCTCTCCGTTCGGATCTCCGCTCGACTTGGTTACTATTTGCATAATTTCACATCTGGCAAAAACAATGTACATTTATCAATGAATGCTTATTTAGGAGTATAACCTAAAATATGATACAAATAA
The DNA here is from genome assembly GCA_911728495.1 of Furcula furcula. Lineage (NCBI taxonomy): Eukaryota > Metazoa > Arthropoda > Insecta > Lepidoptera > Notodontidae > Furcula > Furcula furcula. The sequence continues at coordinate 6,494,877 of OU452254.1, read as the reverse complement.
AAACAACAATTCCGATTTTTGGTCAAACATAAAGGAAAATTACACTTTACGCACTGAAATCGGGTTTTCATGGAACATTTCTTGCATATTTTTTGAGCCTTAAGCCTGCTTGGCTTATGGTAGCCTTTTTCGCGTTCCTCTTCACTTGGAGCAGACGGAACTGCCTTCAGATTGAGTGGATCAGTATTTAGTAAGCGAACTGAAATAGACGGGTATACATGGTTAAATAAAAATAATAATGGCCCGTTAGAGCTTAACATAGGTACGCGGCGACTCCAAAGAGTACACGGCACGGCGGCAAGGTTTTGACCCCCGTCCCTATTAATACCTTGTCGGTTCCCGTGGGGCATTAATTGGGCCCCCGGGTGACAGAATCACAGGAAAGGTACTGAGCAAAATTGGTACATATCCCACCGGAGAACTCAGGTCAACCCCCTTATGTCGCAGGGGTTCAAAAGGTCCTTCTAATATACATGGATAGAGATAACACTTTATTTCACAGCAAACCTGTATGTGGACCTTTTAATGTTTTAGTACACGTAAAAAAAAATGGTTCTATACTGATACGGAATAATGCTTGTTCTACTACATCGGTCATGCTTGCCATCGAAAAGTCTTTGCTTGTGGAGCCTTCGTGTGGCGGGTCACCCCCTTCCCTCCAATATGGTTGAGGGGAGTGATGGCTGCTGCTCGAGTCAACTCGTGCGCGGGTGCTGCTTGGGCCCCCAAGCAACACCCGCGCACGAGTTGCACCAGTGCCCACTGGTCCGACTACTATCCGTTTGCATTTAAGTCTTATTTGATCTTTTGAACGGCAAGACACACTGTCGCTCTGATCTAATTGTAACACGACACACTGTTTATGAAAAAAGTGAAAAAATGACAAGCCCGCTGAGTTTCTTGCCGGATCTTCTCAGTTGAGGCCACGTTGTGATACGGTGGTAGCTTTTTTTAAAAAAAAAACATGACCTTTCAAAAGTGCTAGTTAAGCCTATTTGAAATAAACAATTTTTACTTTGACTTTGACATAATTTACAATGTTTACTTTTGCTTATGAAACGAATAAAAGTAATTCCGGTGCTCAGTTAAACATTAAATGTATGTTACACTTGAGACACTTAAATTGTGTTCTCATGTAACATTTGTTACATCTGTTTGTAGCATCAGTGATAGTTGGCATATGGCAGCCTTTTTTGTGATCCGCTATACTTGGAACAGGTACAAGTGCTCAGGTTTTAAGGAATTCAGCGTTTGAGTGGTTTTCTGAAGTAAAAAGTTTAACATTTATAAAGAGAAGAGGTTGTGAAACTTTTTAATTAATACAAGAAGTATTATTTACGATACGGTATTTATTTACTAGTACCTTTTGTTTGGTATCCAGACAAACCCGATTTAGGGTTTTTGAGATACTTTGTAATAAACTGATGTATACCCTTTTTTAATATAAATAAAGAAAAAAAAAATGGAGTACAGAGAGCTAATTGTAGCTCTTGATATACCGTAATATACTTATGTGAAAATAACAATCCGACATGACAGAAAACAGACTTTAGAGATATTAGGGACAATATACGGTATTATAATAGAATTAATTCAGATTTTGCTTTGCTTTCATTCGTTGAAAAAGTCGATATAATATTTACATAAAAACTTATACATTTGACTTGCAAACTTATATTTGAGCATTTTAATTTTTGAATCAACCGTACACGAACAACATCCTTTTGTCTGGAGAGGTCATTTAAAATTTAGAGGTCTATTTAAAACTAAATTAAAACATAAAATATTCTCAAAATGAAACAAATGATAATAGTTCTCTTACTTTTTACAAACTATACGAACTTACATAGTAGGTACATAATATCTTGATGTGATTTCAGCGTCATTTAGAGAAACATACAAGTTTAGAAACTTAAAATGACCGGGCGAATTCGCAGCAGATCGAAGAAAAATAATCATAAAATCTAGAGATGGCATAATTGGTGCCACAAAGAAAAAATACATCGAATACTCTTAATAATTGAACTCTAAAAATAATTAAAATTTCCTAGACAAAATTAATTGGTTACTATTTGCAATATTTCACATCTGGCAAACAATGTTACATTTATCAATGTATGTTTGGGCAATAGATCATTTATTATAACCTAATATATGATACATATAAAAACAATTTCGATTTTTGGTCAAACATAAAGGAAAATTACACTTTATGCACTTAAATCGAGTTTTCATGGAACATTTCTTGCATATTTTTTGAGCATTAAGCCTGGTTGGCATATGGTAGACTGTTTCGCGTTCCTCTACACTTGGAGCAGATGGAACTGCCTTCAGATTGAGTGGATCAGTATTTAGAAAGCGAACTGAAATAGACGGGTATACATGGTTAAATAAAAATAATAATGGCCCGTTAGAGCTTACCATATGTACGCGGCGACTCCAAATAGTACAGCACGGCGGCAAGGTTTTGACCCCCGTCCCTATTAATACCTTGTCGGTTCCCGTGGGGCATTAATTGGGCCCCGGGTGACAGAATCACAGGAAAGGTACTGAGCAAATTTAGTACATATCCCAACGGAGAACTCAGGTCAACCCCCTTATGTCGCAGGGGTTCAATAGGTCCTTCTAATGGGTGGCCAGAACAGTGACGTCATAAATATTTTTTGGTGCCTCGTGTTGAGGGGTATCTGAATCACCCCTATGTGTTCAACGAATTTTCGTAGTTTTCGAGTTACTCTTTTTTTAATATATATTAATTCCTTATGCACTCTTTCTCTTCCTAACTGCAAAATTATTACTTACGCTGGTGATACTGCAGTTGTTGTACATGGCATTGACTGGGTAAATACGCTCACATGTGCAGAACAAGCTCTTCGTCATTTAGTAAAATGGTGCTCAGACAACTTACTTTCACTTAATTTTAAAAAATCCACTAATCTTACCTTCTCTATGAAAGCTCCTCATCAACCAAGTAATGATTTATTTATTCTTAAAGCTCATAAATGCCAGGATGAGTCTGTCCACTCCAACTGTAACTGCCCTATTATACCTTGATCCACTGATGTTAAATACCTAGGCATTCAAATAGATTATCTCATTAATTGGAAACCTCACATTCAAAGCGTATCATCTAGAATACGCAAACTTATGTTTTTCTTTAAAAAACTCCGTTACTCTGCAGACGTAGCAGTCTTAAAAACTGTATATTTCGCTCTTTGCCAATCTCTACTTACTTATGGTATATCGATATGGGGTGGAGCTCACAAGACCTGTTTCCTACAATTGGAGAGGGCACAGAGGGCAGTATTAAAGGTCATGACATTTAAACCGTTTCGGCATCCCACTAATTTGCTCTACCTGGACTGCCAGGTTTTGACAGTCCGTCAACTTTTTATACTTCACACTGTTCTGAGAAAGCATGCCTCACTGAGGTACAAGGTAGTTTCGAGTAGTAGATTATTTTATAATGTATGCCCATCGCAATGTTATAAACTTAGTCTCGCCGGACGACATTACCGTATTGTTAGTAGTTTTGTTTACAATCAGATTAATAAATTCTGTAATATATATCCCTTACCTATGCGTGAATGTAAAGGTATCGTACGAAAATGGCTTTTGACTAAGAACTACCAGGAAACTGAAAATTTAATTAAATAGACTCACACACAAACACACACACACACACACACACACAACACACACACACACACACACATCTACACACACTCAATACACAATGACCCACACACACCTCAGATCATAATAGTACTACGCATAGACACAATTTCATTCTTGTATGCTTAAATATTAGATTACCTATTTTAAAGTGTCAACATTAATTTGTTCATATGGTTTGTACACTGCAATACTTTTGGTTGTATACTGCAATGTGACCAGTTTATAAAACTTTGGAAGAATACTTATACCCAAAACACAAGTTCAATCTTACTTTGGGTGTATGTGCTCAACCACTCACTATAATTTCTTTTGATTGCTTATCAATATTAATTTATTAACAATTGCATATATTGTAGTGAAATTGTACTGTATTTTTCGTAAATAAATAAATAAATTGAAATTGAAACTGTTCTGGCCACCCTGTAGATGGAAAGATAACACTTTATTTCACACCAAACCTGGATATTTAAATGTTTTCGTACACGTCAAAGAAAAAAGAAAGCTAGCTTCTATACTGATACGGAATAATGTTCGTTCTACTACATAATTATGTGATTAATCATTCGTATTGAAATCAAACTACTTTTACGGATTTTAACGCGGTTTATTTTTTGATTTTACTGTCCCGACGTTTCGAATGCTTTGCAGCATCCATGGTCACGAGAGGACTGAGATGTTGAACGTCCTTATGTCACAATTATGCCGGTGTACCCTCAGGTCTTCTTAGTTATTATTGTTGGTCCGATCTACGCAGTAAGAGCTTACAGTATCTTGAGGCCGTGCAGTATTTTGATTTATATTGGATTTAATTATATTTATCACAGGATCCCAAGCCGGTGGTAACACCGAACCATCTTCTCTATTGAAATTAGGATGTTTTTTGATTTCAATAGCCTCACGAATCATCCTAGGTAGGAATCGGTGTTCTTTTGCGAGGATTTGAGGATTATCAAATCTAATATAATGATGGGTGCGATCCTGAACGTGTTCACATACTGTAGACTTCGTACAGCGTCGGTGTTTCACATCAGCTATGTGTTCTTTAACGCGAGTTTTTATTGCACGCTTTGTTTGCCCAATGTAGGAGAGCCCACAGTCATAATCGAGTTTATAAACTCCTGCATGTTGTAGAGGTATATGGCACTTGACAGGTGGTAAAAACTGACTAATCTTCCTTGGTGGCTTAAAATAAGTTTTGATCGAAGCTCGCTTTAAGATGTAGCCAATCTTGTCTGTAACCCTTCTAACATATGGTAGAACAGCAGGCTGACGCTCGACAGTGGCTGGTTTGACACGTTCACTATGATGGCGGCGCGGGACTCGGAGCTTGTTGTCATGCAGTACTTGCTTGACATGTTGCAGCCCAGCGCTCAGATGGTCATCATCACAGATTCCGCGTGCTATCTGAAACAAAGATTTTCCGACAGTAGCTAACTGTGTTGGGTGATGGTGAGACTCACCATTCAACTACCTATCTGTATGGGTTGGTTTTCTGTACACAGTATGGCCCAAGGTAGTTTGATTTCAATGTGTAATATTCGCGTAAGTAAAAGACAACATTATGTTAATCATTCGTATTTCTAACAACACAAATAATCATAAAACAATGAAAACAAATCAATTTAGGGCTGATTTTTCAATCGTTGAATTAAAAATATCAGTCGGGTAAACCATCCTACAATACATAATAGTACCTACGTATACTCGTAGTAGTGAATGTCAGTTGACAATGCATTTTCAATTTGTCGGTGTAATACAATCCAATGAATGAAATTTATCTAGGAATTAAGAGATCAGCTTTTAATCGTACAAACTTATAAGAAACTAAAATAAACAACAAAATAAAGACACCCTGACTGTTACCCATTAGGTCGTGGGTTCGATTCACACCAAGTGTCTGGGCTTTAAGCCAAGACCTATTGTGTAGCAGCCAGGGTTTTTATACACTAGACCAGACCAACAGGCCCGTCAAACATCTATGTTGATCGATTCGTTTACTTTTGCTTATGAAACGAATAAAAACAATTCTTGTGCTTAGTTACACATTAAATGAATGTTACACTTGACACTTAAATTGTGTTCTCATGTAACATTTGTTACGACATCAAGATCGTGTTTATTCCGGGTATTAATATTATGTGTATCACTATACTTTTTAAAAGAACTGATATTTTTTTAACATAAACTAAATTTTCAAATATGTATTGTGAGACAACCGTTAGAATATCTATCTCTTTGAATTTTTCTCTAAGTGAATCAATAGGAGCCAGATTGTAAATAGCTCTCAAAGCTCTTTTCTGCAGAATAAAAATAGTATTAAGTTCTGCAGAAGATCCCCACACTAATATACCATACCATATGACATAACACTGTGAAAATAGCTGAAATAAACAATTCTAGCGGCTACAACATCAGTTAAACGTCTAATTTTCTTGACTGCATAAGCCGCGGAACTTAGCCTACCCGACAACTTCTTAGTTGTCCTAGTTCTTCAAGTAGAGAAGTGTTGTTTAAAATGGAATACAGACAGCTAATTGTAGCTCTTGATATACTGTACTATATGTGAAAATAACAATCTGACAAGATGGAAAACAGACTATATACGATATAATAGAATTAATTCAGATTTTGCTTTGCTATTGATAGCTTTCATTCGTTGAAAATATCGATATAATATCTACACTCAAACTCAAACTCAAAAATCTTTATTTCAAATAGGCTTAACGCTAGCACTTTTGAATCGTCATTTTTTAAAAGCTACCACCGGATCACAACGCGGCCTCAACTGAGAAGATCCGGCAAGAAACTCAGCGGGCTTGTCATTTTTTCACTTTTTTTTTAAACATTGTTTTGTTACAAATGAATCGACATTAGCGATATTGTGTCCTGCCGTTCGAAGCATAAAGCAAGGGAGAAAAGAAGAAAACAATAAATTACGACAAACTGAAAGGCCAAAGGGATAGAAGTCGGACCAGTCCCCCCAAGCAGCACCCGCGCACGAGTTGACTCGAGCAGCAGCCATCACTCCCCTCAACCATATTAGAGGGAAGGGGGTGACCCGCCACACGAAGCCGCCACAAGCAAAGACTTTTCGATGGCGAGCACACTATCTACACTATCTACACTTCTACACTTCTACACTAATATTATAAAGAGGAAAGATTTGTTTGTTTGTAATGAATAGGCTCCAAAACTACTGAACGGATTTCCAAAATTCTTTCACCATTAGAAAGCTACATCTTCACTGAGTAACATAGGCTATTTCATATTTAAAAAAAATAGGGATCCCTACTAAAATTAAAATAATGTAACCCAAGGTGTGAAAAACTCAGTCATAAAATGTCTGTCATTGCATGCGCTGCGGAAACTATTGATGATACAACAAAAAAATGTTCTACAATATTATAGAACGTATCAATATCTACAAAAAAGTCCGCGATACCATATGTCTAACTATTAGAGTTATGTCACTACAAGTACTTTTTTATATTTTAAATACATACACTAATATTATAAAGAGGAAAGATTTGTTTGTTTGTAATGAATAGGCTCCAAAACTACTGAACGGATTTCCAAAATTCTTTCACCATTAGAAAGCTACATCTTCACTGAGTAACATAGGCAATTTCATATTTAAAAAAAATAGGGATCCCTACTAAAATTAAAATAATGTAACCCAAGGTGTGAAAAACTCAGTCATAAAATGTCTGTCATTGCATGCGCTGCGGAAACTATTGATGATACACATCGATATACTATCTAAACAAGATTTGCTGTCACGACCCGAAAAGTGGTCACGAAAATAAGAGCTACGGAGACAGCTATCGCTCTATTTCAAATTAGTACGAGCCGACAACAGCTGGCGTAAGACGTGTCAAAATGTCATAATGCGCGTTGAAAAACTGTCCAAATACTCGTCGCAACACTAAAATTACAGGTGGAATATCTTTTTTTCGGTTAGTAATCTTATTACTACTAGTTTAAATACAAAATATAAGTAAGATATCACTAAAATCCGAAATAACAATTATTTATTTGACATTTTCTCCGCTAGTAGTTCGCCATTTGCCAAGCCACAGGCTGACAAAATTATTTTTGCTGATAGAGAGTGTCACTACCGTCTATGCAAAACTGTCAAACTACACGTCACTACCACAATAAAAAAGTTAGTTCTCATTTACGCCACCAGCATACATAAGTTGGTAAATCAGTACACGAGCGTTACGTAGTTCTCGAACAAAGAATGCATGGAGTTTCATTGTTATAAAATTGTGCAATTTTTTTCACAACTGCGTAAAATAGAAAAAGTGGTGATGAGATGTGTGTAAGTTTGTATTATTATACTATTAGAAACCCTAAATAAGATTATTTAAAAAAAGAGAATCTGTCTAGAAACCATTGTCACTGGACCACCTTAGTAAAATAAAAACTGAACATACCACTGAAGAATTATTACCACACTCCTGCAGCAGGAATACATTGTAATCACCATGACGCAGCAACTTCACTGAGACTTCCGCACTGTACGAGATCTGAGAAACGAATGACTGCGGTACCGCTAGAGCAGTGACTTATATACGCATTCGCTGGGCGCGTTCGGCTATCCTACCCACAATTTATTTTATATCGGTTTTGGAGTCTAACAATACCATCATTTGAAAACTCGTTGGTCTAATGGTTAACCATCCTGGCCTCTATCCAATAGGTTGTGGTTCAGATTGCCACTTTTTCTCTGGGTGTCATTTATTTAGATAAGTATGTATTTTCAAAAAAGTATATACGTATTTATATTAGGTGTCTGGTTACCATAGTACAGACTCTGGACAGTTTTGGATTACACGGCAGTGTGTCCTCAAATATTATTATTACTTTACAACAAGAACGTGGTTGCTCCGTGTATTAAAAAATTAATAGTTCTTCGACGGGATATCGTTTTGATGAATGTGAAGAAAATTTAAGTGCTATAGAAATCATAAAAAATAAATCTATACAGCACAATTTTGATAAATACCAGATAAATTGCAACGAACTCATTCAAAAATTAGAACAAAACCCAATTCCGGAAATTGTTTTCCAAATAGTAGGTTACATTTCTGGTTTTGTGGTAAGTAGTCTAGTAAAAAAGCTTAGGTGCGAGGACTGCAAAAGAAAATTATGGGCAAAAGAAAAATTATGGTTCCACAAACTAGTGGATTTACGAGATATGAATGGCTTATTTTATTGTGCAAATGATGTATTTGACATTTGCATGAACACTGAACGCGTTATACGCAACTGTGTTCGTTTAAGTGGTGGTAAAAATATACACAAGAAATATGACAAAATATTTATATCTGTTGCAGTTTTAAAATTATATATTAATAAAGATGTTTTTGTCGGAGAAAATGAGCATAACCATAACATTGATTTACTGAGATTAGTTGTAGAAAAATTCATCGATGTAAGACTGCATTATGTTTGTAAAAAAGAAACCGCTCAGACAAAAAATGATTCAAAAAGACAGATTTATAATAAATTAAATTTGTTTAAAGGTAATTAACATTTCTTTTTTCAGACAACTGATACTAATACTTATGTATTTTTTTTTTTGTAAATCCATACTTAAATAGATAAATAACACCCAGACACTTGGTGGGAATCGAACCCACGACCCATCGGTTAGCAACCAGGGTGTCTAACCACTAGACCAACGGGCGCGTCAATTAAATATAAATATAAAATATAATGGTGCCGATTCTGTTGTCACCACTACACTAAACTAGACTAAATTTTAGTTTAGTGGTGTCAAACGATGATTAAGTGCTTAATTTGATTTCGACAGCTACTAAATTGAGTAGATAGTGAGGTTTTCATTGGTCAAATCATGTTAGTTGAAAACAATTCTCTTGTTCATCTGATTACACTAAACTAAACTAAAATAATTCTCCGGCTACGATACTTATATTAATTTTAATTTTATTTTATTTTAATATATTTTTATATTAATATTTATTTATTGATAAATAATATTTAATTTTTTAATATTTATTTTAATATTTGTTTAAATATTTGTTTTAATAAATATTTTAATATTTTTTTTTTATTAATATTTATTTCAATATTTAATTTAAAATTTTATTTAAATATTTTTTAATATATTTTTTATTTATTAATATTTATTTTAGTATTTATATTAATATTTATTCTAATATTTATTTTAATATTTATTTTATTTTAATATTTTATTTTTTTATTAAAATATTTTTTTTTTATATTCATTTTATTATTTACTATTTTATTTTATTATTTTAATATTTATTTTAATATTTATTCTAATATTTATTTTTATATTTATTAATATTAATTTTAATATTTATGTTAATATATATTTTTTTTATTAATATTTAATTTATTATTAATATTTTTTTTTAATAATTATTAATATTTATTAAAATATTTATTAACTTTTATTTTATTTTAATATTTTATTTTTTAGTATTTTTTATATGTATTTTATTATTTATATTAATATTTATTGTTGTTATTTATTTTGATATTTATTCTAATATTTATGTTAATATATTTTTTTTATTAATATTTATTTTATTATTTTTATTAATATTTAATTTATTATTAATATATTTTTTTATATTTATTAATAATTATTTAAATATTTATTAACATTTATTTCATTTTAATATTTTATTTTTTAGTATTTTTTATATGTATTTTATTATTGATATTAATATTTATTTTTGTTATTTATTTTGATATTAATTTTAATATTTATTTCATTCTGTTTTAGTCTATTCTATTTTATTTTAATCGACATCTTTTAGATGCCGACTAATTTGATCTAATTTTAGTTTGAAGTTTCTAATATTAGGCATAAATGACGTAAACTGTGCACAACAGAATAGCAAAATACGTTTAAAACTAAGTTGAGTAACTAAAACCATTATATTCTATCAAACTATACCTAATTTAGTTTAATTCATGGATCTCTGAATAGGAAAGACACGACTAAACTAAAATTTAGTCTAGTTTAGTCTAGTGTGTGACAACAGAATCGGCACCAATGTCAAATACATTGTCACTAAACTTGATTAATTATTAATGTTCAGTGTAGATAAATTAGACTTAAAATAAAATAAAACCTTGAAAGCGTTAAATATGCCATGTTTAGTACCGACTTCAATACTATTGTCATTATTTAACGCTTTTTGTAACATTTGTAACGCTTTTTGTAAAATTGTACCTAACGAAACCTAATTATTTTAAGTCTATGCATAATAAAGAATTTTGAATTTATATGTATGTCTTATTTCATCCAGTCGTTCTCTTGACCAACATGCGTATCAAATGAAGCGTCTTCGCTTCATTTGATACGCATGTTAATCTGTTGGCGGTCGACGCGTCATAGTGCTTATGCGATCGGAATCATCGGCCGTTGAGAGCTTAATGTTGTAACAAATAAATGCAGATATACTACTAGAAAGAAATAACAATCATTCTGGAGAAGTTGGGTACAAAGTAATGCTTTCTTTTATGGCTAGCATAACATTATACGTAACTTACCATATTTTTATATTACGGTTATTCTGGAAAAAATAAACGTAAGCAACTCCATACCTTTCCTTAGCTTACTGTACGTCTAAGCGTTCAAAAACAATGGAACTCAATGGAAGCACACAACTCTCAGCTCCAAAACTGTGTAAGTGCCGAATTATCTGCAATTATTATTGAACCTTATTTTATAGTTCGTAAGTTATCTTTTTATATGAACATATTGTTGTTTTGCGTGTACGTGTATAGTTGTGTAAGTATATGTAACCGCGACCACATTTTCGATGTCATTTTGTTCGTGACAGCTAATCTAGTTGGTATAGTATATCGATGATGATACAACAAAAAATGTTCTACAATATTATAGAACGTATCAATATCTACTGTTCAATCCTTGTATGTATATTGATTAGTAAGTAAATATGCACCATCAATTTTTATTTATTCTGGTTAGCCTACACTATGGCTGACCATTCGGCGTCGCCCGCGCCCCCATCAGTCGTCTGTCGGTACTCGTAGTGCTTAGACATAAACTCAATTATCTCACGTGCACGTTGCATGTTTCTTAATATCAACACAATTACGTTAATTTGTTGAGACTTTATCACCGAAAGTGCGGACAACGTTTGTCTTAACTTGTGAACATTGATAGACGTTCTATCATCAAAACTTTCCTTGGTGTAATATATAGCAGTGCCCATCAAGACTCACAGTTTCAGTGCACGCCGTGTGTGTTTAATGCTGATGCCTGGTGCCTGGTCATACCTGGATATTTAAAGGTTGGTGGAGCTTCCCTTACTGTTCAATTGCATCAAGGATTCACCTCCTACAGTCCATTATTAACAAAACACTTATATACCAGCGAACCTCTGTACAAATCGTACAATTTTTTCTGGTCCGTCGAACCGCATGGTAACATTTTATACCTATAAAATCTTATTTATCATAAATAAACATTACATATATCTTATATATCATTATACTCATATAAATTATCCCATTAAAATACAATTATTCATTAAGAATATTCCAGTACATAGTTTATTACATAAAACACGGTAGTTGGTATTAATCGTACCCACCCGTATTAAAAGTAAAAATGGCTAAGTCTAGAAGTGAAATCACTCTTGCGAAGCTTATTAATCAGAAAGAAGTGCTTTTTGAAAATGTCCAAAGAATTTTCGATATGACGAAAACTCCTTTAGATGCCGATTCAAAAGAATTGTTTATATTACGTGCGTCAGAAATAGATGATTGTCGAAAACAATTCGATAAGTTAATTTACGATATCTTTGAATACGAATATCAAGCTAATCCTAATGCTGTCTGTAGAACACAGGAGATTAGAAGTTTTAGTGACTTATATTTTCAAATAAAAATATATGTTCGCAAATTTCAATCGGATACAGGTAGTGTCAAGTTAGAAGGTACCTCGACAGGTAATGAATCTCGACCACGTCTCCCGAAGTTAGAATTGTTCCCTTTTGACGGAGATATCGAGAATTTTAATACCTTTTACGAGACATTCTGTTCATTAGTTCACAACCAAAGTAGTATTCCCAAAATTGACAAGTTCCATTATTTATTGTCATGTACTAAAGGTTCCGCGTTGAATATTGTTAAAAGTGTACCTATAACAGCCGCTAACTATGATTTAGTCTGGAAAAGCTTACTTAACAAGTATCAGGATAGTCGAATGTTAGTAGGTAGATATATCGACAAAATGTTAAATTTTTCACCACTCAATAAAGAGTCTCCCACTCAATTAAATACGTTCATCGAGACGTTTGATCACTCGTACAAAGCTATTCAAGCATTAAAAATTGAAGATTTAAATAATTACATTTTTTGTCACATAGCTTTGCGGGCTTTAGATCCACAAACCCGTAAATTATTTGAACTAAGTCTAGATCAGGAAACTATTCCTACTTTTTCTAAATTAATTTCTTTTATTCAAAATCATATTCGAGTACTTAATCATTCATTATCATTTTCTAACAACCCTAAAAATGTAGAACCAAGTAAAAAACTAATTGATATTAGACAAAGTAATAAAACGTTACAAAAAAGTTATTCGCATATTTCATCTTCGCACATAAAAATAAAATGTTTTCATTGTGGTGAAAATCACATGATTTTCCGTTGCGATCAATTTCGTAAATTGAACGTAATGCAACGCATTAAACGCGTAAATGACCTAAAATTGTGTCATAATTGTCTTAAACCCAATCATAACGCAAACGATTGCAAAAGTAATTTTAAATGTTTTATTTGCCAGCAAGCGCATCACGTACTAATTCACCTAGACTTCCCGATAACAGCTGACAGAAAACCGGTTCTGGCGAGCGTCTCGTCATCCACTGAGCCGCTGCCTGTTGTTACCGACACGGTGCAATATACTTGCAATGCATCATCTGTGCATAACTATAGCGCAGTTATATTGGGAACAGCTGTTGTTTTCGTATTGGATGGATTTAATTGTTATCAGCCGGTAAGAGTATTAATTGATTCCGGTGCACAGTCCAATTTTATTTCTATTGACTGTTTACAACGTTTAGGCCTTAGTACAAGTAAATGTCATTATAATATTTATGGTTTAGGTGGTGAAACCATTAAAAATCATGGGATGACATCCTGTACAATAAAATCTCGTATTAATGATAATGCAATATTCAATATTAATGCTGTTGTACTAACGAAATTAACTTCCGATTTACCCACCGTTCCGATACCGGAAAATATAATCAATGAGTTTAAAAACGTAACATTAGCGGACTCATTTTTTTATAGAAAATCTCCAATTGATTTAATTTTGGGAAGTGAAAGTTTTATTTATAATGGTCAAAAATTAATAATAAACTCTGACACACCTGTTGCGTTAGGCAGCGTGTTCGGGTATGTTATAACTGGTAGATTGGCCGTGCCATCTCCTAGTGATAATAATATCGTAGCGTCTACGAACTCATTAGTGTCGTACACTATTGAGGATAATATTCTGAATGACACTCTCAAACGTTTTTGGGAGTTGGAATCCGTGCCGTGCTCGGTTCCATTGAGTCATGAAGAAGAACTTGCAGAAAATATATTCATTGAAAAACACTATCGCGATGAAACTGGTCGTTTTGTTGCACCGCTATTGTTGTCTCCTAATCATGAGCCACTTGGCGAATCGTATGATATTGCCCTTAAGCGACTTACTCAAGTTGAACGCCGTCTGGCACGTTGCCCGGATGTTCAAAAGGCTTACACTGATTTTATGAAAGAATATGAGTCTTTAGACCATATGGAACTTTATAAGGGCACTGAGCAATCTAAATATTTAATTCCACACAGTTATGTACTACGTGATAGTGTGACCACGCCCTTACGCGTTGTATATGATGGGTCCTCAAAAACTTCCACAGGCATATCGCTTAATGATGTTTTATTAACCGGTAGGAAGTTGCATCAAGACCTAGCAAAAATCATAACTCAGTTTAGATTATACGATGTCTGTTTCACTGCTGACGTTTCTAAAATGTATAGGGCCGTCCTTATTGACCCGTCAGAGAGAAAATACCAACATATCCTCTGGCGTGACTCACCCAGTGAGCCCGTGCGTATTTACGAATTAAAAACTAACACTTATGGACTTCGCAGTGCACCGTATATAGCAGTACGTTCATTACATCAGCTAGCATATGATGAGCTGTCTAAACTGAGTGATGATCCGAATAACCTCCAAGCTAAAGCAGCTAGAATAGTGTTACAGGGATTTTATGTCGATGACTTGCTTTGGTCTTGTGAATCCTTAAGCGAAGCATGTTCATTGCAAGACGCTCTTATATCTTTGCTTAAAAGCGCCTGTTTTGACTTACGTAAGTGGGCAAGTAATTCTCATGAACTTATTGCAAGAATGCAAGAAGATAAAATTACCTCAATTAATTTTCAGGACGATACGTTATCGTCTTCAATAAAAGTTTTAGGATTGATATGGTTGCCGGTCAGTGATAGTTTCTCTTTTAATTACAACTTGACTGACACAAAATACACAAAGCGGTCAGTACTAAAATTGTTAGCAAGCATTTTTGATCCCATCGGATTTATTTCACCGTGCACATTTGTTGCTAAATGCATCATGCAAGACTTGTGGAAATTAGGTCTTAATTGGGACGATCCTTTGCCACAAGATTTGTGTGAGAGATGGAATAAATTTATTCTTGATTTACCTAACTTGGCCAATATTCGAATTGAGAGGCACTTGTTGATATCTGCATTTACCTCAGTGCAACTGATAGCATTCTGTGATGCGTCATCCAGAGGCTATGCAGCGTGTATTTACATGCGCAGTGTTGATGATGCTGGTAACGTGAAAGTAAGATTACTGACAAGCAAAAGTAAAGTTGCTCCTAATAAACCATTGTCAATCCCGAAACTAGAATTGGAAGCTGCCGTGCTGCTTTCCAAATTAGTAAGTTTTGTTGTACAAAACATTAAAGACTTAAATTTTAAAATTTTCGCGTTCAGCGACTCCAGCGTCGTTCTATCTTGGCTTCAAACGCCACCATATAAACTAAAGACATATGTGGCTAACCGTGTTAGTCAAATTACTGATGTTGTTCAGCCAAACTCGTGGTTTCACATCAATAGTGAAAATAATATAAGTGATATATGTTCCCGTGGGACATTACCATCTCAATTGATAGCCCAGGCGACTGAATGGACACATGGTCCTGCCTGGTTAACTGAGGACCCCCAAACTTGGCCGGTTAATACTTTCATCTTAAAGGATCATGAAAAGATTCCTGAACGGAAAACTAACGTCGACAGTTTTAATTTCGCATCGTGTGACGAAAATAAAACCTTAATTAATGACCTTGAAGAGACATTTAGTAAATATTCTTCATTTAACCGACTCCAAAGAGTAGTTTCATGGTGTCTTCGGTTTATAAATAATTTAAAATCAAAATTAAAGGGTTCAGAAATTAATAAAGGTCCACTAAGATCAAAAGAACTTGAATTAAGTCATAATAAAATTATTCGTATCTTACAAATAAATCACTTTAATACTGAAATTAAATCTCTTACTAAAACTGGCTATGCAACATCATTACGTAAGCTCTCTCCTTTCTTAGATTCTGAATGTTTCCTCAGGGTGGGCGGTAGAATTTTACAGTCTGACCTTCCGTTTAACACAAAGCACCCGTTATTGCTTCCTAAGAAGTGTCATGTAACTAAATTAATTATTATGCACTTCCATAAAATGTACCTTCATGTAGGTCCTCGCACGTTGCAAGGAATTTTATGTAAAAAATATTGGATTGTAAATGCTCGAAGCATTATTAGATCTGTACTCTCAAAGTGCGCTAATTGTTTTAGGTTTCGACCAACAACTATTCAACCTGCAATGGGTGCATTACCATCTTCTCGGTTAGTACCCGGAAAGGTATTTAATGATGTGGGCTGTGACATAGGCGGTCCGTTTATTGTAAAAGAAAGCCTTAGACGTAACTCGAAAACGCATAAGGCTTATTTATGTCTGTTTATCTGCTTCTCTACTAAAGCAGTGCATCTAGAGGTATTAACTGACCTCTCTTGTGAGTGTTTCTTAGCTACATTTGACCGTTTTGTAGCTCGCCGTGGACTTTGTAGTCGTCTCTACTCAGACTGCGGTACTAATTTTATAGCGGCTGCAAAACATTTAAAGGACGTAGCGAAATTCTTTAACGATAAATCAAATCAGGATGAAATTCTTAATGCGTTGACAACACGCCATGCTGACTGGTGTTTTAATCCCCCAAACGCTGCTTCTATGGGTGGCTTATGGGAAGCGGGAATTAAATCAGCAAAATACCATCTGTATCGTGCAGTTGGTGATCGAACTCTTACTGTCGAAGAGCTTTCCACTCTCTTCTGTAAGGCGGAAGCTACAATGAATTCGCGACCACTCTGCTCATTATCGGATAATGCTAATGAGTTTGATGTGTTAACTGCTGGTCATTTTTTGATCGGTCAAAGTTTGCTAGCTGTCCCCGAATATGAGTTACAAGATATTCCTGTGAACAGACTGTCACGTTGGCAATGTATACAAAAAATGTCTCAGACCTTTTGGAGACGCTGGTCAGATGATTATCTGCATACACTTCAGCAGAGAGCCAAATGGTTTTCTCAACCTCCCAATCTCAAAGTTGGCGATCTTGTCTTAATAAAATCTAACTTGACTCGACCTCTCCAATGGCCATTAGGTAGGATAGAAAAAACTCATCCTGGTAATGATAACACAGTACGCGTCGTCACTGTGCGCACCACTTCTGGGCTCTATAAGAGACCTGTTAATAAATTATGTCCTTTGCCTTATACCAATTAAAGTTATTCAGTATCATCCATTAGGCTTAACTAGATAGGTATTAGGGCTCTTTATAACATATTACATTTATCACACGACAAATTCAGATACACTCTTCACTTAATAGTTTATTTAACTCTTATATATTTAATTTTCATACTCTACATACACATTTAATGGGAAATCAGCATACTGATTTCGGTGGGCGGTATGTTCAATCCTTGTATGTATATTGATTAGTAAGTAAATATGCACCATCAATTTTTATTTATTCTGGTTAGCCTACACTATGGCTGACCATTCGGCGTCGCCCGCGCCCCCATCAGTCGTCTGTCGGTACTCGTAGTGCTTAGACATAAACTCAATTATCTCACGTGCACGTTGCATGTTTCTTAATATCAACACAATTACGTTAATTTGTTGAGACTTTATCACCGAAAGTGCGGACAACGTTTGTCTTAACTTGTGAACATTGATAGACGTTCTATCATCAAAACTTTCCTTGGTGTAATATATAGCAGTGCCCATCAAGACTCACAGTTTCAGTGCACGCCGTGTGTGTTTAATGCTGATGCCTGGTGCCTGGTCATACCTGGATATTTAAAGGTTGGTGGAGCTTCCCTTACTGTTCAATTGCATCAAGGATTCACCTCCTACAGTCCATTATTAACAAAACACTTATATACCAGCGAACCTCTGTACAAATCGTACATCTACAAAAAAGTCCGCGATACCATATGTCTAACTATTAGAGTTATGTCACTACAACTTTTTTATATTTTAAATGTTGATAAAAGTTCCGTCTTCATTCAGATGATGTTATTGATACCTTTATAATAATCCTTATCCAATTAAATCATGTTGTATTCAAGTCTGCTTCAATATCTATACATTACTATTTATATTATTGAAATCGGACATTCCGTTCAAATGATACTTCGAATTTAAAATTGTCAATCCGTTCTTTCTTCGCGTGCGCTGCATAAATTGTTAAAGATAAGACGAAATAATCTTAGATCATATAGTCTAAGGAAATAATCTACTAAAACATGTCTAAAACAGTAAAGGTTGAAAGTCTGTAAATTGTAAGTTTAGAAATAAATAAGCAAGCAAGAACACAATATTGGCTACTTTTAACATTTCTGTCTGTCTGATCACGGAAAAACGGCTGTATGCAAATCAATGCAATTTATAATAGTGAAGGAGGTACTTTTTTGCTCTCGCGGAAACAACCTTCAACAAGTTTTTGGGACCCGTGCCCCCACCGATTACAACCGGGAAATGTGGAATTCTTACTCACTAAAACAACCGCGGCTGGCGCATCAGCAAATGGGAGAGGGGACTGGGCCCTCCGGTGGGATCTGCACCAGGAATCCCTAAGTGCCTTGCCTGTGAGCCCGCCGCCGGGGGACTCAATATAGCCCCCCGAGAACCAGACACGGTGCTCACGGGGACATGGGTCGCAACCCCGCCGCCGTACTCCTGTGAGTCGCCGCCGTACCTGCTCGATCGACGTCTAGAGCTCATACCCCAAAACGTCCAATGACTCCAAACAGTGAAGTAGGTATTTTTTTGACGCGGGGGAAATCTTCAAAAGATTCCCAGGAGCTGTGGGGCTCGACCAGGGTATGTGGGATTCTTAACCACTAAAACCCCCGCGGCTGTCGCATCGGCACAAGAGAGGGGACCCAGGTCTCTCCGGTGGGATCTGCACCAGTGAGTTGCCTTTGAGCCCGCCGCTGGGGTGCGCATTATAGCCCCCCGGTGGCCCCAGTCACGGTGATCGAGGGGACGGGGGTCGAAACCCCGCCTCCGTCCGCGCAAGAAAAGAATGCATTTATAGGGGACCCCCAGGCTCTCCGGTGTGAACTGCGCCAGGAGGCCCCTGCCCCTCAGTGCCTTGCCTTTGAGCCCGCCGCCGGGGGACACATTATAGCCTCCCGGGAACCGGACACGGTGCTCACGGGAACGGGGGTCGCAATCCCGCCGCCGTCCTACTCGGAGTCACCGCCGTACTCAATGGACGTCCTAGGGCGACTCCGAAGGTAACGACTACTGTCTACAACATACGGAACCGTCTTTTTTCGCGCGCTCCGAAACACAGGGAAGCTTAGTTCAAACGTACAAAGAAATCCGGACTTCGACGGCTATCCATGGATTGGCCTTGCTTGACATTGCATAACTAACGCTAGCTTATTTATGCCATATACAAAATATTTAGCAAACTGTTTTTCTCGAACTCTTTTTGGCCGTTAAAATTTTAGGCCAGAGGATTTAAAATATAAATATCGGGAAAATCCATGAAAACAGTTAAGAAAAATAATATTAAGCGCTGGCGGAGCTGCGCGGGTCAGCTAGTTTATATATAAACTCATACATTTGACTTGCAAACTTATATTTGAGCATAGAGTGTATTTTTATGACGAGCTTTAATTTTTGAATCAACCGTACACGAAAAACATCCTTTTGTCTGGAGAGGTCATTATTTAAAACTAAATTAAAACATAAAATATTCTTAAAATGAAACAAATTATAATTGTTCTCTTACTTTTTATAAACTATACGAACTTACATAATAGGTACATAATATCTTGATGTGATTTCACCGTCATTTAGAGAAACATACAAGTTTAGAAACTTAAAATGACCGGGCGAAGTCACAGCAGATCGAAGAAAAATAATTATAAAATCTAGAGATGGTATAATTGGTGTCACAAAGAAAAAATACATCGAATACTCTTAATAATTGAACTCTAAAAATAATTAAAATTTCCTAGAGAAAATTAATTGGTTACTATTTGCAAAATTTCAAATCTGGCAAACAATGTTACATTTATCAATGAATGTTTGGGCAATGGATTATTTATTATAACCTAATATATGATACATATAAAAACAATTCCGATTTTTGGTCACACATAAAGGAATATTACACTTTGCGCACTTAACTTGAGTTTTCATGGAACATTTCTTGCATATTTTTTGAGTCTTAAACCTGGTCGGCATATGGTAGGCTTTTTCGCGTTCGTCATCACTTAGAGCAGACGGAATTACCTTCTTCAGATTGAGTGAATCACCTTTTGAAAAGCGACCTGAAATACACGAGTATACATGGTTAAGGGGGTAACAACGGTAAAATTGCAAAAATAGCCTTAGTTTAAAGAGTTCGATGGATCAATACGCTAATGCATTGGCTATGAAAATTATATGTACTTATACCTCAGATCTTCAGCAAGTAGTTTTATTGATTAGATATTGGATTAAATATAATGTTTTCAAGCAATGGTGCCGATTCTGTTGTCACCACTACACTAAACTAGACTAAATAAAAATCGTTTGACACCACTAAACTAAAGTTTAGTGGTGTCAAACGATGATTAAGTGCTTAATTTGATATCGACAGCTACTAAATTGAGTTAATAGTGAGGTTTTCATTGGTCAAATCATGTTAGTTGAAAACAATTCTCTTGTTCGTCTGATTACATTAAACTAAACTAAAATAATATTCCGGCTACGATACTTATATTAATTTTATTTTAATGTATTTTTATATTAATATTTATTAATAAAATTAATATTTATTTATAATATTTTATTTGTTGTATTTGTTATAATATTTATTTATATTTGTTAAAATATTTATTTTAATATTTTATTTATTTATTAATATTTATTTTAGTATTTGTATTAATATTTAATCTAATATTTATTTTAATATTTATTAATATTTATTTTACTATTTATTAATATTTATTTTATTTTAATATTTATGTTAATATTTTTTATTTATAAATATATATTTTATTTTTTATTTTTTTTTTTATTAATATTTAATTTATTATTTATATTATATTTTAATAATTATTAATATTTATTTTAATATTTCTTTTATTTTAATATTTTATTTTATTTATTAATAAAAAGTATTTAATATTTATTTTATTTTTTAATAATTATTAATATTTATTTTAATATTTCTTTTATTTTAATATTTTATTTTATTTTTTAATAAAAAGTATTTAATATTTATTTTATTATTTATATTAATATTTAATCTAATATTTATTTTAATATTAATTTTAATATTTATTCTAATATTTATTTTAATATTAATTTTAATATTAATTTCATTCTATTTTAGTCTATTCTATTTTATTTTAATCGACATCTTTTAGATGCCGACTATTTTGATCTAATTTTAGTTTGACGTTTCTAATATTAGGCATAAATGACGTAAACTGTGCACAACAGAATAGCAAAATACGTTTAAAACTAAGTTGAGTAACTAAAACCATTATATTCTATCAAACTATACCTAATTTAGTTTAATTCATGGATCTCTGAATAGGAAAGACACGACTAAACTAAAATTTAGTCTAGTTTAGTCTAGTGTGTGACAACAGAATCGGCACCAATATGTATTTAAAAAATGTACTACGTTGGATATGAATTGTGTTAGCGTTCAATATCCGTTCATCGGATAGACGTCAAACTTGGACTATAAAAAGCATAATAACCTATTCTATAATTTGTATTGATTACATTTCTTAATTTCATTCATGTTTTAAAAGAAATTATAGAAAAACCACGTACGCGATGCATTTCCCCTTGCAGCGCCCCCGCGATCGCCTTCCATCAGTCTCATAGATGATACTAATATACTGAGATAGATGCGCAACTCAAGTTTACATTTTTATAGTTGAAGGTCTGTTTGCTAGATGGCGTTGCTTAGCGAGTTATACGTTTAGCTCGCTAGATGGCGCTGTATTGCTAATAAATAAATATTTAATATTTATATTAAACGGTACATAGTCACGGTTTTCAAAATTCCTTAGAAAATACTAATTAAGATTCTAGCAAAAAATAATTTACATATGAAAAAAAAAACCTAATCGTTTGCAAATTTACTCTGGATATAAACGCATCCACTGTTAAACTTTACTTGCGAGTTATAATTACACACTACCGGCGTTTAGATAAAACTATGTATTCGGACACCGTAACACAGATGGCAGTAGCTTCTATTTACATTTTAATAACCACCAATGTATGGGAGTTGCACCCCCCTGATCAGTCTTTCGTGGACTGTTATGGAGGGTGGACGTGCTCGAATTTTTTTTGACAGGACGAATTTAATTTAAATAATTTTGAACATATTTTTAATTAAGATATGTTACACATGGTATAATTATAACATTATAAATCATTTCAAATGAAATCTATACTTCTATATTTAATTAAAGATATTTTTATAGTAATACCATATTTTTGGTTCATCATAGAGTATGCGGAAGTATCGTTGCCGAGTATTATGCCTAACTATTAAAGCGTATCAGAGTCATATATGATCTTACTAATTGAAATCGTATTTAATACTCTGTAGGTCGACAAAATGACATACAATATGATATCCTTTACATTATGATTTTTTTTGTCAAAACATTAACGGTGTTATTATTACTATCATGTTGGTTTTTGCAACTTAGCAACGAGTCGAGTACCTGGGTGGTGGTTGGCTTGGTGGTAAGCGACACGCTTACCTACGGACAGTTGCATTAGACAGTTGCTTGTCTTTTGAGACATCTGGATGGTTAAGTTGGAAGGGTACTCGTGTGCTATCTAAGTGGTGCCACTTTAATCTTAGATTTCTTCCGCTATGTAACATAAGTAGAAGGTCACTGTAGCTGGCAAAATAACTATCGGACCAAAAGACTATAATTATAGTTTTGGATGATAGGGACAGGAAGAGACTTTTCTATGGGTGGGTGTTTCGATTACTATCAGGTAATACCTTGTTACTTAACTAAGTTGCGTAACAATAAACTGATGGTGTTGTTGGCAGGCACGAGAAAAAATACCACCGCGTTAAAATGTTAGTTACTCTAAAACCAGATTGCTTATTAGAATCAATGTAAATTAAATATCTATTTAAATTTTACATTACCTATGCACCTACCACTATTACCCTCTGCATCATCCAAACGTAGACTGGCAGAGAATGCCTAAGGCATTAAGTCCGCCTTATACATATTTAAGTGTGCTAAAGAATAAATAAAATAAAATGTCAAATGCTCCGCGTAATTCAAACCCCGCGATGGGTACAGAACTCAAGATGAAGTTACGTTACGTACTTACGGGGTACAGGTATGATTTTTTTCTGTAACTTATTTTATACTACTTAAAGCAAAATTCCTGTGACACCCCTAAAACCGTAGAAATCAAAATTAACTTTAGAAACTTATAACTCCGAGATCCTACGAGTTACGTATTTGATATTTTTTTTGGTCAATAATATAGGTATAAATAATGTATTAAGTAAGAAATGGAATCCGACTATCCGACTATATCTTTGATCCTATTGAAACAAAAACGTATTTGTTTCATGTAGTAAATACCTAAACATATCTTTGTTACAACATCCAAATAAAAAATAGTAAAAAGTATGTTAAACGTTACTTTTTTAATGTTTTCAAAATTATTAAAAATATCTTAAAATACTCATAACTTATGTTCTAAGTACATTTGAACTTCGGGTGTTCTACTCTTGTATTTGAAATATATTATAGTTTATGATAAGTCACTAAAAACAGGATGACCGTTTTTTGAGTCATTTTTCATACTGTGCGTCGTTCAAACTATTTTGATTGAAAACTGAAACTTACACTAAAAAGACTATTACTGAATTCGTGCGTTCAAACAAACAGTGCTACGGATTCCTTTGGCAGCCACGTATATTGAATAACAACACAGGTCCGTTGATTTTGTAGTTTGCTACCCTGGCCGGTGACCTTAAGATCTTGGGGTCGATTCCCACACTGGACAAACATTCATGTGCATGAACATAATCTGTTTGTCTTGGGTTCGGGTACTTGTGCCGCTCTTAAAGATAATATACGCATTAGAATAGGAAACATTTACAGTTACACGCTTCTCTAATAATACTGCTAGCATCTCATCAGGGCCACTGGCATGCATTGCAGCATCTTAAGTCACTCTCTTTGTCATACTCGAACATCGCAATCAATCATCAATTTGCTTTTAGTTCATTTTTCCAGGAATCAAAAAGCTCAACTATCAGATGGATGTTTATTGGTTAGAGAATTTGGAACTAATTTAGGAAATATATTAAAAAGGTTCCTTTTTAAAAAAAAAAAAACTATATTTTGAAGGCTCTGTTAAACGCTTTCGTTTTGACGTGCAGAACAGAAACCTTAGAACTTTGTGCATAGTTTCATTTCAAGTATGATTACAGTAGTCACGGCAAGACGCTGCGCAGTAGCTATTTTTATGTTTATGTATTCAGAACTCACAACTGTACTTGCGCAATCAATAACTAAAGTTAGCTTCAGACACACAAAAATCCGCTGGGACTGTAAGTTAAAAGTATATGGATTCCGTATGGCAGGCACAATGTATTCAGCTGGGTCGAAGTGCGTTCCGGTTATTACCGGACCTAATAACCACCAACAATAGAATAGAAGTATGTATAAGTCTCACTAGTCAGGCATTGGCCATTCTATAATAGACGGACGGGTTCTTTGATATGAAGTTTGGAATATGAAATGCAATAATCCGTATCCTGATGCAACACGTCAACTACGCTACCACTGTAAATGGTTGGGTTGTCAGATTGTAATTAGGTGGCACGCCAAGGTATACATCAAGATATAAAACAGTGGGTTACCGTTATTAAACTGCATCATTTCATTCTATAACGGAATAGGCAAAATTAACAAAACTCCATTCGACACATCTGCATATTTTTAGTCTATGATTTTTCAAATGTAATATTCATATTTGCTGGTAGCGCCCTCTACGATGACAACTCTCGGCCGGAGCGGCCAGATTCTCAAGGTCATTGGCGCATGTTACCCCCTTAATTAAAAATACTAATAGCCCGTTAGAGGTAACCATAGGTACGCGGCAACTCTAAAGAAGATGACGGCAAGGTTGCGACCCCCGTCCCTATTAGTAGCTTGTCAGTTCCCGTGGGGCTTTAATTGCGTCCCTTGGTGACAGAATCACAGGCAAGATACTGAGGGAAATTGGTGCACATCCCACCAGAGAACTCTGGTCAACCCCCTTATGTCGCAGGGGTTCAAAATGTCCTTCTAAGGTTTCAATGGAAGGTCCATTGGAACCTTAGAAGGTCCTTTTAAAGTTTTGCTACACGTCTAAAAAAAAAGAAAGGTAGCTTCTATACTGATACGGAACAATATTTGTTTTACTACATAATTATGTAATTAATCATTCGTATTTTTAACATTACTTAGGTTGATTGCTATTTAGAATTGTCTCATATAGCTCTACTACCCCATTCACCGCACAGACTATGATATTCGAAGGAGGATTTATAACTGAAAGAAGTTATTAGTACTTTTAATTTAACCTTATACTATAACGGTCTTATTCATAAAAAGTTATCACACACATAATTATAGGCTCGCTATAGTATGATTTTCAAAAAGTATTATTCATAAACGCATTTTAGCACTAAAACGTTCTTTAGCTATGTTGTAAAGTTATAAAGGGCAGACCCCTACTATAACAGTGCTATAAGCGTGATATAAGGTAAAAAATGGCCGACTTTCAACAGCTGATTATTAATTATTAAGAAAATGACATTTTTGTCAGTGTCACATCCATCAGTTAAGTTTTTTTCTTTAGTTGAGCCTCATTGGGAAGGCACAGAGTTCTAGCCCATACAGCTTTCATATCCGTTCAATTTCGTAAGAAATCAAAATAGCAGTATACACACTACAAACTATTATGATTTATTATTTTATTCAGTACTTAACGTTTATTTTATTATTATTATTATACAATTTAATATATTTTAATATAAGTTAGTTTATCTTAGGTTAGTTATTATTACGCGCTTGTTACAACATTACCAAACAAACATTAACAATCAAATAACAATGACAATGATCGTTGGATGTATGACGAATTCCGCATGGGCGTCATAAATACAATAAATAAATAAATATTCTGAGACAATACACACATGGTCATCTGTTCCCAAACTAGCCACAGCCTGTACTATGGAAACCTGATAATTGATGCTTATACTTAAGTATATAAGTACTTATATTGCTGTAAATACATAATTAAATAGATAAATAACACCCAGACACTTAGCGGGAATCGAACCCACGACCTATTGGGTAGCAGCCAGGGTGTCCAACCACTAGACCAACACGCCCGTCAAATCGACAGTCGTCATCGTTTCGTAGACAATAAAATGTTTTATAATCTGTAATAATGTCTATGATCACACCTAGGCGGTGTGTAGACACATATTATCTGTGGGCGATTGGTGGGTGTATTCGGTCAATTTGTTGACCAACTTCAATAAAATGGCAATAATTGAAAAACGTTCTATAGAGACGTATTAGTTATAGATGGTTTATGAAACGTTTATGAATAAGCAACTTTATAGAACGTTTTATAACCTTATAGAACACTATAACTAATCAGTGCTTAAAACCTTTGATAAGCTTTTATTTATGAATAAGACCGTAAATATACCTACACTGTATATATTGTATTTACTAGCTGTACAGTAGATTTAAAAACTTTCAAAAAACGTCTAAATATTGGATCCTTGTATTCATGAGCTTGCAGAGTAGTGACTAAATTTAGAAGAAGTAGGGGTATTTAGATTAGAATTGCCAACCGTCCTGTTTTCCCAGGACATGTCCTAGTTTTTGTAGTGTCCTGGGATGTCCTGAATAGTACTTAGACAGCGTCCTGGGTTTTTAAATTTAAAAATTCGCGCGCCATGGCGATGGCAACAATAGGTCACGACCCTCAGCATTGAAGTATCGACGCGAGGAGGGCAGAATGTCACATCCATGATGAACAGCATTATTGAGTACATGAGTAGGACAACCAATACCTATATCGTCTTTGCCTAATTTTTTCTTCAGTTTAAAAAACAAATTGTTCCGGATTTTTCTCTACCACCAAAGTTCGTATTGCAATTATCTCCTGAGAATGCTATACCTTTAGCTGTTATATTATATCGTTGGAGCTGATCATTTACTAAACTCACCAAAGTTTCAGTAGTTTCATCGGGAACTGTTTCAATGTCTAATATCTTGGAATTTGCCTTTACCACGATAATCAAAATACTAAAGTGACTTAATTAGAATTAAAGTTAATTGACGTTTGTGAGTGCGGCAGTAAGTTTCATTTCACCTATTTTCACTACATATTCATTTAACTTGCAACTCTATTGTTGCGTCCTGTTTTTAAAATGAATTGTCCTGGTTTTTCCAACTTCAAATCCTAGTTTTTTGAATTTGGTGATGGCAAGCCTAATTTAGATAGTTTCTTTTTAATACAAGGACAATGGTATAACAATAAGTGTGTCAAAAGAACAATTGTGACTGGAAATCAAAACAAATGACTTTAGAGCATTTGCATTTTTTTAAATCGGAGAATTAAAAATATCAGTCGAGAAAACTATTAAACCAACAGAAAGAAATATCACCTACAATACATAATAGTACTAAAAGTAGTGAATGTCAGACGACAATGTATTTTCAATTTGTCGTTACCATCTATTATCCGTTGCTTGAAATTTATCTAGAGATTGAAAAATCAGCTCTTAATTAATCTTACAAAGAGAATACAAA
Source organism: Furcula furcula (assembly GCA_911728495.1). Taxonomy (NCBI): domain Eukaryota; kingdom Metazoa; phylum Arthropoda; class Insecta; order Lepidoptera; family Notodontidae; genus Furcula; species Furcula furcula. Next base: position 6,466,686 of record OU452254.1, on the reverse strand, counting down.
TGAGAAACTAAATTAAATAACATAATAATTATTGACAATCATCATCATCGTCATCATCAGCCGGAAGACGTCCACTGCTGAACATAGGCCTCCCCCTTAGAACGCCACAATGAACGACAATTGGCTATTTGCATCCACCGGTTACCTGCGACGCGCACAATGTCGTCTGTCCACCTAGTGGGAGGCCTGCCAACGCTGCGTCTTCCGGTTCGTGGTCGCCACTCGAGAACCTTTCTTCGCCAACGGTTATTGACAATAACGGCCACGAATTGCATAGGTAACATGACGAATTGAAAAATATTTCAACTTTGGTTTTATGATGAGGGGTTTCTTTTTACACCAATATAAACGTTAATTCATCATCATCATCACCAGCAGCAGCTGAAATACGTCCACAGCTGAACAAAGGCCTCCCCTTAGAAGGGAGGGGTTCCCACAATCCCCACTCCTGGCAGGCGTCTTGGGAATCGCAGTATAGGTAGGTGGTAGATAATCCAATAGAAGACGCTGCTGTCCGTCTTCTTGATTTCCTTTAGTCGCCTCTCACGGACACCCATCGGGAGGTGATGGTGGGTTGGTGCAATTCTTACCCAGACACCCCACGGGAATGTTAATTCAGTCCAAGTTTAAATTTTACGAATCAATTTGCGCTACCGTACCATCCTGCAGGACGGTTATTGCAATTAAAATTGGATTTGATTGAAATTGACATTGGTTTCCAGAGTAACCATGTTTGGCATATCATTTAACAATCAAATAATTAACACGGAGATACAGGGAGATGTAGGACCCGTTCAATGATAATAATATTCCGCTGTCCTTTTGGGCTTTTTTTATTTTATTATTTTCTTTTATAGTCTAGCAGCAAAATTGATTGTTGCTTTATTTACGTTCTGAAGGCAATTCACTTGAGCTTGTAAATTATTCTTGGTGTGTATCTAACTTAGACGACTTGTGATAAAATTTAATATGTTAAAGTGCTTTGTGTCTTGCCTGACGAGGCACTGCTTAACAGCAAAAGGTAAATGTTAAACGTGAGCCACTGTGATTTTGGATCGGTCATGCTCGCCATCGAAAAGTCTTTGCTTGTGGCGGCTTCGTGTGGCGGGTCACTCCCTTCCCTCCAATATGGTTGAGGGGAGTGATGGCTGCTGCTCGAGTCAACTCGTGCGCGGGTGCTGCGCGCGGGGGACTGGTCAGACTACTATCCCTTTGGCATTTTAGTTTTTAGTTTGTTGTATTTTCGTCGTATTTTTTATTTTTATTTGATGTTTTGAACGGCAGGACACACTGTCGCTGGTGCTGATTTAATTGTAAAAAGACAAACTTTGTTTAAAAAAAAAAAAGTGAAAAAATGACAAGCCCGCTGAGTTTCTTGCCGGATCTTCTCAGTTGAGGCCGCGTTGTGATCCGGTGGTAGCTTTTAAAAAATTGACCGTTCAAAAGTGCTAGCGTTAAGTCTATAAGTAAGAATTTTGAATCTTTGAATCTTTGGGACCATCCATACACGGTTATCTGATTCCAAACTGGGCAGAGCTTGCTATGGAATCCACACAGCTGATACTGATACTTGTATACTTTTATTTGTAACTACATAAGTAAGTATTACCACCACCAAGTCCCACCAAGTATCTAGGTATAATTATCTGTATTTAATTAACTTTCTGGGTGGTATTTAATTACGGTTTACGGTTTAAGACATTTATTTTCTCAAAAGATTACATGATAATCACTTACAGAGAAAATACAAAATATAATATACGAACAGTTTGATTTGCTCAATTAGCGTTGTACATAAAAATAGAGGGTAGTTAGTGAACAATGTCAATATTGTGCAGTACTGCGAGCGACGCATAGGCCGTATTGTTTATTAAGGCTGGTGACATAGTGAAAGTTCACTATGGGTAAATATTCCCTTTTTTTTTAAATATGCCTATTCTAATCTAGTGTTTCTGAGTAAATACACTGGTACTGAAATGTTATTGTATCACATATTTGTTAGTAGGTACTTATATAAGTAAGTACTTATATGTTTTTTTTATTAGTATTAATATTATTATGTATGTAGTATAGAATGCTTTCTCACTGTATGTTTTGTTCAAATAAAACGCCTTCTTCCTTTTTTCTGTTTATTTTCTCACTTCCTTATTTTCTAATAATTAAATATAATATGTGTGCTGCGTAGCAAAAGCGTCCTCTCGTCAGTCGTTCCTTCCCTCTCACCCCATCTACCGTTCTCGCTCACACCTTTCACGTTCCGTTCACCCGTCTATTCATACGTTCCGTTTCATTCCTACATTCGGCCATTCCTGCACTCATGTCTGTCCCCAGACATGTCTTACTGTTTATATAAATAAAAAAATGAAAATATCTTAAATCTATTAATAATAATAATATTAAATCTATTACCTAAGTAAAATTAAAACATAACGGTTATGACGTTATAACGAAAAAAATAACAATGTAAATTGTTTGCCTTATCCTATGTTGCTGTGGTAATAACAGAGTAAACAAAAAAAAACCCAAATACCTTACTCATCTCCTAAAAACTCTGCACCACCGTCTTCCGGCCACCTTTTCATTTGATCTGCTGAACTGGACGTCTTAATAGGCCCTTCCGCAGACCTATCCACTTTTTCTACATCATAACGGTCATTCCGCTTGCATTTTATAACCTTATATGGGCCTAAATACTTTGGCTTGAGCTTTAGTCCAGGGCCAAACTGAGTCCTCTTTATGGCCACTCTATCCCCTTCTGTATACTTGTAACACTCTTTCCTCTTCTTATTGTAAGACTTCTGATTTTCATCCTGAATCCTTAATATTTGTTCTTTAGCCTTTTGTCTTAACCTTTCCCTATTTTCATCAAATTGTAATATGTTTTCTTCTTGTAACAATTTTAACAACTCGGCATCTTCCTTGTATCTCATTTTTACTCCCAACAACAATTCAAATGGAGTCATATTTATTCCTCTCTGGAAAGTGCTGTTCAGCGCTCTCTGCACCCTACTTATGTGCCTATACCATTGAGCTGGACTTTCGATGCACAACTTGGTCATCAAAGGTATAATTATGCGATGGACTCTTTCTACTTGCCCATTGCCTCGAGGTACTCCTGTTGTGATCTTTACATGACAAATATTTTCCTCCTCGCAGTAGCTCTGAAACTCATTGCTTGTGAATGCGGTTCCTCGGTCGGTTATGATTCTTCTAGGATTTCCAAACACCAGTTGATAAATCTGTAGTTTATCGATAGTCTCCTTGCTTGAAGTAGACTTGGTTGGAAACAACCACACAAATTTGGTGAATGCATCTATGACTGTAAGTATGTGATTATACTGTTTCTTCGTCTCAGTAAGTGGCCCAACATGATCCAAGTGTAATGTGTCAAATGGCACACTCTCCTTCTCAATTGGATGTAAAAAACCTTCCTGTTTCCCCTCCTTCCTAGTAGCTAGTAAGCATGGAATACAGCTCATCAAAAAGTCATCTATCTTTCTGTCCAATTCTCTTATGTGATAGTCCCTGTTTAAAAGTTCCTTCATCTTTAGTTTGCCAAAATGCCCATTGCTGTGGACTCTATTAATAATTTCCTTTTCCATAGATCTTGGTATTACTAACTTCTTTTGTTCCGTCTTATATAACAATCCATTTTCTAACCAATAGTCTTCAAAGGTTCCACCTTTTAAAATCTCCTTAATAGCCTTCAGTCCATCATCCTTGTCCTGCGACTGCCCTATACTGTCCTTCAATGTAGTAACTATTGCAACCTGTGGTGTTCTGCTTAAAGCATCAACATGTCTCATGCTAGAGCCCGATCGATGCTCCACTTCAAAGTCGTATTCACTGAGCATAAGTACCCATCTCGCTACCTTAGCCGTCAAATCCTTTTTATCCATTGTCATCTGAAATGCCTTGCAATCAGTAACTATCTTGAAATGTATACCATAGAGGTAATGTCTGAACTTCTTTATCCCTTCGATTACTGCTAATGCCTCCAATTCATAACTAGAATATCTGCTTTGTGTTTCATTTGTCTTACGGCTCATATAATGTATTGGATGCAAACCAGACTCTGGGTGATGTTGCATAAGTATCGCTGCAAATGCAATGCTTGATGCATCAGTATGTAGTTCTGTTTTCAATCCTGGGTTAAATATTTTCAAAACTGGTTCACTGCCTAGCTTACTCTTTAACATCTCAAATGCCATTTTATGTTCATCCTCAAATACAAATTCTTGATTTTTCCTCAACAAGTCGGTAAGTGGTTTTGCAATACTTGAATAATCTTCTATGTACTTACGGAAATAACTCGTCAAACCTATGAAACTATGTAATTGCTTGAGATTCCTGGGCTCAGGGTATCTAATTATTGCATCAGTCTTCTCTTTGCTTGGCCTGACCTCTGCGTCCTTGATAATGTGACCCAAATATACAATTTCATGCTGTAATAAGCTTGCTTTTTTCCAGTTTATGTTTAGTCCATGTCTTGAAGCAACCTCTAGCACCTGTTTTAGTCTAAATAGAGCTTGGTGCTCGTCAATGGCTGGAATAATTAGATCATCGATAAAAATCATTAACACCCCTTGATTAATCAAGTCTCGGAAGACTATACTGACGAATCTCATAAATGTTTTAGGACAAATTGATAAACCGAATGGTGCTCGGACAAATTCGAATTGTCCATGATGAGTCACAAAGGATGTGTACCGAATGGACTCCTCGCTAACTTTCAGGTGAAAAAATCCATTTTTCAAGTCGAGGACACTATACACCTTCGCACCACATAGCTTGTCTATGAGGTCGTCGACTATAGGGAGTGGGAACTCATCCTTAATCATTTTCTTGTTAATTAATCTATAGTCAACACAGAGTCTTATAGAACCATCTTTTTTCTTAACTAATACTACTGGGCTTGAGTATTCTGAAAAACTCACCCTGATTATTCCTTGGTCTAACCACTCTTCAACTTGTTTTTCAACTACCTGCTGTTCAATTATTGACAACCGTCGAGGTCTTTGTGAAACTGGAATGTCATCCTTCAGTACAATCTTAAGTTGGATTGGTGCCTCCTCTGTTTGCTGTGGCCGATACTCCTGTACACATTTTAACACATCTTCCTTCACCGTTGAATCTCGTACATGATCTACAACAACATCAACACACCCTGCAAAACAATCAATCCTACGCATCCAATCAAAACCATCTGGTAAAAAAGTAACCTCCCCTTCTATCATTAACACAGCAACACAATTCAAAAACTCTTGACCAATTATAATATCGTATGGCATAACCTCTTTAGACACTATATGAAATATTATGTTATCATAACAATGGTTATCTATGTGTATAGTTACATACGTCTTACCTATTGACTTGATTTTACATTTGCCTAACCCCGACAATGTCAGATAATCGTCCTCAAGACTGATATTCAAAGCACAAAATAATGACATTGACATTAAATTAATCTCACTACCCGAATCCACAAGTGCGTTAATATTAATATTACTAATCGAAATAGTCTTTATTGGTTTTTTAACAACATTGTTATAAAATACGTGTTTGTTTTCAATCTGCATAACCTCTTTGTCTGACATTTGAAATCTGTCATCGTATGTCATGACATTGACATCCTCTCCGACATCTTGGTTCGTCGCGGTTCCATTCCATTCGTTCCGTTCAGTCACTCTCGCGGAATATCTGGTCACTCCGGTGTTGCCGTACGCAACCGCTTCCGTTTCTGGTTCATTCACTGCTCCGAACATAGCCGCTGATGAACGAGCCGGATATCCACGATGTCCGCCGCTGCTCGTACCCGCTGCCATCTTCATATTGTTAGCACCGGTGTGAACTGGATAATATGGACCCGCTTTCGTGCACTGCTGACGAATATGCCCGAACTCGTTGCATCCATAGCACTTGATGCCGTTTTTGCATGCACCAGCTACATGATCCGCGCTTCCACAATTATAACACCGCCGCCTAAATCCCTGTGCACTCTGAATAGGTCTTATTTCGTTTCTCTTCCGCTGTTCGCTTGCCTTGTCTTTGTCTCTAATTTTCTCGTATATCGCCATTTTTTCCTTCAATGCCCCGTACGTGGTGACGCCATATAACATCGCTTTGTTGATTTCCTTATCTTCTATCCCGTCGACAATATACTGAATGGCTATGTAATCAGCAAACTTTGCTCTTTTCCCCAACTCTTTCATAGCGAGCATATACTGAAAATACGTCTCATCTTTCCTTTTTTTTCTGGATGCCATGATCTCATGCATTTCTTTTGTGTTTACAGTGTCTGGGAATTCTTTTATTAAGGCCGATTTAAGTTCTTCAAAGGTCTTATAAGTTTTCTCCGACCTTAGCCACAACTCCGCAGTTCCTGCTAGTGTTTTACGGGCTAAAATTAATGTTTGCTGCGGCGTCCATTGGAATATTTCGGCGTTTTCTTCAATATCCTGCGCCCATTTGGTTGATGAATATGATTTGTCGTCCCCACTGAATTTGCCGATGCCCTGTATGCAATCCATCAATCCAAATGTGGATGCTGGTAGCGTTATATTCTCTTTGGATGCTGCCATTTGCTTTTCTGCCATCGTGGCGTGGTTTTCGTTTTTCAATTTCGGACGTTAGCCCCCAAATGTAGTATAGAATGCTTTCTCACTGTATGTTTTGTTCAAATAAAACGCCTTCTTCCTTTTTTCTGTTTATTTTCTCACTTCCTTATTTTCTAATAATTAAATATAATATGTGTGCTGCGTAGCAAAAGCGTCCTCTCGTCAGTCGTTCCTTCCCTCTCACCCCATCTACCGTTCTCGCTCACACCTTTCACGTTCCGTTCACCCGTCTATTCATACGTTCCGTTTCATTCCTACATGTATTTAAGTATATTTAATAAGTATTTATAATTGTTTGTATTTATAATCACGTGCTGTAATTATATTAATAGATATTTAGTGCGAGAAATCCTTTAAAATGTGCCCCTTCAACAGTTTTTTAAATGTGACTAATGACATTGCATCCTTTATAAATTTAGGCAATTTATTATAGTGTTGAGCTCCATCATATAAGATACTTTTTTTGCCGTAGTTGGTCCTAGGGAAAACTAGCCTAATATTATTTGCTTGTCTAGTATTTCGTTTAGAGTATTTAATATTTGTTGAGAATTTTATTTGGGTATGAATGTCTTTGGCTAAAATTTTACGAATTAGAACGCAGATATTATATTTATAAGTTTGGGTAATATTCATTAGTCCCGTATCTTTATATATTTGTAATGTAGATGTTCGGTATTTACATTGGAATAAAGTTTTAATTAATTTATTTTGGGCTATTTGTAATTTTTGTAAATTGGTTTTACTTCCTGATCCCCAAGCTTCAATTAAACAATCAATATGGGGTTTGACCATACTATTATAAATATTATATTTCACTTGTTGCGGAAGGCATCGTGTTATCGGTTTGAGCGCACCTGTCAAGGAAGAGAGTTTGTTCTTAATTTTATCGATATGCGGTTTCCAGGTGAGTTGGTTGTCGAGAATTAGGCCAAGGTATTTTTCATTGTTAACTCTTTTAATAATTTCACCATTTATTGTAAGTGGATTATAACTGCCAATTTTTTTATTCTTCGCCGGAAAAAGTATATAGTTTGTTTTAGATACATTTATTGTAAGCAGATTTGATTTCAACCAATTATCTAGAATACATAGATCATTTTGAGCCTGATTCATAACACTATCTACTGAATCACCATAATAAAACAAACTTGTGTCATCTGCGTAAACTGCGTATAAGGTAATGTCTCCCTTTAGTCCTATTTTGTGGATGTCATTTATGTAAATGAGGAATAGAAGAGGCCCTAATATATAACCTTGGGGCACACCGCAATTTATGTCTAGAGGCTCACTTTGCTGATCGCCAATTTTGACTACCTGACGTCTGTTTACTAGATAAGACTGAAATATGTTAAATGCTGACTCTGTTACACCTATTTCTTTTAGTTTGAATAAAAGTAGGTCATGGCTAACGGTATCAAATGCCTTCCTAAGATAAATAAATACGCCTAGTACAATTTTTCTTAGGTCAATATTGTGTCTTATATTTGTGACAAGATCAACTGATGCAGTAGTGGTATTTGATTTAGGCCTAAAGCCATATTGTTTATCAAAAATAAGATTATTAGAGGTTAAGAAGCTATTTAAACGATCATGAAGTATTTTTTCAAAAATTTTTGAGACGGCTGGTAGCACCGAAATTGGCCTATAGTTGTTTGGTTCTAATTTTGAACCGGACTTATAAATAGGGCTTACTTTAGCTACTTTGAAAGAGTCAGGAAAATATCCCCCCTCAAGGCTAGTATTAATAATTTTAACTAAACTTCCAGCTATTAAATCTCCGAGGCTTTTCAAAATTTTCATACTAATCTTATCTATGCCTGTAGCTGTGTTTGAGCGAAGAAGTTTTATAATTTTTTGAAGTTCATACTGTGTTGTTGGTTTTAATGTTGCTAATTGTTTGTCACTATTTGCAGATTTATTAGGATTTTGTGCATATAATAGATTAAATAGATAAATGATACCCAGACACTTGGTTTTTTCTTCTTTCCATCCTGTCAGATTCTCAGGTTACTCTCACAATCTGCCAAGACGGAAAACAGACAATAAAGGGTATAACAAATAAAAATCCGAAATCAAATTGGTATTTATATTACTCAAAAAATATACTTAGTACATTATTATTCCTTGTAAACACAATGATATTAATTGTTGATTTGTAACAAAATAATTAAAATGTCATTAAATTGAAAAAAAAATGAAAATTAAAAAATTACAAAAAAATTGGTAAAATTAATGATATATTTGGACGAGTTTCGAGATACATACACTAGACTGACAAACATGTCTTCAGTACAGCTGTTAAAATTGTTATGTTAGACATTGTTTAAACTTAACATTAAGTAAAACATAAAATAACATTTTGTAAAAGAGATGAAAACTAAATAAATTGGAATGTACATACAACATATTATATATCGTATAACATATACTTATATATATGTAAATAATGTTTGCATATAAATAATCACACAGATACGAAATCCACATTGTACAAAATTAAAACTAATTACATTTTAATACTATACATATGTAGGAATTACATCTAAATATATAACATGCATTTTTCTCAAATATAAAAACGCTGCGCCCAAACCCGGCGTCGCACGAGTGGACATTTTTCTTTCGTTAGTAAATATAGTCTATATTACTCAGGGATAAATTAGCATTCTAATGTTGAAAGAATTTGTAAAATCAGTCCAGTAGTTGTCGAGTTTATTCGTTACAAACAACCAAAAATACAAATCTTTCATCTTTATATTATTAGTGTAGATAGTGTAGAATTTTAGATGTAGACAAACAAACAAAAAGTTTGTCTAAATTTAATATGTAACCATTAAGTATTTATGTATGTACATTATATACTACCTACTGTTAAAAAATACATTCTAAAACGCTCTGTTGCGTTGAATAAAAAGCTATATTGAAGTCGGTTACAGTTGAGATGTTTCAGATTAATAATAAAACATCGATAAGTATTTGAGCATTTTATTAGTTAAATAATATAGTATAAGTGTAAATTTACTATGAATACAAAAATAGCAAAACTTATTTATGTATTTGGTAATATTTTAAAGCTACATACTTAAGTCACAGGTAATTTAATAATAAATTAAACATTATAACGAGTCAAATATTTTTTTTTTTAACTGATTGTTTTTAAATCTATATTAAATACACAAGTTTCAGCTTTGGGTTGTATAGCTTAAGGTAATTTATTGATTATATACATATTAAGAAGTTTTATTATCTCGTTAGTCTTTGTATTTGTCTTTTTCTAATAGGTTATATATTAGTACATACTTACTTATACTTAGAGCCAAAATTCATAATTAATCTTGAACAAAAATTGTTTACATTTTTCTAATATATATATTTCAAATGCCAGCTTAATGGAAAGATGTTGGAATTGGCTGTAAGTTTACAATATTATTTTGGTTTTCTTATGCTGTTATGGTCATGTACATTGTATAATCTAATGATAGCGTCGTTAAGCGTTGTCAGTTTAGCTTTGCAGCCCTTGTCACTTTTGTTGCAGACCCAATGACTTTCTTGCTTCTGGTTTTTGTGCTTTGATCGTTTCTTAAATCTATACTCTCCTAGTAATATGATAGCGTTCCCTAACCGAGTCCAGCTGTATCTTGGCACTAATTGATCTGTAACAACGAATAACTATACAGTAGGTATGTCAATTATAAAAAAACTCTTTAATTCCTTGTACGTTGGTCCTGACTAGGTATGTATTCGACTCCTGTTTATAGGAAATATGTGATCTCACTGTAAAAATAAAACATAGCTTGTGATTTAGCGCCTATATTTTTTTTTATATTATTACAAACGTTTCAATCTTATTTCTCCCATATGTCATAACCCCTCGTTTGTCGCGGCCATTTTGAAGTACTATAATATATAAAATTAAAAAATATACATCTTATTATATTAAACACAAATTTTAAAATTTCTGTACATTCTAGACAGTTAATTAGCTAATTTTAATTCATTACTAATATACAAAAAAACCATCACTACAAAATATAATTAAGTACCTAATAAAAAAAAACTTCCTAACAAAAGTGAGCACATGCACATATTTTTCATGGGAATATTTGACATAACCATTATATATTCCATATTATCCTATTGACTTCTTTATTGCACACAGTAAAATCATAAAATATGAAATAATAATAATTATAAGAAAAAAAAATTAAGTTTACATGTTACGTTATTTCAAATGTTATTCGCATCAATTTTGAATCAAATGATACCTAATTGTGAGAGAATTTAAATGATATATTATTATAATCGTTTGCACAGGCGGGCATTGTCGCTAATTTACTGCGGCTTGAAAATGGCTGATTTGATCATACTAGTACATACTAACTTTAAATGATGTTTTGCAAATATTGTAGAATTTTTACGAGCTAGTTAGTCTTTTAAAAGTTACGTAATCAAGAGCTGATCTCACGCATTAGAAAATCATATTTACATAGATATAAACTGACAAAGATATCGCAAGTATTAGGTACTATTACAATAAAATCAAGCGTGCCAATTTTTGGCTACAGAAACCCAAATTGTTTCTAAAATCAGGCGACGCATCTGTACTAATCAACTAAAATATCGAATATCGATATTCAAAAATATCGTTTGATACGATATTCAAAAATATCGTTTGATAGGATATTCAAAATGATCGTTTGATACGATATTCAAAAATATCATTTGATTCGATATTCAAAAATATCGTTTGATACGATATTCATCACCTATTACTTCAGAACGTCACATAAACCGCCACAAGTAAAATTCGTAATGTATTACGCGTAGGCCAGCAAACGTAGGCCATTATTATAATAGCCTACGTTTGCTGGCTTACGGTTTTTGTGGCAATACTCACATAGGTGATTTACGCCAGGTACGCACAGCACGTGCAATTTTGTTAACCGATTTTATCTCAACTAAATAATTTGAATTTACGGGTTACCAAACTGGGTTTCATGCCACAGCTTAAACACTTATTATACCTACAGTACCTACACCAGTTTCTAGTGTAACAGTTGATCTCACACGACATTTCAGCTTCGCAAACGTAGCTCTGCTCTTTGCCAAGCTGCAAAGTCCGTTTGAAGAAGAGTTTGCAGGATTCGCAGGTTCGAATACCGTAATGAAGGCCAGAGGTCACGTCACTGCAGATAGGGCAAGAGTTATCTGAAAATTCAAACATTATATGAAAGGGTGTGATACTGAATTTCGACAGTTAATTATTTCGACAAAACACAATAGTTCGACTACTTACTGCTTCCACAGAACATACCTTCAAAACCACTACCTTGACTTTAGAGGAGATACCACTGGAGAGATCATGATGCGCTAACCGCTCTGCCAAACTTTGTTCATATGTTCAGGTCATTCTTTATTTGTGTGCGTATATTTTGGAATGTGTTGCGAGTTTATTACAGTGTGGGTATGCGTGAAATTGTATCTGTGTGTGTTTACTTCGCCTCCCGCACCCCGCAAAAATGCCACGAAAAATTTGTTCGGGGAATCGACGCGATACTAGCTCCATTCTAATTACTCTGAGACCTTGACAGAACCCTTCTTCGATATGCAATTGGTCGGCGGATCTCTATTTCGACGGAACATTTATCTTCTATTGAAGCAGTTTATTTTTCGAAACTGGGACCGTGTCGAAATAATTAACTGTCGAAATTTAGTATGCCATTGGATAAGAACGTGCTTGAAATCGACTACCTACCGGTCGATAAGGTTCTTATTAGACTCTTATGACGAAGTGTTTTACTGTAAGGAAGAGGTCCCTGAGGAGTGATGAGACGAATGAGACTTTCGCCTATTTTTAGTTTGGGACAGTTGAGATTTTTTCTCTCGACCCCAGTATTTTTTCGAGTCAGCGTGCAACATTTTCAATTTACTTACTTAGGAATACCAGTTTGAGTAGTTGTTGATATTTTATACAATAGATATGCCTATAGCGCACAAAAAGTGAAACACCGAAATTCACCCAAATACAGTGAACTAGTAGTGTCACGCGTCGGTAAAATGTAACGAACGTGAGGTGTGAATTGAAAATGAAGTAAAATGCCTTCATGCGTATTTAGAAAATTCACAAAGTACTGTGTAAAAGTAAATAATAAGGAAAGGATATCATACCTTAACTATATGAGAATATATATTAATTACATGGTCCCAATTTTTGGCGCGCATTACTAGGGATATAACATATCTATGGTTTATAATATCACGGGGAACTACCTATTATAATTACCTTATTATTCAGATACACATTTGGGAGGTCGGAGTTAAAAAAAAACTTAATACTTACTTACTTGTAATACATATGTATGTAAACGTAGGAAAAATTACATAATTTACTACAACACATTCAGCTAAAAAAAATTACGAACACGTAGACAGGTATTGGTTAATTATAATTACATTATTATTTATTTATTATTTTAGTTATTGTATAAAGCAGCTCAAGTGTGCAATATTATTACAGACGTATAATGATAATTTTATTAACATATAATATAACTAAAGTAGGTACCTAATTAATATTATGTCAAAATATAATTTACTTTAAGTACATTTCGGGAATTTGCCTCATACAATATTCTATGTTTTAAGTATACGATAAAGATAACAATAAAAATATTTAAAATATAAAAATAAAGAAAACAAATTGGAATTTGTAAAAACTTAAAAAAATTGTAAAATAATATTAAAAACGTTTTCATGATAGTAATAAGGGGGGCGCTTTTTTAGACACTTTACAGTGTGTGTTTATACATACTTTTTTGTATTGGACAATCATTTTTGTAAGTACCATTTAATAGAGAACTGAAGATGGATATTTTTTTACTTATAACTGTTTATTTTTCTTTCAAGATCCTTCACGTTAAGGCACATCTTTTTCAAATGCATGCACTAGCATTACTTTGTCTTCGATTTTTTTTCTAATTTCAATAATAATCATATTATGTTTTATTAGCAAAAGCCAAATTCATGATACAGATGATATAGGTACAGATAGCAAAACAAGAAAAATAATACAAATAACGGTACAATCTTTGATCACTTGGGTAATTTAGAATGTGTAGTAGAAATTTGTCTGCAAAAACTTCTCGCACTGCTCTCTTCTAAGCTACGCCTGTTTCGCGAGGAGTTATTTTCTTAACTTATACAATCAGTTACAGTACGGCGGTACAATTTGTGTAAAAAACGATAGGAAAGTAGAACAAAAACATACATGTATATAAAAAAATAACTAAAAAATACACTGTAATAATACTTTCTAAAATAATTTACTTATTTTATTTTAATATGATATTTTTTTCTATTTATTCGAGAAAAAGGTCGCTTACTTTGTGCAATAGAAGGATTTTAGAAACTATAACCATTTTGTTAACCGGCTTCAAAAAGAAGGTTCTCTATTCGACGCGTATGTATGTAATATTGATAAAAATGCGTAATATTAATATATGTTAGTCTATGTGGGCTTATAAACAAATTTACCCAATTTTATGAGTGTACGTATGTATGTATGTAGGTTTGTCCACGGATTTCTCAGAAAATACAAGTCCGATTTCGAAAACAACTTAGGGTAGAGTACAAGTTTCATCAAAATCGGTCCAGTAGTTTAAGAGATATAAACTTTTAATGTTTTCAGTAAGTTACTGTAACGTAGACGTTCGAGTTGCGTGATAGTGCATGATAGGAATGTTAAAAACTATTTAAAAAAAATAAAAACCGACTTCAAAGTAAATTATCTAAAAAGCATAAAATAACGAAAATATATTGAAGTCGGTGTCAGTTCGTGCTAGTGTTAGTTAACATGATGTGCTAGCACCGACTATATTTTCGTTATTTTATGCTTTTTAGGTAATTTACTTTGAAGTCGGTTTTTATTTTTAAAAAAATAGTTTTTGACGTTCCTAAACTTAATTTTGAATGAGTCATTTATCTTAATCTAACTAGCAAAACGTCATATTAATTGGTATTTTGTAAATTATCCATTGTGTTATTTTTAATTATGAATGAATTTTTTAGGTATATGTTGGCTCTTCCGCCTCTCTCCTTCTGCTGCCTCACCATATTTGGCAACATCCCGACCTGTAAACACTTCTCGTACCTACAGTACTGGCAGTATTTTCTGTACCGCACGCTCATATGACAAGTACCATTGCCCCTCACACAGCGGTATGTTAGGTTTTTCTCAGCAATAACCGCCCTTTTGAAGAAGCACTTGCAAGACTCGCAGGTAAGTACCCCATAGTGGATGCCGCTGACAGAGTCACTGCAGACTGGACAAAGCGATGGGTATAAGATTTTTTCGTCTGTTGGAAAAAAACATTTATTAGTATACATAGGTAAACAAACATAGGTACTTTTGTTAGGTAGAATCAGAGAAAAACAGTGTTACGTACGAAGATGCGGCAAGCTGAGAAGAAATAAGAAAGAGGAGATGGCGAACGAGCTGGATGCTTATGACGCAAATTGGACCCAAAACGCCTTAAACTGGGAAAAGTGGATGGGGGAATGGATGCCTTTGCCCTGCAGTGGGACCAACCAGGCTAATAATATATAAATAAATAATAAAACGTGAATCAGGTTTTCGTAAACATAAAATTAATAAAAATCTTCATTTACAAATAGATGTCTAATGAAGCTACTAGACGTTTAATTCATGAATATATTGAAAAGAAAACAGTTTAAAAAAATCTCTTTCTGTATTTTATAAGATTTTATATAGTAAAAATATGTTATAAAATAAGGCCTTAAAATATTACCTGAGTGTTTCGTTGGTACACTATTTAAATTAACCACTCAAAGGAATCATCACATATTTGATTCAGTAGTAAAAAATATTCGAGGCTCTCCATGTTCCACTTTGTTTGAACATTTATTGAAGTCAGAGACAAAGTCGTCGATTCGCCAAGAAAATGAGCAGGCTTGTTTTTTGTCTAATTACCTTTTTTTAAACATCCGTTTCAATGTTACAAAAGTATAGCTAAGCCTTAATATTAAGCTTGCAAGAGTTGGCAACTTCTAGTCCATGCAACTTTATCATCCAGGCAATCCGAGATTCTGCTGAGATTACCTGGAAGATCAAGTTGGTTGGAGGATCAGCTAACTTCTTAACTTCTGCGTAGAAGCTATATTATCCAGTCTTGACAACGTTTCCTGCTACTCCTACCGCTACTGTCATCGTCAAGATTATAGCCGACACGTCTTCGGCTACAATTTTATTTATTGCATACCTACTGTTATCTTAATTTTTGCCACAATATCTTGTAATGTTGTCTTTTATTTACACTTTGTAATAAAACTACTATTACGGAATATATCGCGGTTTATTTTAGGTTTTACTTTCCCAACATTTCGAATGCTTTGCAGCACCCATGGTCACGGGCGGACTATATACCGCGTGGGCAATATATTCCGTAAGAGTAGTTTTATTACACAATAACTTGTTTCTTTTTTTCTTTATCATGTATGTTTTCCATCTATCACGGCTCGTGATTATGACTTCTGTTACTGTGTAGTAGTCTACCGTTAAAGACGTGAATCACTGCTTTGCAACCGAAGTAGCTTCGCCTGCTGCATTGCCATCTCTCCTTGAAGTTGCGGACGTAGTGCAATGAAAATCTATATCCATCGACGATCATTATTGTCCTATTGTTCTTGGATTGTTCGTATTTAATTATTGCTAAAAAATAATTGTATATTAATATTCGGAAAAATTGTAGGTTTTAGTAGCTAAAATGCCTATTGTTAAGCCCCATCAAGAAAATGAGGTTTATAGGTTTAAGGCTTAGAGGAGATACCACTGGAGAGAGCTTGATGCGCTAACCCCTCTGCCAAATTTTTGTTCATATGTTCAGGTCATTCTTTATTTGTGTGCGTATCTTTTTGAATGTGTTGCGAGTATATTATAGTGTGGGTTCATAGAAACATGAAGAGTTTGCATTAGACATTTGCAAGAGTATGCGTGAAATTGTATCTGTGTGTGTTTACTTCGCCTCCCGCACCCCGCAAAAGTGCCACGAAAAATTTGTTCGGGGAATCGACGCGATACTAGCTCCATTCTAATTACTCTGAGGTTTAAGGCCGTTGTTCGTCTGTGGCATCCTAGCCCCAATGGGCATTTCCATGTGGGGCTAGGATATCGAACGAACTAAGTAGAAACAGGGGAGACCACGTATAAAAGTAACACGGGATGAACGTAACAAATGAGTTTTGAAAGAGTTATTTTGACTGCATTGATGGTTGATTCACCGATATGCGCCATTTTGGATCCTAAATCACGTGAATTGCGCTTACGGTGCTGTGCCGTCAGGTTGTGGACGTAGCGAGTCTGTGCGTCAAAAATACCTCCAAAGTAAGTTTTAAACATGTTTTGCAACTGCGTTTGTTTTTATTATGGTAGAATCAATCTTGCATGTCGAGTGTCGGGGAAGTAGCGTAACTATTCATCTCTCTATTTCAGTATTGTAATGGTATCTTACTAAAGTAGTTTTTACATTATAGGCATATGATTGTCGTATTCTGGGATTTTTAAATGTAGGGATGAAAGTAACAAATTGTTACAACATCACGATGACATCGTTTAGCCCCTTTGAAGTTAAATCCATACCTTTTAGTAGGACCCAGAAAGAATAATAGAAAGGGAAGGAAATGCAGAAAATCGGCAACAATGACTGATACTCCAAATAAGCTTGAAATTCAAGAACAAGAAAATAGAAGGAAGAGCTTCAAGAGCCAAAGACGTTAAGAAATTCATTTTGCAGGATGCTGCAGCGATAAAAAAGCCTAAGACTTTAGTTGTTATGAAAACTATAACAAAAGGAAATAAGGCACAAAAGAAGAAAAACGATGCTAAAATAATAAAGGATAGTGATGATTCAGACAGCGAAGATTGCATTTGTATAGTTTGGGATCCTTTTCAAATAGCAGGTCAAATGAAAAATTGTTAGGTACAGTGCCTTAGAGTGTCAGCTGTGGGCTCATATTGACAGCACTAATAACGAAATAAGCTGTGTGTCATAATTGTTAGTCTGATTTGAGATCTCATTTTTGAATAATGTTCATTAGTTTCAAACACTATCTATTGAGTTGTTAAAAATGTAAAAATGTTGAAATGTTTTATTTTTTTAATAAGAGTTGTGATACCTACTAATGTGAAACCCAAAAGGCCGATTACAAATAAATATGTTGATCATGAAAGTAACTTTATTAACAATGTTACAAACATCCCTTTACCCTGTTACAACCAACCGTAGGGGTAAGGATGGTTGTAACAAATCCCACTTCAAATATTTAGTAGTTTTTCTCAAAATCTGTTATATAAATTCCATTTAAGCAGGTGTTAAAAGATAGCTGAAAGACTCATCTATCATGTATATTAATTAGAATTTGAATATTCAGAAATCTCTGTGAGATATTAAAGAAAGATCAAAAATTGTTACGTTCATCCCTGGTCTCCCCTACGTTTTTTTCTGTCGCAACTGCATTACCACTTTCTTCCACTTCCACCAGGTGGAATTGTAAGTGACGAGTACTTTATTTTCTGCAAGTTAAAAGGACCAACTCTGTTGTTTTATTTCACTTGTATGTTAAAATGGCATTTAGATTAGAGGCCAAGCAAGGGGCGAAGCGATTCATTAGACAGTTTGTGTTGTTAAATTATCTCTGAGTCCTTTCCTGTGTTGTCGTCACGCAATGACGTTAAGATCTGTCAAACATGTTGATAGCTCGATAAGTCATCTTCTATCCTTATTTTAAGCAGGCTATAAAACAAAGATGTACCTGTCTTTTGCCGTCGGGAACCTTCAAAAGGTCCCGGAAACACAGATTCCTTTTGTCAACCGAGGTATGTGGGTTTCGTACCTACTAAAACCCCCGCGGCTGTCGCATCCACAGGACCTGGGTTCTCTATCAAATCTACACCAGGTGCCTGTCAGTGCCTTGCCTTTAAGCCCCCCGTTAGGCAGCGCATTATAGCTCCCTGACAATATGTAAAGGTGCTCAAGGGGACGGGCGTCGAAACCCCAGCGCACCGTCTTCCCCGGATTCGCCGCCGTAGGTAGTCGATAGATTTCTAAGGCCTATGCTTCAAACGTACAGTGACTCCAATAAAATGTAGCCCAATAACAAAGGACTCCAATATTAAGGGAAAAATAAAACTTCACGATACATTACCAAAGCAGTATATTATCTGATCTACAACTATCAATACTAATTCACAGCATTCTAAACTTTAGTATACTAAATATACGTATATAATACGTAA
This sequence comes from Furcula furcula, assembly GCA_911728495.1. Classification (NCBI taxonomy): domain Eukaryota; kingdom Metazoa; phylum Arthropoda; class Insecta; order Lepidoptera; family Notodontidae; genus Furcula; species Furcula furcula. The sequence goes on along the minus strand of OU452254.1, from coordinate 6,447,756 downwards.
ACCTTAAATAGTACAATACCTATTGTTGGCATAGGAAAATGATAGATACGCCGAATTGTGACATTATACAAGTTGAGATCTACTAGGAGTTAACACATATAAACAAATCGATTCCACTATTTCTTGGCATTGTTTTATTGGCGTTTAATTCTAGACAGTCGTCTGTTTAGTGTACGAACTGCAACTTCGTACTGTAGAGGCGTAACCTATTCAAATCATATTCGCTGTCTGACAACTTTTCGGGCACACAATCTTTGCTTACGTTTTATTTACATACGGAGTCTTAAACCTGCTCTATTCTCACGCCTAAATTAATTAATAGGACAATTATCCAACTAGCGATAGCGGCTAGTGACGATCGCATATCGCCGCGTTTGTTATGGAAAGCGGATTGAGTTCACTACGAACATACGAGTTAGTATTTACAAATATACACGCGAGATAACAAAAAACTAATGTAAATGCATAAGTGTACTATGTGTTTATAATATCATTGGATAAGCGCTTTTATTTATATCAAACAGGTTGCTTTACTACTAGCAATTCCTTGCGGCTACGCCCGCTATTATTTTCTATCCAACCCCATGTGATCCCTTTAGGAGTGGAATTTTTAAAACCCCTTTCTTAGTGGATGTTTACATCATAAGAAGAAGCTACTGACCAAATTTCAGCTTTCTATGTTCAGCGGTCTGCCCTCTTCGTTGATGAATCAGTCAGTCAGTCAGGACAAGTAATTTTATATTTATAGATTAATCTATCAAAACTCACTTTAACTTTAGGTATAGTTTGATATTTCTTAAAGAAGACGTTCCATAACTACTTAACTATAGATTTTTTATAGTTAAACAAGGGACAAGAAGAGGATACCTCCACAGCGACAAGAGTTAGCAAGTCTAAACACGTCAGTTTATGTTCTTCGGTCCAATGACCGAATAAACATTACATTGATTGAATTTACTGCCTAATAATACTTTATTCGAAGACATACAGAGATTCAACGTACACAAAAAATGCCACCTATCGTCCTTTTATGGAAGGAAAAAAATAATAACTTAAGAAACACACATAACATAGTACCTAAACAATCAGAGAAAAGGAAATCTAAATTTGATCTATAGTATTATGTTATCGAACACAGCGCGTTAATATTGTGTAGATACAAATATTAAAAACACACTACCTACCTAAACACTAATGTGATCGAGATTAGTACCTTAGTAGTATAAGTTTAGTACCTACTTTAAACAATATAAGCATCAGGACGATGTTGAACTACCATATTTTCCAATTCAGTTGTTCGCACGCGGTTGATCTGCAGCTCCGAAGCATCATGGTTATGGAACCCTTTCATTTCAATGATATGACCGCCAGAAGTCTTAACGACCGCTTTGCAGCACTTGTACGAATGTGTGGAACACGTCCATCTGATGATACCATTCCTATATGAGTGGCGGCAGTACGTATAATTGTCGTAAACGATCAGTGGTTTTCCTCGGAGAGACTGGATGAAGAAAGCTTTTTGGTGAACTGCACGGCCTGGAACGCATTTTCTTTTTAGACTAGTTGAAATGATTCAAGCAAACTTCTATCACTACGTAGCCAGGTAGATGAAGAATTGAAACCTCTTTTGTGATGATAGATCCATCGAGCCCAGCACCGATACATTAATGGTTAAAATAAATATATATTAACCAAATTACAATAATGGTTGTTTGTTTAGGTACCAATTTGTTTGAATATTTATTGCAGAGAATTTTAAAATCCTAGCTGGTGCCATCAATTTCTTCAATTGAAAAAAAAAATAGGTTGCGTAATAAAACACATTCTGAAAGTTTAAATTATATATTCGTACAAAAATAGAGAGCACAAGGAAGTTAATACTGAATGAATATGCTACTATATTTGTACTACAGCAAGTATAGAATAGGCAAGAATTACATAAAGAGATCACATAGTTATTGTATCACAATAAATAGCACCTGATCCACATTCAGATAAAAAATGGACCGCTTTATTTGTAAAATACTATCGTGGGGAGCATCATTTAGGCGACGAGCTAGATCCAAACTAATTATTTGAACCACGGTAACCAAAAACCTCCGTAATTTATTAGAACCGGGATAAAACTAAAGTGATCAAACCCAATCATAGATTGTCTCCTGGTCCTAATGTAGTTGACGATGTAAGCTATGATTGATACATATCCATCTAATAAGGAGTAATCTATGACCCGAGCCCACTATGGTATACCATAGTTTGTTAATTTTGTGAATGTTCTTTCCAATCTACATAAAAAATATCATAACATATTTATCTTAGGGATTTAGTCCTAAACGTAATTTCTTGGTATACTATAATGGTCTTAGTATACTCGAACACATTATTATGCTTTTCACCTACTTATAGACAAATATAATTTATTAATAAACTATTTTATAAAAAATAAAAACCGACGTAAAAGTAAATTATCTAAAAAGCATAAAATAACGAAAATATATTGAAGTCGGTGCTAGCTAATATGTTAACTAACACTATCACCAGCTGACACCGACTTCAATATATTTTCGTTATTTTATGCTTTTTAGATAATTTACTTTGAAGTCGGTTTTTATTTTTTATAAAATAGTTTATTTAAGACTTTTTAGTGACTTATTTTACCAAGATACGTATCAGCACTATCACGCAACTCGAACGTCTACGTTACAGTAACTTACTGAAAACATAAAAAGTGTATATCTCTTAAACTACTAGACCGATTTTGATGAAACTTATACTCTACCCTAAGTTGAACAATACTCTAACTATTGCAAAAAGAATTTTCGAAATCGGACTTGTAGTTTCTGAGAAATCGGCGGACAAACCTACATACATACATATACTCATAAAATTTGGTAAATTTGTTTAGAAGCCCACATAGACTAACATATATAAATATTACGCATTTTTATCAATATTACATACATACGCGTCGAAAAGAGAACCTTCTTTTTGAAGCCGGTTAACAAATAGGATCTTTATGAACATCTATCGACGCAACAGTTGGACGAGGAATGATTAAAACCTGATTGGAAATAGGCAGCCTACAGTAAATATGGAAAGTATAGGTACTAAAGGCAAGTTAGATTTACTCTTCTAATTAGGCTTAAGTTAATTTGCAAGTCTTTTACGTATTTCGATAATAAACCTCACGCCACTCGTCTACAAATACTTCCAAATGTTCCAATTCATTCATTTCAATACTCTTATTATACTCTCAAGTTTTACGGACCAGGAGCATGTAGGACAAAATATCGACTACCCTATAGCTGTTAGCGTCAGACAAAGAATTCGGTCGGTGGATGATTGTGAAGATTCTTCGTATACATCAGCCTATTACTCTCCGTATACACTTTTGCTGGACAGCCGTGGTTGTAGTGTGTGTAGCAGGACCAGTAGCAATGGTCCCCATCGTATAGAACCCGCGTGAAGGTGAAGTCACCTAGTTTCATAAGTCTGTCTCCTCCTCGAGAGATCATGAACTTCACTGCAAATTAAGTACAAAAGTATGAGAGTTTTATACAAAACCAAATACCACGTAATCAAGTCGTTGAATCATCGTAATGACTGTAAATTGTGTGCTTCACAGAAAATAATGATATATGATGATGATGATATATGATACGCCTACCTAGACTGCTGCACTGCAATTCCGCTCGTCACTCGTGTCATTAATTTGTAAGTTTCTTGGGCCCGGTAATTTCACCAGCTACAGTGCACTCCACACCAGACCACAGCATTTTTTACACAATGCAGCTTAGCAGAAGAATATCTGTCGGTAGTAGGTACCTACCTGGATCCCTGTCGTTCACCTACCACTTAATATTGGATACGTTGTACGTTTTTTATTTAATAACGGGTTCATCATATGTCTTCATCATCAGTCTCAGTCGGAACATGTCCACTGCTGAACATAGGCCAATTGCTGTTAGGGCAACAACAATTGCTATTGGAGTCCACCTTGTTTTTTTTTTGGTGACGGGGAAGACTCAAACTCAAACTCAAAAATAGTTTATTTCAAATAGGCTTAACGCTAGCACTTTTGAAATATCATGATTTTTTTTTTAAAAGAAGCTACCTCCGGATCCCAACTAGGCCTCAACTGAGAAGATCCGGCAAGAAACTCAGCGGGCTTGTCATTCTATCACTTTTTTTAAAACAGTGTGTCATGTTACAATTAGATTAGAGCGACAGTGTGTCTTGCCGTTCAAAAGAACCAATAAGACAGAAAAAAATAAAAAAAATACGACGAAAGTACAACAAACTAAAAAGCCAAAGAGATAGTAGTAGACTCTTTGTTGTTTACTAAAACATTCTTGTATTTTCGTCGTATTCTTTTTCTCTCTCTTGTTTTATTTTTCGTACGGTAGGACACACTGTCGCTGATGCTGATCTAATTGTAACAAGACACTGTTTAAAAAAGTGAAAAAATTACAAGCCCGCTAAGTTTCTTACCCGATCTTCTCAGTTGAGGCTGCGATGTGTTCCGGTAGTAGTTTACTCGCCCACCGAGGGTTCCATACCAACTTTGGACGTATTTAAAGTTATTTTACTATTTATCTTACACCTCAGTTAGCAAAAAAAACAAACCGCAAAACTATGTTTGTCAAGGTTTTTTTAGGATTACTAAAAAACTGTACTACTTAGAAAGATCATTTTATTTTTCCTGTAAAATATAGATAGACTTGTATTACCCATAATTATTTCAGATTTTTCCCTCCACAAACTTCGGAGATAAGGGGGGGACGGTATTTTTTTTTTGTCATTTTTGATTATCAGCCAAAAACTGCGTGACATAAACCAAAATAAAAATCTGTTTTGAAGTGTGCAAATTTCTTGAAGCCCTTTTATATGATACCCCACTGGATATAGTAGATTCACTTTGAAATTTTGATGACCCATTTCGCCCCCATCATAAAAAAAGTAAAAGAAAAAATATATGCTTTTCAGTTGCGGTGGGGTTGGGTAATTAAGATCTAAAACTTTTCCAAGTTTCAAATTAATTGCATCAGTGGTTCCTGAAATATATAGGTGTGACAGACAGATAGACAGACGAAGTCAGACCATAAGGGTTCCTTTTTTACCTTTTAGGTATGGAACCCTAAAAATGATCAAAAGTGCCGGTGGCGTTAAGCCTATTTGAAATAAATATTCATGAATTTGAAACCTTCAAAAGGTACTCAGTCTCCGTAAGGGCGGTGGCCGGGTTGTGTGGCATTTTACCCACTAAAACCTCCCCGGTGGCTTTCGGACCTCACCAAAGTCTCTCCGGCGCCAGACGCTCGCTAAGCACGTCCCGGGGGGAGCAGAAATACAGGATCCCCCCAGCACCCTCGCGGTGATGACGCAGGGCCTACACCACGTCGTCACCCGTCTTGGGGATCCACCGGTTGCCTGCGATTCGCACAATGTCGTCAGTCCACCCAGTGGGAGGCATGTTTACGCTGCGTCTTCTGGTTCGTGGTCGCCTCTCGTTAAATTTACAATCAGTTAGTTAAATAGAGGCGTTACATGTACTTTACTTATACCGTGTATATAATATATTGGGGCTAAAAACATATTCCTTATAACAACTTTGGATTAGAGATTGGATACAGTTGGATCGGTCGGCAGCGTCTCTCAGTTGGAATTAGTTTGAACTAAAATTGAATTGGTTTCCAGAGTAAACCAGTTAATTCTTTGCCAAGAATTTCTGCTGACGATAGTTTTGTAAATTATTTTTTAAGTATAATTGCTACATTTCGTATTGCATACAAAAAACACTTTAACATTACCAGTGGGGTGTCCGGGGAAGAATAGCACCCTCCCATCCCCTCCCGATGGGTGTCCGTAACAGGCGACTAAGGGAAAACAAGAAGACGGGCCGCAGCGTGTTTCTGTTTTATTACCTACCATATACCTACTGCGATTCCCAAGCCGCCTGCCAAGCGTGGGGGATAATGGCAACCCTCCCTTCGCTACTGCTGACAAAAACACTTGTCGAGCCTGTTGGTGGGTAGACACTCCGGCAGCTACCCAATAGATCATGGGTTCAATTCCCATGAAGTTATCTATATAAGTATGAATTTACAAAAAAAAAGAATATAAGTATCAGTTGTCTGGTTGCTCTGCCAAGTTTGGGATTAGATGACTGAGTGTGGATTATCCTAGGATATAACTATTATTACTTGAAAATAGACATAAAATAGCACTATATTACCTATTGCCCGATTTCCCTAGGAGGGATATGTTTTTCGAAAGTATGCTATGTTATTTCTTTGGCACGGCCTTCAGCTTCAGCCTAAACGTTTCAATCGTCTTATCTATCTTGTGGAGATGACATGGGCTATGTGTTTTTTTAAAATAATTTAATATGCCAGCCAGCCATATAGTTACCTTACCGTGCCTTCAGTCCGGACTAAGTGGTTTGCTTTTTCATTTATAATAAGGACAGCTAAGGACTGGAACAGGTTGTCTTCGTCGGGTTTTCACCTGATTGTATAATGTACCTTGTAGCCTTCGTGACGCGGAGGGAAACCGCTTTCTTTGCAAACCAGAGGTCGCGAGTTCGAAGCCCGCGACGCGCAAGTAAAACCGGGCGACCGGAGAAAGGCCAGGACCGACTTTTTACATGTCCACCTGACGCATGGATCATCTTACTTTACAGACAATCAGGTGATCGGCCTGCAGTCCTGGCCAGTAAGGAACAACTACACAAAGTTATTGCTCCCCGCAGGATTCAAACCCGCGACCTCCGGTTTGCAAAGCAAGCGATTTCACGCTGCGGAGGCAGGCTTATTATATCATTCGTTCCTAGACTTTGATCCTTGCTAGCGACACTATCGAATAGTGTAATAATACAGGTGTTATTTTTCAAAATCAACGGGTTTGATTCCTGACTAAGCATATTGATTTTCAAGTTACCCTGTTTCTATGTATGGGTGTATTTATTTGTTTTAATAACACCTACTGTTAGTTGGGCCGGTTGAAAACTAAGTTTTTTTTAAATTTCTTTGAAGGTATATTTTGGTTTGAATTTTATACTTAGTTTCCACCCCCAAACCAACCACTTAGCGAGTGTTAAGGTTTATATTTCCTATTGTTACTGCGATACAGACCTGCGAGCTTAGTGTAGTAACTACTGCACGTTCATTTACATATAAAAAGTATTTTAATTCTGTAATACTGCTATCAATGCAATAATTACAATTTAAATATTTAAACAAAAAATAATTTTTATGTTATGCAAAACGCAACATCCCGTATCAAGCTACACACTACGGACAGAAGCCCGGCCGCCCGGCCGTGCCGTCTTACCTGGAACCGGTTTCGCGTCAATAGTTCGCGTACGCGTTGGGAAGCCATAACAATTACCTAGTGTATAATGATTATTTTATTATTTTATAGACAGCTTGACTATAAGTTTAAAAAAAAAAAAATGTTATACGAGTACCTTTTGCTTGGTATCCAGACAAACCCGATTTAGGGTTTTTGAGATACTTTTTGTAATAAACTGTTATGTACCCTTTTTAATATGAATAAAGAAAAAAAAAATTTGTAAGTAAGTCATAATAAGTAATTTGGTTAATAAACAAAAAAAAAATTTATTAATATTTATAGGTACGTTCTATAACATAAATACACTTCACGTAAACGTAATTAAATTTATAACACCCTTGGATTATTTATATATAAACTAATTAAGTATATACAAAGATCGCAATAGCCAGCGATAACTTTGTGGCTAGCTGCAATTTACATGATTAGTTTAATTAATCTATTAGGCACATCATTGTGAGAATACGTAATCTATAAAAATACTAATTCGGATAAAGGATTCCTACTGGTAGTTCCTAAAGCTGGTCATACACGTTTAGGAATACCTGACAGGTTCGCCTGTTCAGTTGAAATATACCTACAGTTAAACCTGTCAGGTATACCTGAACGTGTATGGCCAGCTTAAGACAGTTTTCAATTTCATTCTCTTCTGCTATTGCAAATGTTACAACACGTTAAATAAATATTAATAACTTCTTTCGACACACTACAATACTTTGTCTTCATTTCCGAGTACATCACCTCAACACCTGCATGTTTGAATAATATATGCATTGTATGTAATATACTAAATAATTCAGTTGCGGAGAGGAATAATTTTATACATTCATTAACTTCGTCAGATAGTTGAAGAAGTTTCTCTTGTCCACTTATAAGTAAGATGTCGTTACTCGCAAGCATTTTGTATTCTTCATAGCTTTTATTTCGTTTGGATTTTATTTCCTTCACTTCTTGTACGAAATCATGGTACCGTTGTATATCTACGTGATATGGACTAATCCAGTTATTACGACACATGAATCTGTTGAGTTTTCCACTAAATTCATACTTCATGGGTGTGATATGACTTTTGCACAGGTGTTGTAAACCTGCAAATTAAAATAAAAGATTCTTTGATATTCCTTTGTTTATATTAAAAGAAGTCAAAATAAATAAAACATTTTTTTTAAAACAAGTTCATTTTATTCAGTTCAATCGTCAACATGCAAGAAAATAAAACATCTTTTAACATGTAAAATTATACCTACATAAAATTTAATATGTCAAATTATGTCTCACGCAAAATCCAAAAGCCATGTTGCCATTAACTAAATTTTCATAATTATGCTTATTATGTATGAAATAAAAATATATTAATTTTCAAGACGCTAATACAGGTTGTTACAAAATACCCCGTAAAAAATATAATTAATTATCAAAGTCAAAAATTTTGTCAACCCTAGTAAGCTATCATGTCAGGGAACCAGATTATTTAACAGAAAGGCCTACGTACCTAATAAATTCTCTACTTTAATAGTTTTTCTATTTTTAATTGATAAATGTTTGCTACCTCAATACAAGGATGTCATTATACTCAAGTACCTACTGGCTTCAAAAAATGTCATCAAAACCAGCCGGAAGACGTCCACTGCTGAACATAGGGCAAAAAAATGTCAAGGTGGAAAAAAAAATTGTTGTCAATTTCAAATCTGTTGACGTTTATCATGAAAAAGTAAGTGTTAGTTTAGGTTGTTTCGTTAGGTTAGGTCTTATAAATTTTTGTCGTTCCGCAAATTAGGTAGAAATGTAGGTACATTCTGCGTACTCTTTAATTTTACTGTAATAGGGTTTGCACATCAGTGAAAATAATAATATTAATTAATTATATTTTTTACGGGGTATTTTGTAACATGTTGTATATATTTTTTTTAAATTTCTGCCGTTTTTTGACAATCTGTTTATGGAATGAATTACCAATGTATGTACATTATTATCAATTGTAACTTTTTGACTAACAATATGTAAGTACTTATATAATAATAATATCTTGGGACAATCCACACACGATATACGTACATATATCGAAAAAAGGGACTAAACTTCACAGATTTGGGCTATAAAAACCCTTACAAAGTAGGTTCAGTAAGGGATTCTTGATTAAATAATGATATGACTCGAAGTTGGAACTATTTATTTACTCCTGGAGCTTGTGTAAAATCAAATTAAATTGAATGATATTTTAGTCATACTATCCTAGAGGTATGCACCTGTACAAGTTGACATCCAAGTAAATACATTTTTAAGGCAAGGGTACAGCCACATAGAGCCAGCAATTGCTTTGCTTTCCTGGTTTCTATCCTAACATCCCATAGGCATTGGTAAAATATAGTTAGTTAAAATTATGACTGTAAATTTTTGTTAAGAAAAATGAAAAAACTTTCACCGAACAATTTCATGTCTGACTACCGCTTTCTGGAATGTTCCACTTTAGGTTTGCAAATTTTACAACAAGTTAAATAAATTTTAATTACTTCTTTGGATACATTACAGTATTTTGTCTTCGTTTCAGAGTACATTACCTCAACATCTGCATGTTTAAACAATAAATGCATCGTATGTAATACACCAAATAATTCTGCTGTGGAAACGTAGAATTTTATACATTCATTTACTTTGTTTGTGGGTTGGATGAGTCTCTCATGTCCACTTATGTCTAGGATGTCGTAGTTTGCAAGCATTTTATAATCCTCGTAGCTTTTGTTCCGTTTGGCTTTAATTTCTTTCACTTCCTGTATGAAATCCTGGTACCGTTGTACATCTATAAGGTATGGACTGTTAGAGTTCTTCCGGCACATAAGTTTGTTTAGTTTTTCATTAAATTCATTTTTCATGGGTGCTATGTAACTTTTAGACAGATGTTCTAAAACTGAAAACCAAAATAAATTATTATTTTACTTATTTTTATCATTTTTTAAAAAATATTTATTTTATTTTTAATTACAAATAAAAAACGGCATTTAAAACAGATGCATTTATTAAATTTTATTTATTAAATAAAATCTCTTTATATTGACATTTACAAAACAAATAAAAGCTTTTTAAAATTACATACTTAGCATAGTTCATAATTTTAAAATATACATTTTATGAGCATTCATCACAAATATACACAAAATACAGTAAATAGCCTCATTACTGGTGCCTGCTATTATCCTAATTTTCACATTTCAAAATGATTTAATGTAATTTTTAATGGTACATAACAAGTTAAAAGGTCAGACCAAAATAAGAATACATAGATGCAGCGCATAAAACTAGTTAGTTAAGCTACCTAAATACCAAATCTCAACGTAATACCACAATGTACGGTATGGTAATATAGTAGAATAACTACAAAAAACTGTTTGCATGTGATTAGAGCTGTTACATTGTTATGAATGCGACCTATAATATTCTTATAGTCCTTAATCAAAACAAGGGCTTTCCTTACTAGATTTTCTTACCACAAAAGAGCAAATATTACAGAAACTTTATACATTTAAGAAAATTTTATACATTTTTAGAAATAGTTTTATAGGACTATTATAATAAACAATTAACATGTTTTCAATAAAATTATTGTGTGGTTATTTAAGTATCTAATGATGGTTTACTATCTCATAGTTCTATTAATTAATGGTTTTTAACAAAATCGTTCCCCAACCCAATGGCAAAACAGTAACTTATAAACTAGGTTCTAAAAAAAGCCAAAATATATAGTTTTAATTTTGTTAAATGGCCAGCCAGAATTATATGAACAAAAAATATATATAAAGTCAAATATGTAATTTGTTTTGTTTAGACCATACCGATGAATTACCCGCCGTCAAAACTTAACTATTGTAATCTAATCAAGGCCCTTATTTTGTGTAAAATGTATTTTTAATGTTTGAATAATTAAACAAATTTTCGCAAATCACGTAACTTTTGTGGCACTTAACTTTTGAAACTAATTGTTAGGTTATGTTGTAAGATTAGACACTTTCACTTCATTCTCCGACTCTGAATCATTGTTATATTGTAGAAATGAACAATTGTTTTTAATAATAAGTTAATATCTTAAAGAAAGTAATATTTTTATCGCAATCTGGTTCAATAGTTATCTACGAAATGTTTGTTTTTTCTTTCACTTGACAGCCGTCATGTTGACGCGACACGGGCTGGTTAGGTTGCGTTCGGAAACACGAATGCGCTAAGTAGAAATTACAAGCATACTATAATGTATGTAAGATAAACGTAGCCAGACTACGTAAAGGAATCTAAATGTAAATATTTTATAATCTAAATATTTTATAACAAATTAAAAAGACAAATGTAAGATTTTATAATTCATGTTTGTTCGTAAAAGGGTTAGTACCCTCTAGGGTTTTTTGCCGCAAAGTACTGTTCATCGATCGACTAGTGATGTACGTAGTTTTCAAGAATTTATCGGTGAGTCTGACAATCGAGTGTTTATTCCATACTGAAACTAATTGTACAATAAATACTATGAAGCTCGAGAGTGGCGACAGCAGCGCTGCGGCCGCACTGTCGCGCGGTACTTTGCGGAAAATTTGAAGTCGTTGTTACGGGCTTGTGTACCACAAGAATATTTTTTTAATTGATTTTTTACCTGCATTATGTTGCGTTCTAGTGGCTCAATGTTTTCGATCGCTGCGGTGGAATCGCTCGTTTTAGCGACGAAATCGCGAATATCAAAAAACATCTCGAACTGATAAACCTTATGAAACCTATACTGTTCTCCAATGACATTTAATTCTCCAATTAAATAGGTAGCCATTTAATTTAAAAGTATAAGACAAGAAAATATCTTGTTTGAAATCTCAAAATCTCGTGAGAAATCGGGTCGAAATCTAGTTAAGTGTAACAATAACCCGCCCGTGGGGTGTCCGGGTAAGAATAGCACCCCCCATCTCTTCCCATTGGGTGTACGTAAGAGGCGACTTAGGGAAATCAAGAAGACGGGCAGCAGCGTCTTCTGTTTTTGTGATCCATCTCATCACTTATACTGCGATCCCCAAGACGCCTGCCAAGCGTGGGGATTATGGCAACCCCCCCCCCCCCTCCACAATGATTGATAGTATTTGTTTACGGCCCCCAGTCCCCGGCAGCTCCTCTATTCCTCGCCTTGGTAGCGGGCGGGGTAACGGTCGAGCAGGGGGTGCGAAGAATCTCCGGCAGATGCCCCGCTACCACCCCCACCGAACTTTGGCCCTGGCAACACACAACGTCCGCACTCTTAGGACCGATGAGAAGATTCTCGAGCTGGAGGAAGAATTGAGCAAGTTACGTTGGGACATCTTGGGTTTATCTGAAATCCGACGAGAGGGACAGGATACGATAACCCTTGATTCCGGAAACTTGCTCTTCTTCCGGGAAGGAGATCGAAAATCCCAGGGTGGTGTCGGGTTTCTCGTCCGTAGGTCCCTTATTAACAACGTGGTAAAGGTCGATAGTGTGTCGAGCAGGGTAGCGTACCTTATACTCAGAATAACCGATCGGTATTCGCTGAAGGTCATACAGCCTGATACAGGTATACGCGCCGACCTCGGCACACCCCGACGATGAAGTAGAGGCTATGTATGAGGAGATAGCAGAAGCCATACATACCTCCAAAACATACTTCACCGTTGTTATGGGGGACTTTAACGCAAAGGTGGGCACTCGGAATGGCGATGAGTTGAGAGTGGGGTCGTATGGGTATGGGCAGCGGAACCAAAGGGGCCAGCGGCTGGTCGACTTCATGGAGAAGGAGGGACTCTATGCGATGAACTCCTTCTTCAAGAAGCGACCATCCAGGAAGTGGACGTGGATAAGCCCCGATGGTTCTACCAAAAATGAGATCGACTTCATCATGACGACCAAGAAGCATATATTCGATGATGTCTCCGTGATCGGCAGGGTGAAAACCGGGAGTGATCACCGTATTGTTAGAGGCTCATTGAATATCAATGGGTCGCTCGAAAGGTTTCGTCTGATGAAGTCCACGCTCCGTCCAGGATCCGCCCAAATCCAGAACCCGGAAGACTTTAAACTTGAACTGCATAATCGCTTCCAGTGCCTCGCCGACTGCGAAACTGCGGATGAGATAAACAATGGGTTGGTGCAAACTGTCCATGCAGTGGGGTCCAAGTTCTATAAGACCCCACGCCGTAAAAAACCTCAAAAGCTCTCCAATACAACCATTAAGCTAATGGAAAACCGGACTGAGATGAGACTGCAATCTTCAGCTGATATGTCGGAATATGCTGAACTCAATAGACGAATCTCGAAATCCATGCGACACGACTTGCGTTCCTATAATACAGCGTGTATTAAGGACGCAATTGAGCGGAACCAAGGCTCTAAAGTGTTCGCACAGAATTCGTCTATTGGGCGTAGCCATATGACGAAGCTGAAGATCGATGACGGCAGTGTCATCTCATCGAAACCGGAGATATTGAGAGAGCTCGAGAGATTTTACGGACAGTTATACACCTCAACACGGGAACCCATTGATAGAACAGCTCAGGACACCAGAGCCAAACTAACCCGACACTACACTGAGGACATCCCAGACATCAGCCTGTACGAGATTAGAATGGCTCTCAAACAGCTCAAGAATAACAAGGCGCCGGGTGAAGACGGAATTACATCAGAACTTCTGAGAGCGGGTGGAAAACCGGTACTTTTAGTCCTCCAGAAGTTATTTAATTCCGTCTTACTCGAGGGTACAACGCCAGAAGCATGGCACAGGAGTGTGGTGGTTCTTTTCTTCAAAAAAGGTGATAACACTTTATTGAAGAATTATAGACCTATCTCACTCCTGAGCCATGTATACAAGCTGTTTTCGAGAGTCATTACGAACCGTCTCGAACGCAGGTTTGATGACTTCCAGCCTCCCGAACAAGCCGGGTTCCGAAAAGGCTTTAGCACCGTAGACCACATACATACGCTCCGCCAGATTATACAGAAGACCGAGGAGTATAATCGGCCATTATGTCTAGCGTTTGTGGACTACGAGAAAGCCTTTGATTCAATCGAGACCTGGGCAGTATTGCAATCTCTCCAGCGGTGCCACATTGACTATAGGTACATCGAAGTGTTGAAGTGTTTGTACAGCAACGCTACCATGTCGATCCGACTACAGGACGAGAGCACGAAACCAATCCCATTGCAGCGTGGTGTGAGACAGGGAGACGTCATTTCTCCGAAACTGTTCACAAACGCATTGGAGGACGTTTTCAAGCTCTTGGACTGGAACGGATTCGGCATCAATATCAATGGCGAATACATCACTCACCTTCGTTTTGCCGATGATATAGTCATTATGGCAGAGTCGCTGGGGAACCTCAATACGATGCTCAGCGACCTCAGTAGCGTTTCCCAACAGGTGGGTCTTAAAATGAACATGGACAAGACGAAGATCATGTCTAATGTCCATGTTGCACCCGTACCGGTAATTGTTGGGAACGATACACTCGAAGTTGTTGACCACTATGTATACCTAGGACAAACTATCCAGGTAGGTACGTCCAACTTCGACAAAGAGGTCGCCCGAAGAATCCAACTCGGATGGGCAGCGTTCGGGAAACTACGCGAAATCTTCTCGTCCAAAATACCGCAGTGCCTAAAGACGAAGGTTTTTAACCAGTGTGTGTTGCCAGTGATGACATATGGTACTGAGACGTGGTACCTAACGGTTGGCCTTTTGGATAAGCTCAGAGTCACACAACGAGCTATGGAGAGAGCTATGCTCGGAGTTTCTTTGCGCGACAGAATCCGAAATGAGGAGATTCGCCGAAGAACCAAGGTCACCGACATAGCTCTTAAAATCTGCAAGTTGAAGTGGCAATGGGCAGGCCACATCGCTCGGCGAACCGATAACCGCTGGGGAAGAAAGGTTCTCGAGTGGCGACCACGAACCGGAAGACGCAGCGTAGGTAGGCCTCCCACTAGGTGGACTGACGACATTGTGCGCGTCGCAGGTAACCGGTGGATGCAAATAGCCAATTGTCGGTCATTGTGGCGTTCGAAGGGGGAGGCCTATGTTCAGCAGTGGACGTCTTCCGGCTGGTGATGATGATAACAATAACAATAAATAACAATTTTAGTATCTATCCAATCCTCATTCAATCTATTGATAAACTATTCTACAATCATTCATTGTAATGAACTTCTTACACTAGTGATTATGATTGATACTATATTTGGATATAAATCCATATTTATCAATAATTACTCTAGCTGGACACTTCAGAGCCCGACGTTTAGAACAATACCAATACCTGGATTGACTGCTGTTGGAGTAGGTCCACTCTTGAAATAGCATCAATTTTCTACCGCTATTTAAAGGTATGATTTCATATTGAAGATCTGAAATACAAACAGGTACCAGAACATATTTAAAAAAATATACTTACTTTAATTTAAATAGGTAGATATATATAGTTAAGTACGTATTGGTTTGAGGGAAACAAGATTTAGATAATATTTCATCATATCATTCGTTCTTTCAATATTGGCAACATTGAGGCTGGATAGAAAGAATAGTAAGTTAAAATTTAAGAACTAGTCAGTGTTTATGTGCACCTAAAACTCATGTATTAGCTGAGCTGATAAAAAAAAATAGTGTAGGTTCTTGAGGCAATGTGGGACATTCGTAATAGTCCTTGAAATACCCCTAAATAATATAGCCGAGGTCTGGCTGAAGGGTAGCGGCCCCTTACCAACCCTTGTTTTTTTGTATCGGACTTTTTTTACTAAAAAATGTATTTGATCAAGTTGAAATCTTAAGTTCTTCATCTTATACGTATAAGAAATAAAAAAATAAAAACGCCAGATCAATTAGTCAGGTCAAATGTTAGCCAGACAAGTGCAAAGTAGTTTTTAAAATAAATCTAAAAAAAATCTTGAGGTACTGAGATGTTGGGTGAGTAGTATAAGTACCTAAAAACACTATAATCCCAAACTGCCAGATCAGTTTGGTGGAACTTTTCACCTGCCAGATGATCGAGAATGTATTCTATAAGTTCGTGATGCGCACTATGCTTGCAACGCGATTGGCTCTCGCGAGGCCACTTGACCAACAGTACCCATGTTATAATTTTGGAGAAGGAAGGGTGATAGGTTCTAAGGTACCACCGCAGTGTCAGATATTCTACCGCCAAGCTGCAATGTATAAACACTCCCGTGTTCCAGTTCCAGTGTGAAGGACACTGTAGTTATAAGGATCGCGATAGTGATTCTTTTGGTGAAACCTTAACACGAGGCTGGCCGCATGCTTGCTTTTATCACCTTGGTAGTATTTAAAAAACAACTCAGTCCTTTAATTACTATGAGTGGTGAAAATCTAATTTGTGTTATGTGTGTTTAAAATACACCGAAAATTTAATATTTTTAATGAAAATACTAAGAAGTGTTAAATATTACCAACTTAAATGATTCCAAATTTTCCAAATCTCCAGAATTTAGCTTTAATTTGAAATGTAATTCTAATTGAAAACTTCAAAAGACATCTTTATTATGCATTTGTATTTTATTTTGTTACCATTCATTTTTATTACATATTACCTACCACACTACATTACCTACAACTTATGTAAGTTAGTGGTTTTGGAAGACCCCGAAGAGTTTTTGTATATACCCTAAGCCAAAACATCCCAAATAACTCTAATTTTAAAAAGTTTAAGAAAATATAAAAAAGAGAAAACAAAATCTCTCATAGTGGTGGAGGCTATGAAAATTGGAGTGCACGGTGGCGGGGCCCACGGGGACATATAATATTGAAAAGGTTAAAAAATATTCCTAAACATTATCCAGAAGGATAAACTAGTATCCTCAGAATCAGAAGATTCTGAGGATACTACTTTATGCTTCGAGGTTTACTCAAAACCTATAGTTACGTTAGGTAATATCAAACCAAACATAAATATAATATTATAAGTACTTACATTATATACATACTTAATCTATGGTCAGGCCTATCGCTTTCCATTCTAAAAAATAAATAATTACATAAATACTTTACTTTTTAGCTAATACTTTTTTACGCCCTATCATTGACATTGACTAAACAACATTCAGATAACATAAAACAATTGAATACTTGTTGCAAAGTGCAAGATTAAATTCTTTCGTAAATCCCATCTATAGTTTTAAACAAAGATGGTGGTATGTGGTTATGGGCTAAATCATAAAAAGCAAGACTTCCACTATCGTTGAAACGTAGCCTGGCTTGACATTTGGCTGACATCTTCTTACTACAGTTCCAATATCGAGTGTCGCTAGTCGTCTGCGCAAACGTATGCTTCCCAACCAACAAAAGAGTCTTCCTGCGTTTCCCAACCTGTATCTTTTCGATCCTAAGTCCTACAATAAAGTAGTATTTTAGTTTAATCCAATTCATTACGTACTACGCCCGTGCCGGTGTTTTCCTTTCAGCGTATGAGATGCTGAAAAGCTTTACAGTTACTAATTTAGTAGAGAGAACCCAAAACTTTTTTATTACTTTTGGGAACTTAGTTAAAAAGTTCCCAGAAGTAGTCAAAATGGGCTGTGCTCTGTTGTGGTGGTCTGTTTTGGACTGGTCTGCTTGTTAAATTTTCTATTCAGCCCATAATAATATTCGGTCAATTTCATACCGAGCGTACGACTTATTATTCATGCAAAGTAATCAATTATGTTAAACATTCTATCGAAGGTCATTCAACCGACCTGCTGGTATTATCATAGAAAGCATTTATTTGAAATCGAATGATGCGAGTTTTATGGAATTGACCCTTAGTGGTGGTTGGACGACACTTTAATAATCCTCGGAATAATTAGTTCTAGAAAACGAGTGATTTACTTTAATATTTCTTATTGAACATTTATTGGAGTGATTACACTACTGTAGTTACCTGAATTACTTACTAGTACTTAAAATAGATAAGTTTAACTTCTTGTACCTACTATTGTAAGTTTATCAAGCTATAAATAAAAAAGGTTACTGTTATCACTAAACGGCGTGAATAGCTTTTTATTTACATAATAACTAAATATTTACAGTTTCTTTACAAATATACTTAAACTAAGTAAAAAACTTCCTCTAAGTTGTCGCCGCACTGGAAAGGAAGAGTACCTAAAAGACTGGCTCCGTTACCTCTTTGTATGGCCCAGCTTATACGTTGGCAAATAAGCTACCAGCCCGACAGTCCCCTGAGACTTCGATAAGTTTGGATGAAACTTCTTTCAACAAACTGTGCGTCTCATGAGATCAAAGCCCATGGTCTCTACCGCAAAGGGCGCAAATACATGTATAGCTGGAACCTAGGGCAGCATACTTGCGTAGCTTTGCATCACTAAACTAGTTTAGTCCAACTTAACCGTACTCAACTTTAAAGCAAATATTAACATTAATTTAATTTAAATATACCAATTTAAGTAAGATTGGGAAACCAGAACATAACCTGAAGAGAAAAAATTGAATTTTTGTTATCGTTCAGTTTTCTTTTTTCAGTAAAACTGCTTTGACAATCTGCAGGCAACAGTAACCTCCAGTCACGAATAAACTCGACAATAAACAAAAAAATACATAGCAACTTTGTTCAGGATTGTCGAAGACTTGAAAATAATGTTTCAAACAAGCACATAATTGCCATCACGAGTCTTGAAGACATTCGGAGGTTCGTGGTTATGGTCCAGTTCATACAAAATCAGTATTCCGGCATCGTTAAAGCGAAGTCTGGCAGAACACTTTGTCGAACACTTTTTGCTGCAGTGCCAGTATCGATGATCTTTTGTAGTTTGCGCAAAAATGTGTTTTTGCACAAGTAACGACACCTTCTTACGTTGACCGACTCTAATTTTTTCAATTTTTAGCCCTGTAAATAAAGTAAGTGGTCAGTACAGGGCCTGAAATAACGGTGAAAATTGACAAGTTTAAGCTGCTCTCAACAAGTGCAACATCAATATAAAATATAATGAATTTAACTTTATTATATTTTTGTACCGCCGCAGCTCTAGCTAATATTCATTATTGTTAACCCAGAAAATTAACATTAACGTAACTTATATAAACTAATATTTGTAATCGGGTATTTTATAAAGGCTAAATTGTGGGGATCGAAGCGATGAGATGCACCATTTCGGACATGGGAAGGTTACCAAATCAAAGTTAAATACCGTTGTATTGGTATCATTAACGTTACTATGTAACTTTATGATTCTGACTAACTATAAGATATCATGACAACGTTAAATGTTCTACCGCTACTAAGTACCTTAATGATACCCAGTGTCATTTACGTTACTAAGAAAGATACGGTATTCAATTTAACTTCACGTCACGTTAAATGGACCATCTTAACGTTAACACATGACCTGTTAGTTGTCCAGGTTGGGTGTCCGTAAGACGCGACTAAGGATATACAAGAAGACGGGTAGCAGCGTCTTTCTATTGGATTACCTACCACCTACATACTGCGAACCCCAAGACGCCTGCTAAGCGTGGCAACCCCTCCCTTCTAAGGGGGAGGCCTTTGTTCAGCAGTGGACGTCTTTCGACTACTGATCAACGTTGACAAGCCGGTGGTCATGGTCAGATCCAAGACAGCATATTGATGGCATTTTCGCCTTTGGCTCTCGCTTGGAGTGGTGAACAACCCAAAAGCAAGGTTAAACAAAATGTATAATTATCTATCTGCCGACTGTATTGCGTATTGCACTTTGGCAGAACACTGTGCACTTATAATACTGTACACTTGATAATAATATCAACTAAAAAAAATATAAAAGAAAAAGAAGACTTTAAAGTGTGTGGGATACAATAAGTAGGCTTAAGAAATGCGGATATTATATTGGCAAATTCTAAGAAGATACATAATTATACATTTAAAAAAGATGCCAGTAAATAGTAGCAAAGGAAGCAACGTTGTGATGTACGATAGTCTCGATTTGGCTACACATAAGAATTTATTACTCAATTTCGAACATACACAAGTTCGAACATACACAAGTTCGAACACACACAAGTTCTAACACACCCAAGTTCGAACACACACAAGTTCAAACACACACAAGTTCGAACACACAATTTCGAACACACACAAGTTTTTAGTCTAGTACGCTATTTTTTACACATCCTTATTCTTGTAATGGCATGGAGGAAGATGATTGTGAACTAAATCACAAGACGTGATCCCTAATGGTGGCCTATAATGTATTGTTGCGTTACACTTCTTGGACTTCGTGCTTGAACAACGCCACAAGTACGACGTCCTGTTTACCTTGGAGAAAGTATAATTATCGATTACGATCAGAGTACCTCGCGGGGACTCGATAATGTCGTAGAAAACGCCTGAAAAGTAATTAAAAATATATTTAACATCAACGCTACAAAAACATTAGGAAATGAATTCTTGTTAAATATAAGCATGCTGCTACATTCATGCAAGTTATAAACAACTTTATTAGTTGCTGGTTATTTGCGGGAAATCGGGACGACGATTTTGAATAGCCACGTTCGCACCGGCCGAACACGCTCGCGCGGCAAATGCGTGGTCGGTGTGGACGTGCCTCGGGGTTCATGCACGCGTTGCCACGGCTGAGCGTGGCTCAGGGTCGACGGCTGTCGGTAAACGGTACGCGCTCAAAGGTGTGCGCTGTCCGTCCGGTGTGTACGGTTTTTTTTCTTTTTTTTTATAATAAATAGGTTTCCGCTTGACCACAATCTCACATGATGGTAAGTGAAGATGTGATCTAGGATGGACCGCGCTTACCCATAAGATGCCTGTTCACTCTAGACTTGAATACACCCAAGTTATATTTATTAGGGAAAACGTTGTCCGGGAGGGTATTCCACAGCTTGGCCGTGCGCATGAGAAAAGAAGAAGCGAAACGCTTAGTGCGACAAGTTGGAGTGTCAACGACAAAGCGGTGGAGACCCTGCCGGCGCCTGGTAGTCCGGTAAAAGAAAGGGGATGGTGGTGGTTTTTTGGCTTGCGAGCCAGCCTTTACAGAAGACAGCAGATATTAACGCAACTGTCCATTTCATCGCCTGCCTCGCGCGAGCCAAACAGCGAGGCTGCCGCGCGAGCCCGTGCGCCCGGTGTAGACGTGGTTAACGAATGAGTGTATTAAATGATAATAATTCATCAAAACATATATTTTATTAGTTTACTTATTATGCATGAAGTTTATGATAAAATTATGACTTCAAAATAGGATATTTAACAATGTATTTGATACAATCAAAATCAATGTTTACTTGCCAAAACAATTGTACATAATTATTTTTTCTATGCTTAATTTATGTGCTATTAATTAATTTTTCAGGTACTTAACTATTGCAGTTTATATAAAATTTTTTTTTTTAAAATAACAAGAAAACAAATAATATGAATAACAAAAAAAAATCATACAAAACTATTTTTTGTCATGTTAGAGATCTCATGATCTCTAGATGAATTTCGTGAATAAAACTTTTAGGTGCATTCAATACATTTTTAATTCTAGTACAAATAACCTAACCAAATAAAGTAGCCTTTATTTCATAGCGGATTGGAAAGTATAATCGATTCTAAACTACAGCTGAAAAGTGGCGATAATTATAAGGTAACCAAAGTGATAAACACGTTCTTCTACTATGCGTTTCAACTAAGAATGTCGCCGCCATGATGATCGCGACTGCGGAACGTCACTCGTTTTTTACAATTTTTGTACCGGCAAGCAGAGTAAACACAAAATGAAAAATTCGCCACGGCTTTGATTATTTATTACAATGTCTTATTTTGCTATCTATTTTTGTTAAAACATCATTTTAGTAATTATATATTTGAAATGGCAAGATGGCGGCCACATTCTTAGTTGAAACGCATAGTAATTGTTTCATCAAACACCTATTGTTAAAGATGCAATTATAATCTAGGTCACGCGGGAATTCGCGTGACTTAGCCAGTACATATTCGGACAGCAAATGGTGTGCACTTATTTAGCATCTAGCCACATTACTTATGGCGTAAATAATTTAGCTTTTATAGAATAAATCTGTTCATCATCTTCATCTTATCTAACATCTTCTATTAGTCATCTAGACTAAACCCGCGTACGTTACCGTACAGTTTTCAGGCTATCGATGGTTGTCTGCGACAAAACGCTAGGAAGATATATATATTAGGTAGTATTTCTGTTTGATATATGTACTATAAAGTACACTAACTCATTCACTTCAGTACGGTAAGGCTAAGGTGCGGTTTTCACCAGAGCCTTATAAAAACCTGGACAGGTAACTTGACTTGTTAAAAATAATAAATTAGTAGTAGTAAGTATCCTGAAAAGTCCCTAAATCTGTCGGACATCTTAGTCTCAATAGGCTTAACTGCGATTGCACCAAATTCCGCAATTACTACATCCGCGCCCGTATGTATCACACATGCATAATAATATTATGTACAAAAGAAACTAATCAACACAATAAATTAACAACAGATATCAACAAAAAACATATTTTTCTTATTTTCATTAAATGGTCATCGTTGAAGAAATATTTACTTTACAAGTTAATAGGCATGATGACTGTAACTCAGTACCAATTAAACTGTGGTTTTAAGTATTAGAACAGATTGCATTGATTCCAAAAATGAATCTCACTTGCATAATAATAGAGAGATTTTCGTGATTTTTATATAAATAAATTAGTAAAATTCAGCTGATCGCCATTTTGTATTAAATACCATTCAGTGAATGACGTCATACCGGTGGTGTATAACAAACAACTGTCAAACTGTAATGTCTGTTACTTTGTATACGATAAAAAATCTAACTTCAACAATTATAGTTTCTTACACCCAATATTATTTAGTAGGTTTACATCTTATTAGTAGTATATTAGTAACTAAATAACTTGCATAAAAATGATCTTCACAGAAATAAATCGACGAATTTAGAGCAAGAGCTAGCCACTTAACTCGTATTGTTTTCGTGTTTGAAACATAAACATATAACTTATCAGGCGTTTTTATTGACGTGCTTTTACAAAGAGGCACACCACAATATTTGTATTTAGAATTCATTTTCAAGTTCTTGTAAAAATTGAATAAAACAATTCTATTTCTCTAATAAAGCCCACAGATGAACAGATGTTTACACTGGACTGACGTCACAAAATGGCGGCATGAACCAGCCTTCGTTTTGGAACTAAATTCAAACTGTAATTTTATAATTGAAAATAATGCTATTAATTGTAAGTTTAATACAAAAATATGTATATTTTCGGCAATAGTATACCTGTAAGTACATAATAGAATATTTTTTCAAAATTAGTCATCATGCCTATTTAAGCCCTTCGGAGTCGCTCGAGGAGGACCGCGGCTGGGAAGGGTAGTAAGTTTCAGTAAATATAGGAACCAGTCCTTATACCTTCTTCTTCTTCTAGTGCGTTCGCAACTTTACCTTAGCAAATTCCCCAAGCAAGAATTTGCTTGAGCAGTACCACATATTTGAGGTCTTGTTGGTTCCAGTTGGTTCGTGCATATGCAGGTGTGAGGTATAGCAGGGTTTTACTAGTTTCAATAATTATGGGTACCAGTACACATCGCTTTCTTGAGAAATGCATACCCTTCGGGTGGCGGGTGGGTGTGCGGTATGCTGAAAAGTCGGAGACCCTCGTCCTTGTGCAACTTCACCTTAGCCTTACACTGCTTCGAAAATTTGCTGGAGCAGTACCACATGTTGGAAGTCTTGTTGGTTCGTGCGTACGTATAGTTACTTAGGAGAAGGAGGTGTCCACCTCGACGGGAATCAATGAATATGTAGTCGAGATCTGGAAGAGATAATAGGCTAGATGACTGAAAAATTCTATTTAGTCCGTATATATATTCCGATTATCAAAAAATATTGGACACGTATTTTTTCTTTTGTGAATTACACATAAAATGACTAAGATATAGTGCATTGAAATTCCGCGTGACTTTACGTTACGTATACTTTTTATTTTAATAAAAAGCTTTAGCTTTACGGGCGTGTAAAGTAAAAAGTGTACGTACAAAAAGTATACCACTCCCGAATTTTGACGCTCTATACCAGCCATACTCAAGCTTTTTTCCCCTGGGCCCTGGACCACATAGTCTCTTCTGCTTTACCATGCGGGCCGCAATAATCTAGCCTAAATTGTATGTTTAATTATCACTACACTACTACTAAACTCTAGCGAGTCGCAGGTTGAGTATGACTGCTCTATACCTTTGTCAATTTCTATTGGCTTGTTAAATAAAAAAAAAATATCTAATATTTTTTGATAATCTAACCGACGGACTCATAAGAATTTTGTTTTTTTTACTTATTAATCATCCTTTTAGACTGCAGGAACATAGCGACAAACAGCATACCTGACCGACGTTGTACACAATACATGTTGCATACTCCTTTTTGCCCAACTGCCAGAAGGAGGGTTATGTGTTTCGAGAGTACGTATGTATGTATGTCTTTTTTTTTGGCACGGGCAACAGCCTAAACGGCTTTAACTTATAATATGTCTTTAGATTTGTCTCAGTTGTGGGAGTGGCATAGGCTATATATTTTTTTCAAATCAGTTTATACGGCGGCCGTCAGTCATGAAAAAGGAAAATGTAATGAAACCAATATGTTATTCTTACCTCCTTATCTATTACGGATCTCGTTTGACAACTAAAGTGATGATCACTATAGCAAGTGACCATCAAATAACTGTCAAATCATTCATTCTGTATTGCCTAACTTGAGTGACCAATAAATACCAAAACACTTCCAGCTGACATCAAAGTTCGTTGACAACCGAAGCTTGATAGTCTTTTGGGTGGCGAAAGTTACGCAATAGCCTTGCTGCACAGGACCCGTCTGAGTACGTCCCGGGAGTAGGATTCTCTATTACAAGCGACCACCTAGGAATCTGAGATTTATTACTTTTATTTATTTTATTTTATTAATAGGCACTCCAACGACAAATCCACTAAAAACTAGCAGAATGAAAATACAGATATCTAATAACAGAGTGGATGTGTCACTTACAGGAATGCACATCACTTACATAACTAAAATTACGCTTCTAAAATTCGATCGTAAGAGTTTATAGTTAAAAGCAAGCATTGATCCTAACTATCAGTGGATAAAAGTTTAAAAACATTAAAAAAAATACAAAGACATTAACCAAACATTAAAAAGAAATGCGATTGGGTGAAACTAAAACAATAAATACATACATTACATTAAAACACAATTAAAACATTGTTAGTTTTATATAAATAATCATATAATAATATGCTAGGATCATCCTCACACGGTTATCTGACCACAAACTATGCTGAGCCTGTACTATGGCAACCAGACAACTGATATTTTTTGTTTTTTGAAAATAAAACTTAAATGGCTAATGATTGGGCCCAGTAACCACCGGACGGAACTCACTTCGACCCAGTTAGATCCATTGTGCTTGAAATATTTATATATTGAAATCAAACAATTTTTTAAATATTTATATAGATAAATAACAACCTTCAACTTATTGGGTAGCGGCCATAGTTTTTATAGTGTCCATTAGACCAACAGGCACTTTAGATATTTTTTACATTAAAAGCTTTCAATTTTATATAAAATAATCATATAATATATTGATGAACACAAAACTATATCCATACATCCATCGATATAATATAAATATTATATTAATATTATATTGTCCACTTTTTGGACCGTGACACCAAATCTAGTTTAAAAACTAGATTTGGTGTCACGGTCCAAAAAGTGGTAGACAGAAATAGCGCCCTTGTGTCGCTATTTGTTTACAAGCCACAGTCTGACAAAATTATTTTTGCCGATAGGAGTGTCGCTACTGTCTACATGAAACTGTCAAACTAAACAGCATTATCTTAATAAAACCGTTAGTTCACGTTTCCGCCAACAGCACAGATAAGTTTGCAACCTTCGCGACCACATTTTAGATGTCATTTTGTTAGTGAATCTTTATCTAGTTTATATACTACATTGATGCCTAGATCCTATAAATCTCCCCTGATGTTGTTGTATAGAGCTGCGGCGGTAGGTGGTTATGCTGCAAGTCTACTGATAAGATTTCCTCCCACTTGTCAAGAGTCACTTTAGCTTTGCAGCCGGTTTTGGCTTTCTTGGAGCAATAATACTTGGACTGGTTTCCTCCTTGCACGGAAAATGTGTGTCCTTTTACTAAGATCAACGGTTTCTTCCCTTTTCCTGATGGTAGAGTTTGATAAGTTATGCCTGAGGAAAGAAAGTGAGTTATGAGAATTTTTTTTCAAAGTTGGTACAACTTTGTCAAATACTTAAACTTTTGTGTACAAATGTCTATTTGACTCATCACACAGACAGTCGTCTATTACTGCATTAATTTGCTTTTTTGTTTATATAAAAATGAATAGTTGTCTGTCAGTATAACCGTGGTCCTACAGGAGTACTACGGTTAAAAAAAAGAAACTGTGTTGCCACTGGTGGAACGACGGTCCGACGGTTTTAAAACGAAAATAAACCAATAATCGTTTTTAAATTTTGTTTGAAACAGTGTTCAGAATCTAGAAAGGAAACAAAAAAAAATACATTTATTTCGCACACAGACACATCAAGAGTACAAAACAGTAGAAAATAAAAATCATACAAAAAAGAAAAAAAAAACAAATAATAAACTACAGAATATGCATGTGTGTCAGGACGAAATTGGCCCATGTCTCAGCTTGTGCTGCACCAATAAAATTGGTGTCTGCGCTAATCTTTCGAGATGGCCAAGACAACATCGCCATAAGTCTATCATCATCATCATCATTGTATTAATGCACTATGATTCATTCCGCCATATACATACATTTAATGTAGGGCCAATTTA
Organism: Furcula furcula; assembly: GCA_911728495.1. Taxonomy (NCBI): domain Eukaryota; kingdom Metazoa; phylum Arthropoda; class Insecta; order Lepidoptera; family Notodontidae; genus Furcula; species Furcula furcula. The sequence goes on along the minus strand of OU452254.1, from coordinate 6,420,542 downwards.
ATATATCAAATTTGACATCTGTCAGTTTCTTTGTTCCGTCTGTTTCTTTTGTCATTATTACAATAAATAAGTAATCTTCATTAAAAAAAACATGTGTGCAATTATGCAATGCGTGGTAGAAGTGAAACCTTCAAAAATTTTGGTTCTAAATAATGAGACGAATGAAAAAAAAAACCACGAACATAAGAAACACTGTATAATGCTTCCTATCTCATTTTCTCCCACGTTAAATCTTATAAATTTATGTGTATGTCTCTTTTACTATCGTTTTTTCGTTTCACCGACTTTCAAATCACAACGATGCTAAAAAAGTTATTACTTCAATAACTTTTTGAAGCCATTGTGCAGTTCTAACTTCAAAAAAAAAAAATTTGATGCCCGCCGTTAATATAAATATAATAATAATTATGGTGAATTTTGTCATCTATTAAAATGGCACTACTTTAATTTTTTTTACCTAAAGATTGTAGATTCATTTATTAAAACTAAATATTTACAGTTTATTTACAAATATGTATACCTAAACTAGGTAAAAAACTTCCTCCAAGTTGTCGCCGCACTGGGAGGGAAGGGTACCTAAAAGACTGGCGGCATTACCCTTTTGTATAGCCAAGCTTAATTTAATTACCAAGCACCTACCAATACCTACCTACCATTTAATTACCTACTTTAATTTAACTGCTTGGTAGACGGTTGGAGCTGAGAGGAAAAATCGGTATTGTAAACGAATTAATAAAAATACTTTATTCTTAACATAAACTAAAGATATCATCTTTTTCCTCTTTTAAAATATATAGTAGTTCCCATCAGCTGTCATTACGACCCTAGGTGGTGGATGATTATGTTCCAGGATAGCGTAGGATATCGTCTTATCTGGATGTAGCATTAGCTTAGCCTTACATTGACGTGTATTCTTCTTGGAGCAGTATAGGTTTCTGAAGGAACCACCTTGCTTTGAGAACGTATAGCCTTTGTAAAATACAACAGTTTTCCCTTTAATTGTTAGTATCTCGTAATCACCTGGAAAATAGTAAAAATAGGAACTAAAGTTATCTATAACTGATAAAATATTTAAATAAAATTGAATCATCTTCAATAACACTGAAAAGTATAAAATAATTTAAGTATTATTGAAGTTGGTGTTAGGGTACCTGCTGTGTATATTTGGCACCAACTTCATTAATATTTAAATTATTTTATACTTTTCAGTGTTATTGAAGTCGGTTCAATTTTTTTAATTGTTTTATTTCATACTTTTTAGTGATATTTTCATACATAAAGATTGAACCATCGAAGACGGTAAAATTATCTAGGTAGGTTATGATCACATTATCGTCTACAAAGGTTTACATCATTCATATTTCTTCAGAAACAATTTATCCGGTCGTAATGAAATTTGCGTGGAATCATTATAGTAGTTTACTCTCTCGAATAAAAAAAAGAATCATCGAAATCGATTCATATTGGTCACAGTAATGTAACGGAGAACATCAGTTTTATGGTTTTTACCAGATAAATTCCTCTACATCTTTCATGGTCCTCCAGGAAGTTCTTATCCAGTTGCGATAAAATTCATACGGATTCATTACATTGGTTCCTTTTTTCGAATAAAAAAAAGAATCATTGAAGTTGGTAAATATTTACCAGAGCATAACTCTGGTCTTAGTCTAGGCTAGTAAAAATAATATTAATAATGTAGAAATAGTTTATTTTAAGACTAAAATAATTTAAATACTAATGAGATGAGCTTCTGAATCCATCATATCGTGTTGTAACAGTTTTTCGGAAAAAGATTCCGATATTAGAACTAACAATTCTATAATTTATAATACTTTCCGTTAGAAGAGCGGACCATTTTTGGCGGTGGATGATTGTGGTCTGTGTTTGCTAGCATTATTGCCCCGAACTTATCGAGGCTAAGTTTAGCTTTACACTGCAACATATCTTTTTTTGAGCAATACTGACTCCTGACTGAAGATCCACGTCTCGAGTACGTGTAATTCTCATACAAAATTACTTTCTTCCCATTCAAAAATATTGTTTCGTATGTGCTATCTGTAAATAAAATAAGTTTTTTTTTTTTAAGTTTGTACCAAATTCAGCTTTTAGTTAGTAATATTGAAAAACCTACCTAATGATATTAATACCTTATTAATATCATTTTTTATTGAGGAATTTTATTAAGGAAGAAATAGATTATTTTAGGAATAAAAGAATTTGAATAACACTTAGAGGTTCTGAAGTCTTAACATGCAATAATAGCTTAGCTTAGCTTAGTCCGCCAACTCGCACTTGGCCAGCGTGGTGGACTACCGGCCTAAGCCCCGAATCTTGAGGGGAGGCCCGTGCCCAACAGTGAGACATAAACAAGACATTATTCTTTATTTTTATTTAATAATAGCTTTTTATTAAGGGCCCTACTACCATCTCTAATATCAATATTATTGTCACCTCACTTTCTCGATAGAAAGTGACAGAGCTATAAACTACGTACTATATTGACGTCATGTCATGTAAGATGATAATAATATTACTAATAGAGGTGGTGGTAGAAGCCCAGAACGAAAAATACTACACTTTATAATACATTCCGTCAGAAGTGCGGATAATTTTAGGCGGTGGATGATTGTGGTCTGTGTTTGCTATCTTTATTGCCCCGAACTTATCGAGGCTTAGTTTAGCTTTGCACTGCAACGTAGCTTTTCTCGAGCAATACTGATTCCTAATTGAGGGTCCACGTCTCGAGTACGTGTAATTTTCATATAAAATTACATTCTTCCCACCCAAATTTATTGTTTCATATGTGTGATCTGTAAATTGATTAATACTTTTAAAAACTTCCGAAGTAAACAACACCACCGCCTTTATTTTCATACTTATGATTTTTTTAAAGTTTAAGATCTAAATATTAGCACCTGGCACACCTTGGTTAAGTCCTACGTAATAATACGTACGTCCTTAGTAATAATATTTTCATACGTCATAATTCGAAATCCGTATGGACTTTGATTTAGGCGTATACAGCTTATAGCTTTCTGGCAAGAAAAGGATCTTTATTTTAGCAAACGATAATGATTTTAGTAAGCGATAACTAGAGTTAATTCTGATTTAGTTATTCTTATGATTTTGATTATTTCGTCTCTTGGGATGCTCTCGAGGCCGTTTATGCTATCCGCCGAGGCTATTTTCCCTTACAAAATGATATCTTTACTCACTAACAGTAGTATATAGTATTAATTGGCTTCGAGTATCGTAATCAGATTCTAAGTAGTAACTAGTTTAGTAATAATTAACAATAATTGACGTTTAAGAGTGCAGCGGTTAGTATATCAGTTGCAAAGTAAATTTAATGTGAAATGAAACTTTACAGCATTGGCTACTAAGATGTTTATTTTTCGAGAGTATGCATGTATAAAAATATAGATTTGCGAGAATAGGGACAGAACTTAAAATGATTGATTTAAGAGACAGCATTTTAGAAATTGTTTATAAATGGTTTAGTGCTTAACGAAAAATGTAAATGATTAATTGTGGTTTGAAAGATCAATGAAAAATGTACTTATCGTAGTATTAAAACAAATAAAAATATTTTAAAACTTTTATTAGAATAATTTCAAGAAAATAACGTCATCAAAAGGGTTCAGACAGATACTGATGTCTGATTATTTCACTAGAATTTAAATTATAAATTTCAACTTATGTCGTTACACTATAAAGCCTTTTAGAAAATAAACTAAAAACATACAAGAGTTTAAAACTTTTGTACATAAAATAAATAAAAATAGAGTTTATAATAAACAAAAGACACTTTATATTTAGGTTTAGGTAACCCTGTTCTTTAAAATAATAAATACAACTTATGTCGTTACACTATAAAGCCTCTTAGAAAATAAACTAAAAACATTCAAGAGTTTAAAACTTTTGTACTTAAAATAAATAAAAATAGAGTTTATAATAAACAAAAGACATTTTATATTTAGGTTTAGGTAACCATGTTCTTTAAAATAAATGAAATGAAAATGAAAATAAATTCTTCAAAATAATGAAAACATGACTAAAACAGAAACATCAATTACCAAAAGGAAATATAAGTAAAACAAATAAATTATTTTATTTTATACCCATTTTGATGTTTTCGGAAGTAAAAAATACAAAATGGCGGAATTTTAAGTTGTTTTTTAAACATATAGCCTAGACTAAAAATACATAGTCACTTCCACAACTAAGACGAATCGACATAATATAAGTCTAAATCCATCAAGCTTCGTTTACGCTAAAGGCCGTAAGAAATAGATATATGTACATACGTACGTAACTACATAAATAAGTATGCTGTTTAGATGATTTTATTATTATTATTATAACCATACATACTCTTTCTGTGTTTGTTCATACCGCCTTACTATTTTATTGTTCGACTCTTTACTTTTCTTTAAAGAATTTATTATTTATTGTATTTATAATTTTGTAGTTATATGTTCTTACCTCCGTCCGTGAGTCACTAAAAACAGGGTTGCCAACTGAAAATCAGCGCTGGGTGCACTCCACCCTGCTCATGCTGAGTTGGTGTCCTTTTTGGCATGGCATACAGGTTATTAGGCTTAATCATTATTTTAAGTTTTTATTTTTCTTATATGTTTTTTTATTTTTCGTATACGTAGTTTGTAAATGTCTATTATGTAATGTAATCTTGTATGTGCATGTCAAATAAATGTTTCTTCTTCTTCTTCTTCTTCTACATATTCTCGAAAAACATCGCCTTACGTCTGGAGCATTCGGGACAAAAGAACCCTTTGTGGTCGATCAAATTATTTTTCCACATTCCTTAGACTTTGAATCGTAAAAACTTTTACAACCCATTTCCATGACTTTATAAGGATATCTTTTTTGCCCGATCGCCCCAGGATATGTATGTATGTCTATTTATTTGGCACGGCCTACAGCCTAAACGGCTTGACGGAATATGACTTATTTTATGTCGTTAGATTCGTCTTAGTTGTGGGAGTGACATAGGCTATGTATTTTACAAAAAATAAAATATGCCGGTCGTCGCGCCGCCATTTTGTATTTTTTTTTACTTGGAACATCTCCCTTAGACATGGCATCACATAAGTCATAAACTGCCACTATAATTGAGTACTTATCTCCTGCTTTTTTCTTGTGATTTACCTTCTCTATTCGTAAAAGCTCTTTTTGTTTTAAATGGTTCTCAATATGGGCTTGGCAGCTTTCGGATCGGACAACAGCGCAACATCGCCATCTCTATCTCCCACAATAGCAATTCTCTAGCAACAGTCAGCGAGTCACAAGACAGCCAGCATCGCGGCCTCATCGAACACGGCAACCTTCGACCTCACCAATTTTTCCACAGCACCCCTTCACGCGCGGCTGGTCCGTAAGCAGAGCGCTTTTCTCTTACCGTGGTGTGATGTTGTGGCTCGACATAACCACCATGACACCACATGTGGTATAAGCGATGGAGCAAGTACCACGTACAACAATAGAGATGGCGCCACCGCCGCTACTGAATCGCGCCAGCGAAGATTCTACACACGCGAAGTATAGTCCTCACACTGATCTTTCTTACGATAGTAAAATGCTATATTAAATTCTTCATTGAATATTTTATTAAACATGGTATAATTAGCACTTGCCTCTCCTTTCTCTTCACACTGTTTTTGATAAAGTCTATGAATTTCTGTTATAGTCTTAAATCCATCAATATATTCTTTCCGCGTATCAGCTCGACAGTAATGGCTCTCTATTTTTGGTAACTCCTTAATGAAATGTCTCACACTGTCTTTAATATTATTGTCTACACGATTATGATTGCCATGTTTCCCTCGCCGATCTTCCACTATGATGCCTGGAATATCACTCGATATTTTTTCTGTAATTGTTCGAGTAAATCTGGCGGATACATCCAATGTAGATATAAAAAACCTCTTGCAAACACGAATTTTTTTGCCATCTTTGTTTGTGAAATAAAATGCGCTGTTATTTCGACGTTTTCCTTTTTTATATTGGTAAGTCGGAACAATAGAAGACATATTGTGTGCTACAAAAGTTCTTTTACTTTGCAGATCAGGTAATTTATAATATGCTTCAAAAATATGGCGTCGAGTAACATCATCAATCTTTGTGTTACACTTTAACATGCACTTTTCTGTACATCCTGGTCCTAATCGTCTTGCTCGTACAATTTTATTATTTGTGCTTACATATTCTTTTCCTTCATTTCGTAGACGTTTAGCTACATTCATTTTCCAAAGTTCTGGCTGCGCTTTCTTCCTTCGTTTAATATTTTTATTAGATTCACGTGAAGTGTCCACTTCTTCATTCTGTGCGACTTTTTCATCCGAATCTGACGATAAATCATTATTTTCGGATAATGAAGACGTAGATGACGATGAGGATGATGCAGATGGCGATCTTTGTCGCAAAATCAATTTCATTTCTTTTAATTGATTGCCTGAAATTCAAGAAGCATTTATTTAATTACCGAATAAATAAAATAAAAACAGATTTTGTGTTGGTATGAATCTTACAGCTTTCTCCCAGAGGAACAAGCCACTGTCTAATATGTACACTCACATTTTTATAATTTCTGGCAATCGAACTCAGGACCTACGTACGAATAGCCAGTAGCGTGAGTGTAAACTATTTGCAACAGATCGAACAACATAAGTAGGTACTTGAATAAAATAGTATTGAAAAAATATTTTAACTAATTAAATTCTTAACTGATTTCAAAATTTATATCAATTTCGATATTTTTATAGCCACTTATTGCATATTACGGCAAACTGATTGTAAAATTATAAAAAAATAAACTGCAAGTCAATGAAACTGCAATATTAGGAGCAACAAAAAAAGGATTATGTTATAAGGTATAGCAAAAAAGAATGGTATGATCGGTAGAAATTATTTGTTAGCCTTACAAATAACAGTATTTTAGGCATTGAAATATTCGGATAATTCCTTTCACCTCGAGTTTATTGAGCATCACAAAGATGATGCAGGAATATTAATAATAATATATAACATTCAAATATGTATGCTCTGTCGCGGTCGCAAGCGGTGTAATCACCTTTAGGACGACAATCACTTGCACGTGCCGGACCAAAATACGTAAGCGCACGTAACGTCGTTCTAACGATTTTGATTTAAAACTGGGACACCGTTTGTGTCTGCGATAGTACATACAACGTCCTTATGTTACAACACAAAACATTCTACCGTAACTTAGTCTACGGGGTGTAAGGGACATCGTACCGAAAACACATGATTCTGAACATTCTAGTGTTGAAATTTTTCATCGGCTTTTTCATGAATTTCCAAAAAATGCCGCTATATATATATATGCCGCTTTTTTAAATAAAATTAGGATAACGTCATTATTGGTAAGTATAATAATAAAGCCTAATTTCAATTTAAAAACAATAAATTACTTATTTGTGCAAAACTAGCAATCATCAGCAGCCGAAAAGTCCACCGCTGAACAAAGGCCTCTCCCTTAAAGGGGTGGCCATAATCTCCACGCTAGGCAGGCTGCTTGCTTAAATATTATTCCGCACGTATTCATGACATACTCAAAAATTAACAACTTAAGTCATTTGTCATTTTCCATATAATTTATGGTTTCTGTATAATGTTGTAACGGACAATATGAGAAATCTTTTAAAAAAGTTTTCGGTACGTAGTCCCTTACACCCTGTATAATTGGCCTGGAGAAAATTGTACCTCTTAGAGAGGATCCCTTTCGTTGTTCTTTAGGTTTTAAAAACAGCTGTCTGTACCTAGCTTATTTTGAGTTGAGAAGATAAATTATTTGACGGAAAAGCTTTTGCCCCCCTAGAAAAGCCATTCGCTAGCGTTTTTTCGCAGATCACAGAACTAAAAGTTTTATTACAGTTTGTAATAATTTCCATCAGAAGTGCGAATAATTTTTGGCGGTGGATGATTATGATCTGTGTTTACTTGAATTATGACCCCTAACTTATTTAGGGTCAATTTAGCTTTGCAATGCAATCTTGTTTTCTTCGAGCAATATTGATTCTTGATTGAACTTCCTTGTCTAGAGAACGTGTAATTATCATACAGAATCACGTTTTTCCCATCCAATTTTATTATTTGGTATGCTAGTTCTGTAAATAAAATAAGTATCTAAACTATTTTATAACCTTTAGTTATCAATACCAGCTCCTCGGAGAGCCGGAAGTTGTGTAGAGTTGAGAAGAAAATAAAAATGGAATAATATGTAGACATCTTTTATTTAATTTAAAAATAGCAGCATTTTAGGTACAGAAAATATTTGGTTAATTCTTTTTCCCCTCTAACAAAACAGAGTTAAACACGATACAGTAATGTGCGAAAGACAACGAGCCTATATAAAAGGCAATGTTAAATAAACATAAATACAGAGAGAGTTTTCTCTTTCTGAATCTTTAATAATTAATAATAATAATAATAATACCAGCCCTTGTTAATGTCCCACTGCTGGGCACGGGCCTCCCTTCAAGATGAAGGGGCTTAGGCCATAGTCCACCACGCTGGCCAAGTGCGGGTTGGCGGACTTCACACGTCATTCGAAAGCTAGTTAGTCTTTCTCAGACATGCAGGTTTCCTCACAATGTTTTCCTTCACCGAAAGCTAGTAACAATCGCACAAAGACGATTCGCACATGATTCATTGAAGAAATCAGAGGTGCGAGCCGGGGTTCGAACCTGCACACCTTGTTTCCAAGGCAAGCGCTCGCCCACTGAGCTGTTACCGCATTAATTAAATAATTAATAATTAATAAAATAAAATTAATTATACAATATATACAAATCCGGGTATATATACAATATATACCCGGTGTACAGAACAAGTCAAGGTAACGCTTTTTAGAGCATACTGCCAATCCCTGTACACGTGCGCCCTGTAGACCAACTATACACAAATATCGTACAGTGCTCTGCGTATCCAGTATAACAACGCCTTCAGAATAATGTTGGGGCTGCCACGCTTTTGCTTTTGGTATGTTTGCGGAATACGGCGTACAAGACTTTTTCGCGATAATACGCAACAGAACTGCATCCCTGATGCGCCGAGTGCGTGACAGCTCCAACATTTATATAAACATGCTTGCGGACAAGCTGGACAACCCCATAATGCAGCACTGGGTAACGACGCACTGTCCTTCACACAGGTGTTGTTTTATTTAATACTAGCTGACCCACGCAGCTCCGCATGCGCTATTTTTACGTTAACTAAACTTTGAATAACATACATTCGCATCGAATACATAACCTCATTTTTTATAGTCGGTTAAAAACTGGGACCCACTTTTTACTTGCTCTCCGAAGCACGGACCCGTTTAGTTCAAATGGCGTTAAACGGTCACCCATCTATTTAATGACCTTACCTAACGTTGCTTAACCCGATCGATTACAAAACCTTGATAACAACTCTCTATGAGTGTTCCCTTACTAATATTTATTATATTATAAAGAAAAATTTATAAAATCTGACCAAGCGTATAACCAAGTACCCGTTTTGACTTTAATCCCCTCTCCCAAATGAACCGTGCTAGATTACGGGATAAAAAGTATCCTATGTCCTACCTCGTAGTAAGATCTCAAATCATGCCAAGTTTCATTTGAATCCATTCAATAGTTTCGGCGTGATGCTCAGCCGTGATACAGACAGACAGACAGACAAAATTTAAAAAAAATACATTTTCGGCCTCAGTATCGGTTATAGAATGACCTCCAAATATAATTTTCAAAATATCTTCAATGTACAGAATTGGACCTGTTACAGTTTTATTATAAGTATAGATTTATGTGTTCCTTTTTATGTGTATTTGTGCATGTTTTTGTTCTATTGTAAAATAATTGTGTACTATGGACTTACGTCTGAATATAAATTATTAAAAAAAAAAAAAAATTGTCCTCACTTATTGGGGGCAAAGTCCCCAGAACGCTGGCAGCATTGCCACGCTGGATGGCAATGCTAATCTGCTGACCGAAATAAAAGCCAGCGTTCCGGTCTCCAGATGTTCCTACGAGGAGTTCGGAAATTTTTATATATTGTATAATTAATTTTATTTTATTTATTTTTCCCTTGTCACTCCACTTTTGTTTTTTTATAATTAATAAATAAATTTCTTAAAAAGGACCTCTACGTTTTGGATCCGTCCCAATGCAAGACCGGGTTTAAGCCCGTAACTCAAATAAACATGCAAATAATAATAAGACAATTCACATACGGTCATCTGATCTCAAACTAGGCAGAGCCTAAACTGATCTGAATTATCATCTTTGATACTGCAACCAGTACGCGGCATTATTTTTTCCGCAAACTAGAAGCGCTACGTTCTATAATATCTTCCGTCAACAGTGCGGAAAATGTTCGGCGGTGGGTGATTATGTTCTGTGTTTGCATGCTTAATCACCCCGAGCTTATCTAGGCTCAGTTTAGCTTTGCAGTGCAACGTGGTTTTCCTCGAGCAATACTGATTCCTCATTGAAGGTCCATGTCTCGAATATGTGTAATTTTCATACAGAATCACTTGCCTCCCACACAAATCTAATATTTGGTATGTATGTTCTGTAAATAAATTTAGATTTTAAACATTTTGAAAATAGGTAGTTATCGATACGGAAAGATTCTCTATAAGGGACCAAAATATTTGTTCGCCTTTAATTCTTTGGGTAATCATCAGCAGGTGTTAACTGAATATTTGTACAATATTTTCTGAATATTTTTACAATCGCATACCTACAATTTTGTGTTGTTGTGTTTTAGTAATTTGATGCTTACTAAAAATCATTTTTATTACTATTAAAATCTAATGGTGCAATAACAGAAAAGAAAATAAAACTTTAGTACTAAATGTTTATGATTGACCAATCATTATTTATTTTTATACAGTAATAATAGGTATGTCTAAGTAAACTGTTAATGTATTTACTTATAAAGAAAATATTTAAAAAAAATCATAGTTAGTAATTTTATCTTTACTTTTCGAAGCAGACTTAAAAAACGTTTACTTATGTTTAAAATAGACTTTTTACATAGAAAATAAACCAAAACCAACCTTAAGTTAATGATATTGTAGTACATACTTATTTATACTGTATCTAACTTATTTCGAACAATGCCTAATCGTAATGCTGACTTATTGAACAAGTCACCAATCGCAATGCATAATTTTTGTAGTAGCCATCTACTATACATTCGTAACAGCGCCTGTAGCGGCAATTAATAGAAACAAGTCAAATATATATATTTACGTAATGCTTAATTGTATTTTAGTCCTTTAACGCTAAATACTTACTCCGGAATATGAGAATATTCACAACATAAGGGTGTAAACTTGCTGTGCTTCTTTTATGATGGGCATTTGAGAATCCAGTGGTGCAATTCTTTTTCCTCCCATACCGCCCATTTTCCTACCATAAGTTGCAATTTCCCAGAATATCTTCAGGATATTCCGGGAATATGCAATGTATGGGTATAGAGAACGCTCTACCATCCATTTTCCTCGCATATCCTGAAGATATTCCGGGAATATGCAACTTATAGGAGGAAAATGGGCGGTAGAGCCTTTTCTATCATCAACTTTTACTAGTTAACAGTTTCATTTATAATTACTTTTCGGAATCGTTAATACAAAACAGAGTTTATTTACCTACTTTTTATTTATCAAAAGGATTTAGACAGTCACTGACTTCAGTCAGTGATGACAATGTTACAAGTGCAAATCATATTGATATAATTGAGTTATATCAATATGATGTAACTATGTATGAGTTACCTACATCAATATGATGTAACTCAATTTATTAACAAAACTGAAACCATTAGATACGTTTTTTTTAACTTTTTTAATGTTGGTAGAAATGAAAAGTAGAGTGTTTAACTCGGGTGTACCATTTCACCCGAGATATTTCTGGCGCTCGAGCAAAGTGAGTGCGCCAATAGTTCGGTCACGTTCAACTCTTGGTTATCAATCTACTATTCCTTCCCTTTTTTTGGAGAAGGGGTACTCTAAAAACGGCCCAGCTGGATGATTGACTCGACATTGACTAAAACGCAAACGAACAACCGCTGCACTGCCAGAAAAAGAAACTTTAATCCCTAAGATATTATTAGTAAAGCCTGCTTTCATAGAGCATTTACTATCTTATATTATTCTCCAGTCAGTATACACCTATTCCTTGTGAAGGAATTCTCACTAATGTCCTAATAAATTAAGTAAAAAATAGCCAGCTCTAAAATAAACGCAATGTATACTAATTTTACGGATTAAATCGCGTTTAATTTTTGATTTAATATCCAGACGTTTCGAACACGTTATTCCTAATCCTAGCAAGGATAATTAGTGAAGCGCGACGGCGGCGGCGCGGCGTTTTCGTAGTACGGTCATGTGTGGCCTATGGCAGACGAACGATATGCCTCAGCACCTCTTTTATTTATATGTGCTTAAACTTGCAATGAAAAGGTGCAACAATAAACCTGCCGACTGGGAAAAGTGCTCTGCAAGTCGGCTTGAGTGGAGAGTTTTGGTGAAAACCAAAACGACCGAATTTGAATGTCATCGTCGTTTTGTGACCAGTGACCATAATATATAACTATATTGATGGCATGCTCACGTACCATACGTGTGCGCCATCCATACCTTTACAAAAAAGATTGGCCATTTTTTAGCGATATCAAAGCGCACGAGCGTAAAAGTGGTCGCCGTAGCCGAAACCAGCTGGAGAACATCAGCATAACGTAGCTATTGAAATAAAAAAAAAAACAATTTCAATACACAAGATGGCTGGGTTCTACCTATAGCTTGGAAACCCGTGATAAATATAATTTAAACCTGCATTCTACTGCAAGACCTTAACACGTTTGCTGCGACAGTAACTTTTCAATACCTTCCATTCCTTCGGTACAAGGTAATAAAACTTCCACTGTGGTGGCACAAGGCTTATAGACCTGTAAAATTTAAGGAATTTAAATCCTTTTTTTGGCTTCATGTAAAAATATATATGTTTTTTTGCTTTGAATAACAATGAATAGCAATGAATTAATTGACATACACCTGAAGACGTTCGTTAACAACTTGTTTAGTTTAAAAATTATAGCTATATTCGAAATACAGGGCTTAATCACCCTGTGCCGTACTGAATAAGGGAAGTCTGGTGCGTATTTTAAGGATGTGAAATAAAAATATCGATAGTGTAATTAAGTTTTAATATAATGAAAAAAAAACAAACATGAATTAGTGTTTTTCAATAAAACATGGGTAGCAAATGCTTTTGTTGCACTGAACACATTTAGTGAAAATTTTTTTTACTTTTCGGTCAGCTTGGCGACTGGTTAAAAAGGTTCGGAGTTTTGCGTAACAGCTGACACAATTCCTCTTCTTATCACCTTTTACCAAATTGTGTTTGTCCAGTTTTCGTGCGAGTTCTGAAAAGATAAATTTATTATTTATTTGTATGTGTATGTGTGTGCGCTTGTGAGCGTGGATTGGATGTGGATGTGTATATGTATGTGTAAGTGTGTGCACGCATTTACGTCGGCGTTGAAATTTCCTGTATCATTATTAAAGTCCTTTTTTGTAAAATCTTTGATAATTTCCTCCACGATTTGTAGTTTTGGTATTTTATTCCCATCATTAATTAAATTTTACACAATCCAGGCATTAACAAGAGCTGTATCAAATAACAACTCCATTATTATTTTCCTCCACCACTTCAATATTTTTTTGGAGGACATTGTCGTTGAAATCAATTCCTTTTTTAGTATTATTGTACGTGAGCACACATCCTGGTTTCTTAACAGTTTCCTCAGAGCCTCGTTATTTTTTTCCTGCATCTATTAAATTATCGTCGTGATTTCTGCAGGTAGTTAACATTCAAACTTGTCTTTTATCAACCCATTTTAATACTTTAACTCCGTTTTTCATCATTTTTCCTATAATTTCGCCCTTCTTTATCTTTGATAGAGTAACAAGTATCTGGCAAATGTTTTCTTCTTACGTTTAACTTAAGTTCCACATATAAAGGTCTTTTGTGATAGGAGTTTTTCTGCTAGATTCATATAGTAATTATCTACTATTACGGTTCTCCCTTCACCTGTTAGATTTTTCATCAAACGCAGCACTACATTTTGACTGTGATCGACTTCTTTTTTCTCGCCTTTTTTTACCTGAATAAACTTCTATTTGGAAAGTATAACATTCGGGAGCGCAAAGAATAGAATAGAATAGAATAAATTTTATTTCACACAGACAAATAATACAAAACACAAATAATTTAATAACAGTATTGTATGCACGTCGTCTGTGTGAAACAGGGCTCCCACTCAGCTTAATGCTTTGTTGAGGAACAAGCCACAACACAGCGCTGGTTTTCAGGGGCAAGCCCTAGGTGACCTCACGAACGCAACCCAAGGTAACTCTAGAAACAATACTTAACTTATTTATACTAACTAAGTAAGAATATTTAATACTTTAACTTAAAGCTATCAAGACAAACGGAAGAAAGTAAGCACGCACAACAACAATTAAAATCAATAAACTTACAAACTATCTAAATAATAAAAATAAAATTAAAAATTAATCACATTAACCTGGCGCCAAGAAGGCACAACGCAGCGCGTGACATCAACGCATGACTGAGACGCTCACTCGCTCTAACCCCAGCCATAAGGGCTGAAAGCTTATAGAGTTTTACGCCATACCGATGAGACGTATTTTTTTATATATTGGCGGAAACCTAATCGGCCTCTCCAGGGTATAATTGTTTCATCAATTACTACATATTTATTATTATTATTATATCTCTGATTTTATGTAGTTTGTCAGTTTTATCATCATTCGAGATATCACTAACATGCCAGAATTTTAGTAGTAGTAAAAATCGGTCTCTACTAATTGCCGAAATAATAAATTCGTTTCTGTATAATTTATTCTTGCTCCAATACAAATGTATATGTGGAACCTTATTCAATCCCATGGCCATTAAAACTGCCATAAATGTTTTCATTTCCCGGAAACTAGTATCACTCCACTGTTTCATGCGTGATTTACGTTTTATATTTGTTTGATTTGTTTGTAAGTAATTTCGTGCGTAATTATTTGTCTGAGACACCATTTCGTAAATCATGTCGTCTGTTAGTACCGTTAGGGTTTGCAATTTTGTAGAGATTTATCGCAAATTATTTAATTCTTTATTTTCATTGTTTAATGTTTTAATATGCTGGCAACTACTTTTAGAGTACTGACAGAAGTAGAAGCTATTCAATTGATTCGTAGCGCCGGCCAATCACGGGGCCGCATTAAAGAGAACTGATGCGGGCTGTGATTGGTCGTTGTGAGACGTTTGGGGGTTTTGTGATGGTAGGGATTTTTACCGATAAAACCATGGTTGGGAGCACAATGCGGGTATTCGAGTGTCAACCACGAGACTGTTAAGAGTTGGAAGTAACTGTTTATTGTGAATTTGATTTATCTAATTTATTGTAGTCGTGTATATTCAGTGTACAAAGTGTGTTGTAATAAAAGTGATTTATATTCTGTGATGATATCTTCTATTATTCTCCTCGGAGCAAGGTCGTCCTTATAGATCAGAAGTGGCTATCGCAACTAACTTCAACAAAACGTAAGTACACGCCCAAATCTACAATTTTTAGACAAGAAGTGTTTTGAATTAAGTAATCTTTGTCTTTTGAATTAGTTTGAATTGATATTTATCTCTACGCGTTGTAGTTTTTCTATATCGGTTTGCTGCTTAAAATTTATCATCGTGCATTGTGATTTCTAAATGAAATTTGAAGGTACCCGCAATACCTGGAAAAATAAAAATGTTTAAATATTTTTAAAGTACCTACCCTCTATTTTTATGTACAACGCTAATTGAGCAAATCAAACTGTTCGTATATTATATTTTGTATTTTCTCTGTAAGTGATTATCTTGTAATCTTTTGCGAAAATAAATGTCTTAAACCATATAAGTATAATCCGCTATTTTCTGCAAATAAAAACAGCTGACGGTAAGCCGGAGAAATTTCAATAGGTAGTCCAATGATTGACAGATACATCCATACCAATTGTATTCTTATAAAAAAATACATAGGTATGTAACAGTTTCGGATAGTATATAACTAATAATATAATTGGGAGATTGTATTTATTTCTTGCATGATATGGAATAATATGGAAGATGATAGCAGTGTCTGTATTGTATCGAATTATATCTGAAGTGCGCAGTATTAGTGTCAGATTGCAGTATTAGTAATGTATTATGGTCTCATCGGTTATTATTGGGTCGATACCAAAATATTCCTACAGTGTATGGCAGTGATTGTATTAGGTAGTCGTCAATCTGTTTTCTTTTAACTACATAGGTAGTAATTTTAGTTTGCCTATATAAAATGCTCTCTAATATTTACAAGCTACCGTTATAATACGATACACGTGTAAGTCTGTAACATAATATTCACACAACCTTTTTGTTGCGAGTCGAGCGTGAGCTACGGAATGACGGCCACGAGGATGACTAAGGTGGATCGGAATCAGCGTTCACAATCACGGCGGGACAACGACCGTCGTGGAAGGAGCCATCGCAATCGGTCCGCTGACTGTCGGTAGCACAGAGCCACGTGTCGACGCGGGACAATCTAACAGGTCACGTAGTCCTTCATTATCCAAAAAAAAAAAAGTGGTTTTCGATATTGTAAATGCGTTAGGGATGGTCTTGCAATCTTCCCAGGACGCAAAAACCGAGACTTAGATTTTGGATCCTTCAAATCACGCATGCATGCTTTGTTAAATTACTTATATTTGTTTAACAAGTGTGCATCGCTATACGGGAGGGTGATAGAACTATCATCACTGATTTTGGTATTTAGAAGTTCTAGGATCTGGCCGAGGTCTGGTAGTTCGATTCTATTGGCCTGGTAAGAATGGCAAGAGAAATTACTGTTTGTTTTTCCTTTCGAGCAGAACATAGCCGGGTCTTATGTTTTGAAGGGGGGGGGGGGCTACTTAGGAGTCTTAGGACGAAGGAGTAGGTACGAGGTTTATTATGAAGAATTGACACACAATCAACGTGATATTGTAGGGAAAACGTGCGGTAGATTGTATTATTCGCAGATATAAGTATCGAACTTTGAGGTCTGGCTCTCTGGCATCGCGATGCTCATATCCTGATAAACTCTTGCAATATCTTTGTGGCATTAAAGATCATCAGTCCTTTTTAAGATCGAACTCTCTTTACGAGCCAAAGTTGCTGACTGGTCCCCAGTATGAGTTCACCAGTATGGGTTCACCAGTATGGGTTCACCAGTATGAGTTCACCAGTATGAGTTCACCAGTATGAGTTCACCAGTATGCGTTCACCAGTATGAATTACTGGTGCTATCCTTTTTCTATTAAAATGCATTGCAAAAAGCGACATGTATAGGTTTAATTAAGTCAGAATAGCCGAGCCGTTCTCAAAATTTATGAATGAAGTACGGAAAATAGGACTCTTCACGGCCTTTGTACCCTTTGGCAGTGACTCCACTGTAACGAATGGATATGTTGTACAAAAATTAGGACTTTGTCTAATCATCTCTAATCGGTTTTACAAAAGACAATGCCCATCTGTGCCCCAGAAATGCCCAGATAAAATATATTACAAGATTGCTCTAATAAATAAAAACTAGAATTATGTTGTTAATTTTAAATCATATGAAGCACTAGATATAAAAAAATAATAAGACGTTCTTGTTAACATTGCAGTACCAGTGTATCTAACCAAATTGTTTTCACATACATATTGACAATACACAATGGAGACAGACTAGATAATTCCAAATAACTGACATGTTTATCTGATAACATACAGATAAGTATATAAAAGAACACTGATCTGACTTAGCTTATGTGATGATCATGAAGTTCCTAGTGAAAAACTAATAGCAATGCTGTCTGTGAACGATAAAATGTAAAAAAAAAACAGTAGGAAGTTATCATGTTTAATGTCCAATATCTTTTGAACCGGTGCTATAAATAACATTAAATCTAGATATCATATAAATACTGTCAAAAAGTTATCTTATGACATAGAGTGCAATTTGGGCATTGCATTGCTGACTTTCAGCTCCATACTATGGGCATGGTCCTTTGTTAAGTCTGGGTATGTTATCACCTCAACTATGCATAGACGTTACTGCCCAAGTTGTATCAGGGGGTGGTGAATGCATGTAAGACAAGCCAGTGTTGATGCGGCTTCAGCGGAAGCGCACGAACATTAATCGCTTATAAAAACTTGACTCAGTTGCAATTTCTTGATGTAGGTAATAAATTCTCCTTAACCTGAGTTTGACAAATGAGTGAATGTTCCCTTACAGCTTGATCAGTCGATGTCTTTGGGTTGTACGGTGCAGCCACGGTATTGGCTGATTTATCTACCATTTAGTAGCAGTATTGAAAAAAAAACGCATTGCACCCGAATAGTACACATGAAAGAGAGTAGAAACAGTAATACATGTCTAAAGTACTCTTATCAAGCTAAGTGCGGACGTGTTGATGTTGTGATAGTACCATCATCAGCCATTTGTCGGATCTTGATAGATTTTGTAATTTGTCGTGAGAATAGTGCAATTTTCGGACAAGGCCATAACGGGACTACCGTCAAATGTAGTCACAATCACAGCATTATAATAATCAGGCTCGTTGGAAAAAAAAAATGTGTCTGAAAATTAGCAACGTCTATTAGAAAATGTTGTATCCCGGAATAGTTAGCCCGTCTCAAACTAGTCTTAGTTTGCTTGTTCGTAAAAGGGATGGTTCATTTAGAATGTGCATTGATTATCGGCTGTTATCTTGAAATTATCTTATTCCTGTCATTGAAGACTAGATACCTCTACCTGCTGAACAGGCCTGTCATCGGTATTACCCGTAGTGCTGTTCTCTAAGCAGCAAGGGCTCGATGCTACGACAGTGGCTTGTCACGTTTTCGTGTTCAATAAATTTGCTTAAGCAGCACTACCGTCACGAGGGTTATGGTTTTCAGTGAAACTACTTAAGGTCTAATAGTTTAACGGTAAGCTCTACGTTGAGCAGAAATTCGATAGTGAGTACGGATCCCAGCAGCGTTAGGCTCTACGTCTAATTCGGTGCTGGCTCTACGTCTAGCATGCACTGCTAAAATAAGTTGGGATGATAGCTGGGTTCCAATTTCTGAGCAGAGCAAGCATATCGTCGCTTACTATACTACATCACAGACTTTAGCAGAAGCGAAGAACCTCTACTCAGTTATACAGTTTAGCTGTTATTTTCCTTCTGCGAAAGTTTAGGGTTATCTGCTAGGTACGGTATTTTAATAATTACCGGTCAGTGAACTGCATTCCACATTTCTGTACCGGGGTTAATTCTGAGAATCTCTAGTGGGTGGCTGTATGTGTAAACTTTGCAAGAGTTCGATTGTTCTGTAACATAGGACTGGTTCAAAAGTGGGTCATGTCGCCAAATAAGCTACCGCGAAATCCCGTAGCCGTCAATGACCAATTTCTGAGTGTAATAACAATATTTAATGACTACTGGTTGCACTGTCCAACTGGGAGACAAATCTGTAGGATCAAAAGTATTAACAGCGATTGTGATGAAAAGTGCCTAAATTACATAAATAATTACGTTTTAAAAGACTGTCAAGTATTAAGTTATTTACATGGTAATAAAAGCAGTATTCGATGGGTAGTTCCGAGGGGTGACAACTGTGTCGTATGAACCACGGCGACATTGAACATTTCAGTGTCAAAAGAAGACCTTAGAACAGACAATTCTGGTTCGTCAGTCAGAAAACAATGTTAAAATTAATATATTCATATCGTTTATTGCATTCCATAATATTTACAAGGTGGTTATTTATTAAATTGGTAGCTTAAAGCTAAGTATAATTATGGACCGTGTAGGGCTACAAAAAAAGTAAATAAAATTAAAATTATGGTACAATATCGTTGGTATATATATGTATAAACGTTTGCATAGAAGTCTCTTATTAAAAAAAAAACATAATTTAAAAGCGAATGAGGGATTACTCCACAATGTCGCAAAAACAAAAATAGTGGTGCCGTTTCATGATTTGTATGTTGACCACCTTAGGCCCTTCGTAAGATCTAAGTAAGGTTATACGCACCTACTTGTAGTTGTGGGTGTGTTTACTTGATTGATTATACCTGTCAAGAAAACAAACAATCTGTGTTCGTTTTTGAAGATTATAATTTACACAATTAGGGTCGATCAGGGGATCGCTTGGCAAGCGATCACTGTAGTTATTCTGCATCACATGCTTTCACAAGATTTGCTTTTGAAAAGGTTTTAAACACTGTTTAGTCGGTGTTGATGGTTGTTGATTCAATCGTACTATCCTTGAATCGCTAAACGCACTAACATGATGAGAAAGATTGAGATAGGCTTTTGGGGAGGGTTGGCTGGATACTTAACAACGTTAAAATAAAACATAGGTGTATTCAGAGGTGTTATTTGGTGGCAGCATGAATGGGGTCAAAGCTCATTCTTAACGTGATACTTGATAGTCGATTAAAAACTCCTTAATAGCGGTCTGTTATTCGCAGTGGGGTTCAAGATAGGTAAGATAAGACAGAAATATAAACCCTGCATTAACAGTGATGGGCAAAGCAAAAAGCTTATGTCCATGTTTATAGAACCCTATCAAGACATTAATGTTTTGCGGTTTAGCAGCACGCATGCAAAACAAAAGTATGAACTACAGGCCTTTGAGCCACATAAGTTCAATAGAAGTTCACGAAAATGAATCTAAAGCTAATGTAGTAGAATAGTAATGATGGTGATTAATTTGAATCCATAATTTTGTGTGTATAATTTGAGATGTTAAGAGTAATGTTGCTACAGAAGGTCTTTTGTATCTTTCCAGATAAATCGCAAGCAATCGATCGGTTTGTGCGCATCGACCCACTACGCCGTCGCAAGTAATCGATCGGCTTGTGCCGCCAGTTGGTGTCTCGAATTGGTAGTCGGCCGGTCATGCATGGTATCGAATCGATCGTGCCATGGTTTGATACGTTCGGTGCCACGATGGTGCGTCTCCACAAGTAATCGATCGGCTTGTGTGAGCCACCACGATGCATTGTGCCACTGTGCGGTATCAAGTAATCGATCGGCTTGTATATCCGCCAGTCGGTGTCTATATTATTTTGAAATGGTAGTTGGGCAGTCCTCATGGACTCGATTCGATCCCAATGCCATTAAGTAGTCTCACCTGCGCCGTGTGAAGCAATCGATCGGCTTGCGCTGGTGTGCCAGTCACCAGTCTTTCGTAGACCTGAGTAAGTCCATATATGTACATATTGATATTTCGATGTGGTTTCGATTCGTTGTCTAATAAATTAGAATAGAAATACAAGTGTACAGTTTTCCTAACAGCAATTATTGATATATGTACATATTGATATTTCGATGTGATTTCGATTCGTTGTCTAATAAATTAGAATAGAATGGATAACGAGATGTTTACAATATTATACAAGTGTACAGTTTTCCTAACAGCAATTATATTGATGATACATTTGTTTTTAATAAAATAAAAGGAATGGAATTAATTATCTAATAACTAACGAAGTTTATTGTAATGTAAAATATTTAAATGATGTACAAATTGTTGATGTTTAATTGATTGTATTAGAATGTTTAATTGTTAATTCATGTAATGGTTATAGCATTTGGGGACATTCGTGCTGCTGACCATGTACTCGATACCGATTGTTAGGGTTTCCACCTGGGTCGTGTGCGGGGACGCACACGTCGTCAGGATGGTCGATTGTTAGGGTTTGCAATTTTGTAGAGATTTATCGCAAATTATTTAATTCTTTATTTTCATTGTTTAATGTTTTAATATGCTGGCAACTACTTTTAGAGTACTGACAGAAGTAGAAGCTATTCAATTGATTCGTAGCGCCGGCCAATCACGGGGCCGCATTAAAGAGAACTGATGCGGGCTGTGATTGGTCGTTGTGAGACGTTTGGGGGTTTTGTGATGGTAGGGATTTTTACCGATAAAACCATGGTTGGGAGCACAATGCGGGTATTCGAGTGTCAACCACGAGACTGTTAAGAGTTGGAAGTAACTGTTTATTGTGAATTTGATTTATCTAATTTATTGTAGTCGTGTATATTCAGTGTACAAAGTGTGTTGTAATAAAAGTGATTTATATTCTGTGATGATATCTTCTATTATTCTCCTCGGAGCAAGGTCGTCCTTATAGTACGGAACCCACGATGCGCGTGTTTGACTTGACCACTTTTGTAAACTTAAATACGCACTAAACGGGAAACGTAATTAGGTAAGTAAAATAAATAGTAATGATGACTCACCTGTCTCTGATAAATCAATCTATAATTAGATTTAACTTTCACTGCATTACTGTCCTCGCAAACATCATATAATATTTTTTTTGCCATCGTTTCGTTGGTCTTGACGCCATGTCAACACGTGCGTTTCTCACGATTGCAAGCCAACACTAGTCACGCGAAGCTAACGCGGAGTGCGGTACCAGGTGAGCAAGGTGAGGGTGCAAGGTGCTTCGACCTGGTTTCGCATTATTATGAAATTTTATTTCTTTCGGGCGGTGCCAGGTGTAAAAACCTGGTATTAAGGTAGGTACACCATTGGATTCTATTTTAATAATACATCTTAGATATATATTCATCTCTTTCCTACACCGAACCAAGTTAAAGTTAGGCCTTCAGCGCGGCAAGGAAGTCTATACTTTTCTTAGCCGCACTGGTTTCGCACTCAACGTGTTAAGATACAGTAAGCTCTTTCTGCGAAGATCCGACTAATAATGATAAATTAGAAGCTCTGATGGTATGCTAAGATAACTATGACATATGGACATCTATCACCTCAGTCCGCCCGTGACCATGAAAGCTGTAAAGTGTTCGAAACGTCGGATAGAAAATCAATAATAAACCAAGATATATCCCGGAAAATTACTTTAATTTCAATAATAGTAAGTAAGTATAATATTCGCGTAAATATCAGAAATCAATGAAATAGAGTTATTCTACATTGATTCTTATGAAATTCTAATGTATATTCCAAAAGTAGTCTTATGGAAAATAGGCGGTTCATGATTATGTTCCGTATGAGCGAAGATGACGTTCCCAGCCTGGTCCAGTTTCAGCCGAGCGTTGCAACCCCCTCGACGTTTCCTCGAGCATATCAAGTTGCCTTTACCAGGACCAAAAGAATATGTGTATTCCTTGTACATTATCACGGACTTATCATTGGATACCGGTAGAAACTGGATTTTTTCTGAAAGAAATTAGGGTAAGTTCATAAAACCGTTCGAATAGTTGTGAAGCAAGGGTTAGGTTTAGCCCAAGTTTGGCCTAACGTAGGTTCTTCTTAGTCGCTAGACGTTCAGGGTGAGGGCCCTAAGACGTCCATTGTGCCGACGTGACAGCCGCGGAGTTATAGCGGGTGGGCTTATGCTCCATTACTGAGAACGAGATGATCAACTGTACTCTCTGTTAGAGTATAAAGCATGAATTGGCTTCAAGTATCAAAATTATGCGACATCAAGAACTGGATTAATGATAAATAATACTAATTGACGTCAGTAAGTCACTGTACGTTTAATTTTTTAGAAGGAATTATTTTTTATCGCTATTTATTTAAAAAAACAGTCATGCAGTCGCAGTAGTAAAATCTTCGCAACTAGCAAAGTGTAAATTTTTTGCGAGGATTTTTTTTATTTCTTCATCATTTAGAATGCTGTTGAAATCAAGAAGTTATTTGATCGCCCATGCAATCATAGGACAATTTAGTTGAGAATATTATAGAGTTAAACAAAATTAAACTAACAATTAATGTATACCCTTTTTATTTATTTCATTGCAATATTTGAGTTTCACACATTACTTTCGAGGTACAATATATTAAAGTGATATACGAGTATTATTATTTAAATACCAAAAGTCGTTGAGACTTAAAAATTATGAATAATTCAAGATTATATCGTAGTAGGTATGTAGGTACTATAAGTAAACACTTATAAATAAAATAAGTTCTTTCACTTATAAATAAAGTAAACACATTACTTTACTTTACACATCTCAAATACTAATGTAATCTGTAACTTGTGGCATAATATTAACAGCATTTAACAAGGGTCTATTCATTTTGTTCAGACATAAACATATGCTCCCACTGAATCAACACAAATACATTATAATCTATATCTATATCTATACATATTATAAAACAAAGTCGCTCCCGCTGTCTGTCTGTCCCTATGTATGCTTAGATCTTTAAAACTACGCAACGGATTTTGATGCGGTTTTTCTTAATAGATAGAGTGATTCAAGAGGAAGGTTTATATGTATTAAACATGCGTAATATAGTAGAGAAACACTGATAATTTTAGAGGTTTCTAATGTGATATCGTAAATAAACACATTATTTTGCGCTTACATTGCAAACGCTGGCTAAACCCTACGAGATAGATCAAAATAATTAACAAGGTCTACAAAAAAGCCCGCGATGGTAGGCCCTATATGTTTATCTCTAGGGATAACCCACAATAAACATTCTTTATCCTTTACTTTTTATGAGAAATAATTAACTATTAACAAATTGTTGTTAGCATGAATTTGTCCCTTCTTCAATATAACGAAAACTTCACTAATATTTACACCAATGACAAAAAAAGCTATGAACGTTATTTATACCGCTAGGTTAAGGTTAAGCAACATAAGGCAAGGTCATTAAATAGATGGGTGAACCGATTTGTATGAAATTTTGTGTGCATATCGGGTAGGTCTGAGAATAGGACGTAAAGTATATTTCATGCTGCTAGGTTAAACAACGTTAGGCAAGGTCATTGCATAGATGGGTGATGGTGGCGACTCAGAGGAGGACAGTGACGGTGTTGCGAGCCCCATCCGCGTGATCACGGTGCCCTTTCCGGGGGCTACAATGCGCAGTGAGGGGTATTTGGTGCAGATCCCACTGAAGGGCCCAGGCCCAGGTCTTATGTGGCGATGCGACAGTCGCAGGGGTTTAAGTGGTTAAGAATCCCAGATACCGTGATTGATGAGGATACAAGTATAGAACGAGAGAAGAGTGCAAGAGAGGAGAGAGAGCGAGAGGAGAGAGAGATAGAGGCGATTCGAGGAGGAGGTGCTGCGGTGAGGGATAGGGGGATTAAGGTGAAGCAAGGGGGAGTGAGGGGAGCAAGGTGGGGACAAGAGAGGGGGGAGGGGGTTCAGAGAGGGGACAGCGGGGAGAGGAAGAGGGGGAGTGTTACGGGGACCGAAGCGGCAGAGGGAAAGAGAGAGAGATGGAGAGAGAAATAAATCAAGGGAGGAAGAAAAGGGAGCAAAATGTTATAAAAGCGCGGGCGGAGCTGCGCGGGTCAGCTAGTACAAGTATAAGTTTTAAAAACTAAAACCCGACTACGGATAAAATCGCAGTCTAATAATGTGATATTATATAGCCTATAACCAGCGGACAATCAAGACGCTTCTAACGACACCCTACTTGTCAAATTATGTTGAGTAGATTAGAAGATATGCGGGAACAGATGAACATACATGCATACATACTTTCTTGTTAAAATCATAACCCTCCCTCCGTTCCGTAGTCAGGTAAAAAGAAAAAACGGCTGCACATCAATTTTGACTACATATATAACGATAATTACGATACATACAACACAGGGAATTTTTGGAAAGGGACGGGACATGCGGCGGACGAGTGGGACGAAATAACAACAACATATCGCACCCTCTCGCACGATTCGCAGCGTTCAGCTTCCAATAGTTCAAAGTCCAAACAGTCTAAGTTGAGGTGTCACCGTGTGTATTATATTCATCTATCCATCGTTTAGCATTATATTGTACAACCATAGGCATGGCCCTTACCAGAATCTGTTCCAGATGGATTTGCCAAAAATGCTTCAGAATGAGTTCTATCTGTCTTAAAACCAAGGCAAATTGCTTTCACATCCGGAGTCCTACAACCTGGTGATCCTTTGAGTTGTATGCTACCTCCATGTCCATTGGAATACTGTAGCAGGGTTAATCTATGATTTAACTTACCCTAAGATAGAAACCATTAGAAGTTTGGAAATATTTAGGTGGTGGATGGTTATGGCAAGTGTCGGCATATACCACTGCACCGTTCTTATCGAGCCGCAACTTTGCTTCGCATTTCCCCCGAGTTCTTTTGGAGCATCTCAAGTACCTCTTCCCTTTGTCAAGAAATGAGAACGTGTACTGTTGATACATCATCAGCCCTCCGGTTTCAGAAGTCGGTAGATATGTTAGCTTATGATCTGAAGAAGGATTCCACTGAATTTGTATGCACTTAAACGAGTTATTGGGGTCTTAAATATACAGCTTTGACGATAAGAATAAGAACAGACGGACCGCACATTACTAATGTATGATATACCTTATTATTTACTTTTATGCAGTACTTTATGCATTTTCTAAATACGCATGAAGGCATTTTACTTCATATTCAAAGGCACACGTCACGTTTATTAAATTGTACCGACGCGTGACTTGCTGCTAGTTCACCCAACTTGGGTGAATTTTGTTGTTTCACTTTTCGTGCGCTGACATATCTATTGTATAAAAAATCATTGGGTCTGGCAATTTCACCAGCTACAGTGCCTTTCATATGGGAACATGACAGGGTTCAGGCTTACACATTCTGTTAGGCGACAGATAATTTGACGTTACGGTGACCAGTGGCGTGCACAGAAAGCAGGCAAAAATATCTTCGAGTTGTTTATGCTTTATGTTAATTGTTCGCGTTCCAGCACAAATATCCTTAAATTAACCAATATTACCAACACATCCATTGACATAAAAAAAAATACGTTAATTCATGTCCAAACTAAGATTTTTTTTAATTAAGACTCTTTAGAAAAATCCTAGGGTAGGCAAAGTATTTTTGTCAGTATGGAGCCGCTGAATAAACTTATTAATGTTCTCAAATGCAAATTAATATGTCTATAGTATTTGCTTGCTTATGGATATTTGAAATGGTATAATAACATACTTAAAATAGGTGAAACTGTGCACGCCACTGACGGTGACATACCTACCTGGACCTGTACCATCACCTCTAAGAGCCATATTATTTTCATCTTAATTTCTCGATAGAAAGTAACAGAGTTATAAACGTATATTGACTTTTTTACCTCACGTCAAGTAAGGTGAAAAAAAAAATTGCTAATAGAGGTAGACTATCAACAGGCCCCGGTCAAAATTAATTCAAAATAAAACAAGACTTAAAGTTACTAACAGCCGCACTCACAAACCGTAAATTAGAGTTTATTCAAATTATGCAATGTTTTTTTTAAATCTGATTATTTCGACTCTCGGATTCTTATCATTATTAAGTACGAGATGATCGATATCTGTACTCGCTATCTGAATATAAAGTATTAATTGGCTTCAAGTATCAAATCTATGTGACTTCAAGAACTGATAAATAACTAATTCATATCTGTGAGTCCGGCAGGAAACCACTGTACGTTTAATTTTTTACAAAGAATTTTTTTTATCCCTATTTAATTACTTATAATAAAAACAGTCATGCAAAGCGTAAAATATATGCGAGTAAGTATTATATTTCTTCTTGATTTAGATATAAGTGACGTATTATTATCATACATACCAAAAGTCGTTTAGACTTAAAAATTATGAATTATTCAAGATTATATCGTAGTAAGTATGTACACACGGCTGCACATCAAGTTTGACTACCTATTTAACGATAACTACGCTACATACAATACAGATAATAGTTGGAAAGGGACTGGACTTACGGGACATGCGGCAGACAAGTGGGATGAAATAACAACAAAATATCGCACCCTCTCGCACGATTCACAGCGTTCAACTTCTAATAGTTCAAAGTCCAAACAGTCTAGGTTGAGGTGTCGCCGTGTGTACTATATTCATCTATCCATCGTTTAGCATTATATTTTACAATCATAGGCATGGCCCAAGCTGCTTCAGAATGAGTTCTATCTGTTTTAAAAACAAGGCAAATTGCTTTCACATCACGAGTCCTACTGCTCCTATCCTTTGAAGTTCCTTACTTCAAATGATAGGAGTCAGTTGTATGCTACCTCCATGTCCATTGGAATACTGTATGTAGCACGGTTAATTTATGATTTAACTTACCCTAAGATAGAAACCATCAGCAGTTTGGAAATATTTAGGTGGTGGATGGTTATGGCAAGTGTCGGCAGATTCCACTGCACCGTTCTTATCGAGCCGCAACTTCGCTTTGCATTTCCCCCGAATTCTTTTGGAACATCTCAAGTACTTCTTCCCTTTGCCGAGAAATGAGAACGTGTACTGTTGGTACATCATCAGCCCTCTGGTTTCAGAAGTCGGTAGATATGTTGGCTTATGATCTGAAGAAGGATTCCACAGAATTTGTATGTACTTAAGGGAGTTATTAAAATATTGAATATACAGCTTTGATCATAAGAATCAGAATAGACGGGCCGCACAGCACTGCCAAGTGAAGTCAGCTTAACAGCTAAACTGTCATTCTACAATACAAAACGCTAGAGAATGGAATATATGTATGGGAATGACATATCTTTTCGCTAAGTCACGTGAAGAGATATACCATTCCCATATATTTGTTTTCTACTCTCTAGCGCTTCGTATTGTAGAATGACAACTTAGCTCAGCCCCAGAGCTTTATATTTGTACTGCGTTGGCTCTATCTATATCTCTCTATTACACTGTGGTCATTATATTGCGATTTGCTATTTTCTTAGTTGGCTTTATTTCCTAGTACCCACTGTGCGCTCCATCTGTACTTATTCTCGTAATCAAAGACACAAAGTAGAGACCAAAATTAATATTTCCGACTAAATCAATAATTTGCAATATTACTTATTATGTTACTTAATCACTAATTTATACATTCTACAGATCAAGTCAGTAACAAACTCGTGTTGTGAAGTCGTAAAGCTGTCGTAGCGTATACGCCTCTGTGTCGTATAAATTGACTGCACCTGATCCATAATGTTGCATTATGTGTCATATAAAGGTGACATAAAGTACCTCATTATATCCCTATAGTCTAGCCGGGTAATAATGTTGTACTAAACTCTCTTGGTGAAATAATGTGATTTGAAGTTCGAACGTCAAACGAGAATTCCTCAACACTTTTACCAATCAGGATAATACTACTCTAAGCAGAGCCTGCACGAAAAAAAGACATTTGAAAATCGAACCGGGCGCGACGAGCAGAACCCAGTGTTCTAGTTCTAGAAAAGCAAAAAAATAGATGTTAAAGCTGCAAATCACTATGTTGATATTATTGACAGTCTCTTTGGTCTAGTGGTTAGACACCCTGGCCGCTACTCGATGGGTCGTGGGTTCAATTCGTCTGGGTGTTATTTAACTATTTAATTAATATCAGTTGTCTGGTTTCCATAGTACAGGCTCTGCCTAGTTTGGATCAGATGACCGTGTGTGGATTGTCCCAAGATATTATTATATTAATTCTAGCAATATTTGCATTTTATTACCTCGCAGTAGGTGTGAAAAGTAGTGTATTCACCGCGGGGATAAAGGTGTCTTTGTCTTGGGCGAGTTTAAATCCCTCACTGTACTCAGGATTCTAGTATTAACTGTATACTCTCTCGCTGCGCTCGGGAGTTACTAGAATCCTTCGTTATGCTCGCGATTCAATTTAACGCCCGCGACATAAGACACTACTTTATCCCCTTGGTACATAAACTACTATAATTTAGGTATCGTCATAATCAGCAGCAGCGCAACGACGTCATTCTTACCCAGACACTCCACTGGTAATACCATCATGGGTAATACGGGTTTAATTTAGTAGCTCATCCCAAAAAAGCTCATGATAGACGAGCCAAAGGCAATTTGTTAATCAACATACCCGTGTACCTCAATTTAAGCAGTTATTTACAGTTTATTTTCTAAAATTAAAATTTGTTTTATTTCAATGTGTGAAATTAGCTCAAATAAAACAATTGCATTGTATTATACAGTTTATGTAATATATAATTTATTTAATTTTACCGGAGCTGTAGTTATGTATAATGACAAAAATCTTCAAACCAAAACTTCAACCTTCACGCGAATCAGATTTAGTATAATCAAACTCTTTACTAAAGAATTACATAACATAAATCTGCACTGAATCATCTGTTTTCGTCTCAAAAAAAATACCATTTCATGTATATATCTTCGTTCGCTCAACTTATTTTGGTGTACAAACCATTGTCGGTTTTGGTGTATATGGGTGGTGGATGGTTGTGGGTTGTATTGGCAAATTTGACACCACCTTCTCTGTTCAAATGGATCCTCGCTTCACATTTTCCCCTGAACCTTTTCGAACATCTTAAATACTTCTTCGCTTTGTCGAGAAATGAAAATGTGTAGTTCTTATACATCATCAGACCACTGGTTCGGGACAATGGCAAGTATGTCAGTGTGGATTCTGAAAAAAATATAATGTATCATTTTTTAATCCAAAAAAAAAGTTATTTTATTAAATATGTAATATTACCGCAAATAAAATAATAAATTATAGTTTATGTATTCAATAATTTATTTCACTTTCCAGGAACTGTAGTTATGTATTATGACAAATGTCTTTCAACCAAAACTTCTACCTTTGCGCGAATCAGATTTAGTATGATCAAACTCTTTACTAAAGAATTACACAACATAAATCTGCATTGACTTTTGTATTTTCGTGTCTAAAAAAACCCATTTCATGTAGATATATATCTACGTTCGCTCAACTTATTTTAGTGTACAAACCATTGTCGGTTTTGGTGTACATGGGTGGTGGATGGTTGTGGATTGTATTGGCAAATTTAACACTACCTTCTCTGTCCAAATGGATCCTCGCTTCACATTTGCCCCTTAACCTTTTCGAACATCTTAAATACTTCTTCGCTTTGTCGAGAAAAGAAAATGTGTAGTTCTCATACATTATCAGACCACTGGTTCGGGACAATGGCAAGTAAGTTAGCGTGGATTCTGAAAAAAATATTAAGTAACATTTTGTTGGTCTGACATAAAAGTTGTTTTATTTCAATAAGAAATATTAGCGCAAATAAAATAATAAATTACAGTTTGTGTTGTTCTCAATAATTTATTAAATTTACAGGAACTGTAGTAATGTATTACAACAAAAATCTTTAAACCGAAACATCTACCTTTGCGCGAATCAGATTTAGTATAATCAAACTCTTTACTAAAGAATTACAAAACATAAATCTCCATTGACTTGTATTTTCGTCTCTAAAAAAACCATTTCATGTAGATATATATCTTCGTTTGCTAAACTTATTTTTGTGTTGATACAAACCATTTTTGGTTTTGGTGTACACGGGTGGTGGATGGTTGTGGGTTGTATTGGCAGATTTGATACCACCTTCTCTGTCCAAACGGATCCTCGCTTCACATTTGCCCCTTACTCTTCTGGAACATGTTAAATACTTCTTCCCTTTGTCAGTAAATGAATATGAATAGTTTTGATACATCATCACACCACTGCTTCGGGACAATGGCAAGTATGTTAGTGTGGCTTCTGCAAAAAATATTATGTAACGTTTTATTAAAAGTAAAGTTAAACCAGGTCACTAAATCTCCTGTTTGTTTTAAGTACCTAGTTTAATATTATACTAACCAAGCCAATATTTACTACATCAAGTTCAGATAATATACAAGCATTTAACTTGGTAGTATATTGTCATAAATGTATACTATAATTAGATGATAGGTCATGATTAGATTATAAGTCATGGGATACTCATCCCAACTTACCTGTCCGGTAGTTGTGGTATAGTACACGGGTATGCGATAAGACCGCCCAATGTATACCATTGTATATTTTCTTTGAACTTCTTTGTTTTCTGTACTTTTTGGTGTGCAATAAAGAGTTCTCTATCTATCTATGCGATCCCGGCTTCCCTAGCTATTACTGTTTCATCAGGAAATCTAGCCCTTGCCCTCCTGGGCGGTATTACCGCCCAGGAGGGCAAGGGCTATATTTCCTATTCCCTACTCTAACTTGCCAATCTTCCTTTTCACAACACCTATTTTTCCCTTTCCCTCCTTATTCGTGAGAACGCAATGGTCAATCTTATAAATAATTTAATTGACCAAAATGGCGGCGATGTGGTTCGCCACCCATCACGTCTCGTTTCTCACGGAGGCGTAAAGCGGCCTTTGGGTTCTGCCTGCCCCTACGGGAAAAAGGCGTGATTTGTTCATTCAGGTAGAAACCCATCGGGTTATATTTATCAGCAGCCGAAAGTCGTCCACTGACGAACAAAACGCCTCCCCTTTAGAAGGGAGGGGTAGCCATAAACCCCACGCTTGGCAGGCAGCTTGGGGATCTCAGTATAGTTGGTAGGTAATCCAATAGAAAGACGCATAGTCTTCTTGTTTTCCCTAATTCGCTTCTTAGTGGTCGGCCACACTGCAGGCCTAGCGCGGCGGCGGCGGCGGGCGCGAAATATCAAACATATGAAACCGCCGCTAGCGGCCACACTGAAGTGACTTAGGCGGGAGCCTAGCGCGACCGGCTTGAGCGAGTTAGCGGGCGTACTTTTCAAACGTTCCTATCCGCTCGTTCTGGCCACACTGCGGGCCTAGTCAACAAGCGACCGATCGCGCGGCTGGCGGGGTATCAAACCATTTCGGTCTTGTCGCTCGTTTTAAGTATTTTTTTATTATTAAATAACTTTAAATACATGTATTAAAAAGGTTTTTTTGGACATTTGAAATTGTATATGTATAATATGTATATTGTTGATGTTCCTTAATAAATAAAATATACTTTTTTGACTACAATTTCAATTCTTAATATATTTTTTTTTAAATCTCCATTCATTTAACTGTTTTTAGTTATTTCGTGCGCACCCAGCACACCATCTCTTATGATCAACGCCTCCCATCTCAGGATTGGCCTATCCAGTAAAAAATACAGAATCCTCATAAAAGGTTTGCGACACCTGCAATAAGTGTTATCGCCACAACAGCCCGCGCGTCACTGTGGCCACCCTGCGCGCCCGCCGCCGCGCCCGCGCTAGGTTCAAGTCACCGCGCGTTCACTGTGGCCAACCACTTACGGACTTCTAACGGGAGGAGATGGGTAGGTGTAATTTACCCTAAGGAGAAGTTAACGAACGGCGAGTTATTACATATAAAAAGATGATAATAAAAACTAATTAGTCACAATTTTATCTTAGTTTAATAGTTTTACAATGGAATTAGTAT
This sequence comes from Furcula furcula, assembly GCA_911728495.1. Taxonomy (NCBI): domain Eukaryota; kingdom Metazoa; phylum Arthropoda; class Insecta; order Lepidoptera; family Notodontidae; genus Furcula; species Furcula furcula. Next base: position 6,387,214 of record OU452254.1, on the reverse strand, counting down.
CAATATAAGAGAATCAATACCATTATTAATTTTAAAATATAAAGAAAAATACTAATTCAATAACATATTTTAACGTTTATAGAATTGAATATTTTTAAAATGATTGTTAAAGTTACACAATAGATAATTAATGACAAATAAATCAACACGAAAAAAGATTTCGTAAAACCATAATACAATTATTTTAATTAATTGTCTTGCCTATTTATTAAAGAAGCTGCATTGCTGCCCATAAAAAAAGTTCATCATCATCTTCCTCATCCTCGTCATCGTATTCCTCGTTGTCGTCGCCCTCGTTATCATCTTCTTCTTCTTCCACATTGTCATCGTCTTCCTGATCGTCATCCTCTTCCCGATCTTCATGGTCTCCCTGATCGTCATCTTCTTCTTGATCATCATTCTCTTCCTGATTGCCATTCTCTTCCTGATTGTCATCTTCTTCCTGGTCGTCTTCCTCTTCCTGATCGTCAGCCTCTACCTTTACCGGATTAACGATGTTATTTTTCAATAAATTTGTCGTTTGCGCGTCCACATTTTGGATCCTTTTGTATTTTAGTTTATTGTAACACGATTGAGCAATTCTTTTAATTTCTTCTTCAGATTGCTCCTTATTCATTTGTTCTTTTCGTATTTTTTGCTTGGGAGGCGCTGCAATACGACAATTACAATTATACATTAATAAAAAATAAAATATACTACTATTACTAGGCACTACTATTACTACTTGCGCAGCGACGTAAAAAAATGCTAACTTTTATCGAATTAACTTATTTATTCATTGATAACAGGTGTTGTTATGTACAATTTTGACTTGAGATCAGGCCCTGCGTATTCCAATTTAAACTTAAAAAATAATTTCTAAGAACTACTGCTAAGTAGTTCTAAGTCACAATTAATAACAAATGAAATAAAAAACCTTGATATAATACCACAAAATAAAAAATAAATAAGTAATTATAGAATGCACAGCAATGTCTTAGAAACTCATATAATTCTAATAATATAAGATTATTTATATTGTACAATCACACTAGCGCGCAGACTACGATAGCGGCGGGCGATATATTTTTCTTCAACTCTCACACAACGACTTAAGAATCAAGGGGCCCATTCACCCTGGCTAGGTGGGCCTTGCTATTAAATTAGTTAATTTTCACTCGCGTCCGGAAATCCAAAAAGAAAATTGAATAAGTAAATGATATTAGCTAACATAGTTAGTACCTACCTACGTTAGCTCATATCGTTTACTTTTTCCCTACACCTAAGAGTCAAGGGGTCCATTCATCCTGGCTAGGTGGGCCTTGCTATTAAATTAGTTAATTTTCACTCGCGTCCGGAAATCCAAACAAAAATTGAAAAAGTAAATGATATTAGCTAACATAGGTAGTACCTACCTACGTTAGCTCATATCGTTTACTTTTTCCCTACTAGGTACACATACAGCGAATACAAATACAATCATCGCCACGTGACCGCTGCAGGTAAAAGAGAAATCTGCTTGTAGAGTATTAACGGAATACGGAGCTCTGACGGCCTAAATAACTGGTATTTTCTTTTCTTCACTGTAATTTTAGACGTTATTGCTATGACCGAATTTTTATCGACCGAATTTTTTTATTCCTTAGTCCGAATCAAAATACAGACTAAGATCAAAAATTTCGGTTGTTCAAACTCAAACTCAAACTCAAAATATCTTTATTATGCATAGGCCTAACGAGGGCACTTACATATTGTCAATTATTTTACAATTACCACCAGATCACAACGCGGCCTCTACTGAGAAGATCTGGCAAGAAACTCAGTGGGCTTATCATTTTTTAATATAAGTATGTATTTTTTTTTAATAATTTATACAATAAATATTTCTTAAAGTTAGAGGCTTGCATGAGCATCGCAGTTTAAGCCCACGCAGCTTTATCCTCCAGGTAATCCGAGATTTTAAAGTAGCCTTTTTTAGATAACCGGCTTTTAATAGTGCTTTTAAACTTATTTATTGGTAGGTCTCGGATATCCTGTGGCAGTTTATTATAGAAACGGATACCTTGGCCCATGAACGAATTGCTAATTCTGTGGAGACGCGTGGAGTGTACAGCAAGATTGTGTTTGTTCCGGGTGTTTACATTATGACGGTCACTATTCTTTGCAAAAGCACTTATGTTTTTCTTTACATACAACAAATTTTCATAAATATATTGTGATACAACCGTTAGAATATCTATTTCTTTAAATTTTTGCCATAGTGTATCAGTAGGAGCTAGATTGTAAATAGATCTCACAGCTCTTTTCTGCAGGATAAAAATGGTGTTAAGATCTGCAGAAGATCCCCACAGCAATATGCCATAAGACATAATACTGTGAAAATAACTAAAATAAACAATTCTAGCGGTTTCAACATCAGTGACATATCTAATTTTCTTAACCGCATAAGCCGCCGAGCTTAGCCTACCCGACAGTTTCTCAATATGTGGGACCCATTGCAACTTGGCGTCAACAGTAATGCCCAAGAATACAGTTGAATTTACAGGGTCCAAAACAGCTCCATTGATATCAACATTGGTTTTCACCTGTCTGACATTAGGTGTTGTGAATTTTATGCATTTGGTTTTACTTTCATTTAGTTTTAAATTATTGACATTAAACCAATGGACAGCTTTAGATACAGCATTGTTCACATCGTCGTAATCTTGTAGACCACGCTTAATTTTAAACAAAAGCGAGGTGTCATCAGCGAACAATATAATCTTATAATTGTCCACTGCAAAATAGGGTAAGTCATTAACATATATCAAAAATAAGAATGGGCCTAGTATTGAACCCTGTGGTACACCCAACGTAACTTCAGATCCTGCAGATCTCGTTCCGTTAATATCAACCTTCTGAATTCTATTACTCAGATATGAAGTCAGAAGATCGAGAGCTCTGTTCCTGATTCCGTAGTGGTGTAATTTCCTGACCAGCGTATCATGTTGTACGCAATCAAACGCCTTGGATAAGTCACAGAATACGCCAAGGGCATCCTGTTTGTCCTCCCAGGCGTCGTATATATTTCTTAATAATTCTACTCCTGCATCTGTCGTAGAACAATTCTTGGTAAATCCAAACTGTTTATCATGAAACAGATCATATTTGTTAAAATGGTCTAACATTTGGTTAAGCAATAATTTTTCAAAGATTTTACTTAATGTAGGTAATACCGAAATTGGCCTGAAATTCGTAGGCTCAGTGGTACTACCGGATTTAAACATAGGAATTAATTTACTCTGTTTCATAAGGTCAGGAAACACACCACTAGCGACACAACTATTGAATACTACAGTTAATTGCGGTGCAATAAGATCAATGACAGATAAGACCATCTGAGTAGATAGCCCCCATAAGTCCGCGGTTTTTTTCAGATTTAGTTTTTTAAATGTGTTTACAATATCCTTAGTAGTAACGAAGGAGAATTCAAAAGTTGTTCCACATTTGGGTACACTTTGTTGCATTAATAACTCTGCGGAAGTGGACGACGACTTAAGGGTTTTTGATATTTCTGAAGGAATATTAGCAAAAAATTTTTCAAACGCGGTCGCTACATCGAGATCCGCTGTTATGTCAGCATCGTTAATTTTCAAGTGAAAATCGCGATTACGCACAGTTGTTCTTCCAGTTTCGCTGTTTATAATGCTCCATGTAGTTTTAATTTTATTTTCAGATTTTTTTATTTTGTTTTTCAAGTACATTGCTAAGGAACAGGCTCGTTTAAAGACCTTAGAGTATTTCTTAACATATTCTTTAAAGAGTGGACAAGTGTTTGAAGATTTTTCATTATACAACTCATACAGTTTTCTCCGACTCTTAAGAATACCTACAGTTGCCCAATCATTAAATGACACACGATCATTAATTAATAATGTTCTAGGTTTAAAGATTTTATTGAACTGATTATCGATCAGTTGGAATAAGTCGTTATACAAAGTATTCGGATCGTTATGACAGGGTAATGCAGGTAGTTTATCAGTCAGGGCGGCTTTGAAATAATTTAGACGGCGTTTAGTTACTGGAACAAACGTAACATTTCTTTGTGATTTATTAGTTTTACTAGGAAATATAGCTAACTGTCCACAATGATCGGAATCTAACATATTTATTATTTCTTTGTGGACTGGTTTCATATTAGTAAATATATTATCAATACAAGTTGCACTAGTAGAGGTTATCCTAGTAGGTTCAAAGAAAATGTTGTACAAATTATAAGATTTAAGTAGTGTCATAAATTTACCAGTTACATTGCTATTTTCCAGTAAATTTATGTTAAAGTCTCCACAGATAATAATATTTTTATTAGAAGATGAAATTTTGTGCAAAATATTTTCTAAAATTCTTTCAAATACCTCGTAGGGTGAACACGGGGGCCTGTATACGCTCAAAACTAAAAACTGCTCAGACTCAATACAAGCTATTTCAATAACTCGCTCAACAGACTGGCTCACAATATCAGTGCGTTCCCTAAATTTAATATTTTTCCTAATAATAATTAGAGAGCCTCCTCGTATCATTTTTACTCTGCTGAACGAGCTAGCAACCTGGTGATTGTTGAAATTGAACATGAACTGGTCACTTTTTAGCCAATGTTCTGTTACACAAAAAATATCTATGTTCTGACCATTCATAAATAATTCAATTTCCAACTCTTTGCCCATAAACCCTTGAATATTTTGATGCACCAGGTTAATACATGGTAATTTATTTTTATGGAGTTGTAGATTATTATTATTTGGGCTATTCTCAGTATTTAAATTTCTATTATCATATTTATTATCAATGCAAGAGGTTGGCTCCGTTGTCATAATATCTAATTTAAATTAATTAGAATGTTATTATTGATAGCCAAATGCTTGGCTGAATTTAATTCAATGTCAAGTGTTTGTCGCTCAATAGAAGCGACCTGGGTAGCCAAATTTTTGGCTGATGTATAAAAATAATATGATAGCGAAGCAGCTATCTGTCTTTTATAATATTTTGCTAGATAACATTTATCTTTTGTCAATAATAAATTGTCACTAATATAATTATTCATGTCAATTAAATGAAATTTAGTTTTTATGTCATAACTATTACATGTCAAGCTATATAGTGTTAAGTTTAATTTGTACCTAGTAGAGTTTTCAGCTCGTGTTCAGCTCTCAACGTCGGATGATTCCAATCTGCACCATGTGATTACGCGAGCCGCATACGCGCTATCACGCATCGACCGCCGACGGATTAATATATGTATATGTTGCAAAGAGGTAAGATCAAACTATTTTATATACTGGCTGATCTGTATTGGCTGTTGCCATGGTGTCGTTTATTCAATGTATTGTAAATTATTGCAAATAAATTTACTGGGTGCTTTCACTTAAATTAAGTATTTTCTTTATTAGAAAATAGGAATATTAATAATATATGTGGTAGAGATCATTCGCAGGCATTCTATAAAAAATGGGCGCCCCATGGTTATGATCAGTTATCGCGTCAACGACCTTCCCTTCATCGTCTATCCTCAGCAGAGCTTTGCATTTCCCTCTGAGTTGCCTGGAGCAGTATAAAGTGTGTTTGCCTCCTCTAAATGAGTACGTGAAGTCTTTGTATTTTATTACATTTCCTCTTTTTGTTGGTATGTGCTGAATATATCCTTCTGAAATTATAATATATATTTTTTTTAAAGTAAATTTAGATGTGACTATTACTTACAGCGTGTAATGAAACGACTATGATCGCGTCCAATTGTTTATTCTTTACAGAAAACATAGTAATACACAACACTACGTTGTACTCAATAAACCAAATCGTGCAGATGTCCACGATAATCCAGAGATACATAGGCTAGTATATTCATTGTTCATAATACTTGTGTTAGTATTTACTATCGCTGCCAAAATTTCTCAATCACGTTATCAAAAAAAAACATCGATTGCAAATAAATAAACTGGTTGCAATAGCAAAATTTGTTTCCACGTTCAAATTCAAATTCTTTATTTGCATGAATATTGTCCGATTAGTTGTTATTTACAATCATAATAAAGACGTCCAAAATATTCAACCTAATTATGGTATGCAAATTGTATAATAATAACATTAACATCATTTAAAAGTAAAAATTAAATTATATAAATCCAAGTATCTTTATGTCATAAATAATAAGATGTCAACAAAAATAAAATATAAATAGTAAATTATTAAATTATATTACAACAATATTACAAAGAAATAAATCAAGTTCACATTCTCTTGCCATTATTAAAAAATTCTGCAACTGAGTAGAAGTTTTTTTCCAGTAGCCACCTTTTTAACTTTACAGTAAACTTGTCGTACGGTAGAGTTTTTATATCTTTGGGAATATTATTATAAATTTGTCCACACATTGCCAAACAGTTTTTAAGGAACATGGCAGTTTTTGGAATTCTCGATAATACTATTTGTTCTGGGTTTCGCGTATTTCTGGGATACTTATCACAAGCACTTGTAAATAGATTACGATTTAATTTTACAAATTTACCTATTTCTAAAATATATAAACTGGGGAGTGTAAGCAAGTTTAATTCTTTAAATAATGGTTTGCATGATATCCAAGGTGCTACTACTACTATTTGTCGAATTACCCCAAAGAATTATGCCATATCTGAGAACAGATGCAACGTAACCGTGGTATGCAGCAACTACTGTTTTTTGAGATGATATTTTTCTAAGCTTAGCGAGCACGTATACAAATCGGTTGAGTTTGTTGCAAACCTTTTCTACATGGGGTTTCCAATTAATATATTTACACCTAAAAACGCTGTTTGGTCTACTTCAGTTATTTTAGTGTCGTTATATGTAATATGTATATCTTTTTTTTGCGTCCATATGTAACAAACTAAATATATTTAGCTTTAGTCAAATTTACTTCTAAGTCATTCTCATCTAACCATTTTATTATACATTGAATAGTTTTATTAATGTCAATATTGTAGTTGTTCATGTCATTTACATTGGCTGTTATCACTACGGAAATATCATCTGCAAATAGGGTAAACTGGTTTTCCTTTACATTTGGAAGGTCGTTGACGTATAGCAAAAATAATAGTGGACCCAAAACACTACCTTGTGGAACGCCAGTCTCATTAATTCTGAACTCAGAACGAAAGGTTTCCATTTCTTTTCTCTCATTAATGCTACTAATCTCCACGCACTGTTTGCGATTTTCTAGATAAGTCTTTATCCATGTTAAAGCGGTTCCACGAATTCCATACCTTTCTAATTTATTAAGTAGTATACTATGTGAAACTAGGTCAAATGCTTTCGTCATATCAAAAAAGACTACACAGGTTGCTTTACCACTGTCGACATTTTCAATTACCCGAGACATGAGATTGTAACACGCTGTCGTAGTTGATTTACCTTTTTGAAATCCATGTTGTCCATGTTCACAACATTCTATTGCAAAGCAGATGAAGAACATTTATTATTAACTCTATTTCATCTTATACTTACCATATTTTGTCTATTTTAGAAATTTTATAACATTAATTCCAATTTTACATGCGGCAAGGCATCCATGTAATTATAAATATTTCATCTATTTATTGGATAATAGCTAGACATTTGTAACATAGAAGTTGGTGGTGGTGGTCCATGATTATGATCATTCAACTGATAAATCACTCTCCCGTCATCGTCTATCTTCAACTTAGCTTCGCATTTGCCTCTGAAAAGTCTGGAGCAATACAAAGTGCGTTTGCAGCTTTTAAACGAATAAGTGAACCCTTTATAGTTTATCACTTTTCCTCTAGGTGTCCACACATGCTGAATATATTCTTCTGTAATGATAGAAAGCGTATATTTATAAGCCTTTACTAAGATTTATTAACAAAGAATAAGACAAAGACGTATCGAGAAAAGCCCACTCCATATGACCAAACTTTGCGAATTTGAATTTGCTTGTCTAGCAAGACGTTCGTTTGATGGTGAGCGATACGCCTGCTATGCTGCCCAGCTGAATTGCATTAATACTCATCACATGTCACTAGGTTACTAGAGCCCTGTAATTTCACCAGAATATCTGACACTGTTGTCGCACCTGGAAGCGAACTACCGCCTAGTAATTTTCAGATATTGGCTAAAGTCACCGTATCCGTTAGCCATCCTCAAACAGAAATTGCGTCTTGGTCCCAGATACTCACCAAACGAACGGTGAGTACCCAAGTTATGTGGCAATGCTCCTGGGAGCAACACAACAACTGATATAATAATAATATCCTGGGACAATTCACACACGGTCATCTGATCCCAAACTAGGCAGAGCCTGTACTATGGAAACCAGACAACTGATACTAATACATATATACTTTTTTTTTGTAAATACATACTTATATAGATAAAACAGCCAGACACTTGGTGGGAATCGATCCCACGACCTGTTGGGTAGCAGACAGGGTAACTAACCACTAGACCAACGGGCCCGTCATACGGGAAAAAGTAGTTTAAAAGTAGGGTAGGGGGGGTCAACTGGGGTTCTTACCCACTAAAACCCCCGCGGCTGTCGCATCTGCACCAGGAGCCCCTCAACACCCCCGGGAACTAGACATGGTGCTCACGGGGACGTGGGTCGCAACCCCTCCGCCATCCTTCTCGGGGTCGCCGCCGTACTCAATGGACGTCCTAGGGGGCTGAGGGACCCTAGTTGACCTTTTTGTGACAAGTGCAGCTATAGCTGTGGTACAGGATACTTTTCATTGTGTTCTTTTCTGTCGTATAGTTAGTAGCCAATCTGGTGTTAAGAGTTGTTTAAGCTCCCCTTAGGCCTCCAAATTGGCTGACGACTGCTGCCTAGATGACAATAACCGGGACTGACTTGCACTTAGTAGCCATAATACCAAGGCTTGGCAAACGTCTTGAGGATCGCAGTATAGGTGTAAGGTAGTCCAATAGAAAGACGCTGCTGCCCGTCTTCTTGTTTTCCCTAAGTCGCCTCTTACGGACACCCAACAGTAACAGATGGAAGGGTGCTATTCTTACCCAGACACCCTACGGGTCAATGGTAATGGGAGATTAGTAGTTTATGCACCAAGGGGATAAAGTAGTGTCTTATGTCGCGGGCGTTAAATTGAATCGCGAGCATAACGAAGGATTCTAGCAACTCCCGAGCGCAGCGAGGGAGTATAGAGTTAACTCCCGAGCGTAGCGAGGGAGTTAATACTAGAATCCTGAGTACAGCGAGGGATTTAAGCTCGCCCAAGACAAAGGCACCTTTATCCCCGAGGTGAATACACTACTTTTCACACCTACTGCGTGGTAATAAAATACAAATATTTCTAGAATTAAAATAATAACAATATTTTGGGACAATCCACACATGGTAATCTGATCCCAAACTAGGCAGAGCATGTACTATGGAAACCAGATAACTAATATTAATTAAATAGTTAAATAACACCCAGACACTTGGTGGGAATCGAACCCACGACCTATTGGGTAGCGGCCAGGGTGTCTAACCACTAGTCACTAGACCAACGAGACCGTCAATAATATCAACATAGTGATTTGCCGCGTTAACATCTATTCCATTTTCTTTTCTAGAACACTGGGTTGTGCTCGTCGCGCTCGGTTCGATTTTCAAATGTTTTGTTTTTCGTACAGTTCTCTGCTTAGAGTAGTAACAACACTTTTACCACAGGTATATAACCTGTGGTAAAAGTGTTGAGGAATTTTCGTTTCACGTTCGAAATTCAAATCACATTATTACCCAAGGGAGTTTAGTACAACATTATTACCCGGCTAGACTATAGGGATATAATGAGGCACTTTATGTCATCTTTATATGACATATAATGTGACATTATCGAGCAGGTGGTGTGAAAAAATAATTAATATAACAAATAAAATACTAAGTTTAGATTATCATGTTTTTACTAAAATATTTAAATGACTATATAATATTTTTATCATCTACATACGTAATACTCGCCAACGTAAATAAAAACTCTTACAGCTATACTTAACATTATGAGATTAACATTAAAAATATATTTGGTTAAGTACTTTTAAAATATCTAGATCATTCTTCAATTTAATATCATGCATTATATTACATTATAAAATAATAATATTGTAAAAATAATATAGACACCATAGAATGCTACTATATTAGAGAGATAAACATTCTGGATGAATTAATAGGTAATTTATAAAATTTATCTTTCAGAAAGGCATTCTTAATAATAAACTGTCTATAGGAACTAACTCCCAACGTGTTCTCTGTATAGCAGTCAGAAGAATCGAAATCAATATCCTATCCGTTACACGATTAATTCCTTAATATAGCAATGGGGAACATGCATAAAAAAACAGTGAAAAGGAAAAATTATGATGATATTTTAACAATAGTAAGATGTAAAAAAAGAGTAATACACTTTTTTTACATCTTACTATTGTTTTTTTATGCAAGTTCCCCATTGCTATATTAAGGAATTACTCGTATGATTTGCTCAAAAATTATTTTATGTTTACTAAATAAACAATTTAGTAAAAATAAAATAATTACATAACTAAAAGTTACGTAATTTGAAACTTCGATCGACAAACAGACATTGCTGGTCTTGGCGATCCAGCCATAATTATGCCAAATTGTTACTTCGCGAAAAACTCCGTCAAATGACCCCACGTCAAATCAGTGAGCTTTTTTGCGCGAAACGCAGAAAACCCAACTGTTTATTTGCAATATCTAAATACATTATTTTTGCATGCATATAATATTTTTTTTGTTTTTGTTAACTTCTAAAAAGCCTAAAAACTTTATTCACCAAAAATAAAAATTAAGCAAGTTTCCCATTTCTTTTAAAATATCGCGGTAACAGCATTAATCAGTCCGGTCTTCAAATAATCTTCTCAATAAGAAATCTTATAGTAAGTTCCATTACTTGCCATGGAATACTCCGGTGGGGGATGATTGTGGGCAGTGAACTTGCTAACTATGTTACCAGATTTATCTAGTTTCAACCGGGCAGAGCATTTGGTTGTATTCCGCTTCGAACAATATAGGTACAGCTTCACGTTTTTTGGCCCTTGATATGAAAATGAGTAGTCCTGGTACATTATGAGGGACTTTCCGTTAGAGAGTGTAATCTCGTAGCAATCACCTGTTAAAGGAAAAGTTATCAAGTTAAGGTTTGAAATAAAGTTCAATGAGTCAAACTCGAGCACCCGGCACGCGACATCTAATTAAGCCATTATTAATCTAATTATTTTAACACTGGGAATTCAAATTCCAAGACATAGGTTCCTTTCTCATGTGATAAGAATTATAAATTAAAGTCATTAGATAGAATCTACATATACACTTCTACACTAATATTATACAGAAAAAGATTTGTATTTTCTGATGTTTGTAATAATTAAATTTAAAAACTAGTAAAATGATTTCAAAAAAATCTTTCACCATTAGAAGGCTACATTATCCCTGAATAACGCGTCCACTTTTGGACAAAAGCCTCCCCCTCAAAAGGGAGGGGTTTCTATAATTCCCACGCTTGGCAGGCGTCATAGGTTAATGTAATACTAGAAAAAAATGTCCAGTCGTGCCACGCCGCTAATAATGAATAAATAAATAATGAATTTAACTTTTTAATGTAATTTACTCAAAAAATATTTATGTATCTAGTGTTTTAATCGTCTACATAATAGTCGCAAACGTATACTAAAAACTTAATAGACAAACAACAACACAGTTAATTGTCCATTAAATATTAAACAGAGAGAAAACACTGTCTGAAAGTGTTCGTCGAATCTTGTTATTATAAAAAAATGTTTTGTAAATATATGTTCATAGAGCAAGCTGAATTCTCCCATCCTGCATCCCTTTCCGAAATGCGAATTTGAATCAGTAAGGTATCTACTTTATAAGCGGTGAGAGAGAAGAGAGCTGGTGATGCGGCGCGGGCGGCCGAAATAATTAACAAGTAAACCCGACTACGGATAAAATCGCAGTCAAATAATGTGATATTATATAGCCTATAACCAGCGGACAATCAAGACGCTTCTAACGACACCCTACTTGTCAAATTATATTAAGTTGATTAGAAGATATGCGGGAACAGATGAACATACATACATACATTCTTGTTAAAATTATAACCCTCCCTCCGTTCCGTAGTCGGGTAAAAAACACAAATACAGGGTCATCGGCTCGGAATAAATTTTTATGCCCTTCGGAGTCGAGACTCTGGGTCCATGGGGCCTTCTGTACATTGTTTGTTTAATTTACTATCAAAACGGCTGATCGAAATCACTTCCAGGAGCTGGCCATTTTCTCGCTCAGCGAGTTTCTATTTCCATACAGCGAGGAAATGCTGCCAGCATTTTGGGTACCATGCCATATGGGCCTAATTTTTTACATTTATTGTAAGTATTTATTAACATTTATTTTATTTGTTTTAAGTAGTTATAGTTATTCATTTATTTATTTATTATTTACACTTATTTGCACAAACAAATAGAAACAGGAAACAGATCACACAAAACAGAAAGAAAAGAAATACAATGCAGAAAGTATGTTCATTGTATGTATTTTGTAATTTTGTATTCCATTTCTTAATAAAGATATGTTGGTGGTTGGTATGGTTATGGTTCTTTATAACCTCAGTAACAGATCAGTGGGCGAGCGCTTGCCTTGGAAATAAGGTGCGCAGGTTCGAACCCCGGCTCGCACCTCTGATTTATTTAATTAATCATGTGCGAATCGTCTTTGTGCGAGAAAGCCTAACTAGCTTTCGAATGACGTGTGAAGTCCGCCAACCCGCACTTGGCCAGCGTGGTGGACTATGGCCTATGCCCTTTCATCTTGAGGGGAGGCCCGTGCCCAACTTTTGATATAAGTATATCGTTTAGTATAAAGGTAGGTTTGCCAAATAATATAATTCATACTTAATGTATGGGCGTCTATGTACTCGTATGGTATGATTAAAAATTCTGGCTATATCCCGATTTTTTTAAAAGTTATCTATCGTCATCGTCAGCAGCCGAAAGACGTCAACTGCTACACAAAGGCCTCCCCTTTTGAAGGGAGGGGTTGCCATAATCCCCACGCTTAGAAGGCGTCGCAGGAATCGCAGTATATGTAGGTGGTAGGTACCTAATGCAATAGAAGACACTGCTGCCCGGCTTCTTGTTCTCCCATGGTCGCCACTTAGGGTCACTGGAGCTGGGAGGGAGCTATTCTTACCCAGACACCCCACGAGTTGTTATTGAAAAATTTAACTCATTTGAGTACCTAGTTTCTATATCTGTTTCAATTTTTGTAATATCACTTCAATTTACGAAAATATCGTCTGTTGAAACTGAACTTTCGATCGTGTATAATATAACCATTATACCTACTTATGTACATACTTATAACAATATATCAAGATAGAGAAATATTTTCTTTAACAATATTTTTTCTCATTTATCTTTATTTCGATGCTCTACTATGTTGTTAAAAGAATTTGCTGCTATTAATACCATTGTTTACTTAGTTTTATTATGATATTGTAACTTCTTGAATTCTTTGCATTTTAAGTTTTTTCTCGTAGTATCGCTTAGAATTTTCTCTCCACTTTTTTCTGCAAATTCTCTTCTCTCTTTGTGTCATTTCATTGATACTTTTCACCTTTTCGTTACTTTTTCGCTTAAGGTAAGCCTCCCTTTTTTTAGCTTGTTCAATAGCGTACTTTTCAGGATCACCTTTTATTTGCTTATATCGTTCTCTTCTAGCCACTCTTCTTCTTTCTAATTCACCTTCCCTTTTCTTCTTCTTCATTTTCAGCATATCTCCTAAAACAATTTAACAATACACGGGCAGTGTAATTAGTTAAAAAAAATAGAGTGGGGATAAAGCGGAAGGTATTTATCACAACACGCCGTATACCAACCTGCGTAATTCTCCATACTTCTAACACAGTTTAATACATAAATAACTCTTGTCTATAAGCAGCAATTTAGTTAAATAACCCAAAAATTTGTTCAACTTCCTTTAAGGCGAGTGCGGATCATTTGAAATCCAATAAACCATTTCATTAATGTAGAATTGCATCTCCTTAGTTGTCCTCAGCAAATCGACACGAATGTCAGTTACACTAATGATATTTGGAATAAAAATTAATTATATCCATTAAGGAATCTTCAGACACCTACAGAAAGACTTCAAAGTATCGATGTTTTGTTTATTAATCAGAAAAAAATACAAATTAACGTTTACAGGCGCGCGATATTGCAGCAATTATACATGCTATAGGTATTTCCGCCCTACGGCGTCATGATAAAATAATAAAACTTCTTTCTCGGGACAATTCACACACGGTTATCCGATCCCAAACTAGGCAGAGCTTGTACTGTGGAAACTAGATAACTGCTACTAATACTTATATTTTTTTTTTGTGAATACATACTTACAAAGATAAATAACACCCAGACACTTGGTGGGAATCGAACCCACGACCCATCGGGTAGCTGCCAGGTTGTCTAACCGCTAGACCAACGGGCCCGTCAAAAAAGGATTCCTTGAAATAATCTTCCTAACTAGGAACTCTAACGTAAGTTCCATTTCTTGCTAATTAGGAACTCTAACGTAAGTTCCATTTCTTGCTAATTAGGAACTCTAACGTAAGTTCCATTACTTGTGATCGAGTACTGCGGTGGGGGATGATTGTGGTCAGTGAACCTGCTAACTATATAACCAAATGCATCTAGTTTTAACCGGGCACAGCATCTTTTTGTACTCCGCTTCGAACAGTATAGGTACCGCTTCACATTCTTTGAACCTTGATATGAAAATGAGTAGTTCTGGTACATTATGAGGGACTTTCCGTTAGACAGAGTAATCGCGTAGCAATCACCTGTTAAAAAACATAAATTAGAGGTTCATCGTCACTTCGCATTTCATTTTTAATGGGGAGAAATGTTAGTTAAATCACACGAATTTATACATAAATAAAACAAACAATTTCACATTTTCGTCTTCATCAAATTATCGAGTTTAATTAATAAATTTTTCATCAATTTTATATCTAAACATAACTAACTACTTACTGAACATATAAAATGTAAATTAAATATCGAAGCGAATAATTAGTGTAGTTTTCGGTTACTCAGCCAGCATACTTCAGACTAGGTAATAGTAAATACCTAATTCTGAATATCATAGAACAGTTTTCCAAAATTAGTCATCATGCTTATTGAGCACCATGGCGCAATCCGGTTTTTAAATAATCCAATTAAGCTTTAAAATAAGTTCCATTTCTTCCCATCTTGTACTGCGGTGGGGGATGATTATGGGCAGTTAATTTGCTGACTATTTTACCAAATTTATCCAGTTTTAACCGAGCGGTGCATTTATTTGTACTCAGCTTCGAACAATAGAGGTATCGCTTCACATTCTTCGGTCCATGGTAGGAAAATGAGTAGTTCTGGTACATTATAAGGGTCTTTCCATTGAACAATGTTATCTCGTAGCAGTCACCTGTTGAAAAAAGTAATGAATTTTTTTTTTTCGACGGGCCCGTTGGTGTTGTGGTCAGATACCCTGCCTGCTAACCGATGGGTCGTGGGTTCGATTCCCGCCAAGTGTCTGGGTGTTGTTTATCTATTTAGGTATATTAGTATCAGTTGTCTGGTTTCCATAGTACAGGCTCTGCCTAGTTTGGGATCGGATGACCGTGTGTGGATTGTCCCAAGATATTATTAATATTATTATTATTATTTTTTATAACACGGGCATTTACACCCGGAATTTTAAAAGGCTTGCGTGGGGAAGTGGCTTGCGAATCCAACACGAAGAGGCCTGTTGAGAGAAGTTAATGGTAGTTATGGAACACACCTGTCAGGATCAACTGCTGGAAATAAGATATAAACAGCAGTTGACTCTGACAGGTGTAGGGACTATTGTAAGTATGTGGAAAGATTTCTAGATTTTATTAATGAGCATTTAGTGGACTGAATACTGGGCTATTGCAATAGGCCGAGGTCACTTGCCATAATTAGTGTACTAATTATATTTTGGCAAGCGGTGACTTGCCACCCACTAGATGGGCTCTCCATATAGCCGTCAGAAGACGACGGAGTGCAACACCGGTGTGAGTGGCTCAGGTTTGGTTTTGCACCTTTTCCGTAATTGCTTGGAGCAGTACAAGCTGGTTTTAGTACTTCGGAAAGTTTTTATATACTACTACCAAGGCGGCAAGCAAGCGTGCGGCCCGCCTGATGGTAAGCAGCCACCGCAGCCTATAGACGCTAGCAATACCAGAAGAATCACCAGCGCGTTGCCGACCCTTAAGACATTAGATATTAAGTCTTTGTGTCCGGTAATTTCACCAGCTACAGTGCCCTTCACGCCGGAACACAGCAATGCTTACACACTGCTGCTTGGCGGCAGAATATCTGACACTGCGGTGGAACCTACCTGGACGGTTCCTTGCACAAGGAACCTACCACCAGAGTAAGGAGATTCGAGGCAATTAGAGGTAAGTTTAGGTAATATCATAATATGGAATATATTCTTTCCTGTACACTTATAGTATGAGCATTATTTATTATGCAAATAGCTAGTGGGGTGTCCGGGTAAGAATAGCACCCACCCATCTCCTCCCGTTGGGTGCCCGTAAGATGCGACTAAGGGGAAACAAGAACACGGGCAGCAGCGTCTTTCTATTGGATTACCTACCACCTATACTGCGATCCCAAGCCGCCTGCCAAGCGTGGGGATTATGGCAACACCTCCCTTCTAAACGGGGAGGCCATTGTTCGGCAATGGACGTCTGTCGGCTGCTACGACATAAGTCGCGATCGGTTGTTATGTCGCTTACTCCATAATGAAATTATCTCCATACACTTAATTCTCATGTATGTATACACTCGCGTCGTGGGTCGTTTTCGCCTGTTGCGGTCGCGTTGATATTAATATAAATATAATAGAATAGAATATTTATTTACTCAAGTATCAGAGACTCATTATAAATAGGTAGGTAAATAAAAAATATAAACTTCTAAGATTAAGACTAATATTAACAATAATATACACACACATTTGCACACGTGAATAACCGCTGCAGTATTCTATGAGAAATTTTGCAGCAGTGATTCACATAAGAACAGTCTAGTCTACTTGCAATTAGCGATAGGATACTGTTGGGACTGGCCCACACTCTGCGCACCAGGGACGCACATCTTTTTCGCATTGTGGTGTAAAAACAATCAAACAATATTAAGAAAACAATTTTATTTTGTTTTATGTAAGTCCCTTTTATTTTCTGCATGTCGGAGTACATCACACGTTAATAATTATAGTATACTTATTACAATGGCTATCAATCAGTACTGACTTTGAGTTATTATGAATTAAAAGAAAAACTAAACTAAAAATTACAAAAGAAAACGAACTCATTTTCAACAATCATTGCTGGTTTAATATGGATGATTCTTAAATTATCCATATTCAATCAGCTTTTCAATAACAAAATAAACGGAAATTTGTTCATACTTTTCGGAATTACGATACCACAGACCTCAGACCAAAGAAAAACAAATAGGGTGGATTCGACCATACAAGAGTAAATCTTAATCTTAGAATAGATCGTCAGTTAATCGAGAATAAATCAATTTTACGTTTTACCATCTACAATTCTAAGAATAGTGGGCCTATTCAGGAATTGTTACTATACCACCGTTTCGCACGGAATAACGGAGCTATTCCTAGAATAATGTAATGGCGTCAGTCAGTCCAATCATCTGATTTCTGTCATTTCACAAATATTTATTCTTGTTCGATATTGTACTGGTCTGCAATAATTTGCCACTGAGCTAATTTTGATTTTATAGTCACTCCATCAGTTTTTTTATTTTCTATAATATTAAAATGAACTTCAACTAGGCTCAACAGAAGTTCCTTTTCAGACGACAGCCAATTAGGACTACGTTTACGCTTATCCCCACTCATTTTCACTTGCTAACGAAAAAAGATAAACGATAAAACCACACAACAAAACTTGATAATTCCCTCAAACAAACAACAAATAAAATTAACACGTTTGACAGCTAGGCTAGCTTACACTACAGCTACTTTTTCACACTATAATACGGCAAAATCGAGTTGGCATGATGTATGCTCTTACACTATCCCGTTGTAGAACAACATTTATTTGCCGGGTTTTATTTTCGTTCACCAATCACTCTGCTATTCGCGTATTGTTATTCCTAGCACAAGTATACTATCGATTACGTGGAGAAACGACTATGGATTTACTCGAGATTAAAATCATGGAATAGATTATTCCTGGTATAGTTACCCGTGTATAAATTTAAGTTTGGTTGAATCCACCCTTAGATGAGGAGCACAGTATGTACTCGCTAGTGAAGAGATCCAGAGTAATACCAAATCGCAAAGGAATGAACCACATTATAATACAGTACGAACAAAAGGCTTTGATCACACACACACTAACAGCCGTTAGTTCTAGTGCATCAACTTTACTATTTATACTATGTTCATTGCTTTGCGATTTGGTATTACTTTATGTGGCTTCACTTACTATTACTATGGGTCCCGTCTATTCTTAGTCTTGACCGGGAAAACCAGTTTCGTATTACAGCAAACACCGTTCTCAGTCACAGGAGCACATTCATTTTA
The DNA here is from genome assembly GCA_911728495.1 of Furcula furcula. Taxonomy (NCBI): domain Eukaryota; kingdom Metazoa; phylum Arthropoda; class Insecta; order Lepidoptera; family Notodontidae; genus Furcula; species Furcula furcula. The sequence continues at coordinate 6,368,559 of OU452254.1, read as the reverse complement.
CAACTGATTTCAGCAATAATACTAATTACACAAAGATCAGGCTCAATTCTAGTGGTCCAGAAACAAAACCACGTTTTACAGCACTCATTATCATTATAAGTGCTAAATCAACCAATATTACCGGCACCTTTATTTTATCATATATTACAATTAGAGACCATAGAAATAATAGTTGTAACTCTAAATTAGGGACATTTTCTGTTAATAATTGAATTTAAAATGTTACTGACTCTTCCTGCTGGGTTTGCAACCACTTCTTCCTCTTCAGCGCGTCTGCTAACTAAAAACTTCTCGGGATTGGCATTCCTATACTGTCTGTAGTAGCGAAGGAATTCTGGAACGCCGTCTGCAATAATATACCACTTTAAAGTTATCTCCTAATTCGGGAGCCATTTAGTCTGGAGTTAGATCCTCTATATACATTCGTTTGTGTGACAAATAAACTGCCTAATTATTTAAACCGACTTCAAAAAAAGGTTACATAAAATCTCTCTAAAATCAAAGGTTTCCAAAAATTTAAACTTATATACTGAGTTAAACTCGCCTCTTACTAGTCTTAGCTAGACCTACTCGCCTCTAAGAACTTATTTACTGTTTTTCTTTTTGTATTACAATAAAGAATTATAGAAGTTGTCAATTTTTTTTTTTTTTTTTTTTTTTTTTTTTTTTTTTTTATACAACCAAGGTGGCAAGCAAGCGTGCGGCCCGCCTGATGGTAAGCAGTCACCGCAGCCTATAGACGCTAGCAATACTAGAAGAATCACTAGCGCGTTGCCGACCCTTAAGACATTAGATATTAAGTCTTTGTGTCCAGTAATTTCACCAGCTACAGTGCCCTTCACGCCGGAACACAGCAATGCTTACACACTGCTGCTTGGCGGCAGAATATCTGACACTGCGGTGGTACCTACCTGGACGGTTCCTTGCACAAGGAACCTACCACCTAGTAATAATTCACCTGTATATCTTTTTATATATTTTAGCTTGTTCATAACTCGATTTGTTTTTTTTTTGTTGTTGTTTATAGATACAGATTATGCATACCAAGAACACCAACTCAAAATTGAAGCACTCTTTGGAGCAATCTTACAAGCGGTACTTTGTCAAGAAGAATCATAGCCAAATAATGCTTCCTTTCTGTGACATTGTGTTCCAGGGATGTGAATCTGCTGATGCTGTATGATTATACTAACGTATGGCAAAGATGCATGCGCTTCCCTTTTGATGTCGGCACAGATACAAGATACAGATACTCTGACACAAGATAAGGATCTTGTGTCTTTATCGTACACCAACATTTAGTATAATGTTGAATCGTAGTCAAGAACTAGTTTGCATACATATATTGGGTAGAAAAACATAAATAATAACAAACAGTATTTTATAAAAATTAGATTATTAATCAAATTTTCACCGCAATCTTCACTTATTACTACATAACATTTATTTTCTTCATCCTCGTACACTCACGTCTAAGGATCGAGACCAACGTAATTTTACAAACCAGAATTAAGTACGGATCTTAGTAATTAATTAATATAACATTCTGTATATAAAATAAACATATTATTCCAAAATATACAATCGTAAATTAGTATTGCTGTTGCATTTACCATATTTTTGCCATTGAACATAAAAAACTTGAACCCGATGGTTCAGTAGGTAAAGACAGACTTTGTCGGCAAATGGTTATGCACGAAAAGTTCATCTAAAAGTTTCATGTCCTCGGAAACAATTAGCTTCGCCTTACATCCGTAGGTCTTCTTCGAACAGTACCAGCGGGTTTTGCTGCTCATTTGGACGTAAGTGTTTTCTTTGTAAAGAAGAATTCTACCACCGCGACTTGAGGGAATCAACGTCAGCTCTGCCTCATCACTTTCCTCCGTCCGGTGAATACTAGGTGGGTCATGGTTATGAAAGTATATTTGCTTTACGAATTTCCCTTTAGGACTGGTGATGACCTTGGCGGTACACCCTGAGCTGTGCTTGGAGCAATACCAACGAGTTCCTGTATGCATGTTGTAAAATGTGTACCCATTGTATAATAGTATAGTCGCTTGACCTCGTTTGTTAGGCAGAAATTCCAATACACCCTCTGTGAGTAAAATAAAGATTATTTCTATAATATTGCACATTATCGACGGGTTAAAATAAACTATGAACTAACTGATTGTTAACTTATAATTTTGTCATAATCAATGATTTAGAATGATTTAAGTAAAATTTCTAATATCATTGATCATATCACAGGTCAACTGGCAAAACTCGAAAGAATCGATATGTTAGTTAACTACGTAAAACTAGGTATACTAAACTATATACACCCTCGTATATTAAACTTTAAACAACTTAAATCTAAATATACCAAATCTATCTATACATATAAAATTACTTGTTCTGACCGACTGACTGATTCATCAACGCATAAACCAAACCGCTGGACCTAGAAAGCTGAAATTTGGACAGTAGGTTCTTCTTATAAGTATCCACTAAGAAAGGGTTTTTGAAAATTACACTCCTAAAGGGGTTAAATGGGGTGAAAAAATAATAGCGGGCGTAGCCGCAGGAAATTGCTAATAATATATATTCTATTTATTATTTAAAAAACTTTTAAATATAAATTAAAACCTTTTAAAACCTTTTTAATATAAATAAGGAAAAAAGATTATATCTATCTAATATTTTATTGCAGAATTTTTTTTTTCTTTACATTAATTATAAAAAACACACAGTTTTCTCAATTTTATTTATTTATTCTATTTAAGTATTATTTTTACAACAAAGAGATACATCGTTTTATATCCGTAATGGTTGGTTTTGGCTTAAGTTCTACTTCCTCATTAAATAATAAGTGTCCCCCGTACGGTATATTATAGGTGGATCATGGTTATGAAACTCCAGTTGCTTCACGAACTCCCCATAAGCGGTGGTCACCACCCTGGCAAGGCACCCTGCGCTCTTCTTTGAACAATACCAACGCGTCTTCGAGTGCATGTGGAAAAACGTGTGTTTATTGTATACTAGTATGGTCCCGACACCTCGTTTGCTGGGCAGAAACTCTAGATTTCCCTCTGTGGAAAAACCAACCATTATATAAAACCATGGAAGTAATAAATACAACAAAACAAACTGTAAAGACTACATAGTCGACCATGTCAATGTCAAAAATGCAAAAATAGTTCCGATATATTTATGATATATTCTTTCATTAGAAACTGCGTACCATCGTATTCGACAGACACTTTCATATTCCAAACTACCTAGGATGTCCTGACTTAAAATACTTGACCTAAGATTAATTTAACCTCGTCCGGTATTTATGGCCTTAATGGTAATAGGCGTCTGGCTAAACATTTTGAATCGTGCTCTATTAAAGCCATTTCTATACTTACCACAGGCTGATGCAGTGGACCTGGTTACCGCTATTACGGTACATAGTGTCTGATTACCACATTAGGGATACGTTCATATCAATATACAATGTTTGCTTATGAAGATATCTATATTGATGTGAATATTGGGATCCGCTGGTTTTTTTCATTGAAGGTTGCTGGTTTGAAGGGGTTAAGAAAACGAAGGTATGTGGTAAGAAAATAGCTGATATTTATTTAGTTAGTTACGGCTTCGCTTGCGCCCTCATACCACCTAAATTTGGTGAGTATTATCCATTTTGGAAAGCAAAAAGAATATAAATACAAAATGAAAACGATTTCAAAAGATTATTTTGTTCACTTTGACCTGTCTATTCCTAAACAGATCTAGATGTCTTTCTGCCACATCCACAAACGTTAGATACATTAGTATTCATTGACTGTCATTAATACAGTTTTTGAATTCGGATTCTTACAGCACTGATAGTGAGTAGAGACATCGATTATATGGTGTATAAATGGTTCCTAGAGTCGTAATAATCAGCTTTAAACTAATAGCTTAGTTAGAATTAAAGTAAAATGACTTTTGTGAGTGCGGCTCTTTGAACGGTACAAACCAATCTATAGGTACATACAAAATTACTTGTCCTGACTGACTAGCTGATTAATCAACGCTCAGGCCAAACAGCTAGTTATTTAATAATATCGTTTTGCAGCTTAATATCTGCCATGCCAGCACTAGTGCTGCCATTTTAGCGCTTTCGCTAGATCTAGCGGAATTTTAGAGCAACCGACTCCCATTATTTGTTGTTGACTCCTAGCGGAAAATCTAGAGCTTTAGCGAAATAGTCGTTAATTTATACATTTTAGTTAAATTCGTCTCAAAAGAAATATTATTTGTACAGAATGCTTATTCCGAGTGATTGGCAACTCGTCTAATATCCTCCATACTTGTGCTCCACACTCCACACAAACACATTTTTATTCAGAAATAAAATTATACATACTTATACCTAATTATTAGAAAAAAAAAAGTATGTAGAAGCAATTTTTTTATCCAACATTATGGCTGTTAGATGTAATGAATCAATTTAACTACAATTTATATATTTTAATATCATTGGTTTAACTACTAATTTAAAAATATCATTGAAATCTAACGCTTTTTCAATCACATTAGCCATCTAGCTGAATCTAGCACCCAATACTCGGACGGACCTGGCAGCAGTGCTGTCTGCACATCAATAAATTTTCATATAAATTCCATTAGTCTTATGCAGGGTTGGAGGTGGATGTATGTGGTCCGTGAACTCCTTCGTTATCTTCCCCGTGTGGTCTAATTGGAGTCGAGCCGGGCACTTGATTTGCGAGTATTTTGAGCAGTAGACATATTTCTTGTCTCTGCCCTTGAATGAATAAGTGTGATTTCCATACAAAATTATGCGTTTTCCGTTGAACATTGTTATTAATTCGTATCCTGTTAAAATAAAAATCGTTTTAAAAACGATACTGGTAATTACGACACGTAATGATCGCATAGTAGATTCATGGGCGTCGGCAGCAGGGAGCAAGGGGGTGCACTGTCAGGAATGCATGTTTTTTATTAAGTTGATGTTTGATTACGAACTGAAGGCGCCTGGGTTGCTGTTCAAATTTCTTCATCACCTTGTCAATAAATTAAGTATCCTTGGCTGTTACCGATGCCGCCGTGTCCATCCTACTTACCTAAGTATTTGAAAACCACCCACATCGTGTTAATTATTCTATGTCCATATTAATCTATTTCTATATTTTATACATACATACATATAATCACGCCTTTTCCCCGTAGGGGTAGGCAGAGCCCATGGGCCGCTTTTCGCCCCCGTGAGAAACGAAACGTGATGGGTGCCGAACCACATCGCCGCCATTTTGGCTATATTTTTTTTTCGCTATATTTTATATTAGTTAGAAAAATGTGTAGATGCAGATGCACCTCCCTGAAAGTAATCCTGGCGGCGCCCATGGGTAGGTTATAAGTAGGCGGCGGCAATGATCCTGTTTTGAACGCCTCAAATGTGGGGAAACTCTAAAACCACAGATATAGATTTACAAAGATAACGAAAATGCATGTACTTCGCGTGTCCGAACCCCGACGAAACGTCAGGGTTGGTCGCCGCTAACTTACAATCCGCGCGTGTCTGTTTTGCGGCCGGTCGGCCGCAAAAACTAAAAAAAATTGGCGGGGCTTCGGCGGCATCGGTGTCTTTGAATCGGTTTGAACTTCCAATCACTAAATTCGGCCGTGACGTCACAGAAGGTGTTAAAAACATGGTTAAAAATTGGGCACGCCTGGTTTCAATACAAATCGTGATACTTGCGGTATCTATATTAATCTATATCTGTGTCTAAAACCATAGCCTGGCAACGCCATGGCTCAGTAAAAGTATAATACACACTGTTCAATTTAAACACAATGTTGTAAAAATAAAACCAAATGAATCCATCGATTAGGTACTTTTCGATTTTTTGCAGTTACATACAAGCTGATTTTTTTTGACGTTCGCTAAGCGACTCAACTGCCCATCAACTGGGGATCTAGTACGGGGTTTGATTTTTTACAAGCACGATATAACTGTCAGTTTTCTCCCGTACATTGTACTAGCTTTTGATAGGTACCGCTAGGGGCGCTAGTGTGAGATTTTTGCAGAAAACCGACAGTTTGGTCGAGATCGTAAACTATGAAAACCCGTACTAGTGTTGCATTTTTCTGCCGATCATCACCTGAATCATTAATTAAGTCAATAAAGGCCGATTTTACAATGTCTAGATAAATTTTATTCATTAGATTTTATATTACACAAACTAACTGTAAACGTTTTGTCATTTACTACTTAACTTGTAATAAAGATTGTACTGTAGGGCCAATTCAATTGATCTCATTTGACATCTGTCAGTTTTTTGTTCTGTCTGTTCATTTGGCCATTATTCCAATAAATATGCAATCACAATTGAAAAAAGTTTAGCAATTGTGCAGTTCTAACTTCGAAAAAATTAATAAAATTTGATTAGCCTTAACGGCAGAAGTAGCGACGAGCTCAGGGAGGCACGGCCTCGGCTTGGGCTGTCGCTTAAGAGAGGGCTGATTTTACCACCGGTTCACAACGCGCCCGCACTGAGAAGAACCGGCAAGAAACTCAGTGGGGTGATACTCGTCGTTGAGGTCGCATGCGTACGACCCTTCGGCCTCGCCGGCGAGACCGGTGTCTGATACTCAAATGTGATGTATTAAATTGGCCCTACTTTAGGTGGTATTTCTTTCCACCAGCTGTATGACAGTCTCCTAAAGTTTCATATAAACCCCATGAGCCTTATGCAGGTTTGGAGGTGGATGTGTGTGGTCCGTAATCTCCTTTGTTATATTCCCGGCGTGGTCTAGCTTGAATCGAGCCGGGCACTTGATTTGCGAGTATCTTGAGCAGTAGACATACGTCTGGGTTTTGCCTCTTCCTTTGAATGAGTAAATGTGTTTTCTATACAATATTAGGCGTTTTCCGTTAGACATTGTTATGAGTTCGTATCCTGTTAATTAAAATAAAATTAATTAAAAACAATGGTAATTAGGATAAAGGCAGCAATGATCCAGTCTTGATCGCCTCAAATAAGGGGAAACCTTAGAGATGAAGCGCCATCTGTTTTCCGAGTAACTCAAAAGTACTATAAAAAAATACCTGTCTATATTAGGTAGTATTTATATAATATAATAGGTAATAAAATAAATCTTAGCATTAAAAAATACTCGCGCACTCAAATTATAATCTGGTGACTTAACTATAAATTTATAGTTGAGATAATTAATTATTAATGTATACCTAATACAATATTTTATTGAAACCTTATTGAAACATTAAAAAAACAATATTTTTCTTAGATTTTTATTTACTTAATAATTTTAATATTAGCACAATTATTAAACGTAAGGGAAATGTTCTTTCCTGGTATATTAATGGTGGATATTTCTTGAGAAACTTGAGTTTCTTGTGTTTCTACTAATATTTTGTCATTTTCTTCGGCTGAAATAGAATAGATTTTGCATTACTCTTTTAGCATTTTCTCTAATGAAATCAGGCGTTAAATCCATATCTGAATCTGACGAACTTATTTTAAATAAATATCTATCTAAGTACTCTCTGTGTATAGGTACGTAATAGCACTCGGCAAAAACAACTTTTTATTATTTACGTTTCTCTTTCTGTGCCATTCTACCAGCCAGTATTTTTTGATTATTGCTCAAGGTAAATATTTGGCTCAAATCTAAATTTCAATATTAATTTAGTGAAAAGTAAATTATACTAAGTCTATAGTCGTGTTACAAAATTGTTGATAATATTTTGTCATTTCAATTTTACGCCGCGATTTAGCCGTGGCTGTATAAGTTTGGACATAGTTTGCATAGTTTTTAATTTTTTGACAGCAGGGAAAATTGCTTCCCAGGGACGAAAAGTGGTTTCATCCATCTGATCAGGTAACTTCAAGGGTACTTTCCATAGATTATACACTATGGTACTTTCCGTAGTATGAAAAATAAAAAAATATTTGTCATAAGATCTTCAATGTACAGAATTGGACCTGTTACAATTATATTAAACCTAAACTATAGAAGATATATAGATAACATGAGTAGGTACTCGAATTATGGCATCAAATAAGTTTTCATTTTGTCCAGATACTTCCGTCGTCCTCGTTCGTTCGGTGTAGACTTCTATTATAACTTATTTCCTACTTCTAACAAGCACATACTCTCCAGTATCTGTTATATGGTATTGTGGTGGTTCGTGGTTGTGAACGTTGTCAGCGTACAGAATAGTCGTCTCGTCCAAATCCATCTTAATTTTGGCTTTACAACCTATCTTCTTGCGGGAACAATACCACAGCCTCTTCGTGCTCATCTGGGCGAACGTGTACCCACCAAGCATTAGCAAACTATTTTTCATTCCCGTAGGTATCAAGATGTAATCTAGGGAAAATGTATTATTATTGGATTATCATTAATAGATGGGCTGTTATGTAGGCCTGAAATAACTTTATCTGATACGAATGGTATGTAAGATACTAAAATTATATTTAAAATACCAAAACAAAAATAAGTTTTTATTAAAACTATAAAAAGTAAAAAAACCATTTTAATTATAAAACATCAAAACTTGTAAGAAAAAATTAAATAAAACTAGCCATCAACCAATTAACAATAAGATCTGAGAGTAAAAATATAGTATTAGTATCGTTAAATATAATTTAACCAATTTAATCATAACGTAATTTTAATATTTTAGTATTTATTAACAAGCAAAAATTATATAAGAAACACAAAAATCCGACCGCGAACATACAAACTAGAATAGAATAGAAATAAATTTATTCAACGACGTAAAATAAGAGTAGGAAAAATAAGAAAAATAAATAAAATGAAAAATAAGAAAAATAAAGAAAAAATATTACATGATAATAACCACAAATATGAACTCAAATACAAATAATTTATTCTCAAACAAACATTGTGGGTAAAGTAGCAAATAAATGAAGTCTCTCAAATAATGCCTGTATTAGGAGACTCCCCTCTTCAGTTGAGATTAGTCTCGGTAAAACTTTTCCTTTTAATAATATCCTGGGATAATCCACATACGGTCATCTGATCCCGATCTAGGCAGAGTGGATGGCAACCAGACAAGTGATGGATACTAATACTCATATAAGTACTGTTTACAGTACAAGTACTAATTATGTAGTGTATATAAATATACACTACATAAATAGAACAAAGATAAATAACACCTTGACACTTAGTGGGAATCGAACCCACGATCTACGTATTAGGTAGCGGTCAGGGTGTCCAAACACTAGACCAACAGGCCCGTCATTTTATACCAATAAATATATTTGAAAGTATAAAAGTACAAATTGGTGGCTAATAGCCGCTACATTATATTTTTTTGCACAAAATTTAGCCCCTTGTGTATCTTACACAACGAAATCCTGAGTTCCGCTGCTCCGGTAGAACAAGGCCTCATTTACGGAGACGCGGGGCGTCGCGCGTCGCGTGTGGCGTGGCGTCTCGCGGCGCGTCGGACGTTTTTATTGTTTACGTAGCGGCGGCGCGTGAAGCGGCACGTATCATTGCACGCGTAAACACAGATTTATAGCAATATACGATGTTGTTTATAGAGACGCGAGGCGGGAAGAGCGGCGGTGCCCGCCGCTGCGCCCGCGGCGGGCAAAGCGGTGCAACTCACTTATTAACATACAATTTTCTTCTAAAAAAAAATCATATCAGACTCCATTGCGATGGTGTCTACCTCTGTGTTGCACGATTACCAAATAGACTGGCAGAAGGTTCCGCCACAGGCATTGCTTCATTGAGAATAGCCGCTGCGTGCGCCGCCGCGATTGACGCCGCGTGAGACGTGACGATGCCATCCGCGGGCTCCGCCGTAAAACACGCTCCCTTTCAAGCAAATGCATGTAAAATCACTTCTCCGTAAATGCACTCATCCAACGCCCTACATTTGAATTAAGTGCGGGCCGCGCAGCCACACGCGACGCGCGACTCCCCGCGTCTCCATAAATGAGGCCTTAGTTTTAGCGACGTTCTAACTCGACTTTTGATATTGAACCTAGCGACTCAGATTTATAGGAGTTGGCAACACCTCATACGGTATCAAGTAATAGATGGCGCTAGTAGCATATAGTAGTATATATTTTTAATTTAGGGAGGTATTCCACTGGTCCAAAGTCTTTGTCTAAGATTTGTTTGTTATTTTGCGTAGTTAAGAAAATAGTAGAACGTGTAGCGACCGTAGTATGTGCTGTTATTATCCTTTGATTAATATTGAAAAACTAAAACATTAAAACAAAAAACGATCATCAAAGTATCTTAAAGACATTCATTAATTTTATGCATTTACCAAAAATTTCGTCATTGGAATTATCCACGAAATTGTACACACATCAAAAGTGTCTAGGGATCAAGCATTTTTAAGCGGATTTCTTGAGATTGAGATGTGGCTTTGTAATAAATTTATGATTTTATAAATTTATATGGATCCTTTTTGGTGCATTTCATAATTTGAATCAGGAACTGTGAATCAAATTCGAGTAAAAGATGAAAATCAGCTGTCAATATTTTCCCTATAAAAACATACAACGCATTGAAGACATTATTAGTGCTACTGTTTCCCTACTACTGATTAAAACCAACGTTATTATGGAGCGGCGACGTCATTTAAGCAGGGAAGAAATGCTCAGAGCCGTGGGAATGATAGAAGCTGGTTCCCGGCAACGTACTGTGGCTTTAGCTCTGAATACAAGTCAGAGTGTTATCAGTCGACTTTGGACACGTTACCGAAGCACTGGTACCGTGGCTGAGCGCCATGGAGGACGGTATCGCTGCACCACACGGAGACAAGACCGATATATTCAAATCTTAACTCGAAGAGCTCCAACAATAACTGCCATGATGTTAGCCGTGAGGCTTCATCACTCTTCAGGGAACTTAATTAGCGACCAAACAGTCAGAAACCGCTTGCATGAAGTGAACCTTCATTCCCGAAGACCGCTACGGGTACCACCTATAGCAATGCACAATCGTAGGATTCGATATCAATGGGCTCTTGAACACAGAAATTGGGCAGAAGAACAATGGCGTTTCGTGTGCTTTTCTGATGAGTCTCGTTTTGGTATGAGACCGGATACAAGACGTATACGACACTGGAGAACCCCTGGACGCCAACAGCGATTAAAATCCTGCCAGGAAGTCCATCCTTATAGTGGTGGAACCATCATGGTATGGGCGGGTATTTGGATCGGCGGAAGAACTGAGTTGATTTGGATCAGAGGCAACCTCAACGCTCAAATTTATGCTGAGACGATTGTATCAGACGTCATCGTTCCTCTACAAGTGCAAATCGGTCCCTTATTTCAGTTAATGCATGATAATGCACGACCGCACACCGCAAGAGTTGTAAGACAGACTCTCGCCGCAGCTAACATCAATGTCCTGCCCTGGCCTGCTCAGTCGCCAGACTTGAACCCGATTGAGCATGCATGGGATATGCTACAGAGAAGAGCTCTGCCGAATATGGAGGGTATCCAGTCGCAAGAAGACCTTTTTTTGTTGTTGCAACGAACATGGGCGGCCATTCCACAGCGTGATTTGGATGAACTCATTTTGAATATGCCAAACCGATGTTCTTGTGTTGTTAGTGTTCGCGGTAGAAACACGGATTATTAATTGTTTAAGTTACCCAATAAAATTTTAAAGAAAACTGTTATTTCAGTCTTTTTTTCGAACTTTTGTGTTAGTGGTTCAAATGTCAAAAATCCCTTTATTAGGAAAATGGCAAATTTCTTTATTAATGCAAAGGTGACTTGGTTTATCGTTACTGTGACAAACGAAAACACTTTATTTGATGAATCCTTAAAGAAAATTTTAATTAATATCAATCAGGAGAAAAGTTATTGCAAAAATATATGTTGATCCCTAGACACTTTTGATGTGTGTATTTGCAACCATTTTGATCAAAATCTTTAACCAAATATCGGTGTCGCTAGTAAATTGGATACAGTCATCCAATTTCCATTGGACAAAGATATTTGACGAGTGGAGCCATGGATTAAAGAATTTCTGTGCTTGTGTATGTTATAATTATTCTTGATATCAAAATTGCTATTTCACGTATAATGCTACAAATGACGAGTGCTAAGGCACATTTTTGTATATACCAAATATTATATTGTTGAATCCGAATCAATCGACAACGACGGCGAAAGTATGGTGGATGAGTCAAGCTCAAGGTCATCCAAGTCTTCGGCATTGGAAAAAGTATCTTCAATCTCGGTCTGGTGTGAATTCGAAACCTCTTCTTTATTTGCATCTGTAATGAGATATACAATACATATATAGTAAAGTAAATGTGTAAAAGTCTGATATTACCAGACCTGCCATGCCGTGTGTCATGGATTTTAATCCGGCTCGCGAATCATGATATAATTTCATAGAAATGTATTTTAATGTGATCCGGATAAAATCATGCCTTTATTAAAGTTAGAAAACTCTACATCTCTGTGGATATGCCGCAACAGTTAACAAGCTTGACAGCTATTTAGTGCAGTTTCATAAACTACTATACTGCGCTCACCTCACTTATAAAATGTGATCAAAAGCAATTTTATTGATTTTTAAAGTAGAATTAATGACAGTTAACGCTAATTTCCATGTGTGCAAAATTAAGATTACCTGATTTTTACTACCCACTTATTGACATAGTAAAAAAGTAACATATAACAGTGTTGCATAAAGGCGAACTTATTTGTAAATTTTCTTTTAGCAAACAAGACCTGTAACAGAATGCAAGATTCCATCCATTTTCAAATATCACAATCTTATTATGTTCAAATGAACTTTGATATTTCTGGTAAGTAAATAAAACTCAAAATATCACAGCTAATAATAATTGATTTTGGATAACAAATCATTTCTTAGTACAAAATAGTCAGCTTTGGTTTAAATGATAGACACTCGTATGTTCTTCACTTCTACCTGTTCTAATAAGTATGTACTGTCCAGAATCCGTCACGTGGTACATAGGCGGGCTGTGGTCATGAACATTAGAAGCGAAGGATATTGTTATTTCATCACGAGCCATCTTAATTGTGGCCTTACAACCGTTCTTCCTCTGGGAGCAGTACCAAAGCTTCTTCGTGTTCTGTGAGAAGGTGTACCCACCAAGCATCAACAACCGATTCTTTTGACCCGAAGGTATCAGGACGTAATCTGCAAATATTACTAACATAAGGCTTTAACATTACTTGATAAATCTTCATGGCATTCTTTTGCCCTTCCTTTCATGGTTTTACCCTAATCGGAATGGTGATAATTGAAATAAAACTAGTTTTACGGATTATATCGCCGTTTATTTCAATGATTCGTAAGGCTATTAAAATCAAAATACATACTAATTTCAATAGAGAAGATAGTTGGGTTACCACCGGCTTGGGATCCTATGATTAAATTAAATCCAAAACAAACCAAAACATTGCACGGACTCAAGATACTGTAAGCTCTTACTGCGTAGATCGGATCAACAGTAATAACTAAGAAGACCTGAGGGTACACCAGTATAATTGTGACATAAGGACGTTCAACATCTCAGTCCTCCTGTGACCATGGGTGCTACAAAGCATTCGAAACGTAAGGAAAGTAATATCTAAAATAAACCGTGATATAATCCGGCAAGAAACTTGGCAGGCTTGTCTTTTTTGTCATATTTTTTTTTAATAAACAGTTGTGTGAATTGTTTTACAAATCATATACACTTAAGTAACCCTAAAATTCTAAGCTTGTATGAGTTGAACAGTTCAAGCCCAATGCAGCTTTATCCTCCAGGTAATCCGAGATTTTATAATAAGCCTTTTTTGACAATCGTCTTCTTATCAAATGTTTAAATTTCTTCATTGGAAGATCTCTGATGTCCTGTGGCAGTTGTAAGTTTTCTTACAGCAAACAAGAATTGTAACAGAATGCAAGATTCCATCCAATTTCAAATGTCATAATCTATTATGTTTAAACAAAGGACTTGTTGCAAAATGGGCTAGGTCTACGTAGACCACCTCAAAAAATCGAGAAAAATCCATAGAATTCGGGAAAAATATAAATAGGTTTAAATGACTATTATTGTTGTAATTTTGGCGTCCTAAGATGGCGTCTCACGATGCCGAATTAAACTGTCAGCCAGCCAGCTGTCAATAGTTACTGCTGCTGTCACACTTGTCACAGTTGGTTGTGTGCGTGTATTGTATGTAGTGAATTGATTATCATTGATATTGTAATTATTAAAATTATGTACGAGAAAACAGAAATAAAAATACGAAGAGTAGTACTGTAGTAAGAATACTTTGAAAAATGACACATGTCAGTGACACTTTTCCACCAAGCCATTTTTTTTGCTATGTGCAATTCTAAGTATAAATTCTTTAGTTTTACAAGCAAATAAAGCCAAATTAAAGTAAATGGTTAGATAAAAACTGTTTTAAGTCTGTTTCCCTATTTTAAAGTATAGTTTACAACGACCTAGCCCAGGCCCCATACATTTTGGAACATCTCTTTTGATATCTCTGGTAATTAAATAAAACTCAAAATATCACAGCTAATCATTATTGATTTTGAATAACAAATAATTACTTAGTACAAAATCATCAGCTTTGGTTTAAATGCTGACACTCATGTGGTGCTACCGTCTTCCCTTCTACCAGTTCTAATAAGTATGTACTTTCCAGAATCCGTCACATGGTACATAGGCGGACTGTGGTCATGCACATTAGAAGCGAAGGATATTGTTCTTCCATCAAGAGCCATCTTAATTTTGGCCTTACAACCGTTCTTCCTCTGGGAGCAGTACCAAAGCGTCTTCGTGCTCTGTGAGAAAGTATACCCACCAAGCATCAACAACTGATTCTTCTGACCAGAAGGTATAAGGACGTAATCTGCAATTATTACTAAGGCTTTAACATTACTTGATAAATCCTCACTTCCTTTAAAATATTGTTATTTTTTATTTATTTGAGCGTGCGTTTTACCGCAATCGGAATAGTGATAATTGAGGATAATAAACCATTGAGATAAAACCAGTTTTACGGATTATACTGCGGTTTACTTCGCGGATGATACGTGAGGTTATTGAAGTCAAAATAAATCCTAATTTCAATAGAGAAGATGGTTGGGTATACCAGCAGCTTGGGATCCTGTGATAATTATAATTAAATCCAAGACCAATCAAACTACTGCACGGCCTCAAGATACTGTAAGCTTTTACTGCATAGATCAATCCAACAATAATAACTCAGAAAACTTGATGGTACACCAGTACAATTGTGACATAAGGACGTTCAACATCTCAGTCCTCCCATGGCCATGGGTGCTGCAAAGCATTCGAAACGTCGGGAAAGTAACATCTAAAACAAAACCGCTATATAATCCGTAAAAGTTTTATTTCAAAGTGTAGTATTCGCGTAAATAAATGACAATATGATGGTAAACCATACTGCCTAATTAACAAAATTGGGAACTAAGTCAGAAGAATTGTTTCGCTGAAACGAATGAACGAATTTGGGATCCCGCACCCGCTCAACACTAGAACAACGTGAACAAAATGAAAAGAAAAACTGGCAAGAAAGCTGGCTAATTAACAAAACTGGGATTTAAGTCAGAAGAATTGTTCCGCTGAAACGAATGAACGAATTTGGGATCCCGCACTCGCTCTACTATAGAACAACGTGAACAACATGAAAAGAAAAACCGACAAGAAACCTGGCTGTATTCTCTCTTTTTACATTAAATATATGTATTCATAAAAAAAAAACATTTGCTAACATAATTTAATTAGCGCCAGTGTATATATACTTACAATATAAAATACTTTTTATTCGTACATCAAATAAAACATATGGAATACTTTTACTGATGGCGTTCTTATCCCGGTTTCTTTCATACAACTATAAATCAATATGAAAAAGGAGCAACTAAAATAAGGGCAGTTGATGCTATCTTACGCCATATAATAATAACACCAGCCCTTGTTTTTGTCCCACTACTGGGCACGGGCCTCCCTTCAAGATGAAGGGGCCTAGACCATAGTCCACCACACTGGCCAAGTGCGGGTTGGCCGACTTCACACCCCACTCGAAAGCTGGTTAGGCTTTCTCAGACATGCAGGTTTTCTTCACCGAAAGCAAGTAACAATTGCACAGACGATTTGCACATGATTAATTAAAGAAATCAGAGGTGCAATCCGGGGTTCGAACCTGCGCACCTTGTTTTCAAAGCCAGTTCAGTGGGTGACACTGAGCTGGCAGCGGCCCAAAAAAGGCAGTTGGTGGTGTTCCTGTCTAAACAATTAGACAAAAAGTACTAAAGTCACTACTAAAAGTACTAAAACTAAAATAAACTGTCAGAGATCGCAAAGTATATACAACTCAAAGCAGTACTCATAACTATCCCAGAGATTTCTGTGTCATTGTTATAAAATTTTATTGCGGTTTTTAATGTCATTACCTATTGACTTAATTCTGTTTCATTTGTTGCGGATACCAAAGATTAAACAAGGAAATCTTTAACATCCTTTTCTTCCTCTACTAGACCTCATAAATACATATTTGCCAGAAGAGGTTATATGATATCGCGGTGGTTCATGATTGTGGTTCACGCAGGCCATTATTAAATTCAAATCCTCGTCTAATCTGATCTTGGCAGCGCAACCGTTCCTATGCTGCGAACAATACCAGAGTCCTTTGGAACTGGTCTGCGCAAAAGTATACCTCATATAGAAGATCAATTGATTTCTGTTGTGTCCGGTTGGCACAAATATCAAATCTGGAAATAAAATTTAGTTTTGAGTCTTCCTAAATAAACCCACAAGTTGTATCCAAACAGAAAATGGTTTAATAACGACGAAGTAAAGTACGTAAAATACAAATTTAATCAAAAGGACAAAATATTGGTTTATTACAGCAAAAATTATAAAATAACGACAGACTTGTTGGTTAGGCACCATGGCCGCTGCCCAAGAAGACGTGTGTTCCAATCCCATCCATGGCAAACATTTATGTGCATAGGTATATCTGTTTGCCTTACGTCTGTATGTTACTTATCTATATAGGTATTTATAAAAACATAATGTATAACTTCACCACAGTAGGCTCTACCTATAGTCCGTGAGCTGATAAACAATTTACAGTTAGTTCTTGAGGCAATGTGGAAAGTTTTGTAATAGAATAGACCCATCACCACCACATACGGGGGTTTATCCTATAGAATACCCCTAATATGTAATGAAATTACCCCTAAATAATATAGTCGAGGTCTGTCTAAAGTGTAGCGGCCTAATACCAAACTTTTTTTGTCTAAGGGATTTTTTTTCCTAAAAAAATTATTTGAGGCAAGTTAAAAAGTTTATATCTTTTAGTTAGATATTTAGGGATTTAAAAAATAAAAAAGCTAGATCAATAAGTCGGGTCTAAATGTTAGCCAGACTCTAGCAAAGTGGCTAAAAAAAAGAAATTGTTCTTGAGGCACTTTGAGATTTTGGGAGAGCTTGATCAATTTGGTGGAATTTTTCGTCTGCCAGATGACGGAGAATGAATTCTACAAATTCGTGTGAACAGCACTACGCTTAGCTTGAGGTGTGAAGCTCATATCGAAAGAAGGTAACGTACTGATTATATGCATAATGATACAAAAATAAATAACCTTTAGAATTTTGTTCAGTTCTATGAAAGTAGCATACATTTTCCATGCAATAAAATATATTTTTTACTCTTGTGAAACCAAATACTTACCTATATAATAAAGCTGTATGTATGCAAGGATCCAAATTTTAACTTAACAAAAATAGCAAATCAGTTTTTTTAATACAAGTATTAAAAAAATTGAACTAATTCTTTTTTAGAGGCAGATTTGGTTGGAATACGTGCCGCGCCTACTTTTCAGGGTTCCATACCTAAACGGTCAAAAAGGAAGCCTTATGGTGCGACTTAGTCTGTCTGTCTGTCACACCTATATATTTCAGGAAATACTGATGCTATGGATTTGAAACTTGGAATAGTTATAGATCTTACTTGCCGAAACTCACCGAAAATGAAAAAAAAATTATTTCTCTTATTTTCTTTTAACTTCCTGGATTCCAGAAATAAAATATTTGATATTATATTATGTTAAATTTTTTTGTTATATTATAGATCTTTTAAGACAAAAAAATACATTTTTTTTTTATTAAATATCGATTTAACTTAATTCATGCATGTATATATGATACTGGTTCTCAGTTTGTAAAACAGTAGCGATTCTTACGTCATAAATATATTACATTGGAATTTTAGTTTAAATAAAAATTATCGAATCATAATGAAATAATAAACATTGTTATAGCCTCTCTCTCTACTAATAAGGAGTCTATAGTAAATAGGAACAGATAAAAATAAATTATCTTCTCGTAAACAATAAACGTCATCAAAATCTTCTAAAATAAAATCATCTTATATACTATTATTTGCATATTCTCAACATTATTTTTGATGAAACTTAAGGTGGCAGTTTCTTTTTGGTGTGCTACATAAAAATATATTGCATTTAGTGCAAAACGCCGTCGTAGTTTTGGAGCATTTTGGATTGCGGCATCTTTTTTGTTTGTCACTATAATCGATTAGATGTTCAGCTTTGTTATATCTTACTGTTGCCGATGGTATAGGTGTTATTAGGACTTTCCTTTTCTTGTGCTTAGGCTGCAGTTCCTCATTCTCGTCAACACTTTTTGAATCTGATGATAAAGTATTTTTTTCTATTAGACAGGTAGTACCTAGATCAATTTGAAATTGCAAAACTGGGGTATTTTGTATTTGTTTATTCCTTTTACAAGTTTGAGATAGGTGGTTCCAAAGACAGGGGCTATTCAAAAGGTTCCAATAAATAATAATTTATTTATTGGAACCTTTAATGTAAGATCCCTTGTAGTAGAGGATAGACTACATTAATTGGAATAATCTCTTCAAAAAAATCAAATGGGATGTGCTAGGACTTAGAACGGAACGCACAAAAATCCAGGAATATTCAAACTTCATACTACTATTGCATGAGAAAAAAGCGGAAGCAATGGTGCTGGCTTCGTTGTTCAAAACAAATGGAAAGAAAGTATAATTTTTTTTTTTCAATTTTTCAGAGAGAGTGGCCCGACTTGACATGATATTTGGAGGAAAAGTTATCAATATCATCCAAGTATACGCACCCACTGAAAGAGCGTCATTGGATGAACTAAATACAATTTATGAGGATATTACACGCACCTTAGATAATACGTCAGAAGCTTTTTCACCACTTTGCAAGAGTCTGGCTAATATTTAGACCCGACTCATTGATTTGCCTTTTTTATTTTACAAATCCTTATATCTAACATAAAGATATAAAAAATTCAACTTGCCTCAAATACCTTTTTCTGTAAAAAATAATCCCTTAAAAAAAATCAAGGGTTGATTAGGGGCCCGCACCCTTCAGCCAGACCTCGACTATATTATTTAGGGGTATTTCAAGGACTGTTACAAAAATTTTCACATTGCCTCAAGCTGCCTACTCTAAATTCTTCATCAGCTCTCTCCTACTATTACATAGATTAGTATCATCTGATCTCGTGCACATTGTCCCAGGATACATATTAATAAAATCGTACGCAATTCCCTAGTAAAAAACTACATATCTGTAATGAACTTAAATTTTTTATCTATATACTTATAATAAAACTGTAACAGGTCCAATTCTGTACATTGAAGATATTTTGAAAATTATGTTTGGAGGGGATTCTATAACCGATACTAAAGCCAAAAATGTTTTTTTTTTTTTTTTGTCTGTCTGTCTGTATCTCGGCTGAGCATCACGCCAAAACTACTGGATGGATTGAAACGAAACTTGGCATGATTTGAGTTAATACTCCTAGGTAGGACATAGGATACTTTTCAGCTAGTTTCTAATAAGAGTATACTCTCCAGAAGCAGTAATGTGATACCTAGGAGGATCGTGAGTATGTTTATTGTGTGCTACTAATATTGTCTTTTCGTCAACGTCCATTTTAACCTTAGCTTTACAGCCTAAACGCTTCTTAGAACAATACCAATTTCGCTTCGAGTTCATTTGTGCAAAGGTGTAACCTCCAAGCATTAACAATTCATTCTTCAGTCCTGATGGAAGGAATTTGTAGTCTGTAATTGAAACAACAAAAACATGTAGTGAGTCTTACCGTGGAGAAAGCTCTGAAGAACATGCCAGAATAACTATAGTTTATAATTGATAAATTATCAACATTAAGTCAAGATGGAATGTGTTGGCCTAGATGATAGGTTCACGTACAATTTTAGCCCGGCAGTGTCGGATATACTGATGTAAAGGAGCAATTTGTAAACTTCTCTGTGCTTCGGCGTAAAGAGCACTACTACTAGGACCTGGGATAATTGGCTACCGTGCATTTAGATCACGCACGATGAACACAAATAAATCTTCTTGTACTCATCGCAGAGTTTCATTTGAGGACCTTAATTTATCCATGGTCTTTCTTGGCTCAGATGGGTATGCTAAGATTAGCAAATTCCGAGGTTTTTGAATCAGTAATGTCATACCTATACAGTACTATTTACAACGACATTGATTCTTTAACTTAACTTGAACTTTTACTGTAGATCAACTAATGCCATTATACCTAGTTGATGTACAGTAAGTTTTAGTTATTGGGTCGCGGACGCATAGGGTAGCTCTGTGCGTCCTCGAGGCACGGGACGACCGCGACGCGGTGTAGGCTCTGGGTCGTCGATTATGCTTCCCCCGGGACGTGCTGTAACGAGCGTCTGGTGCTGGAGATACTCTGGTGAAGGTTCGAACGGAGAGCCATGACTTTTTCCATAGAGTTAATTAAGGCTACCTGGGAGGTTTTGGTGGGTAAAATCCCACATAACTCGGCCTTCACCCCCTCGGAGACCGGGTGCCATTTGAAAGTTTCCTCCTCGACAGCAAAAAAAATGAATGGTAGATAATTCTTTATTGTACAACAACACAGTGACAAAATATTAAAAATACAATAAATATAAATATGAATGGGTCCTATAGTTAAAGAATTATCTACCATTCATTTTTCTTGCTGTCGAGGAGGAAACTTTCAAATGGCACCCGGTCTCCGAGGGGGTGAAGCTAAAGTGTTGTAACACACAAACAATGTATTTGTATCATTATAACTAATTAACTAAAGCGCTTGTTCCTACGCAACTAATATTTTGTTACACATTAAAGTATTTAGTGACCCGTCGGGTGTTCGGGTAATAATAAGCATCCTTGCATCTCCTCCCGTTGGGTGTCAGAAAAGGCGAAGACGGACAGCAGCGTCCTTCATTGGATTACCTATCTATCATCAATACGCAAGATTACCCATGATTATGGCAACCCCTCCTTTCTGAAAGGTAGGTCTTTGTTCAGCAGTCGTTCGTCTTTCAGCTGATGACGACGATGATGAAAGTATTAAGTAAAAGTATAAACAAACATTTTTGCAATATGTTGCTAACATTGTATAACAACATGAACCATTTGGTAGTAAATTAACTCAACTAATTTGTACGTCACACTACACACCGATCTTTTAAGAATTGCAAATCGTGCTAGACTTGCTGACCAGTTGTTGGAGACGAAATAAAAAAAATCTGCTTAGCAAAAATTTATTACTATCTTGCAGCAGGAAATATTTACACATTAACGACAGAACTATTTGGTCTAGTGGTTAAACACGCTGGTCGCTGCCCAATAGGTCGTTCGATTCCCATCCAGGACATACATTTATGTGCATGGGTATGTTTGTTTGACTTGCCTCTGTGTGTTATTAATCTAAATAAGCTTTTGTTTTAGTTGTCTGGTGGTTAACATAGTAAAGGCTCTACCTACATAGATCAGATGATCGTGTGTAGATTATCCCAGGATATTATTACCTGTCGGACAGTTACAGGCTATCTCAAACCGACCTCGCTGGACAAACTGTATCCACTAGCTGAAATTGCACCACCTTGCGTCCGTAGGACGGTAGCTTCCTCAGTGGAGAAGTCGAGACAGGAGTCTGGTTCTAGATCTCTTGTTCAGCTGTATCCTTGCTCCAGGCTTAAAAGCCGTAGGAGCCTTCTGGGCACTGTGCAACTGATCACAGCAAGCACTAAACTTCGTGTGTGGAGACAAACTTTCCCCATCACCGAGAACTACGCCCCACAGAATGAAGCGCTACCACCCGGGTCAGACTTGCAGTGGCCGCCATGGAAATACCTGAACAGATTTCGGACGCAGGTCAGCCGTTGCAAAGAAAATTTTCGCCGATGGGGCTTTAGTGGTGATAACCAGTGCATATGTGGTATATGCCCCGCAAACTATGGCCCATTTACTTTCTTGCCCTACGTGCCCTGACACCTGCCCTCTAGAAGATCTTTAGAATGTTACCAACAATGCACGAAATGTGGTTGCTTACTGGGCTAATACGATTTAGTATTTGTACACAATAAAAAAAAGAGATATTATTAATACAATCTCAAGCAATTCCTTATTTACAAACTAATTAGCTGTATTGCCGTTAAGTTTACCATTCCTAAGTAGAATATACTTTCCTGAAGGGGTGACATGATACACAGGAGGTTCGTGAATATGGTCGTTGCACGCTAGTAATATTGTCTTCTCATCAACGGCCATTTTGACCTTAGCTTTGCAGCCTAGACCCTTCTGAGAACAATACCAATTTCGCTTTGAATTCATTTGTGCAAAGGTGTAGCCTCCAAGCATTAACAATTTATTCTTTAGTCTTGATGATGGCACGAATGTGTAGTCTGCAATCGAAAAGGAAAACTAAAATATGCAGTGAGTCTTACCGTGGAGACCGCTCTCAAAACGTACACACCAAATGCGTAGACGTAAGCGCTTGTGCACGTACTATGACGTTGTGATATCTGCAGGCCTAGCACGACTTGCAATCTTGACAGATCGGTGTGGAGTATGACGCAGTTTTCAACACCGAAACGTCATTTCTCTAAACAAAAATGTGAAATACTACGTCATATTGACGTCATACTCACACTTGTCTGTCAAGATTTGCACATCATGCTAAGCCTGCTGGAACTTTATGAGACATGACACACACCCCACTTGCGTGACGTATACGCGCACTTAGACATGACGTATACGTATTCGGTATGCTCCGACTCTAAATATCCATTATATTTACTCTATAGTTGATATTCTTCAAAATCAACCTTAAGTCAAGCAATATTCGGTGGCCTCTGGTAGGTTCATGTATTAACCTTACCACCAGAGACCGCGCACGAGTCGATAAGCTTCGGCAGACCACTAACCAGATGGTCTGATGACCTAGTTATGTTAGCCGGACGAAACTGGATGAGGAAAGCTCAAAACCGAGAAGGATGGCGTGCACTGGAGGAGGCTATCATTCAGCATTGGGTAGCAACATTCTGAAGAAGATAATAGTTACCACCGTATAAACTTCTTTGTGTGTAGCGCACTGTAGCTTGTGAAATTACCGGACACAAGAAACTTTATAACTCATTCTCGCTTACTATTAGGAATAATTATCTTGCTAGTATCGTCACAAGGTTGAATTAAAAAGTAAAGTAAGTTACGATGTAGGTATATCTGTATTTGATGTTTCTTTAACTATAAAACTATCTCGTCGCCCTTTTTTAAGAATCAGCGATGACACAAATGCCTTAAGCAATTTCACCAATAACTAACTAATTTTGATATAACATCCATCCTTGATCAGCTTGTAAACTGGCGGCTCATGGTCGTGGTCATTGTTCATGAAGACCACTTCTGTCTCCTCCTTGTTTAGAAAGATCCTTGCTTTGCAGCCCTTCTGTTTCTTGGAACAATACCAGTGGCGTGGGGTGGTCTGAGCGAATGTGAAGTTGCGAGCCATCAATAGTCTCTTGTTGTTGAGGAGTTTAATAAATTTCACATTATCTGTACAGAAATATTTCAGAATTATTAAAATATGGTTTACGCAATTATTGAAACTACAGTTCAACTCAAGAGTCATAAGTTTATCAATCATTTGCATCATGCATCTACAGATAACTTAACAAATTAAGAAATTACTGCAAAAACTGGTTATTGCAGTGTGTCTGTCTTAGTCGGTCGTGGGGTCGTGCAATGAGAATATACTGGGGTCGTGTCTCATCTGTCCCTTGTCTTGGTATCAATCAAGTATCAATTGCCTGGTTTCCATAGTACAAGCTCTGCCTAGTTTGGAATCGGATAACTGAAAAAATTGGGGAGAAAAATCAATTCAATAATCAACATCATAATTTTAACATTGAAAAATAATAGAAGAAAAAGCGCTTATTGCTGCAGTATTACAAAATCAAACAAGTAAGAAAACTAAATAAAACAATAACATAAATAACAGTATACAGTGTGATTAAATATCATGAGTTCAATTACTGCAGCAACAGGTACAAATACTTCACTTTATTCGATTCACATGATCAAACATGGCGAATGACTAATAAAGTTTAACATAATATCCGGTATAGGCCAAAGTGTAAACAGGCGGTGCATGATAGTGTTAATTTTTTAGGTGCAACACTTCAGTCATGTTTTCGTTCAATATGGCCTTTGCTTTGCAGCCTTTCTTTCCCTGGGAGCAGCACCAGCGACGGCGAACTTTCCTAGCGAAAGTGTACTTGTCAGCCATCAGAAGTCTCGTCTTGCTGTTTATTTGTATAAACTTCACACTATCTGTAAGGTCATATTCTCAAATGAGTAGAATATGATCACGACCAGTTCCTTAAATCTAAATAATAGACTATCTCACAACTTACAATTACGTAGTCACAATATTTGAAGTTGAATTACAGAGCCTGGTTGCGAGGTCACAAATGGTAAACTAAAAAAAAAAATTGTAGTAGCAAGAATGCTTTCATTTATTCGATTCACATGATCACTTAACATGACGAATGACTAGGAAATTTTAACATAATATCCATCACTGGCCAAAGTGTAAACAGGCGGTTTATGATTGTGGTCATTGTGCAGGTACAACACTGCAGTCATGTTTTTGTTCAATATGGCCTTTGCTTTGCAGCCTTTACCTTTCTGGGAGCAGCACCAGTTACGGAGACCATTCCTAGCGAAAGTGTACATGTTAACCATCAGAAGTTTCGTCTTGCTGTTTATTTGTATAAACTTCACACTATCTGTAAGGTCATATTCTCAAATGAGTGGAATCTGATCACGAACAGTTCTCTAAATAATAGACTATCTCACAACTTACAATAACGTAGTCACAATATTTGAAGTTGAATTATAGAGCCTGGCAGCGAGGTGACAAATGGTAAACTAAAAAAAAATTTGTAGTAGCAGTAATGATTTCATTTATTCGATTCACATTATAACTTAACATGACGAATGACTAAGAAATTTTAACATAATATCCATCACTGGCCAAAGTGTAAACAGGCGGTATATGATTGTGGTCATTGTGCAGGTACAACACTGCAGTCATGTTTTTGTTCAATGTGACCTTTGCTTTGCAGCCTTTACCTTTCTGGGAGCAGCACCAGTTACGGAGACCATTCCTAGCGAAAGTGTACTTGTTAACCATCAGAAGTTTCGTCTTGCTGTTTATTTGTATAAACTTCACACTATCTGTAACGTCATATTCTCAAATGAGTGGAATCTGATCACGAACAGTTCTCTAAATAATAGACTATCTCACAACTTACAATATCGTAGTCACAATATTTGAAGTTGAATTACAGAGCCTGGCAGCGAGGTGACAAATGGTAAACTAAAAAAAATTGAGTAGTGGCAGTAATGATTTCATTTATTCGATTCACATGATCACTTAACATGGCGAATGACTAAGAAATTTTAACATAATATCCATCATTGGCCAAAGTGTAAACAGGCGGTATATGATTGTGGTCATTGTGCAGGTACAACACTGCAGTCATGTTTTTGTTCAATGTGGCCTTTGCTTTGCAGCTTTTCTTTGCCTGGGAGCAGCACCAGCGACGGAGACCATTCCTAGCGAAAGTGTACTTGTTAACCATCAGAAGTTTCGTCTTGCTGTTTATTTGTATAAACTTCACACTATCTGTAAGGTCATATTCTCAAATGAGTGGAATATGATCACGACCAGTTCTCAAAATAATAGACTATCTCACAACTTACAATTACATAGTCACAATATTTGAAGTTGAATTACAGACACTGGTTGCGAGGTCACAAATGGTAAACTAAAAAAAATGTAGTAGTAGCAAGAATGCTTTCATTTATTCGATTCACATGATCACTTAACATGGCGCATGACTAAGAAATTTTAACATAATATCCTGTATAGGCCAAAGTGTAAACAGGCGGTGCATGATTGTGTTCATTTTTTAGGTGCAACACTTCAGTCTTGTTTTCGTTCAATATGGCCGTTGCTTTGCAGCCTTTCTTTCCCTGGGAGCAGCACCAGCGACGGCGACCTTTCCTAGCGAAAGTGTACTTGTCAACCATCAGAAGTCTCGTCTTGCTGTTTACTTGTATGAACTTCACACTGCCTGTAAGGCCATATTCTCAGATTAGTGGAATGTGGTCACGATCCATTCTCTGAAATTTTTGGCTAAATGAAGGCAGCATTTTTTTTTTTATTGCTAGAATCTTTTAAAAACTCTGAAAAAAAAAGATTAGGTGGTAGGTTCCTTGTGTAAGGGAACGTTTACGATGAACCAACGCAGAATCAGATATTCTGCCGCCAAGCAGTAATGTCTAAAACTTTTCTGTGTTCCTATGTGAAGGACAATTGACCAGCCAATAATGTCTCGGGTGACGAGCGAGAGTTCAGTTTTCTAATTGCAGGCGTGGCACTTACCATCAGGCAATCCTCTACTAGCCTTGCCAACAAGTTGAATAAAAAATAAACAAAACTATGTTATTTTGCGATGGATAATTAAACGAAGTTTTTAGAATCTCCGAAAACAAAACAACCTTTTTAACAAAGCAAATCATTTTAATAATTTAATAAACATGAATACGTTAATTCCACACAATTTTAGTTATTCTCTGAAGTCTTTTATTATCGTAACTAAATTTTAAAACTATGTTAATGTCATTAAAAAGAGAAGCAATAAAATTTTTGATCCAATAAGATAAATAAATATGCAATTCAAGTGTTAAATATTTTTTAGTAAAATTGAACTCTCTAAAATCTTGGTGGATGCGTGTGAATATTATCTAACATTGTGATCACTCCATATTCGTTTAATAAAAACCTTGCAGTGCAATTCTTTGCCTTCGTTGAACAAACCCATAGGTTTCCTCTGGGCCTTTTGGAAAATGTATGATTTTCGAGCAGAATCAAGTCTTTTCCTCTCTGCGATTTAACAACCGTGAACGGGATAAGAAAACCTTAAAAAATAGAATGCCTTAATGCATACCAATACCTCGGTAACGTGTTATCTTGGTAACGGGGAACGACACAGCGTGATGGAAAGTTAAGATGTAGACTAAGATGGACCACGCTTACTAATTAGAAGTCAGTTGACTCTAAACTTAAGTAAACTCATGTATACATGAGTACATGATGATGATGTATGTGTGTGTGTGTGTGTGTGTGTGTGTGTGTGTGTGTGTGTGTGTGTGTGTGTGTGTATGTGTGTGTGTGTGTGTGTGTATATGTATGTGTATGTGTGTGTGTGTGTATGTGTGTGTGTGTGTATTTTGGAAAAATGGTGACCGGGAGAATTCCACAGCTTGGCCGTGCGCATGAGGCAAGCGAAACGCTTAGTGCGGCAAATTATAATGTAGTGACAAAGCGGTGGAGATCCCCTCACGCTTGGTGACCCGGTAAAGAAAGGGTATGGCGGTACAAGATCGTGGAGTTCTTGAGCGCATTCTCCGTCAAGCAACCTGCAATAAACTGATAAACATGCAACACGATCCAAGTGTTGCAATTTTCACTTATTAAGTCGTTATCGTCAATTTTCCTACGAGCGAGTGCGCCTAACGCGTTCAAAGAGTCAACTTGATATTTGGCAAAGCCATCCCAGCAGGCTTAGCACGACTTGCAATCTTGACTTATTGGTGTGGAGTATGACGTAGTTTTCAACACCGAAACGTCAGTTTCTCTATACAAAAGTGTGAAATACTACGTCATCGTGACGTCATACTCACACTTATCTGTCAAGATTTGCACATCGTGCTAAGCCTGCAGCACAGGTAAGAATAATACTCCAAGCAGGGTCAAGCTTGAGCTTTGTAGACATAGCTTTGTACATATTTCATGGTCTTTTTTAAATAGGAGCAACATTTATTCTCGAGATTTGATTGTGATCATTTATCGATGTCTTACAATTTTAGTCTTACAGTTTTTGTATAGTTATGATGTTATTGAAAATAAAATAAAACTTCCTATTGTTTAAACACATTTATTAGGGACAGAAAGATTCCGGTTTTTTTTAATAAAACCATGTTTTATAATCTCCAAACCACTCATATGAATTCCGTTGAAAGTTTCTATGGGTACTCACAATTTAGGCATGCAAAAAAAATAGGTGATTATACGAAAGCAAATCTTTATCCACCTAAAACTAAACTAAAAAATCTAATCATCAAAAATGACAACGAATATTATCAAATTGATGACAACCCTACACTGGATGAATAAGTATGCAGCTCAAAATTGGTCCAATCGTAATGTAATTTTCGAATCATCAACTACGGCGTAAAGGGCTAGGGCATGCACAGTAGATTCAAGAGGGTCAAAGTGCGTTCCGATGACTACCAGGCCCAATTTATAGCCGATAGTAGAATCATCATCAGCAGCAACTCTGATGAATAAAGGAGGGTTGCCGTAATCCTTACGCTTGGCAGGCGTCTTGGGGGTCAAAGTAGCTGAAGAAAGTAGCTGCTGCCCGTCTTCTTGTTTTGCCTATTACGACACCCAACGGGAGGAGATGAACATGTGGGTGCTATTTTCACTATGTCACGGGAACGGGGTGCTAGTAGAATAGAAATGATATATCTGACAATGAGCAGCATTGCGCTACAATTCTCCATAGACATACATTTCATTCACCATGAGACGAATCAGAAGAAGGATAATAATATTATCAAGAATACGTATTAATAAATCAATAAGTCCAACGAATCTTAAAGAAGTCGAGTCTTCGAAGGATCTAGTAGCAGCTTGTATGTACTGTACTACTTTTCTATCATGTTCATGACTAACACCTTAACTAATTTTAACGTAAAATCCATCTTTGACTAACTTATAAACAGGTGGTTCATGATTGTGGTCATTCTTCAAAGCTAACACTTCTGTTTGTTCTTTGTTTAAGATTATCCTCGCTTTGCAGCCTTTCTGCTTGCTGGAACAGTACCAATGGCGTGGTGTAATTTGTGCGAACGTGAATTTGTCAGCCATCAGTAGACCTTTCTTGTTTCGTAGTTTTATGAACTTTACCTTGGCTGTTAGGTTTTGGTCTCCTGGAATAAGAATAAGTGGTTAACACACATGTGTAAGAGCTACAGTTGTAATTATAGTTTCTGTTAGGTTGGGTTAGAGTAGCAACACTCCGGAGTCGCTGGACGTTTGGGGTGTGGGATGGGCCCTAGACGTTCATCAAGTATGGCGGCGACTCCGAGGAGGACGGCGGCGGGGTTGCGACCCCCGTCCCGGTGAACACCGTGTCAGGTTCCCGGGAGGGTTATAATGCGCCCCCAGCCACAAGCTTAAAGGCACACATAACTGAGATGCGATGCGGCGAGAAACAAATGAATTTTCGATACAAAGTTGCAGGAACTTGTATCGAAAATTCATTTGTTTCTAGCCGCATCGCAGTTATGTGTGGGAGCCCTAAATGCCACTAAACTGCCACCCATCTAAGGACTGACCTAGACTGATGTTACTTAACTATCTCATCGACTACCAAACACTGATTAAGAAGAAGAAATTTTATTGGAAATTTTAATTTAGAACTTTAATTGTTAATGAATTACTAATTTTAATTGTGTATTTCAACTTTTAATTTCGCCTTAATTAATTATTTATTTATCACATTTTATTTTTTTTATGTATTTCTTCTTGAATACTCAAATAATTTTAAATTTTATTTTTTACATACTTACAGAACATAATTTAGAATAAATTATTTAATTTTAGAATTTTTACTATATTCAATGCAATCAAATTTTACTTCACAAATTCTTCGTTTTCTTTTTTGTAATAACATGCACATTGTGTTGTCTACCTACTTATTATGTAAGCTGTGTTAACCCGTAAGTGGCATGTATATCGGGCCAGTCTTTAAATGTACTTTTCTGTGTTCTTTTTATGTATATGCTGTGGGATAACATTATTTTTTTTTACAAAAAAAAAAAATTATAAAAAAAGAAGAAGAAAAAAAATTGTTTATTCGTAGCAATAATCAATAAATATAAAATATTAAAACAAAACACGACAGAAGACACATGAATTAAAAACTAAAATAACTTAAATACAAGAATAACTTTGCTACGAAAGGGTCCCAACTCAGCATTTAGTGGCTTGTTGCCAGCCACGCTGGTCTTCCGTTGGGACCCCAGAGACCTCATGGACCCACTGCCATGCACATACAATTGCACAAGAAAGAATGAACTAATAATACAGTAACAAAACTAAAAAAAAAAACAAAAAAAAAATTAAAAAGATTACAACTGCTTATGAGCGTCTCTATTATTAATATTAAACCAGTTTTTTTTTGTTTGCCGGCAATTGTCATCTAGACAGCAGTCGTTAAGCTAAATCAGATGCCTAAGGGCAGCTTGAAAACTCTGACACCAGTGGCCAACCTGGCCATTAATTAACCATACGCCAAAAAATATTAAACCAGTTACATTAAATTAGTAGTTTTACCTAAGTCATATGCGTAACAAGCAGACAATATCACGTAGGTTTAAGAAAAATAACAGAAATTAGTGCTTATCCGCTATCACTAAGTTAATAAACAAAGGTCGATTTCCCCTTACTCGTGACATAATTTTATAATGTCAAAATAAAAATTAGTTTTAAAATGTACAAATATTAGTCTCACTTTGAAATTTTGACCCATTTCGTTCCCATTAAAATAAAATAAAAGTTTTTTTTTCTTTTGCGATGAGGTCGGGTAACTTTCCATAGATAGCATGAGTCGTTCCTGAAATATATAGGTGTGCCAGACAGACAGACGGACGAAGTCACACTATACGGGTTCCTTTTTTACCTTTTAGGTATGGAACCCTAAAAACTTCATATTTTATACATATGTATTTGGTTGCGCTGAGTCGTGCTACCGCTGCAGTATAATTTAGCCTAGCGTGGTTTAAGCACAGATGATTACACGTTAGGGGTCGTCAATTAATCACGTGAGGCTCGAAAAGGGGGTATGGGTTCCGAAAAAATCACAAAATATCACCAGGAGGGGTATAATGAGACATCACGTGTATTTATTTTTCGTTGAATGCACGATTTCTAAACCAAACAGCGACACGTGGCCTTGACTCACCGTTGCCGGCAACGACTTCCCCTTCAACATTTAATCAGTTACCTGTATTTAAAGATAATATTCTGAAAATATTTAAAGATTATATTTAAAGATTTTTTGCGGTAGTGTCCACCTCACCACATATCACCATGAGGGAGGGAGGGGTTAAAAAGTTGCTAAAAAACATCACGTGATTAATGGACGACCCCTTACACGTAGTTTATTGACACCACAATAACCAAGTTTCAAGTCAATGCGCTGGCAGCAAGAGAAACAAAAACCAAATCGATTTATAAGGCAGATTTTATTTGAAACCTTAATTACTTTGAGGCTTAATTATTAAAAAAAAATTATATTAGCGCACAAAAAGCGAAACAACGAAATTCGCTCACATTGTGTGAACTAGTCAACAACAAATAACAAGTCACGCGTCCGTAAAATGTAACGAACGTGACGTGTGCCTAGAAAATCAAGTAACATGCCTTCACGGGTATTTAGGTAATGCAAAAAGTACTGTACAAAAGTATAAATACATAATAAGGAAAGGATATCATATACACACATCAAAAGTGTCTAGGGATCAACATATATTTTTGCAATAACTTTTCTCCTGATTGATATTAATTAAAATTTTCTTTAAGGATTCATCAAATAAAGTGTTTTCGTTTGTCACAGTAACGATAAACCAAGTCACCTTTGCATTAATAAAGAAATTTGCCATTTTCCTAATAAAGGGATTTTTGACATTTGAACCACTAACACAAAAGTTCGAAAAAAAGACTGAAATAACAGTTTTCTTTAAAATTTTATTGGGTAACTTAAACAATTAATAATCCGTGTTTCTACCGCGAACACTAACAACACAAGAACATCGGTTTGGCATACTCAAAATGAGTTCATCCAAATCACGCTGTGGAATGGCCGCCCATGTTCGTTGCAACAACAAAAAAAGGTCTTCTTGCGACTGGATACCCTCCATATTCGGCAGAGCTCTTCTCTGTAGCATATCCCATGCATGCTCAATCGGGTTCAAGTCTGGCGACTGAGCAGGCCAGGGCAGGACATTGATGTTAGCTGCGGCGAGAGTCTGTCTTACAACTCTTGCGGTGTGCGGTCGTGCATTATCATGCATTAACTGAAATAAGGGACCGATTTGCACTTGTAGAGGAACGATGACGTCTGATACAATCGTCTCAGCATAAATTTGAGCGTTGAGGTTGCCTCTGATCCAAATCAACTCAGTTCTTCCGCCGATCCAAATACCCGCCCATACCATGATGGTTCCACCACTATAAGGATGGACTTCCTGGCAGGATTTTAATCGCTGTTGGCGTCCAGGGGTTCTCCAGTGTCGTATACGTCTTGTATCCGGTCTCATACCAAAACGAGACTCATCAGAAAAGCACACGAAACGCCATTGTTCTTCTGCCCAATTTCTGTGTTCAAGAGCCCATTGATATCGAATCCTACGATTGTGCATTGCTATAGGTGGTACCCGTAGCGGTCTTCGGGAATGAAGGTTCACTTCATGCAAGCGGTTTCTGACTGTTTGGTCGCTAATTAAGTTCCCTGAAGAGTGATGAAGCCTCACGGCTAACATCATGGCAGTTATTGTTGGAGCTCTTCGAGTTAAGATTTGAATATATCGGTCTTGTCTCCGTGTGGTGCAGCGATACCGTCCTCCATGGCGCTCAGCCACGGTACCAGTGCTTCGGTAACGTGTCCAAAGTCGACTGATAACACTCTGACTTGTATTCAGAGCTAAAGCCACAGTACGTTGCCGGGAACCAGCTTCTATCATTCCCACGGCTCTGAGCATTTCTTCCCTGCTTAAATGACGTCGCCGCTCCATAATAACGTTGGTTTTAATCAGTAGTAGGGAAACAGTAGCACTAATAATGTCTTCAATGCGTTGTATGTTTTTATAGGGAAAATATTGACAGCTGATTTTCATCTTTTACTCGAATTTGATTCACAGTTCCTGATTCAAATTATGAAATGCACCAAAAAGGATCCATATAAATTTATAAAATCATAAATTTATTACAAAGCCACATCTCAATCTCAAGAAATCCGCTTAAAAATGCTTGATCCCTAGACACTTTTGATGTGTGTATTAACTATAAGTACATGAGATTTTATTCTAAATAAGTACACGATTTACAATTTTTAGCGCGCATTAGTAGGGATATAACATGTATATGGTTTATTTGAGCCAATGATATTATAAACTATTATAATTATATTGTATAACATATTATTGATTTGAGACTTTTGTAATTAGTACACAATAGTTTATATTTTTACTTTTAATTAAAGTAATTTCCATTTTGAAATGAAACTAATTTGACAAAAATTTTTTTACTAATGTTTTTCTTCCCATATATTTTTTTACAATTTTTTTTTATTTCCGTTTCTTTAAAACCGTACATGTCTTCCATCTTTCAATCTAACGAATTGTTTCGGTGGATGGGTGTGTGTATTATTTAACTTGGTGATCACTCCACTTTCACTTAAGAACAGACGTGCGGAACAATTTCTGTCCTTCTTGGAACAACGCCATAATTTAGATGTGGGCGTTTTAGAAAACGTATAATTTTCAATAAGAATAAGATTTCCTCTTTGTGATTTTATGATTGTGTACGGGATACCTTAAAAATAAAAAATAGTAATATAGTATACCTAGTAAATAATACATGTACACATACACTTGAAAAATTCACTCTGTAGATTGTAGATTACAAATCAGCCAGTACCTACCAACAGCAACCAAATCTTATGTAATACACACTGTCTCTCTGCAATTTAAAAGCAAAAATCTATCGGGACGAAAAAAAAACAAAAAAGGGAAAATTATAGAAAATAATAATAAACTAGGACAAACCCACACACGGTCATCTGATCCCAAACTAGGCAGAGCCTATACAATGGAAACCATACAACTAATACTTTTTTTTTTAACCGGCTTCAAAAAGAAGGTTCTCTATTCGACGCGTATGTATGTAATATTAATAAAAATGCGTAATATTGATATATGTTAGTCTATGTGGGCTTCTAAACAAATTTACCAAATTTCATGAGTGTATGTATGTATGTATGTATGTATGTATGTATGTATGTATGTAGGTTTGTCCGCCGATTTCTCAGAAACTACAAGTCCGATTTCGAAAATTCTTTTTGCAATAGTTTTTGTATTGTTCAACTTAGGGTAGAGTACAAGTTTCATCAAAATCGGTCCAGTAGTTTAAGAGATATAAACTTTTTATGTTTTCAGTAAGTTACTATAACGTAGACGTTCGAGTTGCGTGATAGTGCTGATACCTATCTTGGTAAAATAAGTCACTAAAAAGTGTTAAATAAACTATTTTATAAAAAATAAAAACCGACTTCAAAGTAAATTATCTAAAAAGCATAAAATAACGAAAATATATTGAAGTCGGTGTCAGCTGGTGATAGTGTTAGTTAACATGATTAGCTAGCACCGACTTCAATATATTTTCGTTATTTTATGCTTTTTAGATAATTTACTTTGAAGTCGGTTTTTATTTTTTATAAAATAGTTTATTGTAAATACATACTTAAATAGATAAAATAACACCCACAGTTGATAGGAAACGAACCCAGTGTACCCAGGCCAGGGTGTCTAATCACCAGGCCAATACGGCGGTGTATGCGGGAAGAGAAAATAATTTTGGGACACAAACGCGAAATAAAATTATTTCAGCCACAACGCTTTTTTAAGTGTAATAAATGATCGTCACTACCCTTTCAATGATTGCTTTAGAACTGAAGAGAAAATAAAAGTTTCATAAACTGATATAATTGAAATCTTTATTATATTTCAAGTACACGCAAAATATTACGCATATTGTAATTAATTTACTCTTACAGATTATATCACAGTTTATTTTAGGTTTTACTCTCCCCACGTTTCGACTTTGCTTTGCAGCACCCATGATCACGGGCGGTCATGGTCCGTAAGAGTAAATAAATTACAATGTATTCGCGTAAATAAAAGACAACATTATTACGCATGACTAACTTACTCTAATATAATAACCATAATTAGTTAACTTATAAACAGGCGGTTCATGGTTGTGGTAATTGTGCATGACCATGACTTCAGTGCTTTTTTTGTTTAGGAAGATCTTTGCTTTGCAGCCTTTCTGCTTCTTGGAGCAGTACCAACTGCGAGATGAGTTCTGTGCGAATGTATAATTACCAGCCATAAGAAGTCTCTTATTGTTTATTAGTTTAATGAATTTCACATCGTCTCTGACAAACTCTGTAACAAAGATGCGTTTTGGAAAAATAGTTTTGAATATCAGAATAAAAATACGCACGCGAATTCTCGTGAATCACATTTCAGGCCAAATATTAGTAGGTTTGATCAATCTTTTCGTGAAGCAGATGCGCAAGGTGAAAACGTGAGGCTAGAGGATCTATAAATGGTTTAACCCTAACTGTATTAAAACTTAGGGCTAAAAAAATTATAGACTAACAAAACAAATTATTATTATATTGACGTCGATAAAAGTACCACATCCATTTGCTTATAAGTGGATAAGATGGATAGTGAAAGTAAGGTGACACAAGTCATCGAGGTTTCTGAAGAATAAAAACTGATTTTATTTTACATTATGTACACATATAAATACCTATTACAATGAAACTAGTCTCTAAAACCTCAGTTCCAGACAATAATGAAATATACAACTGTATGGTGCAACCACACGCTTTGTCAGCATAATGCCCGCGGCCGGGTGCCGCGCATTTGTAACAAACACATCAGTTCTACTTTACGTCTTGCCATCGACGCACGTAACTAAACTATAATTCTTATCACACATAATCATTTTAGTGTATAAGTATAAGAAATAAACAATTTATAATCAATTTCTACTTATTATTATCATTTTAAGGTGTACACCTTACATTTTTATGGTCCTTCGAGCCGGAATGAACCAGCGACCTATGGATTGAACCTATCGCGTGGACATTTTGTAAATCTCCTCGTCCTCGATTAGCGCATTGTCTTAGAATCGACAATTGGATCTCTATCTTCGTATTTTTCCCTTAGACGAATTGTACATCTTGTTCTAATTAGTTTCCAAAATAAAAAAACTTTACATCTAACTAAATTCGTACGTATCTTCCGTCTTTTAATTTCATATATTGTCTAGGTAGATGTGTGTGCAAATTGTCTAACATAGTAATCACTCCAAGTTCATTCATGAGGAGCCGTGCAGTACAATTTTTAGCCTTGGTGGAACACACCCATAGGTTCGTCGTTGTCGTTTTACTAAACGTGTGATTATGAACAAGAATCAGGTCTTTTCCCCTTTGTGATTTTATTATTGAGTACGGGATAGCGAAACCTAAAAAAAAACATAGTTTGAATTATACTACTAGTTCATGACATGATAACATAGCATAAGGTCTTGGCGAACAACCGGTACGGTTGGAAGGCAATCCACTAAAACCAGTCGGTTCTAGCTCCGAAACAGTTATTGTTCTGAGGTTAGAAGCTAAGCTAGAGCTAGAACTTTGACTAAGAGTATGCAAGCTAAGGTAAAGTAGGTACCCGTGGAGCTATAATGCGCCCTCTGGCGGCGGGCGGGCGGGCGTCAAGACACTGAGGGGTTCTTGGTGCGAGCATCACTCCTCACAAGGACGACAGTAATTGGTACACAATAGTTTATATTTTTACTTTTAATTAAAGTAATTTCCATTATGAAATGAAACTAATTTTACAATTTCTTTTTGTTACAATATTTTTTGTAATTTCCATTTCTTTAAAACCGTACATGTCTTCCATCCTTTAATCTAACGAACTGTCTCGGTGGATGAGTGTGTGTATTGTTTAACTTGGTGATCACTCCATTTTCACTCAAGAACAGACGTGCGGAACAATTTCTGTCCTTCTTGGAACAACGCCATAATTTTGATGTGGGCGTTTTAGAAAACGTATAATTTTCAATAAGAATAAGATTCTTTCCTCTTTGTGATTTTATGATTGTGTACGGGATACCTTAAAAATAAAAAAATAATGAAGTATACCTACTAAATAATAAATATACATAAACACACTTGAAAAATTCAGTCTCAGGCAAATTCAGGCTCTGCCTAGTAAAGTAGGTACCCGTGGAGCTATAATGCGCCCTCTGGCGGCGGGCAGGCGGGCGTCAAGACACTGAGGGGTTCTTGGTGCGAGCATCACTCCTCACAAGGACGCCAGATACGCTGGACAGGACCGAATTTATACCATGGACAAGGGTCAAAAATTTTGTCGTAAGTAGCCTTAATATCTCCTAATCACTACAATCGATATGGTCAAATAGTGTAGGAAGCGGCGTATTTCTAAAGGGAGGATCCTCCGACCATGTGTGACTTGCGTCATCTTATTGCATTTTCAAAGGGATAGCTACGATTTATACAGGATGGAAACGTTCTCAACAGATTATATTTTTTTAGAAAATAGGGATATTTCAATTTCAAAAAAATAAATTATGGATAGCTATCCCTATAAAATTTAATAAAAATATTTCTTTTCATGAGGCCCTAAATATACAAAAAAAAACAATGTAAATGACCTGATATGTTATTATATTATTTACAAACATATATATTATAGACAATAATTATTACAAAAATATGCTATATTCAAAATTCAAAATTCAAAAATTTTTATTTCAAATAGGCTTAACGCTAGCACTTTTGAACGGTCATTTTTTTTTTAAAAGCTACCACCGGATCACAACGCGGCCTCAACTGAGAAGATCCGGCAAGAAACTCAGCGGGCTTGTCATTTTTTCACATTTTTATATATAAGTACACGTAGGATAAACCTGTCCACATAAAACAAACACAAGAGGAGTTTGATTAAATTTCTAATTTGTACAATCAATACGAATTTGATCTTGTATTTCTAGTACAAATTAAACTTAACAAGGAAAAAATCAGTTTCATCACCGAATGGGAATTTGGGAACAGAAAAAAGCCAGGTCTGGGCTGTATGCAGGATGGCTCATAAGTTCTACGTTTTTCATCTTCAAAAATTCCTTTGTTTGTCTGGCCGTGTGGTAACTAGCATTGTCGTGGTGCAAGATGATACGGCGTTTTCGGTTATTTTTACGCAGTTCGTCAATAATTTCCGGCAAACAAATGGTCGTGTACAAATTAAATCAAATCAAAAATCTTTTTTTCAAATAGGCTTAACGCTAGCACTTTTGAATGGTCAATTTTTTAATAGCTCCCACCGGTTTCTCCCTACCAGTCACTATTCACGGTACAACGATTCTCTAAAGCAACAGTAGCCACGTGTCCAGTTTTATTAAAAAAAGAAGCAATCATCCGCATAGATGCTCTTTTCACGCGCACCGCTTTAGTAGTCTTCGGCTCATATTGAAAGAGCCATACTCTCGATTGCTGCTTTGTTTTGGGATAGTAGCAATAAATCCATGTTTCGTCACCTGTTAATAGTAACAGGTGATTTGGTGTGGGACATAGGTCCCACACCAAATTTGACGCATCTTCGTTGAATCTGGTAAGCATGGAACTGCACCAAGTGACGGGATCCGTTTTTTGAGCCTCGGTCAAATTGTGTGGGATCCACCGTGAGTACAGCTTTCACACCCAAAGGATGCGCGAATCTCATGGTAGGTCACATGACTGTCTGTTTCAATCATACGGCGCACAGCATCGATGTTTTTGTTGTTCACAGCGGTGGACGGGCGACCATCGCGAGATAGGTCACTGAGATTGACACGACCGCGCTTGAATTCTACAAACCAGCTATAAATAGTCGTCTTGCATGGGGCTTCATCGCCAAAAGCAGATTGAAGTCGAGCGATGCTCTGTTGAGCTGTCAAATTACACTTAAAATCGTAGAAAATCATACTACGAAAATTTTCCCGAGTTAAATCCATGTTAATGTAGATACGCAATTTTTGGCGCCACTATATAAAAGTAATTGACAGTCAGATGAAACAAACTGCATTCTACAGCCAAAGAGTCCCATTTTAAAATGTTGTAATTACTTTTTAAATATTGTTTATGTAAGTGGCCAGTTCCGGAAACTTTTAGTGTGACCTATGTACAAATTTTACCATTTGGTAGTCGGAAAAAAAGCTTGCGCGGATGGCAATGTTTGTTATAGATTGCTACAACACTTCCCGATGAATTCATTTTGAGTTTGGCTTTGCATTCCGGTTTTCTGGTGGAACAGCCCCAATGATTCTTTGACAATTGTGCAAACGTATACCCATCCACCATCAGAAGATCCTTCCCTCTCTGTGACTTAACAATTTCATACTGGACTACACCTGAATGTGTATAGGAAACAAGAAATTATCGCTAAACTTTATTGCGAAAAAAATAATACTTACTTACTAGATTTTACGGATT
This sequence comes from Furcula furcula, assembly GCA_911728495.1. Classification (NCBI taxonomy): domain Eukaryota; kingdom Metazoa; phylum Arthropoda; class Insecta; order Lepidoptera; family Notodontidae; genus Furcula; species Furcula furcula. The sequence goes on along the minus strand of OU452254.1, from coordinate 6,328,690 downwards.
TGTTCCGCACCATATTCCATTTTAATCAAAACGATTTAATGTATTACCTATTGTAGACAAAAAATCATTTAATTTTTTAAATGTATTTTTGTAAAGTATCATTAAAAATGTTAAAATTAAACATAACGGTAAAATAACAAATATTTATTTCCAACCACGGAACTCTTAACTCGTTACGTAGAAAACAGAACTCTAATAGTTTAGTATTTGTTATATTATTAGAACAGTGAACCAAACGCACGATCCAGTTGGAGCTGTTCCTGACTCATAGCACAAGGGATGCTGCTTGTTTCCACATTGTCATGTAAAAACAATCCATACGAGTAACGGAGAAACCCCAATCATCCCCGAAGCACGACAGTGCCAAGGCAGCCCATATCAGTCTCTACTATAAAATAAAAATGTGATAAACTAATCTCTATATTCATGTATACGAACAAAGGATAAATATATCTATAATGAAAGACTGAAATAATGAAGATTATCACAAAGTCGATATAAAATATGACCATTAGTATATACGAGTACATTTACTCAATTTAACTATTTCTAGTTGTCACAAGAAAAACAAATGCCCGGAGGATATATTGGTTTATAAAGCCGCAATTAGTATTAAGCCGGGTCTGCTGCGCCAATTTTTGAACACAACATTATTCAGTGAACATTGAACATTTCCCGTCCGCTGCGATATGATCAGTAAACAATATTTTTTTAAACATCTCGATCCGGATATTTTATTTTCATTTGAAGTAGCATCCCAAATCACGGTTCTTTTAAGTATCAACGCAATTAATAACAATATAGTATCTGGATTCCACTCCATAGTCAAACCAAAACAATGCCCACGTGAGAAAAAAATATTCCGGGCGAAACGTCTTCCTCCGTCAAAATCGTACTTAAAATGAACGCCCGCCCGCGAACGCGGGGAAGTTTTCCACAAGCTCCGACAAAACGTTCGAGAGGTTTTGTTCGACAAAACACTCAAGCCACGCCCCTTATCTAATGTTTTCGGAAAATGTTCTGTTTAAAACATGGCGCAGCAGACCCGGCGTTAGGCCTACGCCACACTAGACGGAAATACGAAACAATGAATATTCAAGTTCGGCGTCGGAATTTCCGTCAAGTTTAGCGTATTTTACGTAGGCCTTAGTGTTAGACATAATTTTAGCGTTCAGGATTTGTCACCATTTGAAGACTGTAGTCTGTAATACTGTAGATGTACGATCAATTTCGTCAACCTAAATCCGCCTAAGGCTGCCATCAGCTGTGTACACAAACTTCCTACTATCGTGATAGTGGTTGCCTTTTATGCTGATGATCTTCCAAGACCTGTTAATACTGACCGATGCCTTACATTTACGATTAGTAGAACACACCCAAAAAGAAGGCGTACTCTTCGCATACGTATATCCATCAACTAAAATAAGATTTCTTCCTTTTTGTGACTGTACTATTTCGTAAGGTATTTCTGTAAAGACAAAATACATATTAGCTAAACTATGTAATCTCTAGAACTATTTTTTACGAAGTTATTCCTGTGACAAGTGTAAGTTCAAAAAAAATCAACATGGTAGAACGAACTCTTAAAATGCCTTTCCTGGTCCATAATCAGACCCGAATCTGTCTACCAACTAGTCGAGATCTATTAAATGAGTCTAAATTCGGTGGGTTTAGGTATATTGGTGTCCCCGTGGGGTGTCCGGGTAAGAATAGCGACCCATCTCCTCCCGCTGGGTGTCCGTAATAGGCGACTAAGGGAAAACAAGAAGACGGGCAGCAGCGTCTTTCGATTGGATTAACCTACCATCTATACTGCGATCCTCAAGCCGCCTGCCAAGCGTGGGGATTATGGCAACCCCTCCCTTCTAAGGGGGAGGCTTTTATTCAGCAGTGGACGTAAAACGGACGTGCTGATGATGATGACCATGATGATGAGGTATTTTGGTGCAGAGATCCTGTGACCACCTTCCTGCATCAACATCAACCCGTGGTGAAGGTTACCACATATTCTTTATTATCATCTTTTACACGTGTACTTAATTTCACGTGTTTCGGACGAATTGAACTTTTACAATTTCAATAAAACGTTTGCCATCTTTTATCGTTAGAAATTAAAATCTAATTTCACCATCTTCATCCATATCACTCTGACACACCCCCACATAGCGATATTGAGCAATATCTTATTCGGATTCGAGTCAAAACCGCCCAGTCTAGTCTACTGGGCATTCTATGCCTAGTAGACTTTTTAGTCCTTCCCATTTATTATCCAACATGTCTACTTTTTCTTCTTTGGCTGCGAATTTTTTGTATTCAAATATTTTCTGCAAACAGAAATGCACAGTATATTTACTGTGACTCAATTCATCACTTACTAATGACTACTGAATGGATTTTGTCGATCGTCTAGAAACAGCATGTAAAAAGTGTGACTAGTCCATGAGACCAATGTGCTTTCGTCTTGACTGATCAGCGAATAATTCTCGGCTAAGTATATTTGTACAATAGCTTTCTCACTGAACAGGTCTCGCCTTTTATTTTGAAAGTAATCTGACTGAACATTTTCAACAAAGTAATGGAGGTTGAATTTTGCAGTGCTGTCTTGTAGTTTTTCTAACGCTTCATTAAAAGGTTTGCTAATTACGATCTGCTTCGGTATCTGATTCTGAAAGATCCAGATCTTCCAATTAACACTGCAATACCCCAAATATTAGATTCTTTGCATACATCGCAGCTGCAATCTTCATTATCGACACTGCATGATACCTGTTTCAGAACTTCTTGGTGGGGTTTCGGAAAATCTGTCGCATGTCTCAAAGTAGCTAGAAGAAGATTAATATACTTTGAGTGAGTTGTTACAAACGCAAACATTGTGAGGAGTATTGTTGATTAGCAGAATGTGAGCTAGTTACTCTTAATAAAAAAATCAGTCTTCCTAACAGATGTTTCATGATAAGTTACTTTAAAAAATTCGAAGACTTCTAGAATGTTCATCATCATTGTTCACTTCTGAAGTCATAACTTCTTTCCTGTAAGGCATATGACTGTTTTCACATTTATCACATTTATGCCAGGTCTTTGTCTGTTAATGTCATTCCTATAATAAAATCCATAAATTTGTGTTTTTCCTTCATCTGTCCATTTTCGAGGCACTGCTGTACCCCTACAGCGTCATTTTTGTTACATGCCGCAATTTAGAATTCAGCAGCAATTTTTTTACAACTTCTACTGCTTTGCTGTGACTTGAATATTATGTTTCAGTCTTGCCACAGCCTTCCCCAGTGTGCGTGGACTGATGTTTATACTGCCCGTTTGTATATTTCTTTCTTCTTTACAACGATTTCTAGTTGCCCGCATTCTTTCTTTTGATCTGATTCTAGCCAGTATTTCCAAATCCTCATCTACTTCCATTTTTTTTTTCATTACTTCTCTCCGTTTGGAATCTCGAGCTCTTTCTCGACGGAGATGCTCTTCGTGAAGCTCAGGATTTTCTTTTAACTTCCGCCTATATTTCTGCGAAGCAGTCTCTTTTTGCGGCTCATTTGTCATTTTATCCGATGTTTCTATAATAATAATAATAAAAAATAATATAATTTACACATACACATGCTAAATATATATCATCAAACATATACAATATACCTATGTATATTCAAAGCATATCAAACCAATAAAATATAATAATAAATCACCCACAGTGAGCTGCCAAAGAGTTGCACCCGCGATATCAATATCACCATCACGATCGCGGGTGCAACCAATTGGAGTAAACCTTTATTTTAATTCAAATAACATTTATACTCTTAAAAACGACTGATTTAGGCTTCTTTTTGATTTTTTCTTACTTCTACATAATCGGAAAATGCACTTTAATTGTGTAAAAAGCTTTTGTATCGCGGATACGGAACCTAACAGTGTCTCCTTGTAGTCAATGTTTCTCAAAAAATAACAATAAGTTAAATTTTAGGCAGATATGAATAAATTAATATTATTACTTCACGTGTAACTGAACTGTAGGGAACCGTTATTTTGTTTTTTGTTTACAGATATGATTTTGCAATGTAGAGCAATTCTTCGAACGGTAATATTGCCAACGGGGCAAAAAATTGAAATCAACCTTTGCAGTCTTGTATTATTTGTATTTCCTGAATAAGTTTCGGAAATTCGTCTGACTATAGGTTACATGCATCGAGATATTATGTAAACATTAGGATATATTAAAGTAAAGTAAACGTAAACTAAAATATAGATCGTCCTAGAATATTATTGTGTGTTGGAAAACCGTTAACTTTTTCAACTAACTGGAGTGTCGCCCGTGTGTTGAAAATCGACCCGGCTTTCAAAGGCGTCTAAACTCTGACATACTGTCCAGAGGAGGTGATAATATAATTTCTGCGGGTATGGTTGTGTTGTTGTACGGTTTCTTTTATTTTCCCTTCCTTGTCCACCCACAACCTCGCTTTGCAATCAGGATAGTTTGTGGAGCAAATCCAGCGATATGGGCCGGACTTGGAAAAGGTGTACCCATCTAAGAGTATGAGCCGGTTACCCCTTTGAGATGTAATAATTTGATATTGTAAATCTGTAAAAAATAATAATACGTAATTTTTATTAAAATAAGTATATACTTCCATGTCCTACGAAAACCAAACACGACTAACTTAACTCTGTAAGAGAAACAATACATATTTTTGATTAAAATATATTCCGACATCTGAGAGTGGCCAGACATTACACATTTTCTAGAAACCTAGAAACCGAGATATTAATCATTTTCTAGTAATGTCTGGCGGGACTCTGATCTTGGTCTAATATCCAAACACGGCTAACTGAGAGACGAAAGGTACAGGGAGTTCTCTCGCACAACAAATGAATCCGTCGGCAGTCGATGCGTGATCGCGCTTATGCTGTTTCGCGTGTTAAACATGGTGCAGATCGGAATCACCGGCCGTTGAGAGCTTAAACCAGTCAAATAGATGCACCTTAGGGAAGCCCGGTCTCGGCTTGGGCTGTCGCTTTGGAAGGCATCCACCGTCGGATCATAACACAACACGCCACTACCAATAAGCTGATCTTCTCGGCAAAAAAAATAAGTGGGATGATGCTCATTAAGATCGCGTGCGTACAACCCTTCGACATCGCCGGCGAGACCGGCTGTTCGAATTTCTTTAAGCCTGCCTGTCTACTGGAGAAAAGAGTAGAGGAGCGAAGCCGTGAGATACTAAATGTAATATAATCTAAGCTCCGCTTTGCTCAGTTTTGGTGGACATGGATTTGGACATTGGACGAATTACTTTTGAAATGCGGAGCAGCTTAGCTCCATTCCGCTTCAATGGACCCCGTAATCCGACCGTCATTAGATCAGAGCGACAGTGTATCTTGCCATTCAAAAGATCAAATAAGACAGAAAAAAAAATACGACGAAAGTCCAACAAACTGAAAGGCCAAAGGGATAGTAGTCGGACCAGTCCCCCAAGCAGCACCCGCGCACGAGTTGACTCGAGCAGTAGCTATTATTAGTAGCCAAACGGCAGGAGATGAGAGGGTGCTTCTACCCGCACAGGCCATCTTAATATTCTCATCTCAAAAATAAACATCATATACTATACAGTAACATTTAATACAATAATTATTTCATGATTATAATCAGGAAAATGTCAATTCAGCAAACTGACATACTCACTAGATTGGTTCAGCCGTTATACACTATTTTCATTGTCCATTAGATGTTGGCAAAAACATTTTTGTATTTTCATTATTATTATACTTATACAATACTTATGTACACCTGTTATGCAAAGACATTTGTATATTTGTATATAAGCGAAATTTGACTGTTTTTTTTTATATTCCCACAAGATTTTTTTTTTGCCGCGGGGATATCTTCGAAAGATCCCGGGAGCTGTGGGGCTCGACCGGGGTATGTGGGATTCTTACCCACTAGAACCCCAGCGGCTGTCGCATCGGCACATGAGAGGGGACCCTGGTCTCTCCGGTGGGATCTGCACCAGGGGCCCCTTAGTGCATTGCCTTTGAGCCCGCCGCCGGGGGGCGCATTCTAGCCCCCCGGGAACCAGATACGGTGCTCGAAGACGGGGGTCGTGCCCCTGCCGCCGTTCTCCTCGGAGTCGCCGCCGTACTCAATGAACGTCCTAGGGCCCTCACCCCGAACGTCCAGCGAATCCAAATGAAGGAATCTATCTGCCCCGTAGTAAATCTATACATATTATAAAACAAAGTCGCTCCCGCTGTCTGTCTGTCCCTATGTATGCTTAGATCTTTAAAACTACGCAACGGATTTTGATGCGGTTTCTCTTAATAGGTAGAGTGTTTCTTAAGGAAGGTTTATATGTATAATACATGCATAATATAGTAGAGAAACACTGATCATTTTAGAGGTTTCTAATGTGATGTCTAAAAAAACACAATTTTTTGCGCTTACATTGCAAACGCTGGCTGAACCCTACGAGATAGACCAAAAGAATGTACTACAAGATAACTTTAACAAGGTCTACAAAAAAATCCGCGATGGTATATGTTTATCTCAAGGGTAACCATTTTTTATCCTTTACTTTTTATGAGACTTACTATTAATAAATTGTTGTTAGTATGAATTTGTCCCCTCTTCGATGTAACGTAAACTTCAATAATATTTACAGTAATGACAAAAAAGCTGTGAACGTTGTTCATACTGCTAGGTTAAGGTTAAGCAACATAAGGCAAGGTCATTAAATAGATGCGTGAACTGATTTGTATGAAATTGTGTGTGCATATCGGGTGGAATCTAAGAATAGGTTGTAAAGTATATTTCATGCCGCTAGGTTAAGCGGCAAGGTCATTACATAGATGGGTTAGATGGGTGACGGTGGCGACTCCAAGGAGGACGGTGACGGGGTTTCGAGCCCCATCCCCGTGATAACGATGCCAGGTTTCCGGGGGCTATAATGCGCACTGAGGGGTATTTGGTGCAGATCCCGCTGGAGGGCCCAAGTCCCTCTTCATATGTGCCGATGCGACAGCCGCAGGGGTTTAAGTGGGTAAGAATCCCAGATATCATGATTGACGAGGTTATAAGTAAAGAACGAGAGGAGAGAGAGGGGGACGAGGGGGTGACGGGGTGAGGGATAGGGGGATTAAGGAGGATCAAAGGGGGAGTGATTCGGAGCAAGGTGGGAGAAGAGAGAGGTTCAGAGAGGGGACAACGGGGAGAGGAAGAGGAGGAGTGTGATGGGTACCAAAGCGGGGGAGGGGGAAAGAGAGGAGAGAGAGAGAGAGAGAGCATAGAATTAGACTTTTTTAAAGAGAGGTGGAGAGAGAAATAAATCAAGGGAAGGAGAAAAGGGTAGCAAAATAATAAAAGCGCGGGCGGAGCTGCGCGGGTCAGCTAGTCATCAATAACCTTATAACTCTTTTTAAAACAAGTCTACCTAAATCCTCCCAAATATTTCTGTGGAGTTTACACTCTAAAATACCGTCCAGAAGACGTAACAACGTATTTCCTACAAGGGTGTGTGTGATGTTGTGCTGTATACACTATGTTGCCGTACGGGTCTGTCTTTAGTCTCGCTTTGCATTCAGGGTGATGCGTGGAACATATCCAACGATACGGTCCGGCCTTCGAAAATGTAAATCCATCTAGTAGAATGAGTTGCTTGCCCCTTTGTGATGTCACCGTTTGATATTGTTGCCCTGGAATATATGTACAAAGGGCGGCCTTATCGCTATTCGCAATTTCTTCCAGGTAACCTTGGGATGGAAAAAAGAGAGAATGAAACATAAAAGTGGGATTTATAGTGCAACAATTATGATTAATATGATTGATAATTATTATGATTATACTTCACATATTATATGCACATACAATGAACTCTTACAAGTCACTTTTCGTGTTAAACTCGAAAAGTGACCTGTCTTACAAATTTGTACCATGAGCGCATTAATTAGCGTGATAATAATATTGTCACGTGACGAGTCACCTGTTTGGGTGACGTAATAGCTGGGTTTCCTGCTAAGGCTGCCTGTCCACCGGAGCGGAGCGAGGCAGCGGAGCGGAGAAACGGAGAAATATTAACCAATAAGATTGCACAAAAACTCAGCTCCAAAATCTTAGTGCAATCTTATTGGTTAATATTTCTCCGTTTCTCCGCTCCGCTGCCTCGCTCCGCTCCGGTGGACAGGCAGCCTAATTAGTGCGCTCATGGTAAGTACACGTGTCGCTTTTGGTGTTAAACTGCCCTGCTATGAGAGTTCATGATACGAACTCTGAATTTAGCAAGTTTTTTTGATAACTGTTGGAGATTTTCGTTTCTGGGTCCGATGAAATCCTGTAAACGCCATTCATTAACAGTTTCATGAAATTACAACATCATTTCAAGTAGAACTGTCAAAACTTTATGCTTATTCGTTAATAGCTTTTTCAGAATATCATCGAATTTTTTACTGTCGTATAACTCTCAAGAGCGCGGTAGTTTCTCCATCTATAGTGTTCTTCATGCAGAAACACAGCAATATCTACATTACTGCCTGAATAACTGCGGTAGTACTACCTGCACGATTCCTTGCACAAGGCACATTTTATATATGTCATTTTTAGACTGGTTGATTGACCTAATAATAAATAATAATAGTATGTAGCATTGTTATTGTTTAAAACAAATGGTGAGAATATAAATAATAAAAAAGTGCTAGGAGATATTTTTATTTTCTGATTACATACAAATTTTGTACACAGCTTTAGAATTACAGCGCCGGAATCTAAGGGTGCGTTTCCACTGAATCGGAGCTGGGCGGAGAGGAGCTTAGCTGAGCGTAAATTGCCCACTGTGGAGCGGACTTTAAAATAAAATTAATGAACACGCGGCCCCGACCTGGACATAACAGAACTGAGCGGAGCGCACTTTCAAATAAAATATAAGAACACGCCACCCGCAGCTGGAAATAGCGAAGCTCAGCTCCGCTCCGCTCCTCTCGGGTTCAATGGAGACACTCGCTACTTTTCACTGCTCTTCTCCGCTCCGCCTATATCCGCTTCAGTCAAAACGCATCCTAAAGTTTAAAATAATCTAGCGGAGCGGCTAACACATACTAGTGGAAACGTGATGTCTCCACTAGTATGAATTTCACCTAATTGTTTAATCTAAATCCTAACATATTGTCCGGTAGATGTAAGAATATATTTTTTACAAGGATGATTGTGCTCCCCAATTTTGTGTTGTATTCTACCATCCTTGTCCATCCGCAGTTTGGCTTTGCAATCAGGATAGTGAGTGGAACACAACCAGATATACGCAGTGCTCTTCGAAAATGTATACCCATCGAGTAGTATGAGTTCCCTGTTTCTTTGAGAGGTCACCATTTCATATCGTATCTCTGTAATGGAAATACATTCTTCATGTTGTAAATATTTGAACAAAAATTGAAAGTTCATCAACTCTACAAATGTTGAGTGCAAAATAGATGACACATACAACAAATGTTATTAACATTTGTATCGTCTTTTTTAACACCGAAACGTAACACACCCACCGCAACATAGTTGACACTACATATATTAAATAGACTTAAATAATAATGCAAGAGCATGTAATCCGAAGAAGTTGTAAATAAAAATTAAACCCATCGAAAATATACTTTCCCATCGGTTATCGGTTCTTCGAACATTGTGGCCTGCCCATTGCCACTTCAATTTGCATATTCTAATGTTGGTGACATTGGTTCTTCGGAGACGAAAGGTTCTCGAGTGGGGACCACGAACCGGAAGACGTAGCGTAGATAGGCCTCCCATTAGGTGGACACACGATATTGTGCGCGTCGCAGATAACCAGGTGGATGTAAATAGCCCATTGTCGTTCATTGTGGCGTTCGAAGGGACAGGCCTATGGACGGACGGTCAGCAGTGGACGTTCTTTTAAAAAAAAAAATTAAAAAAAAAAAATTTATTGCCTTACAAATTAAACATAAAAAATAATTAAAACATAAACAAGGTAACTTAATAATAAACGGTCGTGGCAAAGGGCAGTGACTCAGCTTGTACTGCTAGCGATCGAGATCACTAGCAGCGCTGATTTTCAGTCACTCCCATCGCTTGAAGAGCAGGAGTGTCAAAGTAAAGAGAGTGGCCACCATCTATCAGAAAAAAAGAAAAGAAACCCAAACCAAGACTTCCGCGTAATCTAATATTCCACAGTTTATGTGTGCATGTGTGTGTTTGTGCGTGTTGCTCTTTAGATGATATATTTTGTGCAGCTGTAGCGTTTGAGTGCTCTATTATATAAATGGCATTAAACAGTTAGTTAAGTACTTTTTTAAAAAACCTGTGTTAGGGTTAATTATTTCCAATAGGAATGCCTTAGATTCTCTGCAGCAAGCTGTTTCTTTAATAGGGCTTTTTTATACTTGGCTTTAAAGCTTTCACCACACATCTTGTTTCTAAGAGGTGGTGGGAGATCATTCCAGATACTTGCTGCAACAAACCTAAAACAACACCGGTATCTTGACGAACGATGCGAGGGCATTTTTAATTTATTAATTGTGGAGAAACGACGGCTTCGGCTAGAAATGTCTTTAATCCAAATAAGTTTTTCGAACAAGTACTCCGGCTTTTTATTCCAGATCACTCTATGAATGAGACAAGCATATTGCAGCTACATTCTAGCTTTCATATTTAAGATACCTTTTCTATTTAGATAGGGTGTAATATATTCCTTTTTAGGCACGTTATAGCAGAAGCGTATGCAAGCGTTTTGTACACGCTGTATCGCTCTCTCTGTGTAGGCTTTAATTCTGCGACTGAAAATGCTATTGCAGTAATTGAACTGAGAGAGCACTAAGATATCTGTTAGGATTACACGTAGTTCTTGACTTATATAAGGTCTAATTTTAAATAGTGTTTTTAGTTTACAAAATGCATTTCTTATTTTGCCGTTGACATGCTCTATATAATTTTGTTCTGCATCTAATACTAAACCAAGATTACGAGCGCTTTTAACTTGCTCTAGTACAGTGTCGTTTATTTTAACCTTTTCATCGCAAGCCGTAACTTGTTGTATTTGATGTTTGGTACCTAGAACTATCATCTGGGATTTAGAAGGGTTGAGAAACAGAGAATTTCTCCTTGACCACTCGCATATGCTTTTCAGGTCTTCATTGATATTTTCAATTGCATGTTTGGTATCTTTACCATCGAACGAGCAATACAATTGTGTATCATCGGCATACAGATGATATATGACAGACTTTATGCAGTTAGGTAGATCTGCAGTGAACATGGTAAAAAGCATTGGACTTAATAAAGATCCTTGTAGAACACCTCGTGATACTGGCTTTATAGAAGAACATTTTCTTTCTCCAACAATCGCATCAATTACCACCATTTGTTCCCTATTTTTAAGAATGACTCGAACCACTGACATGTGTGGTTAGCAAATCCATAGCACTGCAACTTGGCCAACAACAAATCTGGAAGTACACAGTCAAAAGCTCGGGAAAAATCAAGAAGTACCATAATAGTACTCAGACCCTTATCCGAAGCTTCTGTTAGCTCGTCTGTAATGTGTAAAAGTGGATTGAAACTTGGGTATGATATTGCTGTCCTCAACAAATTGGGTAATTTGGTCTAAAACTACTTTTTCTAAAATTTTTGACAGTACAGGCAATATCGATATTGGACGTAAATCTTTCAAATCAATTCAATTCAATTTGTTTATTATTGCAGTAATATGGGTAGATACAGAGGGTCTTAGAAATAAACATGCTTGATTCACCATATTCAGCCATTGAGGCATACAATTAAGTTAAAATATCTAATATATATATATATATACAGATTGTAAAGAAACTCGTGTCCGATCAATAAGGGTATTATTTAGTATCATAATAAGGCCACATACGTGCTATCCTTTTTTGTATATTTAATAAATATTTTACCCCGTTTAAATTAATTGATTAAATAATTTTACTCATAACTTATATATATATATTATATATGTGTATTATATGTGTGTTATTATTATATGTGTTATGTTAATCTTTGAGTTGACTAACAGTATTCTTTTTCGGTATTGGCCTGACTAATGCTCGTTTCCAACAAGACGGAAAAGTATGCGTTTCAATTGACTTATTTATTATATTAGTAATAATAGGCAGTGTTACATCTAAGGTCAATTGTATCATTGTGATATTCACAATGATTTTACTTGGAGTGCTTGGTGTATGAGCTTGAGTGTTGGATATAGTCCTCCAGAGTCGCCATCCGCGGCACTTTTTGTTAGATCCCATGTCGGCCCTACAGGACCAACACATGTGCGCGTATCCAAACCTATCTGTCTTATACATACAGATATCACACATCTTGTATATGAGATGTTAATAAATAATGGAAATTTGCTCTTTTATGGAAGTCTGAATAAAAAAAAATTGCCAAACGTTGATCAAACTTTATGAAATATACAAAAATGATGTACTACATAATTGTAGATCTATAAAATGTGTAGTATTGTAGTCACCTTGAAACGGTTTTTATACAACACTTATACTACCAACGTCGTAAGTACATAAGCAGTGGAAGCGTGCGGCCCGCGTATGCATGTATGTTTGTGTGTGTGTGTTGGTATGTCCCCGGATTTCTCAGAAACTATAAATTCGATGGTGGTAATTTTATTTGCAATAGTTTTAGTATCTTTGAAATTATGGAAGAGTACAAGTTTTATCAAAATCGGTTCAGTAGTTTCAGATATGGACTGTTCCGAAAAAGGGTAGCCAGAGAAGTATATATTTGTATACATTTTATTATACAATCAATAACTGGTTTTGTAACCCACACACTGCTGATATCTTGATAACATAAAATTAACCTTTTTTTTTTAATTCACTAAACCGTGTTAAATAAAATATTTTCAGAAAAATAAAAACCGTCTTCAAAGAAAATGATCTCAAAAGCAGTAAATAACGAAAATTATTATAAAATCGGTGCTAAGAATAGCTTTATGGCGTGTTAACTATAATATCAGCACTTACTGGCACCGAGTTTAATATATTTTCATTATTTAATGGTTTTTAGATCATTTTCTTTGAGGTCGGTTATTATTTTTTAGGTATGGAGCCCTAAAAATGAAGTCTGTTCGACAGCATTGGTTCTGAATGCCTCCCTAAAGGAGTACATAATCTCCAGAGGAAGTTACAACATGATTCCTACAGGGATGTGTATGCTCATTTGTTTTTTCTATTATAAATCCATCTCTGTCTATCTTCAATATCGCTTTACACTCAGGGTAATGTGTGGAGCAAGTCCAGCGGTACGTACTCTTGTTTGCATATGTATACCCATCTAGGAGTATAAGTTGTTTACCCTTTCGAGACGTAACTATTCGATATTGCAATTCTGGAATGAAAATTCGATATATTAATTGTATAATCTTACATTAAAATCGGAATGTGCCAAGTCGCGCGCACTCATGGGTTCTATTCGCACCAGTTGATGAACAACTCATCCAATGTAGCTTGCAGTCCCTGATCCTTCAAACCGGGCCGGGCGGCAGTTTCAGGGGGCACCAAAATCGTATGAACCATAATCGTCATAATAAAATAAAAAACCTTGCTTTTAATTGAACTGTGCGGTTTTTTTTTTGTCATTTATTCATAGTAAAAGAAATGGTTACAAAAAGTTGGTACGAAAATTAACAGCGAGAAAAATCATGGTGATTTATGTATCGCTGCTTCACTCGCTAGAATGTTTAAATGAACAGATAATTAAAGCGATAAGAAATAATTTAGTTAGCTATATTACGTAGTACCCACAGACAACCACACACGGATAGCAGCTAGCAATCACCTGTGTGAACAACTGTACTTATTAGACCTTCAGATGTTAGCACAATAATTACTGCTATTCGTCTGCAGTTGTCTGTAAGATTCCATGTGATAAATATACTGACTTGAGGAACGTTCTACACCTATCCGGTTTACATAGGAGTTCATCAAGCACACTGTGCGGTAATTCATATGCTTTTAAGTTTTGTCGTTTGAAGAAAAAAACACAACTAGAACCTTATTGTTGTTTTTATTGTTTTTCAAAGTATTCACCACGTAGCTTAATACACTTTTCCATTCGCTCAAACCAGTTATTATAACATTTATTCCACTCTAAAGTGGGGGTGTTCAAAATGGCTGACTTGAAAGCGTCGACTGCTTCTTCACCGGAGTCTTCTGACCTGACCTGACCTGAATCTTTGTGGTCAAAGGTTCCAGACCTTTGACCACGAAGACTTTTCTTAATTTTAGGAAATGTAAAGAAATCGTTAGGGCTTAGTTCAGGACTGTATGGAGGATGGTCAAGAATTTCTACTTTTTCCTGCTTCAAATACTCAATCGTTTGACGAGCGCTGTGTGAGCTTGCGTTGTCGTGGTGCAGGATGATGCCTCACTTTGAGTTAGATTTTCGAAGTTTGGCGATGACTTGTGGTAAACAAACTGTGGTATACCACTCTGCGTTAACCGTTTCTACGATCTTCAAGTGCAATAGTCGCAACATGGCCGGTTTTTCCAACGAACGTTGCCACCATCTTCTGCCACCAGCGTAAGTAAATAATAGATAATAAAGAGTACAAATTGATTAAAGTGTTCTTAATGTCCCTTTCACGAAAAATGGCATCGATTATACTACTATATTAATTTGTAAGGAGATGCCTGATAGAGCCTCTATCTGTCGATACGTCACATGACGATCTTCGAGAATTAGTTGTCTCACAGCAATGATATTATATTCAGTGAAGGCGGATTTTGGGCGTCCTTCGCGAGATTTGTCACTAACACTAGTATGACCACGCTGGAATTCTAAATACCAGCGTTCCACAGTCCGCAGACATGGGGCTTCATCACAGAACACAGATGTTAGCTCTTCAAAACACTGTAGCCGTGTCAGGCCTCTTCTAAAGTTGTAGAAAATTATTGCACGAACATTTTCCTTAGAAAGATTTATTTTCGTACGTAACCTGACAGATTCCAATCGCCGCTGTGACTAAACAATAGCATTTAACTGTTTTGGGATTCAAAATTTCAACACATTCGAATATAGAACAGTTCCAAATTCAAAATTGCCGGGAAATATAGAAACGACAAAACTTACGAGTAAGGCTGCCTGTCCACCGAAGCGGAGCGAGGCAGCGGAGCGGAGAAACGAGAAATATTAACCAATAAGATTGCACAAAAACCCCGCTCCAAAATCTTAGTGCAATCTTATTGGTTAATGTTGCACCGTTTCTCCGCTCCGCGGCCTCGCTCCGCTTCGGTGGACAGGAACTCTTAAATGCATGCCTCGTACTACAGATCTAAACATTTGTAGCATCAGGAAAACATTTTCAACCCGGAGCTAATAAGTGCAGAGGTGTTTCAAACTCCCTTTATTTTACAAAAAAAAAAAACAATATATTTCCTAATAGGTACGTGAATGTAACAAATAAGTAACATACATAATAAGCGATACTTCTCCCTAGCATATCTAAGCAAAACCGTTCCTACATTCACAAAACAATATAAGTTCGAGGCAGGAGTAATAGCGTCACTAAACTTATGATTTATTATTGAATTTATAAATAAAATAACATTATTTTCACTCTTCTATTTTCTTTACGTCGGTTCATATTTCTGGTGTCGATATTTTCTAGGAGAGTGGCAATGTGTATTATTAATGCAGACGATATTTCCTTCATCATCTATTCTCAGCTTCGCCTTGCAGTTGGGATTCTTCGTAGAACAAACCCACCTTAACCTATTCACAGTTTTAGAAAATGTATAGTCACCGATGAAAATTAACTCCTTTCCCTTTTGAGACTTAACTACTTCGTAACTGTAGTCTGTGAAACAAAAATAACAATAACTATAATCAAATCTCTTTTACGCCATGAATGCAGCGCAACTTCATCAGGGTCTTAGTTCTCTATAACTACTTACTTACATTCCGCGCGTAAGTCTTGCTATGATAAAACGACGTCAATATCGCCTAATGTTTCAGACTACGCTATACTATTGTGCTATATAGTATAGCAAAGAAGGACCTAATGCTATACTATATAGCATGGCGTTCACATTACGCGATATTATCGCAAGCATTTATAGTATATCGCTCGTTTCGTTTGCGGGACGGCCGGGGGTGAGGGAGGAAGAAGAGGGCGGCGCGTGATATAGCACAGCATGAACTCAGCACATCACACCAATTTATAGCATATAGTAAGCCAATAACATAGTACAGTACAGTGTGAACGTGTCCTTAACATTTTATGGTGCGCGATATTGTTGTGTTATGAGCTATATACTATTATATTATAGCGTAGTCTGAAACCAGCTTAATGGAGCAATATTTATAATTTACAACTTACTAACTTCATAACAAAGTAACTTCATTATATACAGATATTAAAATGATTTCGTAGATAAGATTTGAACGAGGAATCTGGATTTATGGTCATAGAAAATTAGGGCCCTGTAGAGTTGCCTCGTAAAATAGTACCATACCTTAAAAGCGGTGCTACAAACCCTTTTTATCAGCAGTGTGGAGTACGGGTGTCAGGTGTGTAAAATGTTTACTACTGACGCAAATGCATCATCATCATCATCATCAGCCGGAAGACGTCCACTGCTGAACATAGGCCTCCCCCTTAGAACGCCACAATGAACGACAATTGGCTATTTGCATCCACCGGTTACCTGCGACGCGCACAATGTCGTCTGTCCACCTAGTGGGAGGCCTGCCAACGCTGCGTCTTCCGGTTCGTGGTCGCCACTCGAGAACCTTTCTTCCCCAACGGTTATCTGTTCTTCGAGCGATGTGGCCTGCCCATTGCCACTTCAACTTGCAAATTCTGAGAGCTATGTCGGTGACCTTGGTTCTTCGGCGAATCTCCACATTTCGGATTCTGTCGCGCAAAGAAACTCCGAGCATAGCTCTCTCCATGGCTCGTTGTGTGACTCTGAACTTCTCTAAAAGGCAAGCTGTTAGAGACCACGTCTCAGTACCATATGTCATCACTCAAATGCAGCAGCTAGTAATATATTTTCTCTGGTTAAGTTCCGATAAATTATATTATTTCCATCAGATAAACCACTAAGTTGATAATTCTGGTTACCACCGACAGTTACAAGGTAATCGTCACAACCTGGCCATAAATATTTTTTTTGTGCGTTTTCAATAATAATTTAACTGTGAGCGATGGGATTTTAAAATCTTCTACTGCCAATGTACTCATTATAATGAAAAATAGTCATAATTATTCAGTTACAAATCCTTTACCAAACAAAATATAAAGCTTAAATACTACATAACTGAACATTTGTAACAAAATTTAAAGTAAACATGTTCTGCCTAAAAATACACACATCAAAAGTGTCTAGGGATCAACATATATTTTTGCAATAACTTTTCTCCTGATTGATATTAATTAAAATTTTCTTTAAGGATTCATCAAATAAAGTGTTTTCGTTTGTCACAGTAACGATAAACCAAGTCACCTTTGCATTAATAAAGAAATTTGCCATTTTCCTAATAAAGGGATTTTTGACATTTGAACCACTAACACAAAAGTTCGAAAAAAGACTGAAATAACAGTTTTCTTTAAAATTTTATTGGGTAACTTAAACAATTAATAATCCGTGTTTCTACCGCGAACACTAACAACACAAGAACATCGGTTTGGCATACTCAAAATGAGTTCATCCAAATCACGCTGTGGAATGGCCGCCCATGTTCGTTGCAACAACAAAAAAAGGTCTTCTTGCGACTGGATACCCTCCATATTCGGCAGAGCTCTTCTCTGTAGCATATCCCATGCATGCTCAATCGGGTTCAAGTCTGGCGACTGAGCAGGCCAGGGCAGGACATTGATGTTAGCTGCGGCGAGAGTCTGCCTTACAACTCTTGCGGTGTGCGGTCGTGCATTATCATGCATTAACTGAAATAAGGGACCGATTTGCACTTGTAGAGGAACGATGACGTCTGATACAATCGTCTCAGCATAAATTTGAGCGTTGAGGTTGCCTCTGATCCAAATCAACTCAGTTCTTCCGCCGATCCAAATACCCGCCCATACCATGATGGTTCCACCACTATAAGGATGGACTTCCTGGCAGGATTTTAATCGCTGTTGGCGTCCAGGGGTTCTCCAGTGTCGTATACGTCTTGTATCCGGTCTCATACCAAAACGAGACTCATCAGAAAAGCACACGAAACGCCATTGTTCTTCTGCCCAATTTCTGTGTTCAAGAGCCCATTGATATCGAATCCTACGATTGTGCATTGCTATAGGTGGTACCCGTAGCGGTCTTCGGGAATGAAGGTTCACTTCATGCAAGCGGTTTCTGACTGTTTGGTCGCTAATTAAGTTCCCTGAAGAGTGATGAAGCCTCACGGCTAACATCATGGCAGTTATTGTTGGAGCTCTTCGAGTTAAGATTTGAATATATCGGTCTTGTCTCCGTGTGGTGCAGCGATACCGTCCTCCATGGCGCTCAGCCACGGTACCAGTGCTTCGGTAACGTGTCCAAAGTCGACTGATAACACTCTGACTTGTATTCAGAGCTAAAGCCACAGTACGTTGCCGGGAACCAGCTTCTATCATTCCCACGGCTCTGAGCATTTCTTCCCTGCTTAAATGACGTCGCCGCTCCATAATAACGTTGGTTTTAATCAGTAGTAGGGAAACAGTAGCACTAATAATGTCTTCAATGCGTTGTATGTTTTTATAGGGAAAATATTGACAGCTGATTTTCATCTTTTACTCGAATTTGATTCACAGTTCCTGATTCAAATTATGAAATGCACCAAAAAGGATCCATATAAATTTATAAAATCATAAATTTATTACAAAGCCACATCTCAATCTCAAGAAATCCGCTTAAAAATGCTTGATCCCTAGACACTTTTGATGTGTGTAATAAGTTCAAAAAGGTAAGGTATTTCTAGCTCCTTCTAAGCAAAAAAACAAAAGCACAAATCAAACAACAGATTTCTAACAGAGTCGTGTAGTCCATACAGGCAAAGATACTTTCCCTACCGTATTATTTCTTTGGATGATTGCAATCAATATAATTAATGTTAAATATTAAGTTAAGTTTTTAACAAAACAAAATGTCTGTAATATCAGTAAGTATATGGATATTTTAGGTGGCACAATAAACACATTATAGAAAACGAGAAAGACATAACTAAGACCTCGTACAAATTCAGATATTTTTATTTTTTTATTTTGTCTAAGTGTGTGCACGCCACTGTTTTCTGATATGTAACACATAATTGACTTGCATTGCATAATCGGCGATAGAAACGATACTCGATATAGTTCGAATTAAGAATTTATACCTACTTCAATACAACAATTTATTCTTGTAGGCCTATATTTAATAACCTAAATAAATTAACATGCTTTTATCTCTTCAAAGTGTTAGTGTTTGCTAATAATAATAATAATAATATCTTGGGACAATCCACACACGGTCATCCGATTCCAAACTAGGCAGAGCCTGTACTATGGAAACCAGACAACTGATACTAATACTTATATACATTTTTTTTTTTTTTGTAAATACATACTTAAATAGATAAACAACACCCAGACACTTGGCGGGAATCGAACCCACGACCCATCGGTTAGCAGGCAGGGTGTCTGCCAACTAGACCAACGGGCCCGTCGGGCTAATAAGCGGAGGGTTCCGTTACTAAAAAGTAAAAAGTGCTACTTCGTCTGTCTATCTGTCACACCCATATATTTCAGCAACTACTTATGCTATCGAATCGATAGTATCGATTTGAAATAGTTCTAAATATTGCTTACCCAACCTAATCCTAATGAAAAAATAATAATAAAATATAGTAAGATCTAAAACTAATTTTCAAATCGATAGGATCAGTGGTTCCTGAAAAATAGAGGAGTGACAGACAGACACGGATCTTCTCAGTTGAGGCCGCGTTGTGATCCGGTGGTAGCTTTTAAAAAAAAATACATGACCTTTCAAAAGTGCTAGCGTAAAGCCTATTTGAAATAAACTATTTTTGAGTTTGAGACAGACATTTTTGCACATAAAAATTGCAGTTTGTAAAACTGTATTCTATACGAATTCATGATTCTTATTCATACAGATTTAAAAATTATAAAAACGTATTAGAAGAAACTTTTTACAACGTACTGAATAATGTTTGTTCGCACCTTTTATAATTTATATTTGTTAACTAGTTTTTTTTATATTGATGATATGATGTCTGTCTATAAATAAACTGTTTGTTTAACATTATTTGTGCCTGCGAAAGTTTTCACCGGAAGCAACATCTTCGGCTACTTTAAAATGCTTTTTAAGCCAATGATAAGTGCTGATATCACTTTTGGTACAGCAAATGTTGTTCAGATGTTAATAAAAAGCTACCCCTAACAGGCTATTCATCATCATCATCATCAGCCGGAAAAGGTGGATTGCTGAAGAAAGGCCTCCCTCCGCCTTAGAACGCTACAATAACCATTACCATCCGTTCCCCGCCAGTTTTAAGATTTCGTCGTGTCGCCTAGTGGTGCCGTGCCTAGACTGTTACTTCTAGTTTGTGGTCGCCACTTAAAAACCTTTGTACCCCATCGGTTATTAGTATTTTGAAATTAAGCCGGTGTATTACTGCTACTCGTGGATGGAGTGTCCGGGAAAAATAGCAATCACCCATCTCCTCCTAGGCGACTAAGAGAAAACAAGTAGACGGGCAGCAGCGTTTTTCTATAGGAATAACTATCACCTATACTATGATCCCTTAGGCGCTTGCCAGGCGTGGGGATTATTGCCCTCCCTTCTAAGGGGGGAAGGCCTTTGCTCTGCAATTGAAGTCTTTCGCCTGATGACGATACTACTGTAAATGCATTTCAACCAACACGTATATACTTTCTAGGGGGATGACAATGATCGTTACACATTTTGATGATCTTCCCTTGCTTGTCTAATTTTATCCTCGCCTTGCAGTAAGCTTTCTTCACGGAGCAAACCCACCTTGACTTCGTGATAGTTTGGCAAAAAGTGTACCCACCGATAAATATTAGCTCCTTTCCCTGTTGCGACATTATTATTTCATAGCTGTTGTCTGTGAAAAAATAAGAATAATTAAAATGCTACAGCTATTGCAATATGCTGAGTCTCCACCGGCCGCACGCACAAATGTGCGATCGATGTGGATGTGGTCTAGGTCGTTCGGGCGCACGTTGGCTCGGCTGAGCGTGCCTCGGGGTTGAGCCGTCGGCTGTCTGTAAACGGGACGCGCTCAACGGTGCCTCGGTGTGCGCTGTTCGTTCGGTGTAGACGGTGTTTTTTGGCTCGCCAGCCAACCTGCAGATACTAATGCCATGTCTCTTTCATCACCTGATGGCTCGCGAGCCAAAACAAAGAGGTTGCCGAGCGAGCCCGCGAGCCCGGTATAGACCAAGCTATTAACCTCGGCTGATTCAATATTTCGTGAAATTAAGTCATGAGATGAGCAAGAAATATAACAGAATCGATTATTTGAAGCAGTCCGAAAATTGCACTTTTCACCTATATATTTTCACCAATTTTTATAGTAAGCACTTTCCGACAGTCAGCGTTTTATCAAAGGATTATTGTTCATTGAAAGATCTTGGATAAATAATAATAATTTATAATCTGCCTGTTCTATGAAGTAGCGTATCATGTACAATAAGATTGAGTACCCGAATGTAGTATATAGATAAAGAGACAGACAATTTTTATTTTATTTATTGACTAAAATATAGATTTAATCCTCCCTAAAATAAATTATTAAATGTTGATCCATGTAAATAGTACTAAGTAACATATTGCTGTAACGCTAAAAATGCCAAAGGGTATATATTCATGACATTACCTAACAATAAATGTAACATATTCACACGTTATAATTCCCACCCACGGGTACCGATGAAGTGCCAGTCGAACTCGCGCTCCAAGGGTTTCTTGCCTTCTTTGGACGTATCAAAGTTAATATGCTAGGGCCAACACCTCAGGTAGCAAAATGACCAAACCGCATAACTAAGTTTGTCGAAGTATTTTGATGATTTCTAAAATACTGTTCTACTTAGTAACGTTTGCTCTATTTTTCCCGTGAAATATGACTATTTCAGATTTATTCTTCCATAAATTTTGGAGATAATGTATCTGTATATGATCAGTCGTTATTTGTCATTTTTAATTAAAACTCAAAAGTTACAGGATCTGTAATTTTTTTAAATAGAGATATAGATCATTTGCAAAACTTTGATCCGATTATGCGCTTCATACGCGGATAAGTCTCAAATCAGACGTCAAGACATATTTTCTAGGTCTGTGTGTATGTTCTTTATTATGTATTGTAATTTTGCCATCGATGCCCAGGCTCAAAGAAGCGTTGCATTTATTCTCTTTAGTGGAACAGACCCAATTATTCAGCCTCCTCTTTGAATACGTATAACTATTTACCATGAGCAATTGTTTGCCTTTCTGCGATATCACCCATCTGTACGGAATATCTGAAATTAGAAAATTAGATTTAGATTAAATTTAAACAAAGTACATTGAGTTTAATTTTTTTTTTAAATTTAATGTATATGGCTCACAAATTTAAGTAAAGCCATTGTCGAGTAATTACAGAACCATTCGTCTACATAATTAAGATTCAAAAGAATACAAATGAGCTTTCTTAGTTAATGAAAAGTAAAAACAATGAAAAACGCCTGCAGATACTTCTAATTATTTTGATGTTAGTGGAGTGAATTAAAAAATTATTAGATATATCATTTACATTAAAAGCAATTTAAAACTATTTGAAATTTTAAATACTTTTCCCTATTCTTACTTTTGTTTCTTAAACGAATGTTCGTTTAAGAAACAAAATCGGTGCCAATTTTATACCAAATTTACATTATAACGCAGTTTTTTGCAACTTGCACAGAAAACATCACAAGGACCCCTTAAAATGTCATAAGATTAGAAAAATACAATATCATGTAGGTAAACAAACTATATTCAAAATTTTCTTTAACAATCCAATATTTTTTAAATTTTTTCAAATGTTGAGTATCAGTGATTTTTGTTCATGTTTCTGCTTGTAGAGCTATGACTTTTTTGACATTTCTTTTTTTACTTCAGGATGCCTTTTTAAAAACAATTTAAGCCAATCATTACCAGCAGTACGAGAAACATTATTAAAATTATTTCTAATATTGTATTGTTCGCAAAAAACAAACGCTTCTTTCCTAATAACTTTAGGTGTGAGAGGCGCACCACTATTTGCAAATCTTTTAATTCGTTTAGCAAAATCATTTTCTTGGTCTTGATTCATTATGGGTTTACGACCCAAGCGTTTAACTTTACTCCCAGTTTTTAGGTGATCCCTCAAAGTTTCTTTCGGAATATTATATAGAAAACCTGCGGCACGCTGAGATAGTTTTCCTTGTTTTACTGCTGCCATAGCTGCATGTAGGCTTTCTTCAGTCCATTTAGCTATTTTCCCAGGCGTTCCATCCGCTTGTATGGATAACAGTAAAATATACTGGAATGTTTTGTTTTAAAATTGCTCAAGTAAGCTAATAAGACCCACGCACTTTTGTAGTGGGCCTTATTAGGCCCATGAACCCTAAAAAATAACCAATCAACTGAATCAACACGATTCTAAATGTAAATCAACGCCTATATCGTGTCCTAAAATACCTAATTTCCAATAAGTAAATTAATTCTCAAACTTATAATTTTAAATCGGCGAAATTATAGAACCGTGTTACCTACTCAATTACCATTGCAATAAAATCCAATATTACACTATGTAAAAAAATAACCATTTATTATATACATAACATAATAAAAAAACCCTGACCTGGGGCCTTACTATGAACTCTTATAGCAGGGCAGTTTAACACGAAAAGTGACATGTTTGCTCACATTAAGCATTACGGTTTTACGTATAAAATGTGTGCAATAAAGAATGTATCAATCTAATTTAAGTAAAGCCATTGCCGAGTAGTTTCAGAAACCTTCGTCTACATAATTAAGATTCAAAAGAATACAAATGAGCTTTCTTAGTTAATGAAAAGTAAAAATAAAAACGCCTGTAGATACTTCAGATACTTCTAATTATTTTGATGTTAGTGGAGTGAATTAAAAAATTATTAGATATATCATTTACATTAAAAGCAATTTAAAACTATTTGAAATTTACATACTTTTCCCTATAATTACTTATGCCTGTTAAACGAACATGGTGCCAATTTTATACCACATTTACATTATACCGCCGTTTTTCAAATTGCACACAAAATGTCACAAGGACCCCTTAAAGTGTCATAAGATTAGAAAAAGACAATATTATGTAAGTAAGCCATCTTTGAAATCAAACTACTTTTACGAATTTTATCGCGGTTTATTTTAGATTTTACTATCCCGGCGTTACGAATGTGTAATATTCGCGTAAGTAAAAGACGACATTATGTAAACAATCTTTATTCAAAATTTTCTTTAACGATCAATATTTTTTATTTTTTTTCAGATGTTGAGTAACAGTGATTTTTGTTCATGTTTCTGCTTGTGGAGCTATTACTTAGACATTTATTTTTTTACTTCAGGATGCCTTTTCAAAAACAATTTAAGCCAATCTTTACCAGCAGTACGAGAAACATTATTAAAATTATTTTTAATATTGTATTTTTCGCAAAAAAGAAACGCCTCTTTCCTAATAACTTTAGGTGTGAGAGGCGCGCTATTTGCAAATCTTTTAATTCTTTTAGTAAAATCATTTTCTTGGTCTTGATTCATTATGGGTTTACGACCCAAGCGTTTAACTTTACTCCCATTTTTTATGCGTTTCCTCAAAGTTTCTCTCGGAATATTATATAGTAAACCTGCAGCACGCTGAGATAGTTTTCCTCGTTTGACTGCTGCCATAGCTGCATGTAGGCTTTCTTCTGTCCATTTAGCTATTTTCCCAGGCGTTTCATCCGATTCTATGAATAACAGTAAAAGACAAAGATAAAGATACTGCAATGTTTTGTTTCAAAATTGCTCAAGTAAGCTAATATGACCCACGCACTTTTGTATTGGGTCTTATTAGCCCCATGAACCCTAAAAATAACCAAAAAACTGAATCAACACGATTCAAAATGTAAATTAACACCTACATCGTGTCTTAAAAGACCTAATTTCCGATAAGTAAATAAATGCTGAAACTTATAATTTTCGTCGCTAGTTACCAGCACAGTGGTGCAAGAGCCGCTACGTAACCTCACTCTAGGGTTTATATCGATTAACGGGTAATTAAAAAAGTAACATTTCTAATATTATTAAATAAACTATGTTAATTTTTTATACAACCTAGTCACAAGCCTGCCTATAGACAGCTGGATTGCACTGACGCTAATCTCTAGAGATATTAGTTATTAAGTCCATCGTGCCATGTCTCACAAAGTTCCATACATTACAACGTCATAGTACGTGCGCAAGCTCCTCGTGCTTACGTCTACGCATTTGGTGTGCCATGGTCTTAAATTGCATGAAGACATCCAATTTGTGCATGTCAAATTTACATTGGACAAAGAAATTTGACGAGAGGAATACCAGCCTAAGGTAAATTACGATCGAAATAAAATCCAAAATTACACTAAGTAAAAAAATAACCTTTTATTCTATACATAACATAATAACAAACCCTGACCTGGGACCTCGCCATGAACTCTTATAGCAGGGCTATTTAATAGGAAAAGTGACCTGTTTGCTCACATTAAGCATTACTGTTTCATTTATAAAATGTGTGCAATAAAGAATGTATGTATCTATCTAATTGAAGTGAAACCATTGTCGAGTAATTACAGAAACCTTCGTCTACATAATTAAGATTCAAAAGAATACAAATGAGCTTTCTTAGTTACAGAAAAGTAAAAACAATGAAAAACGCCTTTAGATACTTCTAATTATTTTGTACTAGACATTAGATATTTCATTTACTTTATAAGAAATTAAAAAAAAAAAAATTTGAAATTTGAAATAATTTCCCTAGACTTACTTTTACTTCTTAAACGAACATGGTGTCGATTTTATGCCACATTTACATTATAACACAGTTTTTTTGCAACTTGCACACAAAACGTCATAAGGACCCCTTAAAATATCATATGATTACAAAAAGACAATACTATGTAAGTAAAAAATCTTTATTCAAAATTTTCTTCAGTTATCAAAATTTTTTAAATTCTTTCAGATGTTGAGTAACAGTGAATTTTTTTATGTTGGTGCTTGAGGAGTTATTACTTAGACATTCCTTTTTTTAATTCAGGATGCCTTTTCAAAAACAATTTAAGCCAATCATTACCCGCAGTACGAGAAACATTATTAAAATTATTTTTAATATTGTATTTTTCGCAAAAATCAAATGCTTCTTTCCTTATAACTTTAGGTGTGAGAGGCACACCACTATTTGCAAATCTTTTAATTCGTTTAGTAAAATCATTTTCTTGGTCTTGATTCATTATGGGTTTACGACCCAAGCGTTTAACTTTACTACCAGTTTTTAGGTGATTCCTCAAAGTTTCTTTCGGAATATTATATAGAAAACCTGCAACACGCTGAGATAGTTTTCCTCGTTTTACTGCTGCCATAGCTGCATGTAGGCTTTCTTCTGTCCATTTAGCTCTTTTCCCAGGCGTTTCATCCGAATCTATGAATAACAGTAAAAGAAAGATACTACAATGTTTTGTTTTAAAATTGCTCAAGTAAGCTAATAAGATTGGTAAGGGTCGTATTACAGAACCAAACTCAAGACTCAACTACTGCTTAAATCTAGTTTGAGTTGAAGTTTTAATTTTAGAACCTTACTTGAGCACTGAACTGTCAAACTAGAATCACCTGAGTATTGTCAGTTCGCGATGACATTTATGATTTTATTTTAGGTGTTTTGCGTAAAACGATATTATCAGAAATTATTTGTAATAGAAAACAGACTGATTGCAGTGTTGCCTTATATATTCAGAACTCAAGTAAGCAGAGATCAAAATCTCTACTCAAGACTAGACTCAGTTGATTTGAGTTTGAGGATTGTTTTGTAATACGCTGGGTGCTCAAGTCTTGATTCTTTGCTCAAGCAGTGATCAGTTGAATGCAGTTTAAGAGCTACTTGAGTCAAGTTCTGTAATACGACCCTAAGTCTAGTAAATAAGTAAGCTAATAAGCAACGTCATAGTACGTGCACAAGCACCTTGTGCTTACGTCAACGCATTTGGTGTGCCGTGGCCTTAAAGTGGATGAAGTCATCCAATTTATGCATGTCAAATGTACATTGGACAAAGAAATTTGACGAGAGGAATACCAGCCTAAGGTAAATTACGATCGAAATAGAATCCAAAATTACACTAAGTAAAAAAATAACCATTTATTATATACATAACATAATAACAAAACCTGACCTGGGGCCTTACCATGAACTCTTATAGCTGGGCAGTTTAACACGAAAAGTGACGTGTTTGCTCACATTAAGGGGGTAACATGCGCCAATTACCTTGAGAATCTGGCTGCTCCGGCCGAGAGTAGTCATTGTAGAGGGCGCTACCAGCAAATATGAATATTATATATGAAAAACCACAGGCTAAGAATATGCAGATGTGTCGAATGGAGTTTTGTTAATTTTGCCTATTCCGTTATAGAATGAAATAAATTTCAATAAAATGATATCTATTGAAAATATACTTAACAATATCACTTTTGAATGTTTTATTGATTATTATACATAAAAGTAAAAGAAATAACGGATGAATTATTGAATTAATGCATGATAAAAACAATTTTAACTCTAGCCAAAGTCAACAATCTTTATTTCAACTCTCAAAGTAAAAATCAAAGTCAAAAATCTTTATTTCAAATAGGCTTAACGCTAGCACTTTTGAATGGTCAATTTTGTAAAAGCTACCACCGGATCTCAGTGCGGCCTCAACTGAGAAGATCCGGCATGAAACTCAACTCAACAACAAAGCTCTTTGTCATTTCATAGTGACACGAAAATAACCAAACTGATGCAGTTTAAGAACGGTACCCGCTGGCTCAACTTGTCGTTTACCGGAACATCTGTTATGTCAGTCGAAAGACGGGACAATGTACACTGCCGCTAAATCTTACTTAGCTTGTTGATCTACCAACACGAACATCGGATATCGAGAACCACACTGCATACTGCTGGGACTTTCTGCTGAAGACTGATCTTGACAAATGTCTAAATACTAAGTCGTTTTATCCTCTTTAGGTCTTATGGCTTACTTAGGAAATCTGTATCCCACTGTTTTATATCTCCTAACTAGTGAGACTTATACATACTTATATTCTATTGTTGATGGCTATTAGTTAGACCCGTTACAATCGATTACAATGCACTTCGACCCAGCTGAATCCATTGCCTGCCCTAGCCTTTACCCTGTTGCTGAGTTATCGATGAGTTCCTTAAGGTACCCCACCATTGCACCAGTTTGGAGCTGTAGATAATCATCTGGTATAGGATATGCTACTCCCAGATGACTCAATCTCGGTTCTGCTAGAGCATCGCAGCAAAACAGTATGTGTAACATCAACTCTTTTTCATTTCTACTGAATCTGCTAGTATCTACGGTACTTAGCCTCATTCTGTGTAGGTGCTCGTTAGTGCCAAAATGGCCCGTAAGTGCACCCATTACAAGCCTAATTTTTGATCTGTTTAGGTTTAATAATTTAAGCTCACAGTCCATCCTTGTGCTGGCGAAAGTTTTGGAGTATTTTAGCTAAATCGCCTAGCTAGCGTTCCTTCCTAGCGTACGCATATAATGCTTGGTAGTTCTATTGGAATTCCCTATACATAATAATAATAATACCAGCCCTTGTTTATGTCCCACTGCTGGGCACGGGCCTCCCTTCAAGATGAAGGGGCTTAGGCCATAGTCCACCACGCTGGCCAAGTGCGGGTTGGCGGACTTCACACGTCATTCGAAAGCTAGTTAGGCTTTCTCAGACATGCAGGTTTCATCACGATGTTTTCCTTCACCGAAAGCTAGTAACAATCGCACAAAGATGATTCGCACATGATTAATTAAAGAAATCAGAGGTGCGAGCCGGGGATCGAACCTGCGCACCTCGTTTCCAAGGCAAGCGCTCGCCCACTGAGCTGTTACAGCTGTACATACATACGTACTACTTATAACTTACAGTAGTCAGAGCGGATCTTTGTGTCTCTGAAGTTCGGGTTGGCGAAACCATTGCGCAAGTACAGTTGTGAGTTGTGAATACATAAACACAAAATTAGCTACTGCGAAGCGTCTTGCATCCAACTTCAGACACACAAAGGACCACCGTGACTACTGTAAGCGTACTTTAAATGGAACTATGCACAAAGTTCTAAGGTTTCTGTTCTGCACGTCATTACGAAAGCGCCTAACAGAGCCGCCAAAATAGCCATCCGCTTGACAAGCGTGGGGATTATGGCAACGCCTCCCTTCTAAGATACCTTTGTTCAACAGTTGACGTTTCGGCTGATGATGATGATGAGTTCCGTGATCGACATCGAATAGAAACCATGATAAGACACTTAACTTCTTACATAATCAAGTACAGGTAAAAATGACCCAGACCCAAGACAAATACATGAATGTTTGTCGTTTGTGGGTATCAAGACCTTAGGGCAGCGGCCGGGGTAGCAAATTACTAGATCAACGGGCCTGTGTTGTTATTCAATATAACGTGGCTGCCAACGGAATCCGTAGCACTGTTTGAACGCACGAATTCAGTAATAGTCGTTTTTAGTGCAACGTCGTATGTAACGTAATTTCGTCTTGAGTTCTGTACCCATGGTGGGGTTTGAACTATGCGGAGCATTTGACATTGATTCTATTAAGCAATCAGGTTTTAGAGTAACTAACATTATAACGTGGTGATATTTTTTCTCGTATCTGCCAACAACACCATGAGTTTATTGTTACGCAACTTAGTTAAGTAAAAAGGTATTACCTGATAGTAATCGAAGCACCCACCCATTGAAAACTCCCTTCCTGTACCTATCATCCAAAACTATAGTTATAGCGTTTTGGCCCAGTAGTTTTACCAGCTACGGTGACCTTCTACTTTTGTTACATAGCGGAAGAAATCTAACATTGCAGTGGCGCGACCTAGATAGCACACAAGTACCCTTCCAACTTATCCATCCAGATGTCTCAAAAGATGAAGAACTGTCCAATCCAATGCAACTGTCCATAGGTAAGCGTGTCGCTCACCACCGAGCAAACCCCAGGTACTCGACTAGTTGCTAAGTTGCAAAACCAACTTGATACTAATAATAACACCATTCGTGTTTTGACAAAAAAATATCATAATGTAAAACATATTATAATAATGTATGTCATTTGTCTCGACCTACACAGTATTAAATACGACTTAAATTAGTAAGATCCTATATGACTCTGATACGCTTAAAAGTTAGGCATAATACACGGCAACGATACTTTCACATACTCTATGATGAACCACAAAAATGGCAGTAACATAAAAATATTTAATTAAATAAACAAGTAAGAATTCCATTTGAAATTATTTAAAATGTTACAATTATACCATTTGTAACATATTTTAATTAATAATATATTGAAAATCATTCAAATTAAATTCGTCTTGTCAAAAAAAATGGTGTACGTCCACTCTCCGTGACAGTGCACGGAGGACTAATGGATGGTGAACACGGGGGCGCTGCAAGAGGAAACGCATCGCGTATTAATTAAGCAATGTAATCAATACAAATTGTAGAGTAGATTATATGCTTTTTATATTCCAAGTTAGACCTCTATCCTATGAGTGGATATTGAACGGTGACACAATTCATATCCAACGTAATACATTTTTTAAATTCCTATTGCTTGAAATCGATACATTAAATTCAATATCTAAACAATAAAATCTGTTGCTGAAGATGTGAGGTATAAATACATACATTTTTCATGGCCAATGCATTATCGGATTGATCCAATGAAGTCTTTAAACTAAGGCTGTTTTGCAACTTTACCGTTGTTACCCCCATAAGCATTCCTGTTTCATTTATAAAATGTGTACCATAAATAATGTATCTATCTAATTGAAGTGAAGCTATTGTTAAGTAATTACAGAAACCTTCGTCTACATAATTAAGATTCAAAAGAATACAAATGAGCTTTCTTAGTTCATCATCATCATCATCATCAGCCGGAAGACGTCCACTGCTGAACATAGGCCTCCCCCTTAGAACGCCACAATGAACGACAATTGGCTATTTGCATCCATCGGTTAGCTGCGACGCGCACAATGTCGTCTGTCCACCTAGTGGGAGGCCTGCCAACGCTGCGTCTTCCGGTTCGTGGTCGCCACTCGAGAACCTTTCTTCCCCAGCGGTTATCGGTTCTTCGAGCGATGTGGTCTTAGTTACTGCAAAGTAAAAACAATGAAAAACGCCTTTAGGTACTTTTAATTATTTTGGTGTTAATGGAGTGAATTAAAAAATATTAGATATTTCATTTACTTTTAAACTATTTGTAATTTCAAATACTTTTCCCTATACTTACTTATGCTTCTTAAACGAACATGGTTAGCTATCAGACACCAGTCTCGCCGGCGAGGCCGAAGGGTCGCACGCATGCGACCTTAACGACGTGCATCACCCCACTGAGTTTCTTGCCGGTTCTTCTCAGTGAGGGCGCGTTGTGAATCGGTGGTAAATTCAGCCCTCTCTTAAGCGACAGCCCAAGCCGACGCCGTGCCTCCCTGAGGTGCCCTTGAGCTCGTCGCTACTTCTGCCGTTAAGGCTACAGCACTTCAAAAAAAGAAAGACGAACATGGTGCCAATTTTATACCACATTTACATTATAACGCAGTTTTTTAGAACTTGCACACAAAACGTCACAACAACGCCCCTTAAAATGTCATAAGATTAGAAAAAGACAATATTATGTAGGTAAACAATCTTTATTCAAAAATTTCATGAATAATCAACATTTTTTTAATTCTTTCAGATGTTGAGTAACAGTGAATTTTTTTCATGTTGGTGCTTGTGGAGTTATGACTTAGATATTCTTTTTTTTATTTCAGGATGTCTT
The DNA here is from genome assembly GCA_911728495.1 of Furcula furcula. Classification (NCBI taxonomy): domain Eukaryota; kingdom Metazoa; phylum Arthropoda; class Insecta; order Lepidoptera; family Notodontidae; genus Furcula; species Furcula furcula. The sequence goes on along the minus strand of OU452254.1, from coordinate 6,296,597 downwards.
TTCAAAAATAATTTAAGCCAATCATTACCAGCAGTACGAAAAACATTATTAAAATTATTTTTAATATTGTATCTTTCGCAAAAAACAAACGCTTCTTTCCCAATAACTTTAGATGTGAGAGGCGCACCACTATTTGCAATATTTTTAATTCGTTTAGTAAAATCATTTTCTTGGTCTGGATTCATTATGGGTTTACGACCCATGCGTTTAACTGTACTCCCAGTTTTTAGGTGATCCCTCAAAGTTTCTCTCGGAATATTATATAGAAAACCTGCAGCACGCTGAGATAGTTTTCTTTGTTTTACTGCTGCCATAGCTGCATGTAGGCTTTCTTCTGTCCATTTAGCTATTCTCCCAGGCGTTTCATCCGATTCTATGAATAATAGTACAAGAAAAATACTGCAATGTTTTGTTTTAAAATTGCTCAAGTAAGCTAATACGACCCACGCACTTTTGTAGTGGGCCTTATTAGCCCCATGAACATAAATAAATTTTGAAACTTATAATTTTATATGGTAAGCGACACGCCTACCTATAGACAGCTGTATTGCACTGCCGCTTATCACCAGAGACGTTAGCTATTAAGTCCATGGTACCATGTCTCATAAAGTTCCAGACATTACAACGTCATAGTACGTGCACAAGCACCTCGTGCTTACGTCTACGCATTTGGTGTGCCGTGTCCTTAAATTGCATGAAGACATCCAATTTGTACATATCAAATGTACATTGGACACAGAAATTTGACGAGAGGAATACAAATACAAATAATTTATTTGATCAACAAAATTGTACAGCTTGCTAGTAAATGAAGTCTCCTTTTAAGCAAATAATGCCTGTATTAGGAGCCTCCCCTCTTCCATAACTTACACATAATAGTAATGCATTTTGTTCAAGGTGAGACAATAAAAATTTACTAATTCACATAATAACTTATCATAAATATAGTTGTGTTGTTAATACCAGCCTAAGGTAAATTACCACCGCAATAAAATCCAAAATTACACTAAGTAAAAAAATAACCATTTATTATATTGTACATAACATAATAACAAACCCTGACCTGGGGCCTTACTATGAACTCTTATAACAGGGCAGTTTAACACCAAAAGTGATCTGTCTTACAAATTGGTACCATGAGCGCATTAATTAGCGTGACAATAATATTGTCACGTGACCACTGACCTGTTTGTGTGACGTAATAGCTGGGTGGCCTGCTAATTAGTGCGCTCATGGTAAGTACACAGGTCACTTTTCGTGTTAAACTGTCCTGCTATAAGAGTTTATGGTAAGACCCCAGACCTACCATGTGACCTACCAAACAGTGTAGTTTTCGCTATCGTTTCGGCAAATGCGTATGTATATTGTTCATCAGAACAATTTTTTGATTCTCGTCCAACTTAAGAAAGGCTTTGCAACTATTCTTCCGTGAGGAACAGACCCAGGTATTGTAATTCTTCCTTGAATACGTGAATTTGTCAATTGCGAGCAATAATCTCCCCCTTTGGGATGTCACTGTTGTGAACGGAATGTCTGTAAATAGTCCTTTATTACTATGAAGAAGCACAAAAAAGCGCTGCCGTACTAATAACCATTAGCAGCGATTCTAACGATTCTTGATTTAAGATCTACGATTCAAGTACCATAAGACAGCCAGAAAATAAATTAGCTAATCCAAAAGTTTTAAATAAGTAATGAGAATATATTTTTATACCATAGATTAAATTTTCACAAAAATCTTAGGAGGAATGATAGAGATAGAGGGAGAAGAAAAAAGATAGGGATCTTATAATAAATAGGTTGTTAAATACATAATAATATAAATCAATTACTCCGATATAAGAAAAAATAAATTGGAACCCATAAAAACGACGACACCCCTTTCTTAGGCATAACCACAATTTATTAATCCAGGAAAGTAGGCATCCTAAAAAGTTAAATTGGTTTAAATTTACATTTTAATAAACATTCCATTAGCTGATTTCATATATCTAGGTGGAGGATGCTGATGTAAATCTGGAGCGATTTCTGCCTTCCCGTCTGAAAGCAGTTTAACCCTCGCCTTACATCCTAGATTTTTCTGCGAGCAATAGTAATGCCTTGTTTCATTTTTCTGCCAATATGTATATCCATTTATCCTAAGCAAAAGCTTCTTGGCCTTCGTTGTGGGTATAAACTCCAACTCTGAAATTAACATCAAACAACTAAAATATAAACTTACTAACTATAATATGTTTTCACCGATCGATGTCACGACGAACAAAATCCATATTGTAGATATAACGAAGAAACCGGTTCAGTCCATGTCAAATTAAGAACTAAAATTACTATAACTATATTAGAAATTGAAGCCAAATTTGCTATAGCCATTTATAAATTCAACCGAATCATGAAATATCAGTACAGTCACACACATCTGCGGCCATTTGGATAAGATAAAATCTTTTAAAAAAAAAATTGAACCGACTTCAATATCACTGAAAAGTATAAAATAATTTAAATATTATTGAAGTTGGTGTTAGCGTACCTGCTGTGTATATTTGGCACCAACTTCAATAATATTTAAATTATTTTATACTTTTCAGTGATATTGAAGTCGGTTCAATTTTTTTTTTTAAAGATTTTATTTTAAACTTTTTAGTGATATTTTCATATAAAAAGATTGAACCATCGAAAACCGTAAAATTATCTAGGTAGGTTATGATCACATTATCGTCTACATAGTTTTACATAATTCATGTTTCTTCAGAAAAAAATATCCGGTCGTAATGAAATTTGCATGGAAACATCATAGTAGTTTACTCTCTCGAATAAAAAAAGAATCATCGAAATCGGTTCATAATTGTCAGAGCAATGTAATGGAGAACATCAGTTTTATGGTTTTTAACCGACTTCAAAAAAGGAGGAGGTTCTCAATTCGTCTGTATATATATTTTTTTTTTTTTTACCAGATAAATTCCTCCACATCGTTCATGGTCCTCCAGGAAGTTCTTATCCGGTTGTAATAAAATTCATACAGATTCAATACAGTGGTTTCTTCTTTCGAATAAAAAAAGAATCATTGAAATTGGTAAATATTTGCCAGAGTTGTGACTATTGTTGTCCGACCGAGCGAGTCCGAGCGACTAAAACGTCATCTATATAGGCTTTCTTGCAGCTCTCAGTGCGCAGTCACCATTCTTGTTTTTTCAGGAACTACTTATTACTAAGCAATATTTTTTTTATGGGACCCAATTAACGGATTAAAGAATGGATGGAAGAAAGATTTTTTCAAATCGGTTCATAATTGCCAAAGTTATGCGCGAACATACATAGAAAAAAAAAATAAAAAAAAAATATATACAGACGAATTGAGAACCTCCTCCTTTTTTGGAGTGGGTTAAAAAATTATACAAATCACCGTTAAATCTTTAATATTAAGTGACTCTGGGAGTGTCTGCACAAGCAACATATGATGGACGCCCGTCCACCCGTCATTTCATATTGCTACGGCATTCAGATAGTACTCTCCGAGTCGTATTTGAATGGTTAGGTATTTATTTGTTTAATCGGTGTCGATATGTCTGCAGTCTACAGTTCTGAAACAGTCAAAGTTTCTGCGTGCACGGTTCTGATCAGCCACATTTTTAGATTGAATTTAATGTCGAGTTCTAAACTTCCCAACACCCGACTGCCTTTTTCGATGACGGCGTCGTTATTAATCAAGAACAGTGAACAAAACCATTTTTTTTTAAATTTAGGTACAGGATAAGTCTTTTTCGATTTATTCAAATAATAAAAAATTAGGAATACAAAATATTAAAAAAGGATGTCATAAGAATACCAAAAATCGTAAATTCAATCCATAATTCAAAATAGAAATCACTAACAAGTTTATTATAATCCTACTTAGGATGATAAAGTTGGATTTAACTTACATTGCTTGACCGACCACGCTGTTGAATTGAAAATGTCAATACATTCTCAAGATTTGTGGTAGATTTATTAAAAGCTTTTCAATAAAACTTTGTATAAAATCTATCACAGATCTTAACAAACATTCTAAGTATATTTAATATAACTACCATTTGGCGTCTTAAGGTATTTAGGTGGTGGATGGGTGTGGTTATTAATGGAATTGGGGAGTATCATGCCTTCCTCATCCAACTTCATTTTAGCTCTGCACCCTGCATCTTTCTTCGAGCAGTAATAGTTCCTAGAGCGGTGTTGCTGCGAGAATGTGAATCCTTGAAACATTAAAAGATGTTTTCCCCGGTTTGTCGGTATCATCTGGTACGTAAGAGCTGAATCTAGAATAGAAAAGTAACGATTGTTAAACCAAGGGTGTTATAAGTGGTGTTGTACCTGTAATACATATTTTTCCCTTGCATGAGCATCGACAACAATAACTTTACTAGTACTAATTACCTAGAGACCTATCTGGTGTTGCCATTTCAAACCTAAAATGGGCTCCAAAACCTCAAGCATCATCCCAAATTGCTTAACAACAATTAACAATAGTCCTAAACATACAGCAAAATGTACTTTCAATTTGTCAATTTGTTTGATTCCCTCCTGACATTTGATGATGTGGTATCAATCTACCAACCAATACAATTCTTGCAGATCAAGAAGTGTTTAAGTACTGACTGTATTTAGTACGTGTATCTCAATAACTAAAATGTTACTTAACATAAAAGATGGTGTAAATCGAAATTCAAAGTCAATATGTTTTTGAACTTTTTAATTATTTCAGCTATAACTAATGTAAGATGATGTTTACAATCAAATTAATAATATTAGAAACCTTAATCACATGACGAAGAAATCAACTAGCTATACCCTGTTTTTGTTACGAGTTAAAAATCGTAGCAATAAATGTATGAACACAGGAGTGATGACTGACCGGTGGCCAGCCAAAGACAATACTAATTGATAGTGTTGAATATGACACAATGAACCCTACAAATTGTCTTAGGTTGGCTACCGTGGTCAGCCATCACTCGTGTGTTCATACATTTATTGCTACGATTTTGATCTTGTAAAGTAAATCAGGGTATACATGAATAATGTCAAAACCGAATAGGATACACACACAATATTTTTAAATTATAACATGAGCGTATACTTATAAAAATATATTCTACTAGCTTAACTTCCTTTTGACTTGAGGTACGTTTTTTGGATCTTCTATTTATTATTCTTTACCACTATCGTCATTATCATCTTCTTCTTCATTTTCAGATTCATTTACCACTGCCTTATAAACTTCCGTATGTTTCCTTTGTATGTGTCGCAACATATTACCAAAGCCATTATTCGTCTTGATAACTCTTTCACAGATATTACATTTACACTGATTTACATCAACTTCAGTGCAATAATTTTTGACCCAGCTACGATGTTTTTTGGCAGGTTCTGGAATAGATAGGAAAATGAGATTAAAATTGAACCAATTTCGAACCATTGAATCGATTAAAGTAGTTTATAGGTAGCGTGACCTTTTACACTTTTGTTGTAATTACTATTGCCAGTGAGATAATTATAATTTCATTGTTTCATTGGGTCAAACTGTGAAATAAATCAAAACTACTTTCAAGGAATTACCTGCATCATTTCCTTTCCTTTTTATATATTTCATATAGATTTTGGGATGCCGTCGCTGCAGATGTCTTATCTTATTAAATTTCATGACAGTTCCACAAGCTTTGCAGATCACGGAGTCGGGTTCCAATTCGTAGTAGAAATTCCATATATAACTTCTCTTCTTTGGTCTTTTATCTGTGCCAAACGGTCCAATATTTAGTACAAAACCAGGCTATTGAGCATATTATTAATAATAATTATACCGTATAGGGGCGGAGTAGTATTAAAATTATAATTAGATACCGTAATAATAATGTTCGGCGGCGGCCTTTTTTTTAGTACTATTAACGAACTACGCAGGAGATAACAAGTGCTCGTGTGTCGACGTAATCACTATAAATAATATCTAATATACCTCACCTACCTGTTTGTACCTCTGTTCCTTTACTCGCACATTCCGTTGGGACGGTAAACCACCACGACCGGGGAGGAGTTAGGCGCAGAATCAACTTACCAGACAATCAAGTGATGGGCCAGTATTCCTGTGATCCTTTTTTGCAGTCGGGGAGTCACCGTAGGAGGAGGCTGGTTTATTTGGGATTCCTAGCCACTAAAACCTCTCCAGTGGTCTTCATCAGCGATCATGGAGACAGAGCCTCTCACTCCTTTCGGGCCTCACCAGTCTTTCCAGCGCCGATCGCTGGCTAGAGTACGTCCCGTGGGACAGCAGAAACGCACACTACCCATTACACGGTCATCTGATTCTAAACTAGACAGAGTCTGTAGTATGGGAACCAGACAACTGATACCGATACTTACATACTTTTGTGTAAATACATACTTAAATAGATAATTACCACCCAGACACTGAGTGGAAATCGAACCCACCCCCTATTGGGTAGCCGCAAGAGTGTCTAACGACTAGACCAACAGATCCGTCAAAATATTTAGTAGTAATATACATTTATGAACTTAGACATGAATACAAAATTATTTCTGATATTTATGGGAATATTACACAATGAAATGTGAAACTAAATTGACTGATTACATCCCAAAGGGGAAGAATATTGCTCGTAGGTGACAAATTCACGTATTCAAGCATTAAAGAATAGTGGATTCATAACCATCGGTTGAAAATTACCCATCTCACCAAAGATATTTCTGGCCAATAGTTCGAGGGTGAAATGGGTAATTTCACCCGAATTAAAAACTCTACTTTTCAATTCAACTGTGAAGAAAGTAAAATACTACAAGTAGGTACATTTTATAAAACAGATCTATTAAGAATAATGAGTTGAAAAATTAGAAAAAATTTAAAAAGAAAAATTGAATGTTTTGTCGTGCATATTTATTTATGTTTTTCTGAGGTTCTTATTTGGTTAGTTAAGTACATCACATTGTAACTTACTTATCTTCGACTCCGTGGCTAATAGTAACAATTAAAAAAAAAATACTTTCCACCCTAGAGATGAAATCGCAATTTTCCACCCGGCTATTTACTCATAAAAATTAAACTTTCCGAACAGGAGAGATGAAAAGAATTATAATACCTGAGTTTGTTTCTCACGGAAGAATAATTGCAAAGCCTTTAATGTTGTCTTTTATTTACGCGAATACTAAATGAAACTACTTATACGGATTATATCGCGATTTATTTTTTAGATAATCCATAAAAGTAGATTCATTTCATTGTGCAAAGCCTCTCTTAACTTGGACGGGTATCAAAAATGTTATGATGGTTGATATACATATATACTACGCGTTTGCTAAAACAATAGCAAAAACTACAATGGTCAGGTGTGGTAAGGGTTCATTATATGTAAATCAACAAGCTTTTACCGCGGTATGTTGGTATCAATGTATAATCTGACCTTGAAATAAATAGTACCAGTTGATGATGATGAATGACGACAACCAGTCCAAGTTTTCAGCAAATAGTTAAAAACTCCTCATTGAAACTTTAACAGGACCAATTTCTTTGATTCTCTCCTGACATTTGATTCTGTGGTACCAACCTACCAATACAACAGTTGCAAATATAGAATTAAGTAGTCAAGTACCGACTGTAATATCTTACAGTACTGTAGTATACGTGGATAAATAAAATATTCCTTAACATAAAGGATAGTGCAAATCGAAATTGAAAGTCAATAGGTTATTGAAATCTCTAATTATTTTAGCTAGAAACAATCTAAGAAGATGCTTACAATCAAATTAATAATATTAGATTAGTTATTTCGTCATATGATTAAGTATGACGAATGAACCAACTTAATTGTGTTAAAACCATTTAGTAATGTCAAAACCGGATAGGATACACACTTATTAGAAAACACAACATCTATCCTACATATTATTTACAAATTATAACATAAGCTATATAAAAATATAGTAGATAGACTACTAGCTTAACTTTTAATTCGTTATAAGATAAGTTTTTAGGTCTTCTATGTTTTTATTCTTCACTATCATCTTCGGCATTCTCATCGTCTACTACTTCTTCTTCATTTCCCGATTTACGTACCGATTTATAAACTTCCGGATGTTTTCTCTGATTATCATCTTGTTCTTCATTTCCCGATTCATTTACCACTGCCTCATAAACTTCCGTATGTATCCTTTGTATGTGTCGCATCATATTACTAAAGCCACTACTCGTCTTTACAACTTTTTTACAGATATCACATTCATACTGATTTACATCAACTTCAGTGCAAAACTTTCTGACCCAGCTACGGTATTTTTTGGTAGATTCTGGAATAGACAGGACAATTAGATTTAAATCGAACGAACCATCAATATAAGCATCAAATAGCTTTTACGTGGCGTATACCTTTTATACTTTTGTTGTATAACGGGTGTAAGGGACATCGTACCGATTTTTTTTTTTATTATGTCAAATAATGTCCGTTACAATATTACAGAAACCATTTATATGGAAAATGACAAATTACTTATTAATTTTCGAGCATGTAATGAATATATGCGATATAATATTTATTTTTCAAATTACATTGCTAATTTTCTAAAATAATAATAATTTATTGCCTATTAATTAATTGCCTATGTACTGTTTTAGTGCATAAAGAATAAATAAATAAATAATTAAATAAATTTTCCATAAATAAGTAATTTACTGTTTTTAAATTAAAATTATGCTTTATTATTATACCAATAATGATATTATACTAATTTTATTTTAAAAAAAATTGATTTTTTTTTTGGAAATTCATGAAAAAGCCGATGAAAAATTTCAACACTAGAGTGTTCAAAATCATGTACTGGATCCCTGGTATCGGTTTTCGGTACGATGTCCCTTACACCCTGTATAACGTGTTACAAAATACCCCGTAAAAAATATAATTAATTATCAAAGCCAAAAATTTTGTCAACCCTAGTAAGGTTAGGTCTTTTAAAATTGTTGTCGTTCCGCGAATTAGGTAGAAATGTAGGTACATTCTGCGTAGTTTACTATTTAATTTTACACATCAGTGAAAATAATAATATTTTTTTATTTATTTTTTACGGGTATTTTGTTACACTTTGTATACCACTGCGAATATACGAGTGTGATATTTTAAAATGAAGTTCACTGGTTAATTTTACAATCCTGTTGCTTATATTTTTGGCTTGTGCAAAACTGGATTAAACTGTCAAACAAATCGGGTTAAATAACTCAAAACTACTTTCGAGAAATTACCTGGAACATCTCCTTTGTTTGCCTCATATATCGAGTGGATTTCGGGATGCCATCGCTGCAGATGTCTTATCTGATTATATCTCATGATAGCCCCACAAGCTTTGCAGCTCACGGATCCGGAATCCAAATCGTTGTAGAAATTCCATATATAACTTCTCTTCTTTGGTCTTTTATCTGTGCCAAACGGTCCAATATTCAGTATGAAAGTATGCTATTGAGCATATTATTAATAATTAAATTATACCGTACAGGGGCCGTCCAAGTTACAATTATAATTAGGTACCATAGTAATAATGTTCTTTGCGTTGTATCCGGCCACGACAGCCTTTTTTAATACTATTAGCCAACTACGCAGGGGCAAGTGCTTGTGCGTCTACGAAAGCACTGTAAATAATATCTAATATGTCTTGTGTCTCCAACTTAGAGGAAGGGTCTCTAAAGAAATGGACACTTTCTTTCTCATTCGCACAAGAAAAGAATGCATTTATATAGATTACATGTGATAGAAAGAATATGATTTTTGTCCTTCAGCATGTTTTCAGCATCGATCATGGACTTGAAGAAAAAGCACCAGTGGTGCTTTTTTTACTTTTGAAGTATTTTTGGTCACAATCTAGCTTTGGTGTTTTATAAAAATCTTTTTAAAAAAAAATTGAACCGACTTGAATATCACTGTAAAGTATAAAATAATTTAAATATTATTGAAATTCGGTTCAAAACTTTTTAGTGATATTTTCATACCTAAAGATTGAACCATCGTAAACGGTAAAATGATCTAAGTAGGTTATAATCATATTATCGTCTACATAGTTTTACAAAATTCATGTTTCCTCAGAAAAAAAATATCCGGTTATAATGAAATTTGCATGGAATCATCATAGTAGTTTACTCTCTCGAATAAAAAAAGAATCACCGAAATCGGTTCATATTTGTCAGAGTATTGTAATGGAGAACATCAGTTTCATGGTTTTTACCAGATAAATTCCTCCACATCGTTCATGGTCCTCCAGGAAGTTCTTATTCGGTTGTGATAAAATTCATACTGATTCAATACAGTGGTTTATTCTTTCGAATAAAAAAAGAATCATTGAAATTGGTAAATATTTGCCAGAGTTATCTGGACCATTATTATCCTTAAAAAGCGACATTAAGTCATCTTATATTCCTGCAGTTTTCCTGCGCAGTCACCATTCTTTTTTTTTCAGGAACTACATATTCGTAAGCAATATTTTTTTTTATGGAAACCAATCAACGGATTAAAGAATGGATGGAAGAAATATTTTTTTTAAATCGGGTCATAATTGCCAGAGTTATGCGCGAACTTACATAGAATATATAAATATCTTAGAGGAGATACCACTGGAGAGAGCATGATGCGCTAACCACTTTGCCAAATTTTTGTTCATATGTTCAGGTCATTCTTTATTTGTGTGCGTATCTTTTTGAATGTTTTGCGAGTTGATTATAGTGTGGGTATGCGTGAAATTGTATCTGTGTGTGTTTACTTCACCTCCCGCACCCGGCAAAAGTGCCACGAAAAATTTGTTCGGGGAATCGACGCGATACTAGCTCCATTCTAATTACTATGAGATATATATATATATATATACAGACGAATTGAGAACCTCTTCCTATTTTGAAGTCGGTTAAAAATTAAATTGTACTAAGATATATTGTTAGGGGTCGTCCATTAATCACGTGATGTTTTTTAGCAACTTTTTAACCCCTCCCCCCCCTGGTGATATGTGGTGAAGTTTTAAACTAGCCCCTCCCCCCACCCAAAATCACGTGAATTTTTTGTACAAACTATATTGACATTTTCGGAATATTTTCTTTAAATACAGGTAACTGATTATATCTTGAAGGGGAAGTCGTTGCCGGTAACAGTGAGTTAAGGCCACGTGCCGCTGTTTGATTTATAAATCGTGCATTCAACAAAAAATAAATACAGGTGATGTCTCATTATACCCCTCCCCGTCCTAGTGATTTTTCGTGATTTTTTTCGGAACCCCTCACCCCCTCTTTCGAGCCTCACGTGATTAATGGACGGCCCCTTAAGACTATATTTTAGCTGTATTTGAATAAATATCCATAAGCAGTGTTTCGTGTAAGAATGCTGATTTTGTGTCCTTATCGGCTGCACGCTAGCTAGATGTCTTGTCATATTCTGTCTACGGTCTACAAGGTAGACACAATCACACCCTCTGTTCCTTTACTCGTACAATCCAATGGGACGGAAGACAACTACGACCATGTAGAGGTTAGACGCAGAACCAATTTTTTACATGCCCACCGGACCCATGGAACATCTTACTTTCCAGACAATCAGGTGATGGACCTGTATTGTCCTTTATTGCTGTCAGGGATGAGGAACCCTAGAAAATAAATACTTTTTTACAAAGTTCAGGGTGGGAATCGAAACCACGACCTATTGAGTAACGGCCAGGTTGACGTCTAACCTACACCAAAAGGCCCGTAAAAATATCTAGTAGTAATAAACATTTATGAACACATATACACAACGGATTTTACGGATTACATTTATGTCGCGGTTTATTTTTGATTTTACTTTCCCGACGCGACGTTTCAAACACTTTATATAATATTTAGCATTAGCATTTATGATCAAGTCTGCAATCTGTAAACATGTTCATTGTAAACATAATTATTCGCACCCGCCATTATATTAGATTTCACAAACTATAAAAACAAAGACATGAACATCGATTCCTACCAAAGGTTATTCGTGAGAATATTGAAAAAAAAAACATGCTAATTTTAACAGAGAAGATGGCTAGATTGGATGGCTGGCCACCAGTTTTGGATCACGTGATAAACATAATTTAATTCAAAATGAAGCATTCCACTGCAAGAACTCCTGGTACTGCAAGCTCATTCTGCATGGATCAGCCTAACAATAATAATGAGAATGTCTGAGGTTATCCTGAGGCAACTATGACCTCTATAAGTCATAGTATACGTAGACATCTAAGGCTCAATTCACATCAAGATGGCAGCGGCCAGCAGAGGCGCGACGCGGCCGGCAGAGTAAGCTCACGACTAATGGTGTGGCTGATATATTAGTATTAGTTAAGAGATTAGTAATATTGAAGGGATTCGTGGATTAGTAATCCGACGAACTATGATATGCTAATATTTTATATTAGCCTAATCTCTGTAATGACCATCCTAAATAGACCGGATAATACCATTCGGATTAGTTCGGATTCACTCGATTGGCGCTCATCAGATTCGTGAAGCGATCATTCATACAAATATTAACGTACGAATGAGATGGATAGGTAATATTCGTAATATTCAGTAATCTGTCTGTCTGTGTGATACGTCTGCCAAGTCTGTTTTAATGATATTAGTGAAATGTAAAATATTACTAATACTGATATATTAGTTACAATATTATAATATTGCCAGGCGAATATATTAGTATTACCTAATCTTGAGAAATATCGGTATTAACCCATCTTTACTCACGACGCCGCGCTCGGCCGCGCGCCGCCTCGCGCCATGTCTCATCTTGAGTCTAGTTCGTACATTCTAAAAGGAAACTCCGCACTCGACAAAACGCGAGTTGCCGACGCGTCCTTTTTTAGCTTTTAAGCGATACTGGACTTTTAAGTAAGTGGATAAAGTTCAAAATTCTTTCGCACTGAAAGTGTTTGCCGCGCCGCTGCCATCGCAGTGTGAATTCAGCCTAATACCTCAGTCTCCGGTGATAATGAGTGCTGTAAACTTTTCGAATCATCGGAAAAGTAAAATCAAAAAGCAACCGCGATATAAACCGTCAAAAAATAGTTTTGTGTAAAGGTACGCCGCGCCGTTTACATGCAAACTTAATCCATACATATATTTATTTATTATTCATCACCTTTATTCTCATCATCTTCTTCATTCGCGTCATCTTCTTCATTCGCGTCTACTTCTTCATTCGCGTCATCTTCTTCATTCACGTCACCTTCTTCATTCGCGTCATCTTTTTCATTCGCGTCACCTTTTACATTCGCCTCATCTTCTTTATGCGCGTCGTCTTCTTTATTCGCGTCATTTTCTTTATGCACATCAACGAAGAATACGTTGATGTTATCGTCTTCATTCTCGCCATTTTCTTCATTAGCGTCAGCTAGTGACGACAATAGTTTATTAACATTGTTTAATCTGTTCTTTTCTTCTCTATTATAAACATTACTATGTTTTACACGTATGTGTCGCACCACATTTCCGAAAGTGGGCACTTTTATTAATCTATGACAGATTAAACAGGAATACTGGCGTGCGTTAATTTTTCTGCAATACTTCCTTACCCATCTCCAATTTTTCCATTCCGATTCTGCAATGAACTCGTAATTAATTTAATAATTTAGTACCATAAATAACATGATCACAGACTTACTGACCAATACAGACGAAGCGCTGCAAACAATCAAAGTGAAGCCACTTTTTTATCTATGTGTTAGTAGGTAGTGTTGCCTATTTGTTAAATATTTCCCTATAACTTGGGTAATTGCGTATGGCCTTTTTTGACAATCGGATTTTTGTCATAAGTTTAAATTTATTCATTTGAAGATCTCTGATATCCTGTGGCAGTTTTGCCTGTTTTGTGGAGACGCGTGGAATCTATATATTTATAATAAAACTGTAACAGGTCCAATTCTGTACATTGAAGTTATTTTGAAAATTAATATATTTAGCAATGTTTTGCAATCGATCAGGTTAAGCAACGTTAGGCAAGGTCATTCCATAGATGGGTGATCATTAAATGCCATTTAATCTAAACGTCTCTGTGCTTCGGACGACAAGTGCAAAGTGGGTCCGAATTTTTAAGCGACTAAAAACAATAAGGTTATGTATTCAACGCAAATGTATGCTAAATAAAATTTAGTTAACGTAAAAAAGCGCGGGCGGAGCCATTGAGCACGTCTGGGACCTCCTAAAAAGGCGAGTACGATCTGTCCAACCACCTCCACAAAACATCAGAGAGCTGAAACGTGTGATCTCGGCTGAGTGGGAACACATTTCACAGGACGCCATCAAAAGCCTAGTGGAAAGCATGCCAAGAAGATTACATGCCGTAATTGCTGCAAGAGGAGGTCACACTCATTATTAATTTTTATTATTTAATGTCTTCTTTTTATTAAAATTCCATAAAAATTCTCTTAGTCTTAATTTCACTATACCCATAAAAATTTTCACTTTAACACGGCTCTTTGTTTTCATTGACTGAAACACCGATTCCAAGATTTAAGTGTTAAAACCTATATTCTCATTGATAATAAGAAATTTCTAGTCATCTAAGCTAATGAAATACTAAAAATATTAATATTATCCATAGAAAAGCCAATGACTGTAAGGTGCCCGTTTTTTTTGCAAAGGAGTGTATTTACTTATTCTTGTGATGTGTATGTATGTGAAAATACTAAGTATTAGGAAATGTCACAAAAAAAAAACAAAACAAAATGGATTAGTAATATTTGATATACTTAATTACAAAATCTCTAATATTTACAAGATATAACACAACTGAATTTATAATTTTATTTGATATAATGATCAGATGATATAATAAACAATTAATATAATTTTAAAATAACTATATTTTTTAGCATAACATACATTGAATTTAAAATTGTTTGATATGTCACTTAAAAGACACAAAACATATTTAGTCTAATATGATATAAACAAAATAATAATAATATTATAATAATTAAATTAATTATTTTTAATTATATATTTTAATTTAATTATAATATTATTTTTTTGTAATTTCTATCATAGTAACCTGAGTAGTAGATATACCTAGTAAGTGATTACCACCTGCCAAAATAGCTCGACGCAGCGCCGTTTCGCGGGGCTCCTAATCACATACGGCAACCATCGATATAGAACTAGATAAACATTCACGAACAAAATGACATCTAAAATGTGGTCGCGGAGGTTGCAAACTTATCTGTGCTGGTGGAGGAAACGTGAACTAACGATTTTAAAATGATAATGACTTGTAGGTTTGACAGTTTCTTAAAGACAGTAGTGACACTCCAATCGGCAAAAATAAATTTGACAGGATGTGGCTTGTAAAGAAATAGCGACACAAGGGCGCTATTTCTCGCTACCACTTTTTGAACCGTGACACCAAATCTAGTTTATATATTATATCGATGACGGCAACCCATGCACGGCACGGCACGCTATGTCACCCGCATACTCATTGTGGTTTATTAAACTAAAACTTGTAGTTTTAAAGACTTATTTTCAAGTACTAACAAGTGAAGAATGGTCTCGTGGCTTTCTCTGTGATTGATTTTTACGTAGTTGTTTGTACGACTGCGCGCATCATACCTACTAAGAACAAGGCGCTTCGTTTGGTTGGCTTCACTTTGGCTGTTCGCAGAGCTTCGTCTTTATTGCCCGACTGCGCCAGAAGGAGGGTTACATTTTTCGAGAGTATGCATGTATGTCTGTTTCTTTGGCACGGCGTATAGCCTGAACGGCTTGATGGATTTTGACTTAAAATATTGTGTCTTTAGATTCGACTCAGTTGTGGGAGTGACATAGGCTATATATATATATACATTTTTTTTTTCAAAAATGTTAATATGGCAGCCGTCAGTCGCCATTTGTATATTTTTTACTTCAAAAAACATCAATATGTGTATCAAATGAGAGTTCTTAACGAGACGAGTTGAAATATATATATCCATGTGTATATGTATTATGTATGTATAATGAAACTTGAGACCATTTTGTTTGATCGCAGTCGGGCTTTTTATAATTTATACTTGTTATTGTAAGTCTATGAACATGATGAACAAAATACAATACAATATTCTTTATTGCAAACACCTTTACAAAATGTGAAATATTTTTAATAGTATTCAAATAAATCAAGGTTACCCCGATTACAAAGATAAAATAAGGGTCTAGGGATAATCGTCTTCTTTTTGGTACATACTTGGTTTATGGGTCATCATTATTTTATATGACTTGTAGATTTTGGGATGTTTTGCTTGCAAGTGCCTTATCTTGTTCCCTTTCAGGACAGATCCACAAGCTTTGCACACCACCTCTCCTGAATCTACTTCGTAGAAAAAATTCCATATGTGACTTCTTTTCTTTGGTCTGCGATCTAAAGAAAAACAAACCACATTTAATAAAACAGAAGACGCCTCTGTACTATCTCTAGTTTCTTTTAAACATATTAATTACACTAACACTGGTGTCATTATAATTCACTTTGATGTTAAACACGTTTGTATTTTTTCACCCACTTTAATTCTAATATATATTTTTTCTAGAATCAACTAAAACCTTTAGTAAGGTGATTTCAATTACAGACGGGTAAATTTGCAATAAATATTTTTTACTTCCAGTTCCACACTCAGATAATAATATACCTTTGGCAATTGGTGGCCAAACTTTATCCCAATGACCAAATTTTTTGTATCATAGGTACGCGTATATTTTTGCTGTGTGCTAGAATGGCAATTACCTATGCTTCGTAAAATTGTAGAAAACCACAAAATAATAAACACACAAATGATTTAATAACAGTAAATGCAAAAAAAAACATGAATATAATAGGATTGTCTTTATTTTACATACAAGCAGAATGTTGAAATATTCCGTAGGTAGGTATGTACGTACAATAATACATTTCAATCATAAAATTAAAAAAAAAATTTAAAATTCAAATTTTTTATTTCAAATAGGCTTAACGCTTTTGAACGGTCAATTTTTTAAAAGCTACCTAGTCCAAAGGACGCCAATATAAAATACACAACCAATTATGACTTACGCGAGTGTAGTTTTCGCGCACGCCGCCCGCACCCATATCGATAGCCTCCAGGTTATCCAGAATCGTTTCCTCCGTCGCGCCGTCGGTGCCCCGTGGTACATGCGGAACGTAGATCTGCATTCCGATTTCAAATTAGATCCCCTTCGTAAGTTCCTCAAAGAAGCGTCGAAACGCTACTTTGAATCCGCGTCCCGTCACGCGAACAGTTACAGAACAATCCGCGCCGCCGCCGATTACGCCCCTAGTCCTTCTGACTCGCGCCGCAGACCACGGCACGTACTGCTCGACCCTCCTGACCCCATGACGGTCCTATTGGACCGGGATGCGCCGAACCCTCCCCGACAACCGTATGCTACACTAGCTATCAGACACCTGTCTCGCCGGCGAGGCCGAAGGGTCTTACGTATGCGAACTCAACGACGTGCATCACCCCACTGAGTTTCTTGCCGGTTCTTCTCAGTGAGGGCGCGTTGTGAACCGGTGGTAAACTCAGCCCTCTCTTAAGCGACAGCCCAAGCCGAGGCCGTGCCTCCCTGAGGTGCCCTTGAGCTCGTCGCTACTTCTGCCGTTAAGGCTAGAGCGCTTTAAGCGCTCGCCTCCTATTGTCCGGTGAAGCTGTAATGGCCATCTGCGGCCAACAGCGTCTATCATTCCAAAAAAAAAAAAAATACACAAAAAGGAAGAAAAAATAAGTAAGTTAAACAATTAATTTATAGTAAACATTTCAACTAACCATATATAATCAACTAACTCTATGAACATGTAATTTAATCTAAATTCTAATATAGTTCAGGAAACATTAAATATATTATTCGGTTGCCAGTTCTCTAAGGAGAGTTGGTGTGTCGGCGTCTAAAGGACTTTCACTTCAATCAAATTCTTCAATTTTGACGGGCCGGTTGGTCTAGTGGTTAGTGACCCTGTCTGCTACCCAACAGGTCGTGGGTTCGATTCCCACCAAGTGTCTGGGTGTTTTATCTATATATGTATGTATTTACAAAAAAAAGTATATAAGTATTAGTATCAGTTGTCTGGTTTCCATAGTACAGGCTCTGCCTAGTTTGGGATCAGATGACCGTGTGTGAATTTTCCCAGGATATTATTATTAATCCATTTGTTGTCAGTACAAACATTCGTCTATACAGGATCCTCCATAATAAGCCACAGCGTTTTACCATTCATTCACTACATCACATTTTACCTTAAAATAGCGTGATAACCGAGCACGAGCTTATATTAATAAAATCATCACCCGTTTAACCTTTTTATTTAAGCAATTCGGCAACATTTAACATCTTTAACTTTTCTATTATATTTTTTTCTGTTCAAAAGACGTCTTTTTAATACGTTCAGGTTCAAGTACCTAAGTAATTAACAATCTCACAACCGAGGATGTTAAAGATCGGACAAAATGGAGTAATAATAGACGGAAGGCGGACCCTGGCCGGGATTAATCACGCCCCAGGCAGAAGAAGAAGTACCTAATCGCAAATCCATATGGAATTTAATTTATTATTTTACAAATATTTACTTAAATATAGTAGGTAAATCGTTTTCCTTCAAATTCCAATAATTTGTCAGTTTTGCTGAAAGGAAAGATGGTTACACAGAAAACTTATTTTAATTATTTATTTAATTTAAAATCATGCACATAAAGTACACGGCGGACTTGCCTTAGGCATTTTCTAACAGTCAACCTTTGGGTAGTGAAGAAATACTTTTTACGGCTATGGCTGCTGCTCGAGTCAACTCGTGCGCGGGTGCTGCTTGGGGGGACTGGTCCGACTACTATCCCTTTGGCTTTTTAGTTTGTTGTACTTTGTATTTTTTTATTTTTTTCTGTCTTATTTGATATTTTGAACGGCAAGACACACTGTCGCTCTGATCTAATTGTAACATGACACACTGTTTAAAAAAAAAGTGATAAAATGACAAGCCCGCTGAGTTTCTTGCCGGATCTTCTCAGTTGAGGCCGCGTTGTGATCCGGTGGTAGCTTCTTTTTAAAAAAAAAATCATGACCTTCCAAAAGTGCTAGCGTTAAGCCTATTTGAAATAAACTATTTTTGAGTTTGAGTTTGAGTACGGTCGTTAGCTGTTAATTTAGACATTGTTATGCTATTAACACTTAAAATGAAAGGGTGATGTAATCATCACCCTTTCATTTATTATATTTATTTTAGTAAGTGGTTTTATATTGTTATATTTATTTTAGTATAAAAACACTTTAACCATTTCTTTATAGAACTGGTACGTGTCAAGATTCTTCAGTTGTAAGTGTCTTACCATATGTCCTTTTATAAACATCCCACAGGCTTTGTAAATTGTCGATCCAGCCTCGTATTCGTCTAAGAAATTCCATACGAAAATTCTTTTCTTTGGCTTTCTGTCTGTGCTACATGTAACAAGACGAAGGTTTTTAACCAGTGTGTGTTGATGACATATTATGGTACCTACTGAGACGTGGTTGTTTTAGAGAAGCTCAGAGTTCAACTGCTGGCCTTTTAGAGAAGCTGAGAGTCACACAAAGAGCTATGGAACTCTTTGAGTGATAGAATCCGGAATGACGAGATTCGCCGAAGAAAAAAAGTCACCGACATAGCTCTCAGAATATGCAAGTTGAAGTGGCAATGGGCAGGCCACATCGCTCCAAGAACCGATAACCGATGGGGAAGTAAGGTTCTCGAGTAGCATCGTCATATCATCTTCCAATTCATATACAAAATAAGCGAAAAGAATTTAAATAAAGACAAAATGTCGCACATTTCGCTTTTATATAAATTCCTTTTGTTATCTATTATTATACAGTCCAATAATTTATTCAAAAACATTGTAATGTGCATTATAACCACAATATAATTATTTTACACGTGCTTTTTTGCTTACATAATTTGTTACTACATATCGAATAGGTATATAAGTTTTTTTTTTATAAATTAGTTTTTATATACTTATACTTACTACTATGTATACTTCCAAAAGTATTTGTGATTTTATTATGCCTTAACCATTTAAAAATACTTAATTTTACATATACCTATTAGTACTAAATGTGAAATGGGTGATTAATTTGATTATCTTTAAACTAATATCAACATCGATGGAAATAATAATGTATAATCGAATACAAAGAAGTTAAATACATTATGTAGTAAAATGTCTGCTCGAATACAATTTTCGGGACGCCTATAGAGCTGGCAGTTTTTACCAATATTTTTCTGACCAGGGGCCATACCACCACTTCTGTTAGCAGTATTATTATCATGTTACTCGACATGAGGTAGGGACGTCAATACACGTAGCTTATAGCTCTGTCACTTTCTATCGAGAAAGTTAGGTGAAAATAATATTGCTATTAGAGGAGATGCTATTTGAGGTATGGAGTTAATGTCAAGTATGATGATAATAATACTGCTAAATTTGGTGGTAAGGCCCTTGTCATCCTGCTTGTTATGTGTCTTGTTTAGTACACCATTTCCGGTCGTCTTGTACCGTATTGCAGAACGCATCATTTCACTTTTTTTTTTTTTTTTTTTTTTTGTGTGAGTAGTACTGTTGGCCGCAGATGGCCATTACAGCTTCACCGGACAAGAGGGGCGAGCGCTTTGAGCGCTCCAGCCCGGAACATCATTTCACGCTGAAGAATAAGAATAGACGCACAGTAGGTACTCGTTAGTGAAGTCGCCTAAAGTAATACCAAATTGCAAAAGTATAATAAAAAAAAAAGTTTTTTTTTTTAATTTTCCATAAAATTTTACAATTATTCAATTTTTTTTCTATTGGTGCTCACACTAGAGTAGCGTCAGTATCGTGGGCAGGAACCAAACCGTGCGACCGTGACGGCACCGTGGTTTGTGGGATGTGGATAATGTCCACAGTCTTGTGTTCCTTACTTTGCGATTTGGTATTACTTAAGGAGCTTCACTTATTTAGTTCTGTATGCAGTGTCTCTTCTCATTCTTTTGGTCTGCAAAGTAAAGCCATACACAGTCTTGCAGAGACTTGGCATCCTGCACGCTGGCCGCTGCGCAGGACTATGAATGGTGTACTACAACACGGTTATATTTAACCCAGTGAGCATTGAGCACATCGAGCTATATATTTTAATCACCCATATAATCTTTATTTTATTATAAATAAATAATTAATTATTCTATTATTATTTTATAAATAAATCTAAAAAGTTGAGATTAGAGCCTAATTGACGAACACAAATACGTGTTAATGTATAGTATTATACATGAATAATAATTATGGTATATATACCTGGTGATGTATACAATACTATTGAGAAAAACAATAGATTAAGTACCTAAAAATACGCAATATTTGTATTACATAACATGTATGAATAAAAAAGCTATCAAATCATCGTGTATCTCCTCAGCTGCTGAAGCGGTTTAAAGCTGATATTAATTAGCATTTTACATATTTGGGTAGGTGTCGGCTCCCATCCTGACTAAAACCGAGCACCATCTCACATCTCAACCACTTACCCAGTTATTGTGATCCAGACTGAGTATACTAACTTAAGAGCAACCTATTAAGCGTACAATAAAATAAATCTGTCCAAAATCCCAAAAAGGATTTTTTTTTTTACAACAGTTTTTTGTATGGTGAAAATATTAACCTATGTTTAGCTACCCAAATTTTAAACAGCAGATTTCTCTTCCTAATGTTGTCTAGCTTAATATGTCAGTAAACAATCGCGTAAAAGTACCTGCCCATATGACCGTGCCATGACCGCAAAATTATTTTTATAAAACTGTATAAAGCATCGCCGAATAGAAAGCATATCTATCGTATTATGGACGTTTTTATCAAAATTAAAAAAAAGGCTTCTGCATGGCAGGCGCCTGTCGAAATTCACAGAATCTCTTATGCGTGGTACCTACTGTCTAAATTGTGTGTCTATGTGTGTGATTGGAGCCATTCCTTCCGTATAATATTTACACTATGGTATATTCGTCAGTCTGGGTGACAGATACAATACAGGCATGATAGGTGTTGTGTACGTAGTAATGTCTCTGTCAAGTGTCAATAAAGTTCCGTGACAGAAATGATCATAGCACGGTCACGTTCGTAACACGTATAGCCCTGTGTACTGGGCAGACTCCTTTATGCAGATAATTTGTCTAGCATCGCGGCCTTATACAAAACTTTATATATGTATGTGAATATACATGATTAGGCATATAAATCAATTATACTAAATACTAATACTATCGGTAAATAAAATGAGTGTGTTTCTCAGAGGAAATCTTCAGAACTACTAATTCAATTCTGTTTTGTTTTCACAGATAGAAAGCTACACTATTCCCGAGTGGCAAGGAGTTTACAAATAAAAACTAAAGCCACGTAGGTCGCTAGTGATTACATTAAGCTGCATTAGGTAGGTTACATTAAGCTGTACTTATCAAAAATTAACTTCGCTCTCTTGTCTTTATATTCGCTCTTACATTTAAAGTACAGCCCATTTCCAGTCGTCTTATAATTGGGTGGCGGGTGGTTATGCTCGGGTTTTACGGTTAAGAGTCTACCGTGATTGTCAAACTTGACGCTCGACTTGCAGAAATTGTACTTCCTCGAGCAATAGTAGGTGTTTTTCGCTCTGTTGTTCTCCGTAAACGTATATCCGTTGAGCATAAGCAAAGTCTTCCCGCGGATAGTCTGGATAAATTTGAAGTTAAACGGGTAATCTGTAATGAATGAGGGTGTTAGTGTGACGTACATGTGTATTGACTAAGCCCTTTTAGTATCTAAATATAATAAGATACTAGTTTGCTAGTAATAATAAAAGATATACAGATAATATATTTTATAGGATTTTATTTACTTATCTAAATAATAGCACGTTTTAAAAATCATCACACAATTTTAATAATAAAGAACGTTTAGCATGTAAGTTTCTTATCAGAGTAAGACACTAGGCTTCTATTATCAAAGCTCGGTTATTTGTATCGATATACTAGTAAATCGATGCTTATTTGTCACAACTTAGGAACAGTAATTCGTTATCGACTACTATTATCAAACTATATATAATATAAAAACCGGATCAGCTAATGTCTAGTAGAAAATGCTACTACGTACGTTCCACTGCAATGAGACGATGCAAAGATATAGAAACTGTGAATTAGAAACCTTCACCCAATGAAAAACCTTCACTTAAACTACAAACACAGTAGGTATATTTGCAAAAAATTATTATGACCAAAAACAATTATCTTTTATTTATTTTACAATTTAAGTACACACAATAACATTAAAGTAATGAAGAAATATAGGAAAGAAAACTACAAAGGCACTGCATTTCTAAAGAAATTTCTTCGCAAGTGGAAAGTTGGAAGAAAGAAATGGGATGTGGTTTACTAATCTGTCCACTAATATTTACTAATATTTAAACAAAATGATATACATACAGTGACATCGTACACTTTTATGGTAATATTGACCTTGGATATTGACAGACGAATGTGTTGGAAACAAATCCACCTAGGTCAGTAGATTCAGTAGAAATTCTGTTTGCATCTCATAGACAAATAAAGAACAAATGTACCGATGTACATTACTAATACGATTATAAGTAATGATAGTATTCGCATATCAAACTAAAGGACCATGGGCACTTTTGTATGAACACTGGCCCCATTTTTTTTTCAAATTGTGCAGCAATGTTGTAACTTATTATCATATGAAAGCGTGGCGTGTACTTTATTTCATTCTATGTCAGCTAAGTTTAAATTTAGTGCGAGAATGACGAAAAGAGAACATATTTTCCAAAACGCACTTAAACACCATTTTGGCATTGGATTTGAACATAAATGCGATAAAATATAAATAAAGTACACTTCAAGAGCTTTTATATGACATATAATTCACCACAGTTGAACAAGGTTGAAAAAGTGCGTCCAAAATGGCGTATGGTTCTTTCTACTCCACTCCACATCCCACAAGATACCGTCAATTGCTCATTTTAAAATACAAGCCGGTCTGGAGCCTTTTGTAACATGGTGCTGAATGGTTATGTTCTTCGTTTAAAGCGATAATCTTTCCAAAACGATCAAGTTTGACGCTGCCTTTGCACCCATAAGTCCTCTTTGAGCAGTAGTAGCAGTTCTTCGCACGGTTATTTTGCGAGTAAGTGAATTTGTTCAACATCATCAACGTGACCCCGTTTAGCTTTTTTATGATTTTATAAGGGTTACCGTCTGAAAATATAAAGTTTGATTTCATTGAATCGATTAATATTACTTATAATAATCAACCAATATTAACCCAATACAACCCAAATATGTATTTATAGAATAGAATAGAAATAAACTTATTTAACGACGTAAACACTGCTACTAGTACTACAAAGGTAGGTACTACAAATGCACTGCTTTTCTAAAGAAATGAAATTTCTTCCAGCATGCCTGTTAGTGGAAAGTTGGAAGAAAGAAATGGGATGTGGTTAATCTGTCTCTATATTTAAACAAAATGATATACATACAGTGACATCGTACACTTATATGGTAATATTGAGCTTGGATACTGACAGACGAATCTGTTGGAAATAAATCCACCAAGGTCAGTAGATATTATTTTTGCATCGCATAGACAAATAAAGAACAAATGTACCGATGTAGGTAATGTACATACATTACTAATACGATTATAATAGTATTCGCATATCAAACTAAAGGACCATGGGCACTTTTGTATGAACACTGGCCCCATTTTTATTTTCAAATTGTGCAACAATGATGAAACCTATATCATATGAAAGCTCTTGGCGTGTACTTTATTTCATTCTATGTCAGCTAAGTTTAAATCTAGTGCGAGAATGACGAATAGGGAACATATTTACCAACACTTAAACAGCATTTTGGCATTGGATTTGAACATAAATGCGATAAAATATAAATAAAGTACACTTCAAGAGCTTTTATATGACATATAATTCACCACAGTTGAACAAGGTTGAAAAAGTGCGTCCAAAATGGCGTATGGTTCTTTCTACTCCACTCCACATCCCACAAGAAACCGTCAATTGCTCATTTTAAAATACAAGCCGGTCTGGAGCCTTTTGTAACACGGTGCTGAATGGTTATGCTCTTCGTTTAAAGCGATAATCTTTCCAAAACGATCAAGTTTGACGCTGCCTTTGCACCCATAATTCCTCTTTGAGCAGTAGTAGCAGTTCTTCGCACGGTTATTTTGCGAGTAAGTGAAATTGTTCAACATCATCAACATGACCCCGTTTAGCTTTTTTATGATTTTATAAGGGTTACCGTCTGAAAATATAAAGGTTGATTTCATTGAATCGATTAATATTACTTATAATAATCAACCAATATTAACCCAATACATCCCAAATATGTATTTATAAAACAGAATAGAAATAAATTTATTTAACGACGTAAACACAAAGAACAATTGGTACACTTAAAATAAAAACAATCAGTCGTTAAAAAGGTGTCCACTCAGCATTTTGCCGTGACACCTATTCGGCAACACGACGCTAGTCTTCCGTGACCACCTCCGTAGCAGTTACATATTATGCAACTACACCGCTCTTATTGCTTAAATATAGAGTACAACTATGCAAATAAACGACATAAAGTTTTAATATTATACAAGTGCTTATACAAACGTAGGTGACACATTCATATGCTAAGTTTCTATTTATATTAAGTCATAAATTACTAAATTACGGCCAGTTAATGGGAATATATATTTTGTTGTAAAGATTCTTTTTTTTGACTAGCTGTGTCCCTCGAGGGCGAGAGCGTCAACCAACAACTTACAATGAAGTGAAGATCCTGCTTGTAACGAAGCTAAGTTGCTAACATTACCTTACCTATAAATAATATTATTTCGTAAGGACTTGCCCTACTGAATATAAAAAAAATACACCATGCTTTGTGAGTTTAATACTTACAGTAGCACTGTGATCGAACGCCCTTGACAGTAAACAATAACTTCGACTAGATTCATTACACATCTGGAGACGACAATCATTAAAAATCCCGAGTAAAATATCTTAAGCACTACTGGTGAGTAGCGTATGCTTTGACACAATGAGGTTTTTGAACAAGTAAAGAAAAAGCAATTTAGATATTGTATTTTTTTGCAATAACAAATAGCGGTTTCTTTTCTTTATTTTATTTGATTCATCATTTTTGTACATCAAATCACATGAAAGGAAAGAAGACTTATACGAATAGTACTTTCAAGCTTACGAGTATTTTTAGCTAGCTCAGCATAGCTGTCTCGGTTTAACTTTGTCAACTGTCATAGTTTATCCCTTAGTCTTCAACCAGATTTACAGTACACAATTTCTACAACATTTTCGACTCGGCTTCACACAAGAAACAGTTACTAGGACACTTTTAAGTAAAAGCCCGAATAAAGTCTTTTGTAACATGGTGGTGTATGGTCATGGTTTTCATTTAAAGCTACGATCTGTCCGAAGTGGTTGAGTCTGACGCTGCCTTTGCACCCGAAATTCTTCCTTGAACAATAGTAACAGTTCTTGGCACGGTTATTTTGCGAATAAGTGTAGTAGTTCAACATCAGCAACGACACCCCGTTTAGCGTTGTTATTATTTTGTATGGGTAACCATCTGAAAATAGTGTTTTTTTTCTTAATATTAATTATAATCGTCTTTGTACAAATGTAGTTTATATGATTTTTAGGTAGGTATAGTATTTGCTAATTTCAAATTTATAAATTCATATTTTTTACCTACGTTCTATGACAAAAGAACAAGAAGAAGTGTCGAAGTTACGTTTTCTCAAACGTAAGTTCGACACTGCTTTCATGAAATATATACAACCTTTAAGTTATTGGCAATGTGAACATTGTATCCAACAATGTATCCTACTAACTCTGTCTTGTATTTACGTTGACCCTTATAAGTATTACTGACTTGATGCTTGTTTAAAAATAAAATATAAAAATATGGTAATTATTTAAATGATGATGAAAGTGGCCGGTTACCAATATAAACTCTTTCCGCTCGCATTTTTGTATGACAGAACGTAAAGGCATTTTTAAAAAAAAATTAGATAGATAATCGAATTAGGAATTATGTTATTTTGACATACGACCCGTTTGACAATCTCCGGTAAGTTGGGGCTGAATGATTATGATCTCTATTCCAAAAGACGATATGTCCATGGCCGTCTAACTTGACGCTGCTTTTACACCCGTAGGACTTCTTAGAACAGTAGTAGTAGTTCTTGGCGTGATTATTTTTGGAGTAGGTGTATTCGTTTATCATCAGCAACGTTGTCCCTTTAACGGTCTTTATAAATTTGTATGGGAAATCATCTGAAATTTGATATTTTTCTTATTAAACAATCAACAATGTTACTAGATGACAAGTCCTTGGCGCAAGGATCTTCTTTTATGTAAATTAATTCAGTCCGGAACCACCACAGTCACAAAATTATCAGTGTACAGAACGCTGACGGATACGATATCTCGAGACGGTTATCCCAAAACGATTGGAAACAATGCAAGCGCAAGTGCCATCCGCTTCAGACACGCGTCTTGTGATGTTTTTTGTGAAAAGATTGAATGATTTTAGTTACTATTGGTTTTTTTATTTCCGTTCTTCCTGTTTTATGCACGCTCCCATGTTTGACGATTGTTGGTTGAAAAAATGGTAGGTTGTAAAAAAGGTTGGGAGCCCCTGCTCTAGATAATTTGGTGCTTTTTAACAGATTTCCGATTTTAAGGAGGTTCTGTATTGGTAGCTGTAACAGCTCAGTGGGCGAGCGCTTGCCTTGGAAACAAGGTGCACAGGTTCGAACCCCGGCTCGCACCTCTGATTTAGTTAATTAATCATATGTGAATCGTTTTTGTGCGATTGTTACTAGCTTGCGGTGAAGAAAAACATCGTGAGGAAACCTGCATGTCTGAGAAAGCCTTACTAGCTTTCGAATGACGTGTGAAGTCCGCCAACCCGCACTTGGCCAGCGTGGTGAACTATGGCCTAAGCCCCTTCATCTTGAGGGGAGGCCCGTGCCCAGCAGTGGGACATAAACAAAGGCTGGTATTATACTGTATTGGACGCTTATACGTACGGTACAAGAAAAAAGTTACCAATGGTGTATGAAGAGTAGACGGGTGTGCGGTGAGGTTCCTTTTTATTTTTGGGGAGGAAACATTTTAAGGGTACCCGGTCGCCATACAGGCTACTAAGACTTTCCCGAATCCCTTCATCGACGTTGAGGAGTGACTCTAGGCTCTTCGGAGTCGCTGGACGTCGGGGTGTGGGCTCTAGACGTCCATCGCGTACGGCGGCGACTCCGAGAAGGACGGCGGCGTGGTTGCTACCTCCGTCCCCGTAAGCACTGTGACGTTACCCGGGGGACAGCAATGCGTCCCCCAAAGGCGCGCTCAATGACAAAGCCACACTCTGCTGGGAAGGGCACTGTCCGCCGACTAGGCTTGTTGAAAAAATATCGATACATCGATATATCGATATTTTTTCTTTCGATATATCGATATTTTCATCCGATATATATTTTTTCGATATATCGATACATCGATATAAAATATTAAGTATCGAAAACGTATCATCTGTTTTATTTCTCCAAAGTTTTTTTAGCGGTAAAAAGACGACCCTGGACCTTCATCACACAAGATCAGTGTAATTTCTTTACAACGACGGCAGCCATCCTTGTACAAACTATACAAAAAAAAATAAAGAAAAAAGAAAGGTTATATCTAGTCAAGCAGTAAGCTTCTTTTAAGTTTATGTTATGCCTCTTGTCTTGCCTCTAGCCCTTACCACAGACAGACCTTTTGCGTTATCTTTGATTGCATCAAAAAATATATCGTTCGATCGTTGGTTGGTATTGTTAATTTAGTATCTTTGGTTGCATGCGTGGATACATTGCTTGTTATATATTTGTTTGAGTTCAATTAAATAGTTTAATTACTAAATAATTAAGTTTATGTTGAAATTCAGTTGCTTTGTGGACTTTATTTCTGATCTGATGGTAAGCGACACGTCTTTCTATAGACAGCTGTAAGGCATTGCCACTCAAGAAGCATTTTTATTTTGTTCCGTTAATAAGATACAATTTTGTTCCCGATATATCGATATATCGATATTTTTTGTTTCGATATATCGAAGTCGATAACGATATATTTTAAAAATATCGATATTCGATATATCGATATTTTTTGGCATTTCCAACATCCCTACCGCCGACAGTGCCCTTCCCAGCAGAGTGTTAATACATTGTGAATACAGAAATGTTTATACATTGTGAATACAGAAATGTTTATACATTGCTGTTTACTGCTGCGACTCTTTGGTGGTTATACCTACCTTGAAGGTAGGTTACCCTACAAACAGGGGTGGCGAACCTTTATGTATCAACGTGCCATTTTTATCACCTTAATAAGGCAAATAATTTTACTCTATTACTATAATACTTAATAAAACGTAAAAATTATTTGTCTTATTATTGTTAATTATTTATTCAAAAATATATTTTCTTGTATTGAGTAAATTCTCTTTTTTCAGTGCTCACTGAACTTTGTGATCGGTGGCGTGCCCAAAATATGCCATCGTGGCGTGCCGTTGGTTCGCCATCCCTGCCCTACAAGTTGACTCCGAGGACGGTGGCGGGGTTGCAATCCCCGTCCCCGTAAGCACCGTGGCAGGTTCCCGGGGGGCTACAATGCGCCCCCGGCGTCGGGCTCAAAGGCAAGGCGCTGAGGGGCTCGGTCATGTACCGATGCAACAGCTCCGTAGTAGCTTTTAGTGGATAAGAATTTCACATACCCCGATCAAACCCCACAGCTCCCGGGGACCGCACGAAAAAAAAAGGTTACCTTACAAGAGACCTACCACTTAAACATTCATAAAGGTTTCATATATGTATTCGTTCTCACATAGTTCTCACGTACAAGCCATTATGTAATCTCTTGTAACATGGGGGAGAATGATTATGTTCATGTTTCAAACTGACGATATTTCCTTGCCCATCGATCTTGACGCTTCCCTTACACCCGTAGATTCTTCTTTGACAGTAACTGAAATTCTTGCCACCATTATTTGGGTAGAAAGCGTACCCGTTCACCATTAACAACTTCGAACCATTTAAAGTCTCAATAAATTTAAATGGTTTATCTGAAAATATTGATAAACTATTTTACATATTTAACAATAATCCAGTTTAAAAATATTAGGAACGACACTTATTATCTCACATTATGAATATGAAGGCAATGAGCCACCCACTATAGTACCTGAGTATGGTTTAACGATAATCGCGAAAACTCGACACATTTTTTAGGCAAAAAGTTTACCTCCGTAACGTCAAATCAAAACGAATTGCAGTAACTACTGTCTTGTTTTAGATATTAATAGGTACATTAAACATAGGTACTCTCACGGTCACAAACGGTGTATCATCATTAGGACGACAATCGCTTGCACGTGCCGGCCCAAAATATGTGCGGCGGGGTAAACGCACGTAACGTCGTTCAAACGATTTTGATTGAAATCTAGTACACCGTTCGTGTCCGCAATAATACATACATCGTTGCTTCTAAAGGTAACATTGATTTAAACTTTGCAACTAAAAAGCAAGCCAATGTGCATAAAACTACTTTATTAACACAAAAATAATATATGGAAACATAGTAACAAAACTATCAAGAACCTTTAACCAAATATGGTTAACTTCAGAAATCTAAACGTACATAGATAAAAGAAAAAGCATTACGTATTATAAAACAGCGTGTTAAATAAAACATAAGCATTTAAGAGATTCGTATAAGAACTGAAGTCTCAGCACCTGTAAGTTAAAGTGGCAATGAACAGGTCACATCGCTGGAAGAACCAAAAACTGAAGGGATAGAAAATTTCTCTAGGGGCGACCACGAACCGGAAGACGCAGCATAACCAGGCTTAACACTTAGGACCGACGACATTTTGCGATTCTCAGGCAACCGGTGGATGCAAATAACCAATTGGCATTCATTGTGGCGCTCCAAGAAGGAGGCCTATATACCATACTGAACAGTATTGAACGTCTACCGGCAGATTATGATAATGAAGATACATAAAGAAATTATATTAAAAAATAAAATACACATTTAAATATTCAACTAAATGCGGTTGCATTTAAAAATAAAAATTAAGTGCTTTAAGGTTCAAAGCATTTGCAGACAATTAGAAACAAAAAACTTAAATTTTAAACACGCGTGTACGATGAGGTTATAATTTTTGCATATGTCTAAGTCACCAAACTTTATCTAATAAAAATAATATATGCATGCGAAGTATTAAAATACGGCATTAAGACTGATAAAGAGCATAAAACGATTTAAATGGCAAATAAAGTATGATACGATGATAGCTTTAAACTTCACTGAATTAAAAGAATGAAGAGAAATAGGGTAACGCCATTTATAAAATAACAGTTATATTATAAAGAAATAATTATTTCTTACTAGCTGACCCGCGCAGCTCCGCTCGCTCACTTTTTAGTCAGAAACCTTCTTGGGCTCATGCACAACACTTTGCTGAAGATCATGACATGATCAAATGCATAGTTTACGATTCTATAAAGGACATACAGACAAACATGTATTTTTATATATATAGATAGCAGCATTTAATTTTATACCTTACAGCCATCAGTCTTTTAATAGACAGTTGCTTACAATTCACCAAATTTCACTTGGTATGAAAATAACATGATTTTTTGGAACCTAGCCGTGTACAAAACCCTAGTCCTGTATGTTTTTGCAAATCTAAGCATACAACATTGTTTTAGTACAAATCGGCCACCGGTTAGTACTTACATCCAATTTCTCTATTTATTAATTTCTGACTGCTGAACTCGATGGATAAACATTAATAGGTGCTTCAGCGGCCTATCAACAACTGTTTTATCTCATCTACTAAGTTTGATGTACACGCCAGAACTCAGTTTCTTGTAAATTGGCGGCGGATGATTGTGGTCCTTGTTCAAACTGCGAATCCTTCCAAAGCCGTCTAACTTGACACTGCTTTTACACCCAGAGGCAATCTTTGAGCAGTAGTAACAGTTCTTAGCCCGATTATTTTGTGAGTAGGTGTAACCGTTCACCATCAACAATGTCACCCCATTTAATGTCTTTATGAACTTTATGTCGGGATCAACTAAAAATGTTAAAATAACTTAATTAACCACAATTGAAGACTTAAATGTAGTATAGTTACGATGTTTTGAAAGAAGAATGCCATTGATTTATTATTTCATATTCCAGTAATTTAGTATCGAAATTAACGAAGAATGCAACAACTCGGTTAATAACATCTTACAAAATAATTTACAATAATAGCTTTGCAAACATCACAAGACGTCAAGAACTATAGAAACATTGGAAGCATTTGTTAAATATGGTGTTGAAGACCAACTAAAGGTGATTTACTGAAAATTAAGTCCACGAAATCAAAAGTTAACTAATAAGGAATGCAACACGAGTTTCCGAAATTCACAATATGAGTTCTAAGATAACCGTAAATCTTGTATGCCATGCATGACAGATTTCTTAAAAAAACACACACAAAAAGTAAAGGGAACAGGGGAAAATAGCATAAGTAACGAGGCATAGAACAGGCATCGCGTCTCACTGAGAAGTAATCCTAAGAGCAGCACTAGTAACGCCAAAAATAATGCTTTAAAATAAAATTAAGTAATTTTGTACTGGCTATATTAGTGTATTTGTAAAGTTTGGCATATCATTATTAGCTATCCTGTACTCGGGAGGTGGATGGTTGTGCTCCTCTTTTAAGCAGATTATTGTACCTTCTTGGTCAGTTTTCACACTACTCTTGCAACCAAATTTCATTTTCTTGGCGCAATAAAAGCAGTTTTTAGCACGATTGTTTTGATAGAAAGAATAACCATTAACTAGTAGTATTGTCGCGCCGGATAGCGTTCTAATGAATTCAGCTGAAAGTTTTAAAAAACATATAAGTAAATTTCTTAGTCAGTTTTCACAAAAGACGTTGCAGGTAAACCAACCTGCAAGGACAGAGGTAAAAAATAAATGCAATCCAAATAGACATGTTGTTTGCGTTACATAATTTGTTGCGGGTTCCAAGACAATTTAGCGTTTCCCTGGGATTAGGGTCAAACCTCGGTGTCTTCAGTGGTGACCGCTGTAGATCCTGGCTTATAAGAGTAACAGTGGTGGAAAAGAATCCCACCGATTAAAAAAACAACCAAACAGACATCTGACAATGTATTTGCATCTTAACATTATCAGTTTAAGTAAGTAATACATAAAAAACTCTGAATTATAAAATAAGCATTTGTTAAACAATAGATAGCACACATCGCAAAGAAATATATAAATAATATACGTTTAATTAAGACTCTATTATGCTTGGTTCTGTAATGTTTTCCAATTACAACCTCATAATATAGAGTTTTATATACAGAAAGAAAATTTCAGCGAAGTTAATATTTAAAGCAATTTAGATCGTTACAACTAAACACTATATGGAAACGTGATGGAAATTAAATTCCAGAGTATAAGAATACAAAAGCTCTCGATGCGCGTGGGATATAAACTCTCGAGAATTTTAAAGTCTGACATATTGTCCATTAGACATCACCGCGTACCTCGGTGGGTCGTGTTTATGGTCGCAATTTGCTGATTTAATGTTTCCATCTTTATCAAATTTAACAAACGCACGACATCCGGTATTGCTCTTTGAGCAGTAATAGGATTTAAAGTTGTGATTTTGCCAATAGGTATAACCATTCAACATAAGCAAAGGTTTGCCTTTTTGAGATGGTATGAATGTGTAATTGTAGCCTGAAAAACAAAAAAGTTAAAGTTGAGAAAAATGTCCGTTTAGATTCAGATTTTTTTTATTACTTGGTCCGTGATGACAGCTATAGGTACTACCAGAATACCAACACTTCCCTGTATATACTCTCGTACAGCAATATTATGCTGAGGCAGATCCCTGATTGTCCACAAACAACTTAAAATGTCATCTATTATTACTGTTATGTGTGTTAATGTATGGGCAAATAAAAGCATATCTTCTTCTTCTTCAGAATAGTCTTGGCATCAAAATAAACACGAGTATATTCTTATACTTTTGAAGGACACCATATTTTCGAGGTTAATTATGTAGGGTTTCCATTAAAAGAAATTATATGAATATTTTAATAGAGGTAGGAAGGAGCAAAAATTCCCGCCTCAAAGTCTGAGACCGCGCACGTTATGCACG
This sequence comes from Furcula furcula, assembly GCA_911728495.1. Classification (NCBI taxonomy): domain Eukaryota; kingdom Metazoa; phylum Arthropoda; class Insecta; order Lepidoptera; family Notodontidae; genus Furcula; species Furcula furcula. The sequence continues at coordinate 6,262,266 of OU452254.1, read as the reverse complement.
TTTCTGGCAAAATTTAAAAGACAAATTCTGCATGGCCGTTCCGCTTCACTCCACCACTAACTACACTGTCAACATTATGTTATGTGTAATTAGACCCGTTTATTTACAGAGTAACACTATGGAGTAACATATATCTTAGAGTCTGGGTACCAGACGTGATACAGGGAGTTACAACAAAACCTTCAGGACCCTTGTTCTTGTGTTGCTGGTAAGCTAGTACGTCCATTCTCCCTTGCTTTACCTCTTACTGTGGTGGGATAAAGTCTATGATGAAGTTATTGTCACGCTTGTGTAAAACCAGGCTTTTTGAGATCAATAAACAACACTTGATGGTAAATTGATATTTATTGTTATCATCCTTAAAAGAATCGTACAGTACATTAGTCAAATACACTATCAGTCTTAGGACTAGGATGTTCACTTTTCTTTTTTGATTGCCAAAATGATACTATAATTGACCTATATTTTTACAAAACGTCCGCTAGACATTCGAACATATTTCGGTGGTTCGTGTATATGTTCGCAATTCGCCTTCCTTATATTTCCATACATATCCAACCTGACATTTGCCCGGCAGCCAGTATTTTTCCTCGAGCAATAAAATGATCTACTGTTGTGGTCTTGAGAGTACGTATATCCGTGCATCATTAGTAAATATTTGCCCCTTGGAGTTGGTATAAATTTATAATCGCAGCCTGAAAAATATCACATTAATTGCATTTGTCCCTACGAAACACAATTAAAAAATCTACCCGTCAGTGTCAATTGAACTCTTCCGAAAACAAACATTTTCTATATGATATCTGTATAAACACTAATTATAGCGCTAAACTGTGTACGGCTATACTCCAGATATCACAAAATAGGGCAAAACTCAAAGTATAGAACGAGACTTTACTAACACTTCCCGCCGTCCACTTTGGTGAAGTTTAGATCACGTTAACGTTTAAATCAGTTGTATAAATATTGCAAAATAATATAATGTTTAAAGCTGAGATAAAATGGGTACCAGAGATATACCTCAACTGAGCAGTAAAAGGTGTTTCGTAAGACCTAAGACTATACTTAAGTCTATCGTTTAACTAGTTTCTCTAACCTATTTTGATATCGAAAAATGTTGGGAAGTTACGATAATCCAAACGTTATTTACAACCAATTTTATATTCCACATCTTTACAGAACTATTTATTTATTTATTTATTTATTCTTATTGTACACAAAGAAACACAGATACAGTAATTAAAAGATAGTAAATGCATGTACATTGGCGAGCTTAACTCAAACATGAGTTGAAACTATGTAATTTTATATTCAAACAACAGCCAAATTTCAAATATCTTATTATAACTACAAGCAGCATTTACATTTAAAACGCCATATTTGATTGAACTATTTGAAAAATATATAAAACGTAATAATTAAATAACAGCCTTGGTTTGTATAAAATAAGTACAAAAAAAAACGTTTACAAATTCAGTTCATTTTAACAGGGTGAACTTAATGCACCTACCGATAAACTCAGAAACGTCCACTTTAAATTGTAATTGGCCATGGACCATGAACGGCTGAATTCGATAGAAAATCTAATGGCATTTGAGGCAGTAGGTGAAAGAAGTTAAGCAGACGTTCCTGAGTTTGAACGAAATACAATTTATTTAAGAAGACATTCACTCACATTTAGATTGACTATTTTGTACATCCAAGTTTTTAATTGACCAATCACAATGTTTTGGAATCAGTTTGAATACTAACATGGACACTTGAATACTAATTTATTACCTATATTCTCTTGGAGCTAATCAATTTTTTATATCTTACAAATGCAATTCTATCTAAAAAAACTACTTGGCTAATCTGAACTCAGCCCTGTTTTAACCAAGTACCTGCCAAAAATCTCTTAAGTAATTGTCATATAATACATTCTCTTGGAGCAAACCGATTCTTTATATCTTACAAATGCAAATCCATCCTAAAAACCTACTTGGCTAATCTGAACTCAGTCCTGTTCTGACCAAGTACCTGGCAAAAATCTCTTAAATAATTGTCATATCGTCTTCTTAGTCTACCTCTATTTAGTTATCTTTGTTCAGCAGTGGACGTCTTTTGGCTGCTGATGATTCCAGTTCTTAGACTTTACGGCCATATCCGCCTGCTATACCTTTACTAGATAGATGCCGTGTGCAAGCGACCATATACCAAGTGCCAGATAGATTACAACTAAGCGTACTATGTACAACGCTGCATTCCGGTGTGAAGGAGCACTGTAGCTGAAAATATCACTCGAGCAGCGACTTAATATGTTCTCCCCTTGGGCAAATGTGTATTTTGACAACAACATTCAGATAGTATTAGCATCGGCGCTAATATTACCAGTGTCAGTTGTTGAACGAATGAAATAAAATTATGACTACAATATAGTATAAGCGTATTTTGAAATAATATCAGACCATAAAATATGAATACTGCTAATAAGATCGGTGGTTGATCGTAAGATGCATGTGTTTTGGCACAAAATTCACAAAAACATTACGTTGGTATCTCTCTTGCAGGTACAAATATATAACTAGGAGGGTCATGACAATGTAACGCATTATTCTTCTCTAAAATTCCTTGTGAGCTTAGCTTTATGCGAGCTCTGCAACCTTTATTCTTCTTTGAACAATAATAGTTCTGACTCTCTCGGGACTGAGCGTATGTAAACCCGTTCCACATGAGCAAATACTTGCCTCTTGGCGTCGGAATAAACTTATAATCTGAACTTCCTAAAATAAAATCGGAACCTGTTATCATCACCAGCCGGAAGACGTCCACTGCTGAACATAGGCCTCCCCCTTGGAACGCCACAATGAACGACAATTGGCGATTTGCATCCACCGGTTACCTGCGACGCGCACAATGTCGTCTGTCCACCTAGTGGGAGGCCTACCTACGCTGCGTCTTCCGGTTCGTGGTCGCCACTCGAGAACCTTTCTTCCCCAACGGTTATCGGTTCTTCGAGCGATGTGGCCTGCCCATTGCCACTTCAACTTGCAGATTCTGAGAGCTATGTCGGTGACGTTGGTTCTTCGCCGAATCTCCTCATTGCGGATTCTGTCGCGCAAAGAAACTCCGAGCATAGCTCTCTCCATTGCTCGTTGTGTGACTCTGAGCTTCTCTAAAAGGCCAGCTGTTAAAGACCACGTCTCAGTACCATATGTCATCACTGGCAACACACACTGGTTAAAAACCTTTGTCTTCAGGCACTGCGGAATTTCAGATGAGAAGATGTCACTTAGTTTCCCGAACGCTGCCCATCCGAGTTGGATTCTTCGGGCGACCTCTTTGTCGAAGTTGGACCGACCTAATTGGACAATCTGCCCAAGGTAAACATAGTGGTCAACAACTTCGAGTGTATCGTTCCCAACGACTACCGGTACGGGTGCAACATGGACATTAGACATGATCTTCGTCTTGTCCATGTTCATTTTAAGACCCACCTGTTGGGAAACGCTACTGAGGTCGCTGAGCATCGTATTGAGGTCCTCCAGCGACTCTGCCATAATGACTATATCGTCGGCAAAACGAAGGTGAGTGATGTATTCGCCATTGATATTGATGCCGAATCCGTTCCAGTCCAAGAGCTTGAAAACGTCCTCCAATGCGTTTGAGAACAGTTTCGGAGAAATAACGTCTCCCTGTCTCACACCTCGCTGCAATGGGATCGGTTTCGTGCTCTCGTCCTGTAGTCGGATCGACATGGTAGCGTTGCTGTACAAACACTTCAACACTTCGATGTACCTATAGTCAATGTGGCACCGCTGGAGGGACTGCAATACCGCCCAGGTCTCGATGGAATCAAAGGCTTTCTCGTAGTCCACAAACGCTAGACATAATGGCCGATTATACTCCTCGGTCTTCTGTATAACCTGGCGGAGCGTATGTATGTGGTCTACGGTGCTAAAGCCTTTTCGGAACCCGGCTTGTTCGGGAGGCTGGAAGTCATCAAACCTGCGTTCGAGACGGTTCGTAATGACTCTCGAAAACAGCTTGTATACATGGCTCAGGAGTGAGATAGGTCTATAATTCTTCAATAAGGTATTATCACCTTTTTTGAAGAAAAGAACCACCACACTCCTGTGCCATGCTTCTGGCGTAGTACCCTCGAGTAAGACGGAATTAAATAACTTCTGGAGGACCTGTTAAGCACTATGTTAATACACAGAACCGAAACGACGCAGCACACCATACTGAAGATGGATAAAATTGAGATATTAGCTGTAAAAAGTTTTGTAACATTAAACAACATTTAGACACATCTGTACACATACACAGAATTAAAACATTGTCAGTTATTTTAGGCAAAAAAAGGAAACATATAAGGACCATTATTTAATAGATATTCGTAAAACCTTCAAAACTGCTATAATGGTTGTTTTCAACAATTTTTTGCGCTAAGAGAAGAAACTTATTTATTCATCGGCTAAGATCCTTTCCTTATCCATCCTTTTCCTTAATATTAATTTTGTCTAATTTTCTTTATTTGTATTTGTTTTATACACACGCACGTATTACGCCTTGGCAGAGGCTGTTTCCGCACACCCCATTTAAACTGCTGACTTCAAGTAACAAATCCGAAAGCTTCTAAACAATTTTCAAAGCAAGTCTTATGATGCAAGACTTAATTTCTGCGTTCAATAAGTGTAGCGAAATCACATGTTTTATTAACTTGTGCGAGATTTATGGCCGGTTTCTGAGGAATTTTTATCGATAGTTTAAGTATTCGTTAGCGCTATTGGTTCGATAAGTTGTCACACATTGTCAGATAAAGTCAGTTTAAACTTGGCTTAACTTAACTGACTAATGTGTGCCGTTTATTGGGTTCGATAACTTCTTCTTTTTCTTTTACAAAAATATGGCTTCCATAAATTATTGAAGATTTCGCCAGTAGTTAAATAGCAATTGCAAAATAAATTATTTGACGATTTCAACCAGTGATATTATTGTTTTCAACATTGAAATTTGAGGTTTCTGAGGACGCTTGCATTTTTGTATCCACTTTGCTTACGCAGCACTAGCGCCACGAGAGTAAACGGATTATTACTTTACGGAGATTATTACTTAATTACTATCATTCATATGCACTTATTTATACCGGAAAAATATTTATAAAAATAATAACTGATAATATTGGCAATATAAAACTTGATAAACAAATTTTAAATTCGATCTGAGAAAAAGACCCATCTAGCGTCGAATTATTGCAGATTGCAATGTACTCAGAAACGCAGTGACAGTTAAACGAACTTTATCTTATACACTAGCTATTGGTTCAATAAAGTTATGAACAGTTAACTGAGATCTTCAGAAACCGGGCATAAGAGCCATAGCAAACACGATTAGTGACTAAGACTCCGGAAGCCTATTGTACAACGACCGAGCTCTAAGCCTCGCACACTATAACATTATAATCGATTAAATTAGCGATTTGAATACAACACCCTTATGTAACGAGTCGCCAAAACCGTGATGCAGCATCGATGCAGATAAACGTGCGACTTCCCAATAACAATCGTATGAACTGAGTTCAGCCAAAACATGATGCAGCCGCAAATCACTAATACCGATCGTTAAAGTATCGTGTGCCACATATTTAGAGCAGTTGCCAAAACATTGAAAAGCGACAAGTTCGATCTATGCTGCTTAAAAAGTTGTAATGAACCGTAATCTATTACGATTTCTTATATGTTTTATTAACTAAATTTAATTAAAGTGTTATTAGATATAACGTAGTTATCTTTGCCGTGATTGTGCGTATAGACCTGCTCTTTCAAATACTTTTCATTCGAAGTCAGCTTCACATTTGCCCTGCAGCCAGTGGTTGCTCGTCGGGAACAGTACCAATTCCATTTAGTAGATTTGCTGTACGTAAAACCGTCCAACAATATTACTTGACCATTCCGGTAATTCACAAACGTCGGTATAACTGAAAATTATTTTGTTGTATTTTATAACATAATACAAGTCCTTTAAGATTATCTATTTGCGCACGCTAAACGCTGTTTGCTAAAATAATTATATCGATGATAATAAATAAATAAATAAATAAAACTCACCTCTTTCTTTAGGGAAAATTTTTATCTCTGAAAAGAAATATATTTATAATTTAGGACATTCTAGACTGTAGTTAAATATTCGAACTATAATCAGTAATTATGTACGTAGTTTACTTAAACGCCGTTTAGGATTTACCAGTAAATATTTGAGTTAAACAAATAAATCCAACACATTGCCAGAAGACCAAGCAATGCCAGCACCATATACCAATGCAATTCTTTTAGCGTCTGCCACCTGTGTAAACAAAATTAGGGAGAGGATAATAAGAAACGATACATGTGAGATTCATAGAGCATTCTATTGGTAATCAATTCAAATCGAAGTGATAAAAACTTACATAAGAATAAAACCTCCACCGTTCGTCAGATCCATCCAACAAATAATAATATACATATGTACAGAGTATGTTTGCACTAATCTCGTGTTCATGATACATTAAAATTTCCATAAAAATCTATTTACATCTAAAAATTAACCTAACATTTTACAGAGGTTGGTAAATACGTACTAGCCGTACGTCATACAAGCAGGGGCAGTTGTCGATCGCGGAATCGCAGAATTTGAGCACTTATTCAGAGATTTGTAACCGCATTAACAATAATCGATGCTATATTTTAAGGAGGTGGAGAGATAGAGAGCATAGATTAAAAATTCTGTAAAATTGAGAGGTCTCTTTGGGAGTAGTCCTTGGAAGCTTAGTACAAAAGATGGCGGCCAACCAATGCCACCTTCGTCAGCAACGAGCATCACCCCATTGAGTTTCTTGTTGGATGTTCTCAGTGGTAGCGCGCTGTGATCCGGTGATCAAGCCAGTCCTCTCATTAGCCGCCGATCAAGCCGAGGCCATGCCTCCCTAAGGTGCCCTTGAGCTCGTCGCTCCCAATTGTACTATGTATATAATATAGAAAAACAATATAGTACGCAATACGCAATGTACTATATTTTCATTGCTAAAATATGAATTTAGTCAACTCGACATATTAAATAATATAATTAATAAATTAAACCTTAATCTCAATAATTATTTTCTATTCAGAACTAATAACGATTCATTATATTATTCGAAAGTAAATAAAGAACAGGCATTTCATCAGGTATCTAAAAATACTGCTGAAAAATGGCAAATGCTTTTCAAGGGTACTGACTAATGAATGTTTAATTAATACATTTAAAGTGATTGTTTTGGTTTCTTTCCATTCCCACAACATCTGCTTTTATAGAATGATTTTATTTCTGTCATGAACGTGAAATTGCGAGAAGAAAGAAACAAAGCAATAATTAATTTAATTAGAAATGAATTATTAATTTATTTCAATATGGATCTGACTTGTTTGGATTCATATGATTATTTCAAAAATAATAAACCCTTGTTGGCTAAAGCAACGAGTAATATTAAATATGTATGGAAAGTAAATAATGTATAAAATAAATAATGATAAATTAAAGTGTACTATTTTTTTGCTAAATTTCCCAAATGTACTACTATATTTTTATAACTTAAAACGAAAAATACTATTTTTTCATCAAAAAAACGTGGCACCCCTAGCTATAGATGAGTGAAGGGCTATAACCGGTGGCCCTCTTGTCCGGTAGAGCTGTCATGGTCATCTGCGGTCAACAGCGACCTTCATTCCCATAAAAGCCACCAGTGGCTTTGTGATATTTGCTCAGGATCGCTCTTGAATACTTTAATAGATCGGAATACATACGTAGTTTTTAAAACATAAGCGTCAAGGCAAGATTTCTCTTTAATACTGTAAACTATCCATACTTACACTACCCACATCACAATACTACATATTTTATACATATAATATGTATAATAAAGTTACGTTTTTGTTACCGTTTCGATTTAGCAATGAATTAGTGTTAACTCCTGAGGAAGCAGGTTAGCATACTTATTTTTTCAGAGTAAATATTTCTATGCCAAGGATGTGAGCTCTAATAGCTGTAGTTTTAGTTACTGTGCCGGGGGGGAAGAACCAGAATCTATCAATCCATCCCGATTAGGTTTTTTAAAACCTAGGTTTGTTGGTTTAATTGCAAACATAATTTCCTATGTATTCGCGTCAGACTGAGATAACCCTTTTGTACGGTAACCTTAATTTTATTTATTTATTATGGCATAGTATGGTTTCGGATAAAAAGACGGTTGCCAGAGTCGACCAGCCAGCATTTATCAGCGCAGTCATGATCAGCGCTGATGGAGCGCCTATAAGCTCTATCAATTTTCCATAGAGAAGAAGTTATCCAGGGCTAACCCCTACCGCATACTAGGTAGGTACTACTGATTTACCAGCTGGTTACGTGCGCACGGATAGACGCTGGCAGGTCAGCAACGGCTGCCACCTCTTTACCTGACCATATCTCCTAAATATGTATAATCGACGAGATCAAATCCCCTTCAGAACCTTCCTCTTTCTTATTCTCGTAATACTATGAAGAGGTCAATATCCATATTCTATTCCTGGGTGTGATAATATTCTGGACCCAAGAACTCTGCTTTTGGGTGCGTGGTTGTGGATACTTGACGATGCCAATATGCAGGTGTGACCATGGTCCATTTTTACAAATGCCGTGCATCTCTGATGTCGTTTAGAGCAGTACCAGTAAATTGCGCATTTGTTCCGAGCGTCCCTCCAGTATGTGTAGCCGTCCATCAGTAGAAGGTAACCTTTTCTTGTCGGTATAAATTGCAAGTTGGCTGAAAAGAAAAACTGTTAAAAATTACACATTCAAAAAAATATATTTTTGTTCTATTATTTATATACCTATTATTTTTCTTTTTGACAAAAAAATAAATAGGTGTCAATTTTCTTCATGCTAATACCTTTTTACATAGCTCTTTGTGATAATTTTATTAGAGAAATATAAAATAAAAATCCATAAAATATGTCATTTGACATTTAATTCCCAAAACCATACAGTTCTTCAGTATAAATAATAAATACCGGCCAGTAACAATCGAAACTACAATAAGCCGTTGTTTGCAGCGAGATTCAAAGTGTCCAACATCCACCCTGAAAATCATACAACTGCAAACAAATATGCACAACTGAAAGTAACCAAACTGGGCACAATGAATGGTAACAAAATCTAAAATCATTCGTTTAGGTAGTCAATCAAACGAACATTACAGTGAATATGTATAAGTACTTATAAATAGTAAAGTTAACTGCTAAAAATTTAATTAGTGATAATTATCAGTTTTGGAAATTGGTTTTTACGAAACTCAAAACCGATTAATACTTTTTAATGCTTATACTCAATATTGGAACATAAACATAAAGATCTCCAAGAGCCGGAATAATCAGAAATATAAAAATTGTTAAATGTGAATTAACGCTAATTGCTTTTTGTGATGTAGAAGTGAGTGTACTATGTGAGGTAAATGTTGGATATTAAATGAAATACCATTTGAAATAATTTGATCCTGTGGAATACTGAGTACATCCTGAGAAACAACCATGTTGGACACTTCTTAAAAATTATTAACACATGTATGGTACAATATTTAATGTATGTACATAAGAATGAAATATGTTCAGACCATAAAATAAATTATGCAAAATGTATGAAGTTACATCATAAAAATATTTTAGTAATTACACCTTTGTCAATTTTTCTAAATAAACAAAGCATTAGTTTAATACAGCACTAAAAAGTCGTCAAATGAAAGGAAAAATACCTGTAAATAAATTATGATTCAATACAAACTCACCTAAATGATGGAACCAATTAGAGGTTCGGTCACGCAACATCACCTAAATGAAGGAACCAAATAATTGTTCAATCACACAATATAATATACTTTAACTGTCACAGTGTATAATGTTAAAAAAGAAGACATTCATTAAGTACATAACCCCTATATTGTTAACTTGGTGTGCCAGAAAAACAACTTTGTGTTATGATGTGTGTGTTTTATGACTGCATAATAAAGTTGTAGTTGTTTCGATTCAAATGAGCTTCACAGCACGCTGACTCTCAGTTGTCAATTATAGGTCTACCTCACATAGACTAAGGAGTCAGTGTGCTGGTACTTCAAAGCTTATTTAAAATAACCTTGTTATGTGTGCTTGTCTTCTACGGACAACATTTACCTAAATGCACAAAATTATGTTGCTCTATTTTTATGATAATAGAGAATGTATCTTGTATGTACATAGTAAATAATTTAAAAACAGACTCCAAGACAATCAAATGATGAATAAAACACCAAAACTCATAAATATTTAAAGTAAGTAAAATAATTTCTAACTCAAACACTATGGAGAGAAAACACAGAAAAAACACAGAATTAAGAACAAAATCCCTGCAACAGCGCAAATCAAATAAATGTATGTCATAAATTAAACATTACCTTGGGTAAATATGGAAATTATGTATATTTAGAACCTAATATTAAGCCATACTAGATAGATATCCCAAAAGTTGATTACAATTACTAAGACTTATTACTACCTACTTACCGGCCTGTGCTAACTTTTGATGGTGAATATCACACACATATTCTTTTAAATCACTTCTAAAGCACTGAACATACCACAAAACACATATACATCACTTTCAAAACAGAAATTTCAATAGAAAACAATTCACATCTTATAGGTTATAATCACTACAACACCACGGTAAACATAGTTTAAAATCACTCATAGTATTGAAATTGTTCACTATTCATTATATAATTCTGCTAATTTAACTTTGTAGTTCATTATTTTGGCCAAAACGCGGTGAAAATACATTTTATTTGTTGTATTGTTTTTTGACGTATGACACTACCAAAATGTTTACAACACATTAGAGTGCGTTTTAAAAGTTAGATAATGAAACAATATTTTTCTCTTTTTCGGATTTTTACGTATAATCATCCAAAGATTTTGATTGTAGTGAAAAATAAATCTAAATAGGTATGTGTAAATATTATATCAAGAAAAAAAAGAAAAACATACATATATAATTCTTTCAATACAGTGATCTGTTATACATTGGCCGCGTTCCACTTGGGGCCCACAACGATCAAAACGTACCTTTAGTCGTTCCAATAGCGACCGCGGTCGTTGTGGTCGCGACGAAAACGTCACTCATGACGTCATGACTTACGCTCACGCACTCAGAGTAATTAGAATAGAGCTAGTATCGCGTCGATTCCCCGAACAAATTTTTCGTGGCACTTTTGCGGTGTGCGGGAGGCGAAGTAAACACACACAGATACAATTTTACGCATAACCACACTATAATAAACTCGCAACACATTCAAAAAGTTACGCACACAAATAAAGAATGACCTGACCATATGACCAAAATTTGGCAGAGGGGTTAGCGCATCATGATCTCTCCAGTGGTATCTCCTCTAAGCTCACGCACGACGACCCATATATATATACACAGATTATAGGATACATATATATATATATATATATAAATAGGTGGGTCGTAGTGATCGTTCCACTTGAGTTTACGACGGTAACGCTCACAAGCAAGTGGAACGGGAAAATCTGCGGTAGTGACCGTGATCGTTGTGGGCGCCAAGTGGAACGCGCTCAAGGGTTAAGAACCATCTATATACAAGGCAGATTTTTTAGGAAACCGGCATCGCACTTCGCTTCGCACACCTCGCATTGATTGCTTTAACGGAAGATGTAAATAAAAGTTAAAATAATCATCATCACCGGAACACGTCCACTGCTGAACACAGGCCTCCCCCTTGGAATAGCAGCCTCTTTCAGTTCATGGTTGCCATTCGAGAACCGTACGTCCCCATCGGTTATATCGGTTATCTGTTCTTCGAGCGATGGGGCCTTTCCGTGTCCCGCCTGCTCATCGTAGCTAATTAATTTATGTGTATGCTACGCGCTAGCCCAATCTGGAAATGTATTATCGAACGAATGGATGCGATGCCTAAAAGAGTCTCTTGAAAAAATTCTAAACATTAGTCTTCATGATGAATTCTTGGACCCAAGCAACTCTTCTCATTAGACATGGTGGCATCGGCGTGAGAAACATTTCGAGTGTAGCTTTCCCGGCTTTCCTTGCTTCGGTGCAAAGTGTGCGGGATATTTGCTGCCAAATTTTAAAGCAAGATGATCTCCGCATTTTGTGCGCATAAGAGGCTTTAGAAAGCTGAAAATGAATTGTCCCAATGATGGTGAGATCCCTAAGGAAATAAACGTGTAAAAACTTTGGGATCTGCCATTGGTACAATCAGCCGCTGAAAGTTTGATCCAAAATTGTACCAGTGACCGTGATCGTGCCCGGCTTCTAGCGTTAGGTCATAACGAATCCGGCCCTTGGCTGAGCCTGAGCTCTACCCTTTTCTGCAATAGGTCCATTAGTCGCCTTCGGAGTCGCTGGACGTTCGGGGTGTGGGCTCTTAGAACGTCCATCGAGTACGGCGGCGACTCCGAGGAGGACGGCGGTGGGATCAAAGGCAAGGCACTGAGGGGCCCCTGGTGTAGATCCCACCGGAGAGACCTGGGTCCCCTCTCATGTGCCGATGCGATTCCCCCGCGTCAAAAAAAAAAGGTACATTACTCGACTAGGAGAGTTTTCGCGTGGCTGTGGCGATCCATCTCGGGACTCCGGTGTGCTGCGAGCACACGTCTCCATGTGGGGTGGAGGTGTACAGTTTTGGTCTTTATGATCTTTTATGCAGGAGAAGTAAAAATAATAAATAATAATAATAATACCAGCCCTTGTTTATGTCCCACTGTTGGGCACGGGCCTCCCCTCAAGACGAGGGGGCTTAGGCCATAGTCCACCACGCTGGCCGGTAGGTTTTCTCGCCATGGCTCCCTGAATGACATCGTAAAAAGGGCTCTTGCCTCCATCGACGTACCATCCGTTTTAAAACCGGCTGGAGTTTTACGCGAAGACGGCAAGATGGCATGACGCTGATCCCCTGGATTTTTATTTCATTTCAAATTCTTCAAAAAAATAAGCCCAATAGCTGTCCTCCTCTTCGGGTGACAGGAGGGCTAGCTCATTCCTCGCTCAACGGATCGGCATAGCGATTCAACGAGCTAATGCAACCAGCATTCTTGCCACCATCCCACATGGACAATATTTTTTTATTTTAAATTGTATGTTAGTAAGTACTTAAGTTGTATTAAATTTCTTGTTAAGTATTATATTTGTTAAGTTAATTTCAGTTATATTTAGTACTTACCTATTAGTTTTACATTTATTGTAAATCGTGCTTTAAAGAACAATTAATATTTTTAGAGTATGTTAAAGTCAAAATCAATCGAGCCGTTTAGGTTGAATGGAGCTAGTATCGCGTCGATTCGCCGTACAAATTTTTCGTGGCACTTTTGCGGGGTGCGGGAAGCGAAGTAAACACACACAGATACAAATTCACGCATACCCAAACTATAATAAACTCGCAACACATTCAAAAAGATACGCACACAAATAAAGAATGACCTGACCATATGAACAAAATTTGGCAGAGGGGTTAGCGCATCATGCTATCTCCAGGGAATAAATACATGAAGTCAACCGCGCTCGACAATGTGTAAACAACGTTTTTTATAAACTTTGTAGAACTCCCTCCCCCTTACGTTACGGTCAAATCGTCAGATTTTCTAAATGTACACCTTTTAGCTCTAAATGAACCCTTATCTTAAACTTTATTTCAATTGAGAATTAACGCAAAAAGAAAAAGTTTGATAATGGAACGCGAAAGTCGACAAGTAAACCTCATCTTAATCTGACGCGCTTGATTATTTCTGACGATGGCTTTTTTTTATCAATCTGATGTGCTACCTTACACGCGTGACCCTAAATAAAGGGCTTATTATATCACGTTGCCTGTCCGTGCATTATATAATAATGCATTTTTGGTCCAGCTGTGACGTCCATGCATTAGTTGTAATGCATGAGCCTATTCTAAACTAATTGGGTATTATAAACAGGATGTGAGAGCTACATCTTTATTATTTTGCAGACGTATCAGCAGTGAATTGGAAATAATAAAACACCAATGTCCCGCGAATTTTTTATATTGGCTGGTATAATAACATGAACTAAAAAAAATGGACGGGACGTCACGGCTACTTAACCAAAATCACAGCACAAAAATCAGTACAAGTACTATAGAATGCTTAACTCAAGTAAGAACTCGTAGGCACGGGTAAGAACATCAAAATACATGAATGTCAGGTAAACGACAGTAGATACCATACCGTCAGCTGTATTTATCGACACATGCGCTTGTGACAGATCAAACTCATCACTACTTATCACTTACATATCAATATAACTCTTATAATATAACTATAAATAGTTCGATTTTCATGCCTCGTAGAAGAAAATCTGCCTACACTTTGTTTAAAGGAACCATAGACTAATGCGTACTCTATTCTTAATATATAACTACTATGCGTTTCAACTAAGAATGTGGCCGCCATGATGATCGCGACTGCGGAACTTCTCTCATTTTTTACGATTTTTGTACGCGCAGCAGAGTAAACAGAAAATGCAAAATTCGCCCCGGTTTTGATTATTTATTGTAATGTCTTGTTTTGCTGTCTATTTTTGTTGAAACATCATTTTTAGTAATAATATATTTGAAATGGCAAGATGGCGGCCACCTTCTTAGTTGAAACGCATTATAGACCAAAATACTCTGGACAGGCAACGTGATATGGTGGAACTAAGTACCTGTAGTATGGTAACTTGGGTGCTAGCTGTCCCTTATGTTAATCTAGATCTAGATGATAAAGCGCATAAACAGTTACGCTGATGTGCATTCTCATCTTTTACTTTCAAAACTATGATAGGTAGCAAGCAAGCCATTATATTAAGCTAGGTAACCTATCTTTCTCTTCTTTATTTTATTTTAGTACAACGTAGTGAAAGAAAATCGATTATGTTAATCTAGATCTAGATGATAAAGCGCATAAGCAGTTACGCTGATGTGCACTCTCATCTTTTACTTTCAAAACTATGATAGGTAGCAAGCAAGCCATTATATTAAGCTAGGTAACCTATCTTTCTCTTCTTTATTTTATTTTAGTACAACGTAGTGAAAGAAAATCGAAATGCATTCTCCTTGCATTCTCCAAGGCATTCTCATCTTGCTCACACCTGAATGACCCAGACTCGGATTTTTTTTAGGCATCTTGTTTCCGAGCAGCGTACATCGGCATCGGTTGTCTACACGGGTCAGACCAAGAAGCTTATGGGTCGGACGGACCAGAAGGGCTATTCACAGACGTCGGAAGTTTCCGTTTTCGAATTTAATGAAATCGTTTCCAGCGTTATGATGTAAACGTTCTGCACTAATCCGATAGTTAATACTATGACAAAACACTTCGATAAGTTCATAAAATGGGGTTTACACCTATAGTGAAAAATCCTAAATCTATGATTTACACTTAGAGCACAACGTTTATCAGTGGTACACGGTTGTATAAAATATACTCGAGTTTACAGGATATCAGCAAATGTTTTCATTGGACTTCTAGCTGGTCGGACCGGAGCAGACTGGACTGTGGACCTAAAACTGGACCGGACCTGACACCGGACGGTCAACGGCTTGGTGAACGGTATCCGGCTTGTATCCGGTATCCGTGTCGTTTTTTTAGGTTAGGCGGTTTTTGACGTTTCGACGCATGGTGACGTTTGCCGACAGTCAACAGACATTTCAGAGGATTATAGAGAGAAGTTTTGGATAACCTAAAAACGGACTTGTTTATTTATTTCACATTAAGTTTTCTAATTTGTTTTTGTCATATTCTATTCAAGTTTTGATTTTTTTTTGTCTTTTATTACTTAGTGTGTGTGTGTGTGTGCGTGTAGTGCGTGGAGTTTTAGTGCAATACCGTTACTTAAAAGTGTGTTTTATTTAGGAAGTAAATAGTTAATAATTTTAGAGTTTTTGTAATTATCAGAATTACGTTCAATTAAAATGAATTTGTTTGGAGTTTGTGATGTTTTTGATGTGTTTCAAGTCCATTTTGTGCTTCTGAGATATTAATGTTGACATCAGGTAATAGATGTTTTGCAGACTTTAAAATATAGTGCACACAAAATCACTCATTCTTATTTGTTAAAATAATTTATTTTGCAATTGCTTTTTAACTGGCGATATCAATAATTGATGGAAGCCACATTTTTGTAAAGGTAAGTCCTACTTATCAATAAAATTAGTAACAAATATATATATAATTTATTACATTGATTATGCTTCAAGCACACTAGGGATGCCAGAGGCCTGAGTGTATTCGTTTTATAAACAATAAGTACCAATCGCGTAAGTGAGAAGATCATATAGACGATATGGAGAAACACTCTCGAATCCGCACGCAAAATAAGTGCTTTGATGTGGAGTTGCAGAAACCAGCCCGTTATACCAATACCGAATGGAGAAACGCTAACACAAGTGATAACATATTGTTTGTAAAACCAATACACTATAGTCCTGGTGGTTGGGAATTCTGGAATTTTTCTGTTTCAGAATACTATGCTATATCATTTATTTACATTCATAAATAATTATGTACAACCTACACCTGCACATTAACGCTATTAATTAAACATGACCTATGTTCAGCAATGGACATCTACTGGCTGGTGATGATGATGATGATGTCTATAATTGTAAGTTTCAAGGATAATTAGTGAATACCTATATGCATGTTGTAATATTATGATTTCATAATAGTTTGTTCTGTTTTTCACAGGTAAGTAAGTTGTTTTCCTGAGATGCAGATTATTTGGTGAGTTTTTTTAAAATATTTGTTTATTTTAACTTATGTCTTATTTTACATATCATTAAATTTATTTTTGGATTATTTTATAGTTTCATGGTCAAGTACTCATTTTAATATAGTGGGAGTAGGGATAGGGTTATTACAAACTAAATAGTACTACTGTTCATGTTCATTTTTTTAGGTACTGCCACATCCTTTACATTTTATTTTTAGCTTTTACAGGTACCTTACCTACCTATAATCTGTCTTAAGGAAAACTATTTTAGCATAAATCATACTAGCAAATAACACTTGTACTAATTTTTAATTATCAAGTGTAAGAAACATTGTGTAACCAGATTTTTTTAAATGTATGGTATTTTACTACTGTTTTGCTTTGCTTTTGTCTTTTCACCTATTTAGGCTAAACTAAGTCTAATTAAATCTGGGTGATCTGTGAGGACAAGGGCAGGGTTATGGTATATGCAATCTGATAGTGGTGGAAAAATATGAGCTAATTAATATAACTTTAATTACTAGCACACCACCCACGGAAGCATTGACAGTGTCACTTTGTTTGAATTTCATTGCATAATTGCATCAAAATAATCGAAAATACTATTATATAAGTTATCCATAAATCAAATTTTGTTTGTTAGTATAAATTAATTCCGTGCCACTTTTACTTGTTGATTGCTTAGTAGGTAATGTATCTATTACTTATAATATCAATGACTTGCACCACACAAACTATCATCAAATCATCGTTAAATTATTTAGTATGATGTATTTCAATAATAAAATAAAGGTATGTGAATGAATAAAATAGAATGAAGATTCCTTACACTTGTATTATTTATTATTATTTTAATTTTTTTCATTGGTATCTTGGTATTTACAAAGTCTTTTAAGAGGCTTGTGTGGGTATACATATATTCAACATGAAGAGATCCTTTTAAATAATTAAGTGGTGTTTTTAACACCGCCCAGGATCAACTGCTGAAAATTAATTACAGTATAACCAGCAGTTGACCTTGGCGTCTTAAGGATTAGTTATTGTGAAAAAACGTTTAGAAGTTAGTTTTATAAGGTAAATTAATTTTGTTGATTTTTTGCAGCACAATATGTGAAGTCTGTACGAGGAGCGAATCTTTTGCTTTTTAATAAGTATGTGTACCGTCAGCAATGTAAACCGAATAAGATTGGATTCAAAACTTGGTACTGTGTCATGTACGGACGGAACCAATGCCCTTCGATCCTCACCATTGATAATAAGGATAACATCGTCATGATAAGAGGCGTACATAAACACTCAGCACCTGCAATAAACCACACTAAGGAAGGATTTGTCTATATACAATCTTTAAGAAAACGAAGGAGACCTAAATGCTATAATAAAGGCATCAAAATTGAACCATGGTATCCTAATTATAAAATGATTTAAGATCATCATCATAAGCTAAGTGTACACCAGCCGCACGGGCTCGCACAGCAGTCTCACAAGCTATTTGTGTGGTCTGTCGAGCCACGCTCTGCCGTCTCAGCGGAGGCACGTCCACACCGACCGCACATTAGGGCGCGAGTCCATGCGGCAGCTGAGATGTGTGACATAATGCGTAAAAAAAAGAGTGACATTGTCCTAAATATTTTTTCCTAAGGGCCACAATATCCTATATCATAGGCGATCAGAGTTTTTTTGCGGTTTAGTGCCAGCAGGTTTGGCGACCCGTATGTCGACTAGTGTATGAACATGGGATCAAAATCGGTTCTCCTAGCAAATAAATTGCAGCAGATTAAAGTGCAATAGCTTCATTAGCTGGCTGGGGCTAGGTTTGCCAGGCTAACATACTGCCTTTTTAAAGCGCTTTCATTTATTAAAAAGCTCACTCTCTATTAAATCTACACTAGTTTTTCATGTTTTCTGAGGGATACTATCGCCTTTATCACTGGCGAAGTCGGAGAATACTATTACAACGCGTTTCGTAATAAATAAAATAAGTGCAGAAATGACTTATACGCGGCCAAAAATTTACGAAAGTAGCCGTTGCGAACGATAAGAATAGTCAATAATCTCTGGCTGGCTGCGCTGAGCCTCTCAGAATATCCCATTTTAGTATCATTATAAGACAAGAACCTTACCAGATTACTATTTTATCTAAAACAAAATCCTACTATATGGTGTTTAAACTATATTCAGTATCATCGATATAGTATATGAACTAAATAAACATTCACTAACAAATTGACATCTAAAATGTGGTCACGGGGGTCGCGGACTTAACAACTTAACTTGCTGGTGGCAGAAACGTGAACTAACTGTTTTATTAAGATAATGACGTGTAGTTTGTCAGTTTCTTAACACAGTAGCGACAATCCTATCGGCATAAATAATTTTGTCAACCTGTGGCTTGGAAAGAAATATAGACATAAGGGCGCTATTTCTGTGTGCCACTTTTCGGAACACCTAATCTGGTTTAAATATTAAAGCGATCTTCAATGCTTAAAGAATATATTATTCTTAGTAAACATGTAACTATACAGGTTGTTATAAAACTACTACGATTTGTATGGATACTATATTCGCATTGCTGGTACAAATCAGGAAAAATATTTATTAGGCATCCAACAATAACACATGAGTTATGTATATACATATGATTGTATTGCGTCACCGAATAATACCCTCAGTTATCAGACAAGGTTTTATTAACACTCTGTATATAAGTACTCTACGCATGCGGGATATTTTAATGTACCTATTGAATGTACCTTTGTATTGCTTTAGCGATTGCGATATTGTTGTAGTGACGTTTTTAAATTGTTTGCAGGATCTCTTTTATAGGATTTTGTTAGAGAATTTAGATAAAAAAATGGATAAAGCCATTTTTAGTATGTATGTACTATGCGTTTCAACTAAGAATGTGACTGCCATGATGTTCGCGACTGCGGAACTTCACTCGGTTTTTACAACTTTTGTACCGGCAGCAGCGTAAACACAAAATGAAAAATTCGCCCCGGTTTTGATTATTTATTGTAATATCTTATTTTGCAATCTATTTTTATTAAAACATAATTGTTAGTAATTATTTAATTGAAATGGCAAGATGGCGGCCACCTTCTTATTTGAAACGCATAGTACACAATTTTATAAAAAAGTCAGTGTTCTAAATCTGCTAGTTTCTATATCGTGACATTTGTTGTATGTAAGACGGATGACATAGAGTCATTCTTCTTCAAAAAGTGTAGTACCATGTTTCAAAATGAAAAAAAAATGCTACATATAAAAAAAACCGTAATGGTGAGCTGCAGTTATGGTTCAGAACAGTTTTATGAGATATTAAAATATCAATTTCGAGTATTTCTATTGTTTTTATTTTCTGTCAGTATAATAAATTGTTCCGAAATTTACTACACGTAAAATAGCTAACGTAACTAACAATCGTTTGTAGAAGCCCTCATCATACCCTCCAGGAAAAAACGGGGCCAAGGTATGCTATATTTTCGCGGTTACACCTACTCCTGGCGTAACTTTAAGAAGAATGGAAACTATTGGACCTGTTCTAGCCACCATAAGAAGGGTTGCAAAGCCAATATCACCACCAACGAGAAAGATAAACCCTTCAGGATAACGAAATATTCCACGAAACACAATCATCCACCCCCAGACATCAAATTGTCATTGGATACGGAATACATATGATGTATATTTGTTAATAGAAATTTTATTATAAATTGACTTTAGTAATGTTATATTTCGACGCGACTGAAATTATTTTACCTTTGTCAATAAATATTGTATCACAACGTTACATTTTGCCTTTCATTCGCCTATCATCAATTTCTGTTAATTTTAGCCTTCTATTAAATTGGTATTTTAGAACAAATACGTTGAACACATAAATAGGTTTATATTAAAAATCTGCATTTAAAAACATTGGGCACCCATCAAAAGGGGTCTTTACTTTAGTTTAAGAATATTTGTTCTGGATAGTTTTATATTGTGTTCTTTGTTTTTTTTTATCTTCGGGCACTGTATTGCGGGATTGTCGTATCACATTCTCCCCTAACGATAACCTTGCTGTTCTGTAACATAGGACTCAAATCATACCGTCTGCCTGCATCGAATTGACCAACCATGGTTCCTCATGGTAGGTACTGATGGCACACAGCACCACTATAAAGGCATCCACATATCCACTTAACACCAACTTCCTATTTAGCATCGGGGTCCTATAGAGTCAGTCTCATCAGAAACTCCATCAATGAGAAGCTGACGCGTTGGTAACGCATACTCAACGAGTGGTAAGTGGACTACAGGTGGTCAGAAGTAAGTTTCGTAGCGTGAGGAAGGCGCGGTCCCCTTGTGAAATTTGAAAAAAAATTAGAACAGTTTATTTTAATAAATTATTTTGATTTATTTCGTCATTAAAGAAAGAAACTTCTGGAGAACATTGGATAGATACTGGTAGTTGAAGTTACGCAACTTGTACATCTATACTTCATGAATCCTTCTTAATAGTAGAAATTTAACTGAAACTAGTACATGTAGATAGGTATTTTTAGACTAAAATGTCATCCTAATGCCGTGTACAGATTTGCGAAATGTAGCATGCAATGTAACACGCAGTGAAAGAATTTGCCGTCCACATTGTCGCAATGTATCATGCAATGTAACAGAATTCCCATAGTGTGGACGGGTTGTGTGGGTCTGTACTGCCGCGCGCATGCCGGAAACAGATGCGAGGAGCACGTACATGCTCGGTTCATGCGCGCCCTGCGTCCACACTTGTGAAATGCTCCTTTCATGTTACATTGCATGCTACATTTCGCAAATCTGTACTCTGATCCCTATTTAGAAGATCAAATTTGCTGTACATTGTTATGAATAAGAATAACTATTATGATTATTGTTTCAGAAATACACTTTATTTCCTCGAAAAAAGGTAATAAATTATTAGTATACCAACAGTATACGTTCGCTAGTAATTGCAAGAGTAAGTCTAAGACTTCTTGGACCTGTTCATCGCGTTGCTCGAAGAAGTGCCACGCTCAAGTCACCTTATCTAATACGGGTGAATTGATAGTGGTAAAAGATGAACACACTCACCCACCGCCTACTTTCTACTTAAACGATAAAGGAGACTACGTAAGGGTACTGGAGAGGTGTCTGAACCGGCTCCCACGTTAAATACTATTTGGTGCTAGACTTGGTAATCTAAATGGTAAACTGATACACGAAATGGTAAATTAATATACAAAATGGTAAACTAATACACAAAAAGGTAAACTAATACACAAAATGGTAAACTAATACATGAAATGGTACAAAATTCGGTGGTTAAACAATAAAGCAGCAGAGAACTTGTTTAGTAAAAAAATCTTCCGGCTGTGCAGTGGTTTGATCTCATAATTCATTGAAACATGCGACTTGCTACATACCTGTTTATGTTAAAGTGGAATAGTAAATCATTCGTACGGCGTATGCAGTGGGCAATAATAGACAATACAAAACAGTCACTTTATTACTAAACAATATAATGAAATAAAGCCATTACAAAAATGTATGCAAAGTTTTATTCTAACCTTTAATTTTATACTAGTCGACCCGCGCAGCTTCGCTCGCGCTTATCGTTACATTTCAATCAATTTACACAAAACCTTGACACATTATATATCTAAACTTTCCTCAGGAATCACTCTATCTGTTGGTGAAAACCGCATGAAAATCCGTTAAGAGTTTATCGCGAACAGACAGACAGTATGACGCCGCGCAGGACTTTGTTTTGTAATATGTAGTGGTACTTACCTACTAAACGCCAATAGAACAATAAGAATAAACAATATAATTATTTTTTTCAATGAATTTCCAGGCCCAGTTCTTATTAAATCGAACAAGAAAGGAAGGTACAACCTGCTTTACAAATCTTTTACCTATACGAGGAGTACCAAGTCGAACAAGGGCACCGTTTGGAAATGCAGTGTAAGCAAAACCGAGGAATGCAAAGCGAAATTGACAACAGATGAATATCTGAACGTGGTTGCAGCTAAAAACGAGCATTCGCATAAGGCGCCAGAATTTCAAACACAGCCGAAACATGTTTATTTTACCACATAGTTTAACTAAATTCTATACATTTATTAGTTCTGACACATCAGTTTTTTTTACAATACAGTTGTTATATTTTAGGACCTAGACGTTGTAATATGTATTTTATTAGGTAATATGTTTTAATAAAATGCCGTCTTTTACGAGACATTCAGCTACATTGTGTATTTTGTGTGCGTGTGTGTCATTGTAAGTGTGATGAGTAGTGGTAAAAATATTAAATCTAAGTAAAGTTAGACTAAGTAAAAATATTACCTAAATCTAAGTAAAGTTAGACTAAGTTACTTTATGTTTCCTTCAATTAAATTGTTTCTATTATTTTTTCTGCCTGTACCATTGAAGTTTTTAACGCGTAATCCAAGTGGACACGTAAGAAAAATATATACTTACAGTCGGTCAAAAAACATGCTATTAGGCATATAAGCGAAATGGCTTACGTTCAAGTACCCCTATTCGCAAAATGTCCTAATAACAAATGGTCTTAAAATCATTATGACGTGCTACGAGTTTAAATGTACCCAAAAAGACATCGGTATTCGGTACAGTCAGTGGTACAAATATAGTAAGAAAGAAGATTACCTCTTTATTTTATAAACTACTATATTCTATTTTTATTTAATTAGACTTTTTACTAGTAATAACTAGTAACGTACAGTTGTCTGTCACAGCGGATCTTTGTGTCTCTGAAGTTAGGTTTGGCGAACCATTGCGCGTAGTTGCGCAATAGTCATGAGTGGCGAATACAAAAACACAAAAATAGCTACTGCGCAGCGTCTTGCAGCCAACTTCAAACTCACAAATATCCGCTGTGACTACTGTAAGTGGTGCTTACTAGTATAGTTTAAAAATGGTTCGTTAGTAGGTATATATTATTACAATAATAAGTTTAGGCGTAAGCTTGAAGACAACTTTTTATATTATGTTTTATTTCTATATTAAAATGTTTATTTCTATAATAAAAATAAAATTTTGTTCGCAAATTTGTCAAAATTTAACTTACTACGTATAATTTCGTAATTTAGTTTGTTAACGTTTAAATATTAGTAAGATAAGAAGACATCCTTATAAAATTATTTAGTGAATTATTATCTTGAAATGAAACTAATTTTACGGATTATATCGCGGTTTATTTTTTATTATTATTATTTTTTCATGTTTTCTTTACTCACGGGCTTAACCCGGTCTTTTAGAGGCTTGCGTGGGGACGAATCCAACACGTAGAGGCCCGTTTTAGAAGAAGTAAATGGTGTGTAATACACCTCCCGGGATTAAATGCCACAATGATGAAATTACCGCAGTTGACCTCGGCAGGTGGTAGGGACTATTGCAAGTATGTGAAAAGAATTCTAAGTTTATGGGGTTGAGCATTTGGTGGACTGCCGACTGGGCTATTTCAAAAGGCCGGCCACTTGCCATAATTTTATTTCAAATTATTTTGCGGCAAGTGGTGACTTGCCACCCACTAGATGGGCTCCCTAAATGATCGTCAGCGGACGACAGGGAGCAACACCGGTGTGAATGGCTCAGGGGTGTCGAGAGGTGTGCTGCGCTTTCTCCGTGGTTACTCGCGGCGTTATGCCCTTTAACACTTCCACCCCTGGAGCATATAGCTCTAACAGCTCCTCTCTGGACGGCCAATTAAGGCAAGCCAGAGCTGAGAGTCCTGCGGGCCCCCTTCGGTTTCCACTCGGCCGACGAAGACTCGCCGAGGTGGGGGCCCTGACCGACTCTCTGGAGCACTCGGGTCCGTGGTGTCGTTACGCACCAACAGCTCGCCACAAGCTGCCCTGCGGGTTATTAT
This sequence comes from Furcula furcula, assembly GCA_911728495.1. Classification (NCBI taxonomy): domain Eukaryota; kingdom Metazoa; phylum Arthropoda; class Insecta; order Lepidoptera; family Notodontidae; genus Furcula; species Furcula furcula. The sequence continues at coordinate 6,237,566 of OU452254.1, read as the reverse complement.
TATTATTATTGATTAATATTATATTCGCGTAAATATCAGAAATAATTATTGCATTATTATATTTTTTATTATCGTAATAATATATCTTTTGCAACTAACGAACTGAGTTTTCTTTTTAATTATATCACGTTGAGTGTCTGTGTTCAAAGCGTGAATAAAATAAATAAAATTTTGTCTGAGTTTACCTACCTTTTGTAATCGTACACGACTTCTTTAAACAAGTTTAATAATAATAATACCAGCCCTTGTTTATGCCCCACTGCTGGGCACGGGCCTCCCTTCAAGGTGAAGGGGCTTAGGCCATAGTCGACCACGCTGGCCAAGTGCGGGTTGGCGGACTTCACACGTCATTCGAAAGCTAGTTAGGCTTTCTCAGACATGCAGTTTTCCTCACGATGTTTCTCTTCACCGAAAGCTAGTAACAATCGCACAAAGATGATTCGTACATGATTAATTAAAGAAGTTTAATATTAATCTTATATTTGTAAAGATGGGTATACTTAGATAGGTTCTCCAAAATTGATGATCTATTGCGTACCGCTCATCATTGGTAACAAAACCAAAATAAAAGTTAAAGAAAAGAAGGAATTTGGTAAAAGCAGTAGACTATTTACACTGTTTCCATCCCGCCAGATAGGTACTGCTAAAGTTTAAATGCATGAAGTTATTAAAACATATGGTATAGTATGTATACAGCCACGTGCAAAAATATGTAGCAATGTTCAATTTCATTTTGTTTGTTCAATAATATATTCAAGAATTTTACTGTATTAATTCAATTATTTGTGACACATGTCAACTATCTTGGTTATGAAAAGTGCTACTCACGTCATCTCTTAAACAATAAATGCTAGTGAAAGAATTTTCGTGTAATTCACGAACAGTTTCTACTCAATATATCACTCAATTTCCAGTATCAGTAGTGACTGCGGTCGACGGTGCGACTCTGCTTATGTTGAACGGGTATTCATTCACGAATCCTTCTCCTATGACTGGTGGCGAAAGATGGTACTGCTCAGGCAGGGTAAGATGGAAATGTAACGTCTGCCTTCACGTCAACGACGACTATGAGCTGGTGTGTATAGCGAACCAGCATACACACAAACCGCCTGTATATGAGAAGACGCCGAACGGACTGTATATAGCAACTGTGCCGTAGATCGAGAAAAATCCTTCATTAGCTTTGAGGGTTTTGTCTTGAGAAGTAAATTATCGGACGTAGGCAACGACAATTTAGTTTTTAGTAATGGTACGTAACTCGCAGGCGATCATCAGTACCTATGTATAGGTATAAATCGTTCCATCGAAAATATATTCAAAATTATTTTAACATTTTTTTTTGTAAAATATAGGGTAAGACAGTTCAGGGTATTTATAAAAATAATTACTTAATAAATAAAATAAATAATAAGTAAATTAAAAGAAATAAAATAGACATTGCATAATTATTTTAAAGTAGGTAATAATTTAAGCAACTAGGATAGTTAAATTTAACAGCTCTAAGAGATCTATTAATTTATAGTTTTTGTTGTACATATAAATATTTGGTAACTAATTAATACTTACCTAAAATAAAGTGAATTTTCTGATAAATATTAAATTTCTGGATTTTCTTTTGCACACAGGAATATGCCCAGTAAGCATAATTGTATTGATAGGGATCAGGGAATTGCTAGTTTGTTTATTGGATGGTCGATTGTAAAAGAAATCTTAGGTTGTTATCATCGCAGTGTCAGTTAGGGAGGGAAAGCATGAAATGAAAATGCTGACTATTTCTGACTGAAGAGCGGACACTCAAACAACGAACAGTAAAAAATACCTAGTAATAGAGCAACTTGGAAACTTTAAGATAAATTAGGGCTCTTCGGATGATGACTCAAATGAAATCAGGTAGGTACACCATAAGTGTTAATCTGAACAATAAGTTTCTAATCCTGGTAAGGGTTATTGGCGACGGTATCTATCTTGTTATCGTCTTCTTAGTCGGCCCTGTCTCTACATTGGTGACCAGTCGCATTTATTTTACAATGACTATTGTCCGCCCTATTAGATCCGGTCTTGATTTTTTGTAGATTGTTCAAGGCCTGGTTCTTTCAGTGGCTAAGTCACATCAGCTATATGATGAGAAACGATAGATTGACATTCCAACAAAAGTAACATAGCTACATATAATGAGCTCTGAGCTTTCCTCCTATAATAACGCTTTTTCTTACACAGGTATTTGTAAAGGTGAACATATTTTTACCAGGCGAGTTGGACCGACACACAAAGTTCGGCGACGCTGCGTCGGATGTTACCAACTGTGTTCACAGATCTACGGATACACTATAGCTAAAAACAAAACGAAAAAGGTGTCTACATTTTGTGCGCAATGCCCCCATCAGCCATATATGTGTCTAGAATGTTTTAAGACGCGACACGGTCATTATTAATCATGAACATGGAAGTTATTACAATTTGGAGTTATAATGCTCAAAGTCAAAACTAAAAGTACATGTAAACGGCCAAGGGAGTTCTGGCTACTTCATGCACGAAATTGACTATTCTCAATACCAACTTCTACCACAAGAACGTACCTTCCGATTCACTATGTACTATAAGAGTTTACGAATAGTTAATATTTGTAATTCTGCTATATCAGTCAAAGAATACCCAGCATAAAGCGTTGATGCTACGGAATTCAGGGTCAAAAATTGTTTGTAACTTTACAAAAATAAGAACTGTTTAAGTGGAAGAGCAGAATGCTCTGCTCAATATTGAGCAGACCGACTGGAGAATCAGGTTGAAGTGAATGCAGACTGTAGTAGGCATATTATGTATACAAAGATAATCTGCGAGTTCTCCAGTAAACCATAAAATGTATTTTTTTTTTGTATTGGTTTAATACATTGAAAAGAAATATGTTGTTAATAATTGTTGTTTTTTAATCTCTCCCTATATCTCTATTTCATGTTCTTTCCTTTGCTTATATTCTTTATATAGATAGATTGAAATACGATTTTGTACTAAATACCAAATGGAATGCTGAACGTTAACAATGATCTTCCTTTCATATTTGTTGCCAATTATACCTTAAAATTTGGACAATAAAACTTTTGATTGTAACCACGTCGTTGTTGATTCGTCAAGCTAAATTATAAAGTAAAATCACGTTAATTCTTGATTAAAATAAGGCACAAAAGTATGAACCCGAATTTCGCGGTAATTTCTCAGTATTATTACTCTTTTGGTATTTTTTCTGTGCTAAGGTGCACGCATGCGTGTAGTGCGTTCACGTCCGCACCAAATAACTGACAAAAACCCGCGAAACAAACGCAAATCGAATCCACCCACACCCACAGTTCGCGGGCTTTTGCGGGTTTGCGCGGGAAAATAGAGCAGACTTTATTTATAAAACTGTATCTAACAAGCTGATTATACTCTAGAATATTTTGTAATTTTTGCATGTTGATACTGTGATACATGGTTTCAGGAATGTTATTATTTTTCAGAGCCCCAATACGAATTCATTCCATCTCGACGAGGAAAGTATTCTCTGCTTATGCTCGAGCAGCACACCTTTAACCAAGTAAACAAAGGTGGTAGATATTGGAATTGCTCGAAACGTATTCAATTTGGCTGCAAAGCCAGGGTCCAATTTAATAGCGATTTTAAAATAAAAGCGTACTACAGAGACCATAATCACGCTCCTCCTATGTATCACAAAACTAGTGACGGAACATATGTCAAATTATAAAGAGAAGGCGAATAGAAGTCTGTAATATTTTTTAAAATTAATAATTCATATCAGAAAACAATCGCATAGCAATAATGCCCTTAAAAGTTGGGGCAACTTGAACGGTGGCTATAAACACTGAACGCAGACTGCTTAAACGCAGACTGGAGTCAGTCTGAGATGAATTGTCGGAATTCAGTTTTTGTAATCAGTAATATCTAGAACTGCTTAAAATGTCTTGATTCACTGAAGTGCGCCAAGCCCTCTTAATTCCTTTTAGCTCTCAAGATAGGTACTCATAAGTAGTTCCTTTTCTACAGTGAAACACCCCTAATATTTTTAAAGTTCAATTTGCATTTAATTTTTGCTTTGTAACAACGCAGTTGTAATTTTACGCTTGTTGCTTAATTTTATGAAATAACTTGTGTTGTACAATTTTTTAATCGCTCCGATAAACCTAGTGGTTGTGTTGAAAAAACGAACTTTAAATCACTAAAATTGTTGCATAGTTTACCATATGTTTACGGGATTTTACCGAGGATGAGGTTATAGTAATTGAACATGATAGTTTTAATATATATACTTAACAATAATTTTTACGAATTCTATCCGTATCTAAAAGTTGTATGAATTACTAAATGTTTCAGAAATAAACTACGAATTTATTCCATCTTCACGTGGTGTTCATTCGTTGATTCTCTTGCCAAATCACACATTTCACCAAGTCAAAACTACAGATGACCGGTACTGGGTATGTTCGAAACGGACTGTCCCAACTAGGTGTAAAGCAAGAATACGTTTCGATAATGAGTGTAACGTGGTGTTTTACGACTTGAAGCACAACCACAGTCCACGTTTCACACAGTAAGCAGATAATAAGCCATACTGATAAATAAATCGTTAAACCCATATAAATCTAAATATATTTCGTTTTCTATGACATACAGACTGATAGACACATACTGAATCTTTGTATGTATAAAACTATTAAATATATTTTAAATCACGAGATGTTTCTTTACTCATTAACAATTATTTAATTGAATAATTACAAATCGTTTTTAGTTCATACATTCGTACGAAGTTATTTCATCTTGATTTGGAAAGTATGTTCTGCTTTTTATGCGTGGGCGCTCTACCAACCAAGTAAAAATTGATAGTAAACTTTCTACTAGAAGAAGAAAAAAAAAACACAATCGAAATTTGACTGTTACGACGCACTTTGCATTTCAACCTGTCCTTGCATTGGTTATGGTTCGACCAAACCTATGGATATTTAATTATTTAGACCGACCATAGCAATATTCACTAGAATCGTGCGCACGCTCTGAGTCGACAATTTTTTTTTTGAAGGCAATATGCCTAATTTCATATTGTCTTGTCTTGAATCTCTTTGGACCAAACTAATACTGCAAGCCCACAAACGAACTTGGGCTCTTATTTCTAAAAAGCTGTCACTGTTTATTTAGTATAAATAATTCGATCAATTATATTTATACTACGAGTGTGTTTATCGAATATAGTACCTACTACCGTTTTTTATTTAGACGCTTGTTTGTATTGTAGTATTTTTTTAGATACTTTGTGGAATCTGTAGTGCATTTGCGTAGATTCAATATTTCTAGAAGACACTTTTGAAATGTATGTAATTGCATATCTCAACGATTATGACTTTTGTTGCCACCTTTGTTTCTTCAGTTACAGTAGTCACTCTATCTTCGGGTAAAACATTACTCATAGTTAACGGTTATACATTTAAGAAGCAGTTTCCTGTGAAGGGCGGAACAAGATGGGGTTGCAATGAACCTAGCCAGAGCAAATGCAACGTGTACATGCATGTTAATGATAAATACGAAGTTGTATTGATAGAAAACACTCATACGCACGAGCCTATACTGTGTCGAGTGTTCCAAGACAGAATTCTGTGAACATATTTTTAACTTTTGTCGATTGTTACTTGAATCGTTATCTTATTAAGGAAGACAATTTAATTTTGGTGTATTATTTAATTTAAAAAAATAAATTTTTGATTCGTATTTAGTTTTTATTCTAATTTGCATTTCTTATTTGGTCAAACTGAACTAAAGAGACCAGTAGTTTTTATAACTACGTAGGAATAATATTTTCATATATATTTATTTTCATAAATAACCCATTAATTAGCATAATAATCATGACTTAATTTAAACATTTCTCAACAGGTGTAAAATTGGAATGGTATCCTGAAGAGATTGATGATAGTAATCTCATAAATCTTTTTGAATTGGATGCAAAGGATGAATCGGACACGGCCCTCTTGGTTGAATCCCGTAAAGGGAAACAAATATTGCAATTCCAAGGACATAGATACAGAAAAGTATATAAAACTAAACACGGAACTAGATGGAATTGTTCCATAAATAAACATTGCTCTGCCTTTTTGTATTTGAATGAGGAATATGAAATTTTGAAGTCTAGTGAAAAACATAATCATACTAGGTCAGCTAAGCTTGAAAGCATTGATTCTGATCAGGACGGTAAGTGTCACTAGTTATTAATTTATACTGTGTTAAGGTTATTATATTATCACACACAATCCCTAACACTAAAGAGAAATAACGGGGTACGACTTTCCTTTAACTGCCGTCGAATTGAAGGGTGTGAAGGGGTTGGAGGGAGATACTACCCTCTTTAAAACGAAACCTTTCAGAGCTTTTCGAGATTTTTTAATTTTTAATTCTGAGGAAATTTTCATTATTGCATTTTATGAATTAAAATTAGTAATAAGCGTTAAAAACAAGGGCCCCCCCTTGTTTTTAACGCTTATTACTAATTCTCTTTGGGGGCAAAGGGGAGGAGCCCGCTGCATCAGAAAGTTCGGTAACAGTCTAACATACCCTAACCGAAAAGACACTTCACGTCGTTTTTACATTGGACCGATGTTTTAGGCTTATATTTAGGTGTTTTATACGATAGAAACTGGAAAAAAGCCACGAAAAAAAAAATTTCGTCGAAAATTTTAGTTTTTCAGTTTTAAGTTTCATTCCACTAGCCGGCAAAAAAACAGTAAACACAATTCATTTATTAATTGTGTTTACTGTTTTGTTTACTATTTATTTATTTTTATTTTATTTTAATAGCTCGTAATGAAAATAATACTGTAATGGCTAAGAATTCTATACAATCTGTGATATGTATTGTCATAAATATTGCAAAATATGATGTTCAATATTTTTTCTCTCAAAAACTACGCGCCTCCGCATGTTGAAATTTTGCGTGTGTGCTTATAATAATGTAACCTTTCTGTAAAACAAATATCAACTCCCAACTCGACGACAGTTAGGCCTCTGCCTCGAATCTTGCGGGCAGCGGGGCGGCGGCGGCGGCGGCGGCGGCGGCGGCGGCGCGGGAGCGGCAGGATCATATGCGTAAAATCAAATGGACCGGTTTTCGAAAACAGCGGCGCGGCAGCGGCGCGGGTGGTGTCCGCAAGATTCGAGGCAGAGGCCTTAAGCTTAGCTAATAATGGTCCTAATGACCAGGTTTTACTAGGGGCGTTAATTTACTGTCAATTGGCAAAAGCATGCTTACCATCAGGTGAAATAATGTCGCGCTCGTCTCGTCACTTGGTTGTATAAAAAGTCATTGATCGATAAATGTTTCTCTTTTCTATAACGCAAGTCAAATTCTTTTAATAATTCGTGTTTTTTAGATGCAGCGGTAGTTATCACATCCCGCAAAGGCAGGGAGATGCTTCTCTTCAGAAAGTTCACTTATCGTAAACAGTACGAGAAAACCAAAAGGTGCCGTTGGGTCTGTTCTACTTTAAAAAACTGCCGGGCTTGTGTTTTCACGGATAAAAACAACTTCATTGTATCTGCCTTTGAAGAGCATTGTCACTTGCCGCCGAAGTACTACCTTAAGCCGGACCACGTCCTTGATGCCTTAAGAGAACCTCTTATCGTTGAAACCGATTGAATATAGAAGTAGGACTGTAGCGACGCGATATTGGAGACAGCTACAAGTCTGATTTGTTTAGAATTGAATGGGTTCTCATCCATATTTAACCACAGGCCACATTGTGCTTCTTCATTCTGGGATTCCAGAGAGACGGATGTCACGACACGCAAGGGGGTCGCAACATCATCCTACACTTGGTGTTATACTCTTCAGAAGCTTTACCGTGCGGAGTGAAACGGTTTCGATACGAATGCCAGCATATTGTCACACAGATTATCGCATAAGGTTACTTTAATATTTTACCAGCGGCACTGACGTCCCAAGACGCCTGCCAAGCGTGGGGATAATGGCAACCCCTCCCATCTAAGGGGGAGGCCTTTGTTCAGCAGTTGATGATGATAACTGAAATACCCCAATGTAAGTCGATGATGCTACTATATCCGGCAGACTTAGAATGGTTTGTAAAAAAATATATATATATACAGACGAATTGAGAACCTCCTCCTTTTTTGAAGTCGGTTAATAATCTTGGGCGCCTTAAGAAATAGTTGTGACGTCGCTACGATGAAGTTAAATGGCTTTTTTGTCTTGATAGCTACGTGAATCTTATGAGTACTTGGTAACCATGGGCCTGATGTGTCCCATGTCCTGTCGCGGTCTACAGATCCTGTTTTTAGTTAAATTTAACTTATCATAATTTATTTTATGCTTAACTATGTGCTTATGTATTGTGTAGTTTGGTATTTGAAATAAAATATTATTTTTGACCATGTTTTTATGTAGAGTTTCGTCAACTTTTGGACCGAATTTGCTAATTGTAAGTCTTGCTACGGTTACTTTTATTGTAAGCTCACATTATGTATCAAGCTCAAGTGTGGTATTATTTCAGCTTACGAAATTAGATCTAAACGGGGAAGGCCTTTGATACTGTATAAGCAATATACATACTCCAGGTACCCTTATCCCTTGAGGAATGGATGGCGCTGGTACTGTTCCAAGGTGAAAAACTGTCGTGCGTACCTGATCACAGATGCCAATAATATGATAGTGACTGCTTTGGGTTACCATAACCATGTACCGAGTTCAGAGAACAACTGTTTGATACCTATAAGGCATTCTGCCATCTACTGATTGATTATAAACATAAGACAGACTTGTATCACTCAGCTTGCGAGGGAAATTTGATCACTATTTTTCTGTTACGGAAACGATTTTTATGTGTGTGATTTCTAATACACTTATGAAAATGTCGATTGCTTATGCTCAAACTAATAGCGAAAAGCTTCATGATACCTACACATTTTCTACAAAAAAAAATAATTGAAAACTGCGTCTGGGTGGTGCCACGCGTAGGGTAGGCATGAGGCAAGGTTTTGTGGGTATGATGTGGCATAGAAGAATTCTCTAAGTCATTATCGCAAAATTGAAGAATAGACCTTGCTAAGGTTTTGTCTGTCGATCGAGGAATTTAGTACAGGTTTGAGGGTTTAATAAATTACGAGAACGATCACAGTTATTATCCACAAATTTCTCTGACGGGTAAAAACAACTAACTACCAGAAAAAATTGAAAGAAAATCAAAATAAACGTTTTTGTTTACGGTATGGAACGCACAAAGCTATAGTGAATGGAACAACCAGCAAGTCTTGACAGATCGACGTGAGTATGACGTAGTTTTCTACATAGACAAGTCATTATGGATTTTTGGTACAGTAAATGAAGTTTCTATCAAGAAAATTACGTCATACTCCACACCGACCGATCTTTCAAGCTGCTGCAGTATCTTGTACGTTGCAGGTGGGATAAATGTCATAAAGGTACGCGTCCATTGGCCGGCGCCGGACGTACCGCCCGCACGGCACGCAACGGATTTTAGTTTGCTTTCTATGATTTTGACGGCTCGCATCGGAAAATGCCGGCGATTTACATAGCACCGCGTCCATTCGCGCCGGCATTTTCCGATGCGAGCCGTCAAAATCATAGAAAGCAAACTAAAATCCGTTGCGTGCCGTGCGTGCGGTGCGTCCGGCGCCGGCCAATGGACGCGTACCTTTAGGGAGTGCAAGTCAGTTTTAAATATTAAGTTGCTATTTAACGTATGTTACAATTAAAACTTTTTTTTTAAATAAGAACAATAATGAATATTTCTACTTAATACTTATGTAAAAGTAATATATTTTAATTGTTAATTTCCTAGATTAGTTTATTTTTGTTTAGCTTGAAAAATACCTACATTTTAGGCTGCGGGCACTTTGAGCTTGCATTTTGTTATTTACTCTCGGCCGATTCGAACCGTAAATGCGTAATCATCAGAATAAGAAAAGAAAGTTAGTAAATGAGTTAGTTTCATTTCAATGTGTAGGCAATATTCGCGGAAATGTCAGAAATCATTATCAGAATAAGAAGTTTGTCTTCAAAATGTGACCCCATAACGACTTGTAATTGTGTGTTTACATTTTCATCGCCAATAAAACGACTGACTGAGGTTTCTAACATTTGTATTAATCTAAATGTTTTAAGATTTGCAATTCATCAGATTATTTATTAATAGTGTAGTTTGACATTATTTATGAGAATATTAAGGACCAATTCGACCTAATTCTTGTTAGCGTTATCGATAGATTAATTGAAAACCGTAGAATTAATCTGAAGACAATGCTTATACATCGTTTGGTAGAACTGGCCTTAAGCGTGCCTTTACAATTGTTTTTTTAATAAACTCATAAAATGTGCTGATATTTTTATTATATTAAAATACCCGTATAGTTCAGCGATCTAGTATATAAAATCTCTGAAACGAAATGAATCTGGTTGCGGTCTGGCCAAATAGTTTGCGTAGGGTTTGGGGTCCTCATTTACCTAAATAATCATTAACTGGGAGAACTCTCACTTATTAATTCACCTGCAGGTTAATAACCTTAGGAACATGGTAAATAATAAATGTAATTGCAGCTCTTGATACTTTAGCTGATAGAAGTTTGCCGGAATCTTGCCAGTGGAGCGGCGGAAGTAACTTTGGGTTTATTTTTACCCAGGTTTGGAAACTAGGCCCAATGACTTATCCTACATTAACATTTACAGCGACTATCATCACGTCGCGTCGAGGGCGTCCTCTCCTCTATATCAGAGGTTATACGTACTGCAAACGATTCTCGACCAAGTTTGGCCTCCGGTGGATGTGCTCCTCGCACAGGTCCCGCGACTGCAAAGCTTACGTCATCACTGAGGAGAAGACTGGCAATGTGCAATACCTTTACGATGAACACAGTCATGTTGTGCCAAAGTATCTTAAATCTTAGTATTGTGGGAATTTGAACTTTAACATCAATTACTTCTCATACACACATCAAAAGTGTCTAGGGATCAACATATATTTTTGCAATAACTTTTCTCCTGATTGATATTAATTAAAATTTTCTTTAAGGATTCATCAAATAAAGTGTTTTCGTTTGTCACAGTAACGATAAACCAAGTCACCTTTGCATTAATAAAGAAATTTGCCATTTTCCTAATAAAGGGATTTTTGACATTTGAACCACTAACACAAAAGTTCGAAAAAAAGACTGAAATAACAGTTTTCTTTAAAATTTTATTGGGTAACGTAAACAATTAATAATCCGTGTTTCTACCGCGAACACTAACAACACAAGAACATCGGTTTGGCATACTCAAAATGAGTTCATCCAAATCACGCTGTGGAATGGCCGCCCATGTTCGTTGCAACAACAAAAAAAGGTCTTCTTGCGACTGGATACCCTCCATATTCGGCAGAGCTCTTCTCTGTAGCATATCCCATGCATGCTCAATCGGGTTCAAGTCTGGCGACTGAGCAGGCCAGGGCAGGACATTGATGTTAGCTGCGGCGAGAGTCTGTCTTACAACTCTTGCGGTGTGCGGTCGTGCATTATCATGCATTAACTGAAATAAGGGACCGATTTGCACTTGTAGAGGAACGATGACGTCTGATACAATCGTCTCAGCATAAATTTGAGCGTTGAGGTTGCCTCTGATCCAAATCAACTCAGTTCTTCCGCCGATCCAAATACCCGCCCATACCATGATGGTTCCACCACTATAAGGATGGACTTCCTGGCAGGATTTTAATCGCTGTTGGCGTCCAGGGGTTCTCCAGTGTCGTATACGTCTTGTATCCGGTCTCATACCAAAACGAGACTCATCAGAAAAGCACACGAAACGCCATTGTTCTTCTGCCTTTTTTTTGCCCAAAAATGCTTGATCCCTAGACACTTTTGATGTGTGTACATCCATTCTAACGTAGGTATATTGTGTGGTGCCGTACCGAAGCAATTCATATAAAATTTGATTTGTGTGTGTTTGTAGCCTCCGTGGCGCAGTGGGAAACCGGTTGCTTTGCAAATCGGAGGTCGCGGGTTCGAATCCCGCGGGGAGCAACAACTTTTTGTAGTTGTTTCTTACAGGCTAGGACAATGTAGGCCATCGCTTGATTGTCTAAAGTAAGATGATACACGCGTCGGCTGGGCATGTAAAAGTCGGTCCAAGACCAACCGGGAGATACTAGGGGTATCTCCCTGGTCGCGTCGGTTTTCCGTCCCATCGTACTGTGATATTGTAAAAGGAAGAGAGTGCACTCTGTCTACGCAAGCACTTGTGCACTATAATATCTCTCGCGTAGATGGCGCGTGAGCTCGAAAGATTGGCCGCTGTGGTCGTATCGGCCAGGAGAATGTTATTATTTTATTATATAATTTCATTTGTGTTATTTGTTAATTTTGCATCTGTAACACTCTTCTATACCCTGTTTTTTCTTTACAAGATCCAAATCGGAAAAATATATGTATGACACAGACTACTCAAATATGAACACCTATATTAGGTATATGGAGTAAAGCTGACCGGTGGCCAGGTGTTCATTCATTTAGTGTTCAGATTTAGACCTTGTAAAGAAAAACAAGGTATAAGTGTCGTCGACAACATTGCTAAGCTTACCTATAGATACCTATAGAGCTATTCGTTGCTCTATAGTTACCTATAGAGTAACGAATATGTATTATACGTACTTAGGTACGCAGTAACGTTAAAGAGTAAATAATCATAATTTATAAATGATGAATTTCTGGAAAGTAAAATTTATTATCTTTAGGCTGTCTTTAGGTAACAATGACTCCATTATCGAGCTTTACTGTGATACGAGTGAGCGTATAATACAAGTAACAATCATACAGGATTGTGCTTGAGGGTTTTTCCGATTCTAATTGCTGCATACTCTGGATCGGAAGTGAAAGAACCTTCGTACTACTTAGTGTAGGTTTATAGCTATTACGAGTGCGTGGCTGAAATAATGCTATCAGATGGTAAGTGTGGTTGTAAACTAGATGTTAAATGGTTCTAGCTTATTTAAAACCAAATTTGTGTAAGTTAGCTTCGATCTGTAAGATAGGCACTTTTCTAGTTGCTGTTCCCTATCTCTTTCAAAATATCGTTTTAATTTTTAACCTCTGACGCAAGATATCGTAGCTCTCAAACGTATGTGCGGATTTCGAAATCTGATTTAATGAGGATGGTTCATAGCTATGTTTGATAAAATTCTGTTCAACTGGTTGAAAGCATTGACTTTATTTGAATTTGTCTGCCTGTCACCGATATATCCACTTCAGCAATTACTAATGCTATCGAATTGAAATCGATAGATATAAGATTTCAAATCGATAGCATATTATCCAAACCTCATCGCAACTTTTATTTTCTTTTTAATATGAGGGGACGGAAGTTTAAAGTGAAACCACATACTTACATACTTAGTGGGTACCCACATACTTAGTGGGTATTTTTTCTCTATCAAATATTTGTAAAATGTGCAAATGAAGTTCTTTCATATGAAACCTCTTGATATTGTGAGTATACCTATATGAAGGGGTTTTATACAAAGAATATTAATAATAATAATATCCTGGGACAATTCACACACGGTCATCTGATCCCAAACTAGGCAGAGCCTGTACTATGTAAACCAGACAACTGATACTAATACATATATACATTTTTTTTTGTAAATACATACTTATATGTATAGATAAAACACCCTGACACTTGGTGGGAATCGAACCCACGACCAGTTGGGTAGCAGACAGGGTCACTAACCACTAGACCAAAATAAATATTGTAACATTATCATTAAAATAGGTAATCAAAAATGTACAAATAGATACCGCTCGCTCCCACCCTTATCTCCATTTGTGGAGGAAAAAAATTAATGTACAGGTAATAAATATTGCGAGATGTTTTTTTTGCTACCTAAGGTGTTGATGATAATGAAAACGAACATTTATACGTCCAAAGACCCGATGGTCTTTCGTCTTGGTCGTACCGATGTGCGCAAGTCCAACTCGCACTTGATCGGTTCAAATCGAATTTTTATCTTCTATACGTATTTATCGTTATTTTTCTATACTTATCAATTATTTCAAGTTACCAAGAACAGGTACAGACAAAGAGATTAAATAATAGGCCTTACTTATAAGTATAGAGCAGCTTCTAGGAATTTTATAACTTTCAGCACTTTTTATATTCATTTTTTCAGTAAGTATACAACATTATATGTATGTACGTATATATTGGTATATATTATATAATTTTAAAATAGGTATAAGTAAGTATATATTTTTGTTGTAGCATGTTACTACTGACTTATTAAATGTATAAGAAGATTTTGAATAAAAATTTGCTCTCCAAAGTATTTAATATCTTTGGGTACAGACATCGATATACTATAGATAGTAGGTATATTGAATGGGTACAGATGACAATGAAGTAACTTTTTAAAAAACTGTTGAGTATATTTTAAGATATCTTTAATTTATAAACTACATAAGTATAAAAATTATTTTATTAACAAAATGAGGTAAGTACATACATTATTATTTCACAAGTAGACAGGTAGTTAAAATCAGTCTTAATAGGGTTTGGTCAGTCATTAACTACGTACCTAAACAGTGAACTGTAAAATAAAAACTAATTTCTATATTTTATAACAATGTCAATCAAAAATGTATTAGGTTGTCTCTTCATTACTATTGCTGTTAAGAATTATCATAAAATAGATTAATAACATTGATTTCAAAATGATTTTTTAGATCATATAACTTACAAAATTGCTAAAGATCATAATGTACATTAACTTCAGGCATTAATTACCTATTGAATAATTAAATATATTTCATTTGACACCATGTTATACCTATGATTATAAAAGTGATAAAAGTTTAAAAATATGTTTCCTTACAATTATTATTTATTCAGTATATTCTTAAAAAAATATAATAAATTGAGGTAGCACATTGTTATCAGTCTTTATGTTACAACAGTCTGGAAACAGTTACAAAAATTATAATCTAAATTAATTTTAAGTTCAATATCATACCACTTTGAAAGATCCGTCCACTCTACGATAAAAACCATGAGGTGGATGATTATGGTTGCTCCTCACCCTTTTGATGAGATTTCCCAATCTATGGACTACTGTAATCACATCCACATTGCATCCTGTCTTTGTACGAGATGTACAGTACCACTGTTTCTTCCCATATGCCAATTTGTTTTTAAGACGAAACGCACATCCTTCGTACACCAATAATAAACTCCCTTTTCTTGTGGGTATGAAGTTTGCAACTGAAATTTTAATTATTAATTAGTAAAATATTAAGTTTTATAAAATAGTAAAAATGTATAAGTATATAATTATGGGTTTTAGTAGGTACAATTTGATATAAAAATAAAACAATGTTTTTAAAGTTTTTAATTTATTCTAGACACACTGGTAGGTACATACGTATTTGATTTTATATATACTTATTTGATTTTAAAATATTTTTATTTAAAAAAGTCTAATGTTATATACACATTTTGCCTCCTAAAGTTATGGGCATAAAATTCCTATTTACTTTCTAATACTATTGTCTTACTAATATTAGTATAGTGCACAGTAGGTATAATACTATTCATACTATATTAGATCTTATTTACGATTGCTCTAAATGTGTTGTAAATAACACATGTAGGTACAAGAATAACTTTCTTGATAAAGTACACACAACACAAGTAATTACTTTAAAATACACTGTATTAACATTCATATGAACACTTTTTGACCGCGTCTTACTGGCGCTATAGTACTTTAGAACTACCGAAACACACTCATTAATTAACTGTGTTAAAAGTTATAAACGTGAAAATAAGTACTACTCCACCCAGGACGGACGCTTACACTAAACTTATGTCATGTGTGTGTGTGTGCGTTTCTGACATAAACAAAACAACCAAAGCCAAACAGCGCGGCAGCGAGCGCACTAGCCAGCAGATATTCCAAAAGTAATATAGATAGACGCCGCCCGGCTGATCGCGTTGTTGTATATTTGTCTATGTCGCACGCATTCCGCTGCGCCGCGCCGCGGCGGCCTACTATTATTGTCTATGGGCAGGCCGGCACGGCGCGGCGGTTATTGGCGTACCGCGTACATACAGAATCCGTCTGGTTAATTTGTAATTTTTAATTATTAAATATAGTCTTTCTCTAGACAGGAGCATTTTGCAAGTGTTGATGTAGTAGGTACATTCAAGGGTACATTGATACGCTGATAGGTTACGTCAGTGTATGAGCGTAAATCTGAACGTAATAAATAATGTCAGTTCACAGTTCAATCAGTCAGTAAAATAAAATGTCATTGTCAAAGTAAATGAATGACACGGTCTTGTTCGGATGTTGTATCGTAGTAGGAAAAACAAGGAAATAAACTTTAAATTCATACGATAACTGATCGTTAATATGGATTGCTAAATATGTTTAGATGTGTAAAATAAATGCTATAAATAAGGCTTAATTTTATTCACCACAGTGAAATTGAGTAAACAAAAACTGTTTATTGTTGTTGCGTTATAACTTACTCATTTGTTAACAAAAAATCTAAAAAAAAATTTTAATGGTGAGAAATTATATTGTATTTACTATGTGTTAATACTGTAAAAAAAACTCAAATGTAGTGCATATATGTTTTACCTGCAAAATCAATTTTACAACTGTGTTTTATTCTGTATTGCATTGGTATGTATATAATGATTTTTAATTCCACTGTTTAAGGGATTATTAGATAAGATAAGCTGGCTATAGTTCTTTACATAGGTAATGCATTCAAATTTTAAATCTTATAATTTGTCAGAAAGTGGTGATTAATTTATGGTTTATATGTAGAATAAGCAAATTATAACCATTGAGGAAATGTATGTAGGTATACAATACATATTTAACTTATTATTTGTAATCTATAGTTAGTATAATAATAGGTAGCAATGATTTTAATTATAACTTATTGTTATGTTATTTAATCAAGTACTTGTACAGGATAAATTAAATTCATTTCTGGGATAGTATCAATGTTGAATGTAAGTATATAAATATTAATTATGCAGCATATAGATGTCATGCAATGATAGCAATGATGTTGGTTAATAAGAATCAAGTGCTCCTCTTTATATTTATACAACTTGTTTGGTCGTTCAGCATATAATAAGAAAAAACTTATCTATCACTTGGTAGTATTATATTAGCACTATTGGTAGATTTTAGTTTACATTTAAGTTATACTTAGTAAAAAAAATTAATATTGTATTAAAATATACAATATTCATTTTTTAAATATGTTTGTTTTATTGGAAAGATTTAAATAATTAGATTAATGCACATTTAGTATTCAAATTAACCCCTCAAGCCCGTGTGGTTCCAAAAGGAACAATGCGCGTGTTCTTTTAGGACCCAGCCGGGATTGAAATCTTAACCAGCTTTTATGATAAATGTCATGGTGACTAACAATAATTTTAAAAAGACAGGTTACTATAAATATTCATTATTTAGATTATTTTTTGTATTTTTGACACTATGACCAATCTAATATAGGTACCTAATGTAAACTTATGAACTTAGTGAATGATTAGGGATTGCAATCCGGTGTCAATTTCAGTCCAGCCGGATCCGGCCAAATTCCCATTATCAAATAATTATTATAATAAAAAAATGATAATATGTATTTCATAAAATAAACGAAAAAATTATAAATACAAATAATGTATTTTTATTGAAGCCAACCAGTTCTCTTGATTTCAAAAAATCCACAATATTTTTTTCTGTTGCTATGACTTATTAAATGTATTTCAAACTATTATGATTTTTATTTCTTCCTGCCTCTAAATTTAATAAACATATCATAGACAAAAGAATTACAAAATATTTTCTTCATTTCAGGTATATTCATTAACACAAGAGGGAATTCCAAACTGTTCATATACCAGAATCACACCTTCCGGTTTATGTATAAAAAGGCATATGGCAGTCAGCTGTGGTACTGCTGGTATTTCTTTAGTAGATGTTGTCCAGCGAAACTGAGGATAAACAATGCTGGCAAAGTCACAGAGAGCATTGGCAGACATAACCATGACCCTCCAAAATGTTGGATGACACCGGATGGAAAATCATACAATCTTCCTCCTGTACCTGACAGAAATACATCCAACAATATATAACCTGCAATAGTATTAAAAAAATATTGTTTCACTGCCTTTTGTTGTGAAATGTCCAAACTGCCTCTTTTAAATTGAGATTTATAATATGTATTCATTGGAATGTTAAGTTTTAATCTAATAAATTTTAGAATAGTGTATAAGTATTGTGTACTAATGTCTTAGGCTATGTACAAATATTGAGAGTTTATTATATATGCAGTAGTATGAAACAAGATTTTAAAATGTTGTTAGAATTAATAAATAGTGCACTTATCTTTGTTGCTTGACATTAAAATTTCATAATATTTAATTTAATGTAATATGTAGGTCAAGGCATATGGCATCTGTAAAATAATAACAGATAAGCTATTATCCTTATACATATTTGCATACTTATTAATAAAAAAAAAGATAAATTCAGCAACAATAATTGCACTATAAAGGCGCTCACTCACATAACGGCTTGGTACTGGAGTGATTAGCTTGTATTCACATTATATGGGCTCAAATTAGACAACTATTTGATGTGTCTACATATGTTCTCTTTTGGTGTACCATAAAGAATATTTGTATTGTATTGTGAGTGCAATGGCCGCAATTTAATACTGGGTGGCTTTGATTCGCACCTAGGACAAACATATGTGTGCATGAAACATGTCTGTTTGACTTGTATGCATTATACATGTAGGTATATTGCTTTGCGGTTATGTCTACATAGACCGACCATATACCGGTGACCGTATGTGGTCCCAGGATATTCCTCTGTGTTTATAATAGTGCAAAAATCATACTTCATTGAGGCGTTAAGTGAGCGAAAACCTTGAACCAATATTTGGCCACCAAGTATTGGTGTTCGTAATCAAAAAACATTTATAACGCATTTCCAGTTTTTATTTGTAATGCAATTTTTAAAAATATTGTTTTACGATTACGTTATTTATATTGAAGCATACATTATGCACGATGAAGTAATGCTTTATCACTATGTTGTCTGGTCGTCCTTCACGTCCCAGTTCCTTTTGTATGTGGTTAACTGCGTACCATTATTTTATATAATATGTTTAAATATTACCCGAAAAAATTGCTTGCGCACCCAAAGATCCCGTTTTTTAAGCTGCGCAGTTTTATCAATAGAGGCGTGGATTAGGTATGACGTGGCTTCCAAGACAGAAAGTCATTCATGACGACACTAAAATCTGACGTACAGTAGTCACAACGGATCTTTGTGTGTCTGAAGTCTGAAGTTGGCTGCAAGACGCTGTGCAGTAGTATTTTTGTGTTTTTGTATTGACAACTCACGACGATAGTTGCGCAAGACACACAAAGATCCGGTGTGAGTACTGTAGGAGTTTGATTCCTATTTGAAAAACTACGTTGCAAGGACGTCATACTTTTGACCTTGCTCTGCCAAGCAAGAGTCACGCCATGCTAGGTTATGCCATGTTTAAGCCTATTGATAAAATCATGATTGTTTCTATTACTGTGATTATACCTAAGTCCCATTTCCAAAGACAATCTCGTGTAAAAGTAATATTGAATTATATTCAATAAAATATTTTATGAGTGCGTGCTTGATGGTATTTTTACGTGATTACGTATGAAATAAAACAAATTTTTATATTTACTTTTTATTTGCTACTGTCCTGATACCGTGGTATGTAGTTGTTTCGTTATTACCTCTTCTGTTTTGTTTTTAGGGTTCCATAGGTACCTAAAAGGTAAAAAGGAACCCTTATAGTCTGATTTCGTCTGTTTGTCTGTCACACCTATATATTTCAGGAACCACTGATGCTATTTGAAACTTGGAACAGTTTTAGATCTAACTTACCCAACCTCATCGCCAATGAAAAAAAAAAAATATTTCTTTTTTTAAAATGGGTCATCAAAATTTCAAAGTGAGACTACTATATCGATTGCGGTAGCATATGAAAAGGGCTTCATTTGCACATCTCTAAACAGATTTTTATTTTGGTGTATGTCACGTGGTTTTTGGCTGATAATCAAAAATGTCAAAATAAATACACCCCCCTTATCTCCGAAGTTTGTGGAGGGAAAATCTGAAATAATTATGGGTAATACATGTCTATCTATATTTTACAGGAAAAATAAAATTATTTTTCTAAGGCCTCGTTTACGGAGGCGCGGGGCGTCACGAGTCGCGATGGGCGGCGCGGGCCCCACTGTGTAAAAACATATGGCGTTGTAGGAGTGAGAGGGAGATGCGAGACGCCACGCCACACGCGACGCGCGACGCTCCGTGCCTCCGTAAATGAGGCCTAAGTAGTGCAGTTTTTTAGTAATCCTAAAAAACCTCGACAAAGAAGCTTAGTTTTGCGGTTTGTTTTTTTTGCTATCTGAGGTGTTAAATGAGTAAAATTACTTGAATACGTCCAAAGATGGTATGGGTACCCGATACCCGAGTCCGACTCGCACTAGACCGGAATTGTTTTTTTTAAGAAAAAAAAAAGGCTTAAAAATTGCTTCTGCGGTCAAAACAGTGCCCTTGGAAACGTACCCGTATTGAGAAAATTTTCGAAGCATACGGGCTAGTTTACATAATTTGAAATAAGATCTTCTAATACACATACAGGTGTTTTATTTCCTATTTTATAATGATATACTTACCTGATTAATATATTCATACCTAATATGATGTGTAATCATATTTTGTATTGTTTTGAGCAGAAAATAAATATTCTTTGCGCGTTGAAAAGCCAAATATCGAACATAACTCTAGCTAGAGTGTTATTTTTGTATGTTTATAATATTATCGTTTATTAGCGTTGTATAGGTATATTTTGTGTAAATAAAACATAAAATACATAATTGGTATCTTAAAATGTTTCTCGTAATTTTTCTTTTATTCTTACTGAATTGTGATTACGTAGATAATCAATGAATGAAATTGGTGCAGTTCGAGGAAATACTCGTATGATTTAATGGGAATATAATATATCCCTGATTTATTTTTGATTTTGGGACCTTATTATGGTTCCAAAATCAAAAATAAATCATGCAGGTTTAGATAGTAGATAAGTACATGAATCTTATGGACGTCTGACTAACGAATTACAATATGATTATTAAAGAAGCAAAAGCTCATAGGATAGAGCAGAGCGCATTGTAATAAATATCATTGGTCTACTAAAAACATAGACCTTCTTCTAAGGCAGTCGGTCAAAAACGCCAATGCACCGTGAGGAACAACGAAAATATGAAGTATCATGAGTGTATCATTGAACTATAATGCGCAATCAATTTAGAAAAACGTTTGACCCTTCCAAACGTGCTCGCTCATGCTATGCTATACATAACTGCAAATGGAAATGAGTGTTTCATTGTCTGGATGTCTCTTACGTCATATACTGCGCGTGAGTCTACCTTCAATACTCATCAGACACCCTTTCCCCTTGCCTCCAACGATTTTAATCTCTGTGTTGTCGAGTGCTAAGTTCAAAGTCGACTACATTGTTACGTATTAAATCTCCCAATCATCCAGAGCGGTCTGATTGATTAATAAACTGAGATCAATACCAATTGATACGGAATTGTCACGCGAATATAGCAATTGGGAATCTTCCCAATTGCTATATCAGACAGAATATACATTACTTAGCAGCTATAACACTCTTCTCACACGACATTTTACTGCTGAGGACTGTGACCACATCGCCCTGTCCGGTCCGAGATTAAATTTCGCCACGCTGTCTCTAATTCAAAGTCAAAAATATTTATCTCAAACTTTTTAAAAGCTACCACCGGACCACAACTCGACCTGAACTGAGAAGATCCGCCAAGAAACTCAGCGGGTTTGTCATGTTTTTTACTTTTTTGTCTTGTTACAATTTGATCAGCATCAGCGACAGTGTGTCCTGCCGTACGAAAGATAAAACGAAGAGAAAGAAACAAAATTCGACGAAAATACAACAAACTAAAAGGCCAAAGGGATAGTAGTCGCACCACTCTGTCTGTTAGGTCGAATGCGCTCTGCAGCGCTATATGGATAGGTATTAGGTATATCCATCTAGTAGCTTGACGCTCTTATCTGCCCATCGAGGTGGTCTTCTACCACGCGGACCACTTCCTTCCACTTTCCGTAGTAGGTACAATAGACCTTTTTAGAAATGTAGGGACTAGTCGCACAACATGGCCAAAAAATTGAGAACAGAATCCTCAAATTTTGTAGCAGCTATAACACAAGACTAGAGTGTATTTTTTGTAAGTTGTTCATTTTTGAAAGCGCTCTCTCTAAGGATACCCAGTTGGTCCACCATGTCACTATCGGTAGGGATTCCAAAACATTCTGACTGTAATTCCTATAAATAAATTCCTTTAAAGGAATCCAGTTTTGCATAACTATTTAAAGCCTACGCTGTTACAGATAACAACGCTGATAACAATACGACGTTTTATTTACTCCGTCATTTTACGAATGCGTAGGTAGTGAGTAGGTATACCTAATCAATTTTAAAAATATATCTAAAAACTTGTTACATGTGTAGATAATAGATACGGGCGTCGTACGCTCTAAGCCGACAAAAAATATTTTTGAAGGGAAATATACCTAATTTCGTGTTGCGATATTGAAAAAGCCACTATGTTAAAATCATTGAATGAGGTTGGCTACCGTTGTATTTGCTGAAGAATATGTATATTTTTTTTATTTGAACAGCCCTTGTTCTTGTCCCACTGTTGGCCACGGGCCTTTTCATATTCATATTCAGTGATCTGAAGTTAGGGCGTATGTCAACTCTCGGTATGTCGCGACGTACCTACTCGCGGCAGGTCCACTTTTTTCGGAAAGAATTCGTGTTTGGCCTTGACTTACCACGACTGCCTGATAATCGTGGCGAGCGTTTAAAACGCTCTAGCCTAGTCCTCGGCGGCTGTCGCATCGCTACATTAGAGATCTCCGGTGGGATCGGCACCAGTGCCTTGCCTTTGATCCTGCCGCCGGGGCGGCACATTATAGCCCCCGGGAATCTGTCACGGTGCTCACGGGGACGGGGGGTTACCACCCCGCCGCAGTCCTCGGAGTCGCCGCCGTATTCGATGGACATCTATAAAAATATCACCGGCCCCCAACCAAAACGTCTAGCGACTCCAAAGAGAGTCAGCCAGGCCTGGCACAACGCGCCCCCACTGATAAGGTTTCCACTAGAGACCTTGGACTTTCTCTTATCTTTACCTACATCGATAACTGATATGAAACTGACGAATATGTTACATTTTTATCTTACAAAAAACAAGCACATAATTAATTGAAGTAGACGATAAGATGCTTTGGTAAACTAATAAGACGAGACTGCCCGTTTTAATTTGGGAATGAAGGTCATTGTTGACCGCAGGTGGCATTGACAGTTCCATTGGACAAGAAGGGGTTGGGTTCTTTTATTCAACCTGGTGACGTGACAAGCAAGACTCGCTTGATGGTAAGCGACTCGCCTTCCGCCTCGCGCCGCTCGTCACCCGAGACATTAGATATTAACTGCAGAACCTACAAACGTCAATTATAGTTAATTGTCATTAATCATTTTTTGAAATTGCTTTATTTCGACACTCAAAGCCTATTAATTAATACTTAATTACGTTCAGAGTAAGTAGATATATCATTAATCTCGTCTTAATTTGTCAAAAATAATCATAAGATGCTCTGAAAGTCAAAATAAAGAGATTACAAAAAATGACTTAATTGGAATTAAAGTTAATTGTCGTTTGTGAGTGCGGCAGTAAGTCTCTTGTGTCCGATAATTTCACCAGCTACAGTACCCTTCACACCGGAATACAGCAATATTTATACACTGGTGCTTGGCGGTAGAATATGCGCACTGCTGTGGCACCTAGGTAGGTGGTAGGTTCTTCATGCAAGGGACCGTCCAGGTGGACAGCTGGACGGTCCCTTGCACGAAAGACCTACCACCTACTAGTAGTGCGTGCGTGCGTGCTATGTAGTGCCTACCTGATAGGCAGTGAAACGATGAGCTTATTCAAGAGACAATAAGGCAGGCCCGGACTCAGCTTGGGCTGGGCTGACCCACAAAGGACTGACTACTAGCCGATACTTGGTACTGAAAGCGTTAATATAATAATAATTATTAATTAGTAATGGATTACCAAACGATTTTGTTGACCTATAAATAAATGTTTAAAAACCAATTTTAGTTTGTGTATCGATTATAGACACTAATCCAGTCGATCGCTTGTACTCCGGAATATGTTTAGGATCTACGTATAAAAAGCCAGATGTCGATAAATAAAAAAGAACAGAAATTATGTAATAAAAACATATTGTACTTCCGTATTCGCTATGGCTCTTATCGAATTTGAATATAGAACGATGCACAATCGCATTGCCCACGCAAGTTGCCACTCCTAATAAGTAGGTACCTTGATACGACATAGACTGAATACCTACCTAATAACTATGATACTTACGCGAATGAAATGAATCTTACCTACTGTATATACAGGGTGTAAGGGACATCGTACCGAAAACCGATACCAGGGATCCAGTACATGATTCTGAACACTCTAGTGTTGAAATGTTTCATCGGCTTTTTCATGAAGTTCCAAAAAAAAATCAACTTTTTTAAAATAAATTTAGTATAATATCATTATTGGTATAATAATAAAGCATAATTTTAATTTAAAAACAATAAATTACTTGTTTGTGGAAAACTTATTTATTTATTTATTTATTCTTTATGCACTAAAACAGTACATAGGCAATTAATTTAATTAATTAATTAATTTTTTAATATAAATAAAGAAAAAAAAAATTAATAGGCAATTAATTATTATTATTTTAGAAAATTAGCAATGTAATTTGAGAAATAAATATTATTCCGCATAAGTAGGTATATTCATTACATGTTCGAAAATTAATAAGTCAGTCATTTGTCATTTTCCATACAAATGGTTTCTGTAATGTTGTAACGGACATTAATTGACACCTTATAAAAAAAAAATCGGTACGAGGTCCCTTACACCCCGTTAGACTGATTATATTTATTTTTAATATTTTATTTATTTATTATCATACAAACAACTATCCTATATATTTGATACCTAAATCATTTTGGAAGTACATCAACATCATCGGCCAGGAGACGTTCACTGCAATAATAATTCATAATTTCATATTTTTTTTTTTTAGTTCATAATTTTTCGTTGAATATGTATGTAAAAACGTAATAATTTCTGAAATACTGAGTTAGCTGCAATATTTATAATATTTAGAGCAAATCATAAAAGAAAACTTACCTTTTTACTCATTTTTCGCGAAGATGTTCTTGGATGAAATTTGCACTTCAGAAAATAGCCAAATAATGACATAAGATGTCATCAGCTGTCAATGTCAGCCATACTTTCTTTTTTCTTTTTGCGTTTCGTTTTTGCTATGACCTGTCCGAATCGAATACAGACTATCGCAGTACCAGACTCCTAGCAGTTTAAAAATAAATCAATAAAAAGTATGGTGTCGAATATATCGACAGAGCACCATAAGCTCCACCTTGGAAGCACAGGAGGAGATAGGTGTTACCCGGGCAACCCACGGGCAATTGGCAGTGCAAAAACTGTCCGGGTAAGAATAGCCCTTCCATCACCTCCCTTTGGGTGTCCGTAAGAGGCGACTAAGGGAGATCAAGAAGACGGGCAGCAGTGTCTTTCTATTGGATTACTAAAAAAAAAGTGGTTAGACACCCTGGCCGCACGTAATATGTCGTAATTTCGATTCTCGCGAAGTGTCTGGGTGTTATTTATCTATTTAACTATGTATTTACAAAAAAAAATGCAAAAAAAACTATATACTTAGTTATTAATATCAGTTGCCTGGTTACAATAGCTCTGCCTAACTCGGGTTCCGATGACCGTGTGTCGATTATGTCAGAATATTATAATATATTATGTCTTCTATCATCGGACGATGAGACGCATGCACTACGCATCGTTACGTTTGTGTACGTCGCGTCGCCACCAGTCTGTAATAAGCGATTTGTTTCGTCATTTTTAATACAAGATAAGGACTGGAATAGTTTTCCAGTGTCTGTTTTTCCATCCGATTATGACGTTGTTTTCAAGGCTAGTGAATATCATCCCCGAACATCCCCTATTGCGTCGCCGCTTCCTATCAGTTGGAATTGCAGTAAAGAATTAGCTTATATTAAATACAAAAACCCGTGGGGTGTCCGGGTAAGAATAACACCCACCCATCTTCTCCCATTGGGTGTCCGTAACAGGCGACTAAGGGTAAACAGAAAGACTGGCAGCAGCGTCTTTCTATTGGATTACCTACCATCTATACTGCGATTCCCAAGCCGCCTGCCAAGCGTGGGAATTATGGCAACCCCTCCCTTCTAAGGGGGAGGCCTTTGTTTAGCAGTGGACGTCTTTCAGCTGATGATGGTGAAATTTAAAAAATCTGAATTTGTCGTGGGTTCTGAGACAAATACCTATTTAGCAAATCTTATCTTCTTTATATATATAATTCTACTGTACGTGTGTATGTCACTGAACTCCTCCTAAACGGCTGAACCGATGTTGATGAAGTTTTTTGTGTGTGTTCAAGGGGATTCGAGAATGGTTTAGATTCAATAAAAACGCGGGCGGCGCTGCGCCGGTCAGCTAGTTTAAATATAGAATTCGGTTATGGCTAATATTTATTACCTATTTGGCCCAAAAACAGGTTTTACACAGTTAACCTATAAATCGCTACTTCGGATCTGTTATCTCGTTCGTGACGTCTCGTCTTGGTGACGGCGGCGCGGCGGTGAACAAATGCCTTTACTGTTTGCATCTATCTAATGCCGGCTGTACACGCGCTATCGTCGCCACGCGTGCTTCTCGTGGCGTAGAGGCTCGAAACAAGAGCACACAATGTACTTTCTCAGTTACAAGCGATGTATCACCTTTAGGATGATAATCGCTTGCACGATCTGGTCCAAAATAAGAGCGGACGATTTTTTTTTATATAACCAAGGTGGCAAGCAAGCATGCGACTTGCCTGATGGTAAGCAATCACCGCAGCCTATAGACGCTAGCAACACCAAAAGAATCACTAAGACAATCTAATGTCTTACATTAGACATGAAGTCTTTTGTGTCCAGTGATTTCACTATCTACAGTGCCCTTCACATCGGAACACAGCAATGTTTACACACTGCTACTTCGCAGTAGAATATCTGACACTGCGGTGGTACCTACCTGGATGGTTCCTTGCACAAGGAAGCTACCACCTAGTCAAGCGCACGTAACGTAATTTAAACGATTTTGATTGAAAACTGGTCCAACGTTCGTGTCCGCGATAGTACCTACACACTCGTTGCATCAATTGAACTCCGGATGCCCGTTGTGATGGACATATTAGTATCACCTATGGATAGCCCTGTTGCTGCGTTTCGCCTTTGTGCTAGTTATTAGATTTTTTACTATAAAAAAATAAGTTTCTCTCGGTATCTCATTCCTTATTTGGTAGGCTTCCAAAAACGAATTCACGCGCATTAGACCACATCGTTGTTGCACGCAGCATGCACATCTTCACGCAAACGCAGTTGGCGACTAAACGCACGAGTGTGTACGGGGGCCCGTTTTCATCGCGAGACTCACGAGACTCTAACTTGAGCACTATAAATCGACCAGCGATCGAGAACCGCGCGATGCGACGCGACGAGTGCACAATGTACTCACTCGTATTCGCCTTGTATCGTGGTGATTCTACGCGCGTGTACAGCAAGCATAATAAAATGTTTTTTTTTTTATTTTATTATTTAATCTAGTGACGAGACAGACAAGAAGTTCGCCTGATGGTAAGCGACATGATTGTCTTCCTGCAGATGTATAGCTGCACTGCACTGTCGCTCCTCACCCAAGACCAGAGTCAGTAATTTCACGACATGCAGTGCCCTTCACACCGGATTACATCAATATTAACACAACGCTGCTTGGCGACATAATATACTGCGGTGTAAAACTCAATGCTATTACGCAATTCGAGGGTGCTATTCGAACATTTTCCCGTGGGGTGTCTGGGTAAGAATAGCACCCACTCATCTTCTCCCGTTGGGTGTCCGTAAAAGGCGACTAAGGAAAAACATGAAGACGGGCAGCAGCGTCTTTTTTTTTTTGGATTACCTACCACCTATACTGCGATCCCCAAGCCGCCTGCCAAGCGTGGAGATTATGGCAACACCTCCCATCTAAAGTTCAGCAGCCTTTGTTCAGCTGAGGACGTTTCGGCTGCTGATGAGTCGAACATTGTCTACATGGCTCATGTTTCGAAAATCTAGTAGGTATGAGCTCACCAATCTAAAATTTTAAATTAGGTACCTAACTTACGTACGTAATAAAATACCTACGCAAGTCCTTGGACAGCAAAGACATGTTACTTTGTTTGTGAATGAGTTATTGTGTTCAGTGCAGCTGGCTTATCATCCATGGGTATCTGCGTCACTGATAACGTTAAATCACCAATAAGAGCAAAGTCCAAGGCATTAACTATTATTATAAACATTTAAAATTTAAAGTAGTTAGGTATAAATATGATGTATTTATATGGCTGGTCATTTGGCAATACAACTGGTGAGTTTTTAAATAAAGCAGCTTTAATAAGAGAGATAAGCAGTGCTTTAAAACAAGCTAGCCATTGTCCGTTTGATCTTGATTCAGTCAAAGAATAATTCTTCGTTCGTTCCTATCGACACCGCGTTAAGGACAAATAACTGTTTTTTGAGATGATAACACTTTATAGTATTCGGTATACTACAGGATACATGTCCTGATCGTGGCCTCGAATCCCACCCAGGACAAATATAATTGTCTGTTTGTCTTATATTAGGGTATTATTTATGGGTGTTTTCTCGTGGACCCACTATTTTGTCCCACCAGTGGGTCCACGAGGGAGAACTATTTCTCGTGGACCCACTGCACTCAACGGTTATTAAGTGTTCCTCCTGTATAATAAAGATGTATAGCACTTTGTTGCATTGTCAAAATTTATCTATCGTATAGTGAAGTGACAAGTGGCAGACAAAAAATATGTGCTTCCGCTGGTCGGTGTAAATCGTTGCATAGTTTTTTAGGCTTCCACTCCCATTTTTTCACTGCAACTGCATTCTTAAAGGGCATTACTAAGTTATAAACTTCCCATTAAGAAGTTAACCATCATTCATGATGAGACCACCTTATGTCCTATGCTACCCTGGTACTTCTGGTATAAATATTGAAGCAAAGTAGTCACAGTTTGGTAAAACTAGATGTCTCACGAAAGGGGAAGGCCTCTTTGTGCCCTCTGTTGCCATAGTACTTCTGGTAATAATGTTTAAGAATGCGCAATTTTGCAGTTTCACGTGCTATTTCGTGGATGCCCTTTGAAATTCCGTCTGGAGCTACCACATTCAGCCGGTGTAACTACTTGGAATATTTACTTCCAAACTGTTCGATTGTAGAAGCCTATTCGAAGAAAAAATTTCCCATCTCTCTGATGATCGAACTACTAATCGCACTAATTGGAATGGATAATCCAATAGAAAGACGTTGCTTCTTGTTTTCCCTTAGTCTGTTGTCTTACCCGGGCATCTCACGGGTATAATAATCCATACCAACTCATAACAACAACTCATACCCGGAGCTTATTACTGGATGGCAAAATGCGCGAGGCCTCCTTGTATCTTATGCCGCCCTGGTACTTCTGGTGTAATATTATGTGGTGTATATATTGTCCGATAATATAGATTTCATTTAATAAATTATAGTTAATATTATTTTATTCATATGATAATTTCATACTATTATCCCAACCCTTGCTATAACTATATATAGGATGTTAATAAGCAACAGTGGGTCCACGAGAAATAGTTCTCCCTCGTGGACCCACTGGTGGGACAAAATAGTGGGTCCACGAGAAAACACCGTTATTTATATGTATACTTCTATAAAGTATACATATAAACTTATATGTCTACTTCTTTATTCTATTGAAGACAAAGGTTCTTAACCAGTGTGTGTTGCCAGTGATGACATATAGTACTGAGACGTGGTCCTTAACGGCTGGCCTTTTGGAGAAGCTCAGAATCACGCAACGAGCTATGGAGAGAGCTATACTCGGAGTTTCTTTGCGCGACAGGATCCGGAATGAGGAGATTCGCCGAAGAACCAAGGTCACCGACATAGCTCGAAAAATATGCAAGTCGAAGTGGCAGTGGGCAGGCCACATCGCTCGAAGAACCGATAACCGTTGGGGAAGAAAGGTTCTCGAGTGGCGACCACGAACCGGAAGACGCAGCGTAGGCAGGACATTGTTCGCGTCGCAGGTAACCGGTGGATGCAAATGGTAAATTGTTGTTCATTGTGGCGGTCGAAGGGGGAGGCCTTTGTTCAGCAGTGGACGTCTTCCGGCTGATGATGATACTTCTATAAATTTGTATTTATAATGAAAATGTACAGGCTGTACCTAGTATTGGGTCAGGTGATCGTGTTTGGATTGTCCCAGTATATATATGTATGTGCTTATATATTTCGTCAACTTCTAACTATATAGGTACAATATAAAATAATGGTTATCTGTTCACGTGAGATAGCAGCGACAAGAATGACTTCGACTATATAATTAAAGTAATTATTAAAAAAAACGCATAAAATATTCATGGGCAACGCAAGATCCATGGACTTTGGATTTTAAAATAGGCAATAATAATATAAACATTAAAATGCAAATGTTCGATGATTTATTACCATTTCGCGATCAAAATAGCAGTTTTTTCTTTAAGTTATCTAAGCCTTTAACTTGAACGCCCTAGAGTTTACTTTTTTTGTGGTCGGGGACGAAATATTTAAAAGGTACCTTGTCAACTTCGGGATGGAGACCGAGTTATGTAGGATTTTTACCTAAAACCTTCAATACCCGTCCGAAGGGGGTTCAGAGTAATTAGAATGGAGCTAGTATCGCGTCGATTCCCCGAACAAATTTTTCGTGGCACTTTTGCGGGGTGCGGGAGGCGAAGTAAACACACACAGATACAATTTCACGCACACCCACACTATAATAAACTCGCAACACATTCAAAAAGATACGCACACAAATAAAGAATGACCTGAACATATGAACAAAATTTGGCAGAGGGGTTAGCGCATCATGATCTCTCCAGCAGTGGTATCTCCTCTAAGGAAGGGGGTGCCCAAAGTCAGCGTCGAGTAAGGTCACCGGGGGGTTATATAAAAGTCCCATATAACCTGGCCCGCCTGCCCTACGGAGATCTTTCGTAGGTTTCCTCCCCGACACCATAAAGTTACTGTTCCCCACGACTGCGGCGACAACTTCAAGTAAACTGTAATATAGTTAAGTTTTGTTGCTATGTACAATTGTACATAAACCAGTTTTGATTAAACAATCTTTGATTTTATATATATACAACGTACATATATGTACGTTGGCTGTTTGGTTGGGTTGGCTGCAGCCTGCACTCAAAAGGTGCTGGTTTCGATTCCCAGGACTATACTTTGCAGGTAGGGCAATAATTTGTGTGCATGATCACGTCTGTTTATGGAATACCCAGGACATTATAATTATTACTGAACTGCCTACAATGATATTATAAACCATAGATATGTTAGTAGGGATACTAGTGTGCGCCAAAAATTGTTACTCATGTAATTAAAATATTTTCTCATATACCTATATATAGTTAAGGTTTGATTGGGGTATGATATCCTTTCCTTATTATTAATTATTTTTGTACAGTACTTTGTGCATTTTCTAAATACGCATGAAGGCATTTTGCTTGATTTTCAAAGGCACAAGTCACGTTCGTTACATTTTACCGACGCGTGACTTACTGCTAATTCACCCAATTTGGGTGAATTTCATTGTTCCACTTTTCGTGTGCCAATGGTATATCGGTATATTCATTGCATAAAATATTATTGACTAGGTACCTACTTCTAGACCTTGCATTTTTACTTCTTTATATTATGACTAACTAAACTTTACAAAGCGCTAAAGGCGCCACGCAAAATTCTGCTGATGTCAGAATAAACAGTAGATAGTACATATATGGAAT
Organism: Furcula furcula; assembly: GCA_911728495.1. Classification (NCBI taxonomy): domain Eukaryota; kingdom Metazoa; phylum Arthropoda; class Insecta; order Lepidoptera; family Notodontidae; genus Furcula; species Furcula furcula. Next base: position 6,205,331 of record OU452254.1, on the reverse strand, counting down.
AAATCAAATGTTAGTTGATGCTTACTTAATATAATAATACACCAAGCAAACACATTAAAAATTCAATATCTTGTAAATTGAATCGTATTGATATGTTAACCTGAAACCTTGACTTTACATAGATATGCAAGCAAAAATATTATATTTAAATACACCTACACAATATATGCAAGTAAGGGTCACGCTGACTTTTTAAAACGTGTCCTTACTAATAATATCATTCGCAATGTCTGAAATTGTGATAAACATTGATGATAAAATACGTACAGAGCGTCTGCAGTGAATTCGATAATAATGAGTAGGTACCTATACTTTGATGTGAGAATAAACAGGCCTAGTTAACACAAGTTATGATTTTTTCACAATGATTTTTTTTAATTCAATATATGGTAGTCATCATCGTTGACAAAAGTCGTCCACTGCTAAACTAAGGCCTCCCGTTTAGAAGCGAGGGGTTGCCATCGTCTTCATGCTTGGCAGGGGTTTTAAGGATCGCAGTAGGTATGGGTGGTAGGTAATCCAATAGAAAGACGCTGCTGCCCGTCTTCTTGTTTTCCCTTTGTCGTCTCTTACGGACACCCAACGGGAGGAGATCGGTGGTGTTATTCTTATCTGGACACCCTAAGGGTCATACGCTAGTGCTTGACTGCGACCCGACTTGATGGAAAGTAGCGATACAATCTGGGATGGTAAAGCACACTAGCCTATTAAAAGCCTGTTCACTCTTGCCTCGAAGAGACCCGCATTATAGGTAAATATGCTGCGGTCAGTTATTATTATTTTGTTTATTTAGGAAACTCAACAGCTTTTTTTTCAAAAATAATTATAGGTGGCTATTAAACGGCACACTAAGCCAAAGTTGAGTTCTACGACAATTTATAGAATAGTAATAGGTACAATTATAGTAGTTGTGGTTTTGCTCTATATTACATGTAGTAGCTATAAGTATAATAAAAGGTAAGTAGGTACATCGATATAGCGAAAAACGAAGATCAAGGAAGACTGCAGTTACAGTAGATATCTTCACAGTATGAAATATCCAAGAGATATGTATTACAATATACATATATATAATATATGTATTTTGACGGGCCCGTTGGTTTAGTGGTTAGTGACCCTGTCCGCTAACCGATGGGTCGTGGGTTCGATTCCCACCAAGTGTCTGGGTGTTATTTATCTATTTAAGTATGTATTTACAAAAAAAATTGTATATAAGTATTAGTATCAGTTGTCTGGTTTCCATAGTACAGGCTCTGCCTAGTTTGGGATCAGATGACCGTGTGTGGATTGTCCAAAGATATTATTATTATTAATATACAAAATCAGTTCAGTATCAGTTGTATATAAATATTGAAATGTTCGGTCGGCGTGAATGACACTGTAAATAAAATCGCATGTTGTCATGGTGCAATAGGATACGAATTTTGGTCGTTTTACCCTAACTTGTTTAAAGACACTGGGCAAACAAATGGTGGTGTACCGCTTAGCATTAACTGTATTTTATTCTTCAAGTGCGATCGTGCCGATAGGACCCGTCCGGGAGAGTAAATACATAATCACTTTTTGGCTACGTTTTTCGCCTGCCTCAATTTTGTTGGTTCCAGCATGTAACAATATATCCATGTTTCATTTCCTGTCACAATATCATACACAGCATTTGAACGTCCGTGATCGTACTTTAACAACATTTTTTTACACCAATAGGCATGATGACAAATTTTGAAAAAATACTCTATAATGTACTTACGGGTACTACTATTGCCGAAAATAATCATATTTTTGTATTAAATTTACAATTTTTAAAATAAAGTTTGAATTTCGTTCCAAAACGATGGCCGGTGCATGGCGCCATGTTGTGACGTCACTACGGCGGTGTTAATAAACATCTGTCTAGGTATAAAAGTTAAAAGTGAATCATTGTATGAAAGAAAAAGTTGAGATGACAGTTTGACAGTTGTTTATTTACACAGGATTGACGTCATTCACTCTGTGCAGCGTTTATTACAAAATGGCGATTAGCGGTATTTGAGTAATTTATTTGCTTAAATATCACGAAAATCTCTGTATTATTATGAAAATGAGATGCATTTTTGGAATCAGTGCAATCTGTTCTAATATTTAAAACCACAGATTTATTGGTATTGTGTTACAGTCATCATGCCTATTAATACTAGTCCGTTTTTGTTTTGGGGTGAGTTCATTCTTTTGAATGTTGATGTAAGATTTATTGAATTTGGCTCATACCAATCCCCACATGCCCTCGAATCTCCTCATAGGTGATGCGCCAGTTTTCTTCAATTAATAGCCTGACCGTAGCCACACTTTCTTCAGTGACCACAGTTGAGGGCCGACCTTCACGAATATCATCATGGAGTCAAACACCGATTAAATTTTGCGTACCATCGCCATACGGTGCTCAAATGAGGTGCTTCCCTCCCAAAAACATTTTGAAGATGAGCAGTGGAGTCAGTGAACTTTTAAAATCATATAATATCATCGGCCTAAACTCTTTTAGCGTTAATTCCAGTTTTGCCAAGGACGACGAACTTCAACTTGTGATAAAAAAACAATTGACACGCGATTTCCCGCCATTTTTTTAAATAAGTGAATGATCTTCTTATATTAAAAATATAACATTCGATATTCAAATATATATTTGCGGCCAGGAGAGCAGAACTTTCAGTGTGCTCTGTGTACTATTGCTCCATCAGTAGACAATTTAAAATTTCAAATGTTATAAGAAGCTTTCTTTTGAATTCTAGTATAGTTACCGCTAATTCTTACCTTTTTCTTCAAAAAACAACATCAATATAGATATCATATGAAAGGTCTACTTAAAGAGACAGACTTATAGACGTGTGTACATACGTCTTATCTATGTATATATATATCAACCATTTTGTTTGATCGCTGTCGAGCTTTTTGTGCTTTTATAATTTATACTCGTTACCAGACTCTATGCGGCGGATAGTATACTCGAATTCAAGTATTCCGTCGTAAAAAGTAAATAAACATGGCGGTATTGCAACCATCGACAATATTAGGGAGGTGACGCCTCATGAACGAGTAAATCTGACCACATCATAGATGTATGATAAATCCCTTAGAGGAGATACCACTGGAGAGAGCATGATGCGCTAACCCCTCTGCCAAATTTTGTTCATATGTTCAGGTCATTCTTTGTTTGTGTGCGTATCTTTTTGAATGTGTTGCGAGTTTATTATAGTGTGGATATGCGTGAAATTGTATCTGTGTGTGTTTACTTCGCCTCCCGCACCCCGCAAAAGTGCCACGAAAAATTTGTTCGGGGAATCGACGCGATACTGGCTCTATTCTAATTACTCTGAGGATAAATCCATTACAGTATCGATATGTATGTCAGCAACGGTGAATTATTTTTATTGATGATTTCACCTTTATTTAAACAAATAATAACTCGAAACCCTTTAATTCAAAATAATTAACAAATGCGTCAGTATTAAAATGTTAATTTGAGTGTACAACAATGTTACTTATTCTCTAGAAGATTGAATATAATACGTCAAAGGGTAGCATTTGGGATTTTTGCGAACCATTTTGTAACTTCCATCTTTTTGGCCACAAGCTGCAAACTAACTCTGATGGAAATGCGTGCGTAAAAATATAAAAGTTTGAGATATAAACTCTCAACTTGAATCGATTAAACTTAAATCGATTTTTATGAAAACATAAAACTAGAGATTTTTAAGACATTTATTCTGAGGAATAAGCATGAAATCTAATCGAGAGTATCAAAATCCTTAGATCGTAGCAATAAGTCGTCAGTCCAATCGAAAACACGGTCCAAATCACAAAGCAAACACAAAACCAAAAATCGAAAGCAAAGTCGTTAAAGAAAAGACACCAGAGAGCATTCAGTACGTACGACATCGATACGAAGCGACGAATGAATGACTATGAATAACACAATGAGGGTGTTCAAAAATGACGTGCACCAGATGGCAGCACTAAGGCGTAAGTCCCGGAACCTGTCAAACCGCATACATTTTCTCATTCGGCACTCAATTTTATTGATATTTATTTAAATAAATAATTAAATACGTAATATAAAATATTATCTTACAATCAACATAATATAATCCGTGTAGACGTGGGCAGAGTAGCGATTTACTTTGAAATAGGGACAGCGGACCTACTGTTTATGTTGAATCTACCTCAGTTTAGTCTGAGTTTAATATAATACTTTTTATTTTATAAAATGATTGGTTGTGGATCAATTTCAAATCATTCAATATCGAGATTTAGATCTTTAAATATTGGACATCACTAATTTCCATAGACAAAGTGTGTGTTCTATATATTGACATATTTTATCTGTGGCATTCTCATGTCAAAAATATTTTATTTATTCGTATATCTTAAGATTTTAATTATATTTTCAGTAGTTTAACTAGTTTTCTGAATCAGTTGGATGTTTTACGTGTGTGTGGTGATAAATGGAAAGTTTTCATCTTGTATTGGTGAAGAAATTTAGGTTTGTTTTGAAGTACCCGGTTTGATTACAAAAAATGACTTTATATCTGGTTTTGGGTATAGGTACCTTACCAATTCATATTTTTTTCGTTAGCTACCAAGATAACATTATCTAAATTACTTGTCGGAAATACGTCTGCGTAATCTAAATTACCCGCAATTCGTAAGGCCGGAGATAATACGCGTCAATGTGTAACACGTGTGGTCTATTGTGTAAACATTGCTAAATTTTAGCAAGATAAAATAATATTTTTGCGGTGATTTTAGTATACTTATTCAAGTCACCGCAGCCGCCTCGCCGCTGAACTCTTCGGAGTTGCCGCCGCTCCGGTGCGACGACGCTATCGATTTGAAACTTGGAATAGTTTTAGATCTTACTTATACTCAAGCTCATTGCAAATGAAAATAAAAATTTTTTTTTTTTTAGTTTTTTTTAAAGGGAGTGATGGGGTCATCACAATTTCACATATCGTGTGGCGTATCATTGAAAGGGCTTCATTTGTACATCCTAAAACATATTTTTATTTTGGGTTAAGTAACATAACCCAAAATAAAAATCTGTTTTGAGTTTTTGGCTGATAATCAAAAATGTCAAAAAAATACCGTTTAAAACAAAGTCGCTTCCCGCTATCTGTCTGTCGCTATGTATGCTTAGATCTTTAAAACTACGCAACGGATTTTGATGCGGTTTTTCTTAATAGATAGAGTGATTCAAGGGGAAGGTTTATATGTATAATACATGCATATTATAGTAGAGGAACACTGATTTAGAGGTTTCTAATGTGATGTCGAAAATAAACACATTTTTTTCCGCTTACATTGCAATTAATTTGGGACTCCATTACCCAATGAACAGACTTATGAGACAGTACAATGTATTAGCAAAAAAGTACAAAATAGACATCTTCTCAGAGAAAATCACTAGTTTTCGTCGTAAAGTAATGATGTCCTCTAAGTAATGGTACCTACCTTATATTCCGTTAATATTCTATTATAGGGTACACAATCTTTACTTTATACTCTGTGTCTTGCCTTCGGCCATTCTGCCATGTTACTTGTTAGTTTACTAAAAAAATGATATACTTACTTAACCGAAAAGCAACTCATTTCTTTTAGATTTTAATTTTTCTTTTTAAGCAATGTTCTACATTGTTACTAGTTTTTTCACTTTTAACGCGTTTTTTGCATGCTGTGGCGACCTATAATTAAGCTTGCACTTAGTTTTAAGTTCACCTATGTAAAAAATGCAATGTATTAGTGTAAGTCTTGTTGGTTGTCCTTAAATAAATTAAAAAAAAAACAATGCGTCGCCATTTTAGATTCGTTTCTTTATTGGCGCGGGTTGTATAATGTATTTTAATATACACTACACCCGTCTACTTGCATGGTAAATTTGATCCGTATCTATGCCTATTTCTAAGAGCAAAGCGATTCCTACTTACAAAAAGTGTGGTGTGTCACAGACCTTACCAATATTTGACGCTTGGTATTTTTTGTAAACAGCTAAACAAAATATCCAAAAAAAAACATATCCAGTGTTATATTCCTAATTTATTTAATTGAATCTCCTATCTAATGAAACTATCTTATTAATGAGATAACTACTCATCTAGTCCGCGCACCGTCTTCTCTTTGTAATTTCCTTATTTTCCTCTCCATCCAAAGTTTGCCTGGAAGAGATCGCTTTTAGCGATAAGGCCGCCCATTGTTGCATGTTTTATTAATTTGTATCTTATTTTGGTAGTATCTGTTTGTTTGTGCGCAATAAAGAATTGTCTATCTATCTACATTAGTACCCGTCAGTATAAAATTTCTTACCTAAGATTAACCACTAACCTAGCGTGCAATGTCTGATACTAAGACGACTTTCAGTTTACATATAATTTATTCTATAAATAGCTGACCAGCGCAGCTCCGCCCGCGATTTTTTTACGTTAAGGATTTTTTTTAGCATATATTTGCGTTGAATACATAACCTCGTTTTTTTCTGTCAGTCTGTTAAGAACTGGGACCCACTTATTACTTGCACTCTGAGGCACGGAGACGCTTAATTCAAATGGCATTAATTGGTCACCCATCTAACGTTGCTTAACCTGATCGATTGTCACGTCATATTGATAACAACTATCTATGAGTATCTTATTATTTTATTATTATTACTCACATAGGTACATTTGCGTAGAATACATAACTTCCTTTTTTAAAGTCAGTTAAAAACTTGGACCCACTTTTTACTTGCCCTCCGAAGCATGAAGTCGTTCAATTCAAATGGTGGTCACCCATCTATTTAATGACCTTACCTAACGTTGCTTAACCTGATTGATTGTCAAACATTGATAACAACTCTCTATGACAACAATCTCTCTCTAATTTTTATTATAATCATAATGGAAAATTAATAAAATCGGACCAAGCGTATAGCCAAGTACACATTTTGACTTTAATCCCCTCTCCCAAGAGAACTGTGCTGGATTACGGGATAAAATAAATAAAAAATATCCTATGTCTTCCATCGTAATATTAACTTAATCATGCCAAGTTTCATTTGAATCCATTCACTAGTTTCGGCGTGATGCGCGGCCATGATACAGACAGACAAAATATTTAAAAATTACAGTTTTGGCTTCAGTATCGGTTATAGAATGCCCTTCAAAAATAGTTTTCAAAATACAGAATTGGACCTGTTACAGATTTATTATAAGTATGCATATTTGACTTATAGAAAATAAGTATTATTTAAGGCAGTAGTAGTAGTAGTTTTTTTTTTTTTTTGTGTAGGAGTAGTGCTGTTGGCCGCAGATGGCCATTACAGCTTCACCGGACAAGAGGGCGAGCGCTTTGAGCGCTCCAGCCCGGGGTAGTAGTAGTACAAGTCGCTAGTTATTTATAGTACTTGTTCCTTTTATTCGATACGAAATAATTCACAGTTACTGTACTAATTACTGGGCTTTCATGATAAATGATTTTTACAGTTATTTAAAAAAAACTGCATTTTCTTTAAGTAAGAGTGCATTTATACGGGATAAAATTCTATGTCAATCCCAAAAACTACGTTTCTAAGTTTTATACTAAAACTAAGTAAGTTATGTTTTACTGATACATCTTTGTAAATTTGTTTCTATGTGCACGAAAATGTGTTATCATTTAGAATCTACTTATTCTCAACGAATAAATTCCCAAGATAAAGTCCAACAAACGTACAATTACACGATACACGCTATTAAATTAAAATACAATAAAGAATAATTTCCTGTCTGCGTATTATTTACTTACATGTTCTCTCAGTTCATTTTTTGGGTACAAAGCTCAAAGTACATATTGCATTATTATCTTAAAGAAATAGTTTGTCGTCGATACTTAATTAATGAAAATATTTTCCCTTTTGCAGATGAATCAGATGTCTCATCTTCAGGCGACGTGATTATTGAAGATGAACATTTAATTCCTGTTATCGAAATAAGCCCTGCTCCATCTCCAGAACCAGATTTTAATCAATTTGTATTATGATGCTTCTCTATCAGTTTCTCGATAGTCAATAGATTAACAAAACGTACACCAACATTGAAGACCACTGCGCACCGGATCCTTACACGTAGACTAGATAGAACCACAAAATACTGAGAGTACAGAAGGTAACCTTCATACAACGGACGCTCGAGCAACGCACACTTAGCGCTCACGGATACGATATCTCGGTATATCTCGGTTTAGTGCGAGCGCGTATGCCGTCCGCTTCAAACACTCGTCTTCCGTTCTTCCTGTTTTATTCTCAAACAAAAAGCTAGATAGGAGTGCCACAATCACGATAGTTTTTTCGCATAAGCCAGAGTTGATAACCCTAGCGCGACCGCCGAGCGTAGGTATGAAAAGCGAGGTACATACATGAGCTTGCCTTCTGTATTCATAGTATTTTGTGCTAGAACTTTGGGATTTGGAATGGAACTATATGAAACGTGGCACATCGCTTGCGTGACGTATAATGAGGGTATATACATATTAACCGGTGTGCTGTGTCTCTTAAAGTTCCTTACATTACAACGTAATGGTACGTCTACGTGTACGTGCAGGTCTACGTCTACGCATCCGGTGTGTTCTAGTCTTAAAAATAAGTCCGCACAGGAAACAATAGACAAGCGAAATTAATTGGATTAGAAAATTGTTACTTATCTGTATACTAAAAAAATAAATAGCCTTAAGTAATTCGACCATACGATACGTACCTATACCATCTGAGGATGGATAATACGACAGTAAATGAAACCTCGTGTGCGTAATAACGTTCACAGTCGAATGTCGAAAGTGATTGTGATTAATCTGATTAATCTCATAAATAATTACTAGAGAGAGAGAGGTGACTATTCGGTGTGATCGCGTCAAAGCATACGAACATGTAGGTATGTCCGTCCGCACTGTTGCCGCCCGTACCAGAGCTTAGTGACCCAATATTTAAAATTCGTGTTTTATTTTGATTACGTCTTTCTGCAGTATAGTTTGTTCCAAAATAGCATTTTTTTAATTTGTATGTAAAGATTAATTTGACGGTTTCAAAATATTTCTATGTAGCCAGATTTTTCATTAATTGTCGTATTGTCTTCCCCACTTTGTGTATAAACTTAGGGTAAGGTTATGAATCAATTTTGATTGGAGCAGTAATCTATTTTACTATATTGTTATTGCTATACAGTGTTAAAAAAAAACCGTCCCATCCATATGGGTATTATACGGTGCAGCAATACAATCATATGTATGTGAATCATTTGTTAAATATCTCATATGTTTTTCCTAATCTATAGGTACCAGAAATACAAAATCGGATTCGTATTGCTGGTACAAATTAGGAAAAAAAATTGAGGATATAATAGCACAGGCAGACCCTGTGCTATTATATCCTCAAATTTTTTTAGTTTAAGGTCATGTTTTGAAATTCCCACTACATTATAATTGTATACATACATAAAGAAAGGTAACGAATTATATCAAAGATAATGCAATTGTTTTTTTAATAGATCCGCAATAACCATCCGACCAACAAGTATCAAGTGGGTGTACGTTTTTAACAACCTTAGTTGATTTAAGTCTTTTTTGCTAAGTATGACGAATTGTGAATAATTTACCAATAATTTTAAGCATTTAATAGTTTATAAACAATAAAATATTATAAAATATTGTTTTTTTTAAACACAAGATACGTGAACCAGATAGAGAATAACACACTTTTCTTGAAAAAATAAAACAATATTTGTTACAGATCATTCGGAACACTCCTCTGCAGAAGACACTAATAGTGACGAAGACTCTCTTGTTAATGAAATCGTTGCCTTTTCATCTTCAAATAAACTGAAACCCACATTCAAGACCAAGTCTCGGAAGAAAAGAAAGGAAAATAGAATGAATTGGATCGATATTAAAAGGAAATTTTTAGTAAATACTGGCCAAAAATACATTAGCCGCAGCGGAAAGGAAAGAAGAGAAAAAGAATTGCGCCCACTGTGCCCCAATACTTGCAGATTGAAGTGTTATGAAAATTTCAATACAGCTTTGCGACAAACTATACATGCTAATTTTTGGAAGCTCGGTGATCACACGAAACACTGGGAGTACATAGCTAAATACACCCAGAGATACCGTGCAAGGACTTCTACTCCCGATGCTTCTAGGCCCCGAATATATAGTATCAAATATTTTTTACCACTGCTTTTACAGAACGAAAACTTAAAAAAAGAAGTTTGTAAGACAATGTTTTTAAATACATTGTCTATTAGTCAATCACTTGTGTATACCGCTCAGAAAAAGGTGAGATCAGATGGAACGGTTGAATCTGATAACAGAGGGAAGAGCTCTAAAAAATAAATACCTGGGGCCATTATCATCTTCTTACTTGACATGAGGTAGAGACTTTAATATACCTACGTAGTTTATAGCTCTGTCACTTTCTATCGAGAAAGTAAGTTGAACATAATATTGCTATTAGAGGTGACTGTACAGGCCCTGGTAGGGTGTGTAATTAGTGACCCTGTTCTCGCAGAAACAACAGTAGCTTATCCCGTATAAGCTGAATAATTATACAGAATAGATTTGTATTGATACGGGGCAATAGAGGTAGCTACATAAATATATCGAAGGGCCCGATGGTTTAGTGTAATTGGCAGTGGGTTCGATGGATTCGCACTTTGCGTCCGGGCGTTATATATACCTAAAAATCGTATAAGAATTTGTATCAGTAGGCTAGTAAGTTTGTTACCATATTCATTCATTACTGGTTCTGCCCAGTTTGGGAGCTGATTGTCCCAGGGTAATTGTATGATATGGTAAAAATATTTAGAAATTTCTGACTTTCGGAATGTCAGAAATTGCGATTGGAAGTACTCTAACTTTAGTTGAACTTAATAAACTGGATAGATGGGCATAGATACGTGTTTGTGTAAATTAGGTACCCATGTTCTCGCTGAGAGGAGCCTGAGCTCTCCGGTGGTATCTGCACCTGGAACCCCTCAGTGCCTTGCCTTTGAGCCAGCCGCCGCCGGGAGGCGCATTATAGGAACCTGACACGGTGCTCACGGGGACGGGGGTCGCAAACTCGCCGCCGTCCTCCTCGGAGACGCCGCCGTACTCAATAGAATTTCATCAATCCTAACCTAAGGAGTAACATTATCACAAACCATATGATAGAAAACTGGATTTCGTTGTTTTAACATAAACCGAATAAGTCACTGCTCGCTCAGGGAACATAATAATAAAGTAAAGTAATTCAGGTACTTCTGCTTCTTGGTTACAATTACAAATATATTCTATTACGTTTTTTCTACGATGTCTAAATTGCATATTATCTACCCGTAGAAGTCAAGAACTTCTTTTTTCGTAACTGATGAAAGTCTATAAGTCTTGCTTGTGTTAGATTGAATATTTATCTTTTACAGAGGATGCGAGAGCCTCGTCATCAGTTGACACAAATAGTGAGAAGGACTGTTCTGTTTCAAACAATGAAGATGTAGTTCCAATTTCATCTCCAGATCTTAATTTTCAAGTTATTTCTTCTTGTCGTTCACCATTATCGAAAGATGGCCAAAAATGGAAATGTACTTTGAAAAAAATTTCTTGCCAAAAAAGCCGTAGCGGCAAGGAGAAAAACAGATTGCGTCCGATATGTCCCAACAAGTGCAGGTTAAGATGTTTTGAAAAATTTAATACAACTGAGCGACAAAAAATACATGATTACTTTTGGAAGCTTGGTGATCACGTGAAACGCTGGGAGTACGTAGCTAAATACACAAAGAGATACAATAAAAGGACATATACTACTAAAGGTTCTTCGCGTCGAACATATAGTATCAAGTATTATTTACCACTATTTCCACAAAACAACATCAATCAAGAAGTGTGTAAGACAACTTTTTTGAATACATTATCTGTTGGTGAAACTTTTGTATATACGGCTCAAAATAAATTAAAATTAGATGGAACAGTTAAATCAGATCACACGGGGAGGCACATTAAAATCCACAAAAAATACTAGCACACGCATACATGTATTTATGTCACGATTATTCAACAACTAACACTACCTGGCTCCAGTGTTAACAATATTGGAGCAAAATATGTTATATCAGAAATTATTTCTGTTTTATTTTATTCTACTTAGTGACGAGACAAGCAAGACGTTCGCCTGATGGTAAGCGACTCGCTTGACTATAGTCAGTTGCACTACACTGCCGCTCGTCACCCGAGACATTAGATATTAAGTCTCTTGTCCGAGAATTTCACCAGCTAAAGTGCCCTTCAAACAGGAAAACGGCAATGATTTCATATTGCTGATTGGCGGAAAAATATCTGACACTGCAGTGTACCTAGTTTCTGGCCAATACAGCGTAGAGTTAACTGGACCTGTCTTTTAGTCGACTTTTGTTGTACGAGCGAAAGGAATCGTAGATGATGTATTATATTGTATTAAGTCACTGCTAAACTGGAGTGGTTTAACATATGTGTTTAGTGTTGATTAATTTCCTGGGTAATTTCGTTACAACATTGTGTGTATGCACCCTCGTGATTGCAATAAACCCTCAAAGAATAAACCAGTATATTAACGCCCGCTCGTGTTTCATTGCCCCAAATCTTACGAGGCGACGAGGATGGGATTATACAACATTATGTGGCATACAGTATGTCACCTCCATTGGGACTCTGGCATATTACAGTGCCCAGGAAATATAATTAGCAAAGGAATGTAATAAATGCTACTCGGTTATTTACGATTAGAGAGTATTGTTTATTAAGGTTTATTTCCTATGATAATAAAACTGCACATTATTTTATTCACAGTTAAATGTTACCTCTCTATAGCGCTAGATTTTATATGTACCTGTAAATTAGTTTTTGTTAAGTACCTATTTTGAACCTATCTTTCGCTGAAATAAATACTTTTAGTAATTTAACTTCATCGTTTTAAGCCTTAGGCTCAATTCATACCACGATGGCAGCGGCCTGCAGCGCACTTTCAGTGTGTAAGTAAAAGACAACATTAGTGTGAAAGAATTTTAAACTTTATCTACAAAACGTAACAGACTACTATCTTAGTGTGTATTGAGCCTTAAGTTCAATGGCCTGATTTTTTTTCTTCATTTGACTGAAGATGTAGCGTATTTATGTCATGCTGGTGTTGGATTGAATGTTTTTTTTTTACAGAAGATACGCAATTTTCATCAGCTAATGACACAAATGGTGCCGAGGATTGTTCTATTTTAAACAACGAAAACCTTGTATTCATTTTATCTCGAGCAAGGAATTTTGATGACATTTCTTTCTCAAATGGAGATAGAAATTCGAAGTCTTCGCTAAAAACGAAGTCACGTAAGAAAAGGCAGAAATGTAAAATGAATGATACTGAAAGAAAATTGTTATTAAACAGTGGTCAAAAATATATAAGCCGTAATGGAAAGGAAAGAAATAAAAAAGAATTGCGTCCGATATGTCCCAATACGTGCAGGTTAAAATGCTCTGAAAACTTTAAAACAACTGAACGACAAAAAATTCATGATTACTTTTGGAAGCTAGGTGATCACGTAAAACACTGGGAGTACGTAGCCAAATACACAAAGAGATTCAATAAAATGAGATGTAAAACTGAAGGTTCTTCGCGTCGAACATATAGTATGAAGTATTATTTACCACTTCTTACACAAAACAATATCAAACAACAAGTTTGTAAGACAACATTTTTGAATACATTATGTATTGGTGAAAGACTTGTATATACGGCTCAAAGAAAATTAAAATTGGATGGAACACTTGAATCTGATCGCAGAGGGAAGCACATTCATATTCGCAAAAAGTACTAGTAAGTTCACGCATACAGGTCGCCTGCTCTAAACATCCCTTCTGACTTCTGGGCTCTAAACATTGAAAATCTAACTCTACCTGGCTCTATTGTTAACGATATTGGAGCAAAAGATTTAATATCAGAAGTGCTTACGTACAGTAGACTTACTGGACCTGTCTTTTAGTCGATTTTCGCTAACACCCGGAAAGTAGTAGCTGAAATATTATATGGTGTTAAGTCACTCTTAAAATTGTGTGTAATATAGTGGTTTAACAAATGATACATAATTATGTGGCATACATACAGTATGTCTAGCTCTATTGAGATTCTGGCATATTGTAGAACTGCTCAGGAAACATGATAATTAAAGAAATATGTATAAATAAATGCTACTTGGTCATTTATGATTAGAAAGTATTGTTTATTAAAGTTCACTTCCCATGATGATAAAACAGCATATTTTGTATAGTTTTAATCATAGAATTCAAGTTTTGTTTATTTATTTTTTATATGACTTAAAATGTAATTTATTTATGTCACGCTAGTGTTAGATTAAATGCTTTTTTTACAGAGGATGCTGAACTCTCATCAGCAGATGACACAAATAGTGACGAAGACTGTTCTGTATTAAACAATGAAGATGTAGTTCGCCTTTTATCTGCAGAGCCTAATTTTGAAGTCATTTCTTATAGTCATTCTCGACTATCAAATGATGTTAAAGATTTGAAATCTTCTTCAAAATCAAATCCACGTACGAAAATATTATTAAATACTGGTCAAATCAGCCGTGTCGGAAAAGAAAAAAATAAAAGAGAAATGCGCCCGATATGTCCCACCACGTGCAGATTAAAATGTTTCGAAAAGTTTAGTACAAATGTGCGACAAAATATACATGATTACTTTTGGAAGCTTGGTGATAACGTGAAACATTGGGAATACATAGCTAAATACACAAAGAGATACAATAAAATGAGATGTAGAAGTGTAGGTTCTTTGCGCCGAACATATAGTATCAAGTATTATTTACCACTGCATCCACAAAATAACATCACACAAGTTTGTAAGACGACATTTTTGAATACATTATCTATTGGTAAAAGTATTGTCTATACGGCCCAAAATAAATTAAAGCCAGATGGAACAGTTGAATCAGATCAACGAAGAGGCAAACGAAATGTTTCCAAAAAATGTTAGTTTAGTTGAAAAAGTGTGTCTTTTGAATAAAATACATAAGTATAATTATGTCCGGGATTTAGGTGTCTATCATGACTCTAAATTATTATTTAACCTACATGTAGATGAAATTGTAGCCAAAGCTTCTAAAGCACTTGGATTTGTGATGCGATTATCAGGATGCTTTAAAAAAGCTAAAACCCTTTAGATCTTATACTGTTCGTACGTGAGGAGTCATTTGGAGTATGCGTCACAGATTTGGAATCCGTGTTACCATAAATACATAGATCGTATAGAGAAAATACAAAAAAGATTTATTCGTTTCCTGTGTTATCGTCTGAAAATACGCTATCGTTCAGAGGAATAATTAAATCTATGCAAGACATTTCACATAATGCCACTTGTTAACCGCCGCCAGTTGTCCGATTGTACGTTTTTGATTACTGTCAAATGAAATCAACTGCCCTTACCTCTTGAGTAAACTTTACTTTAAAGTCCCCCGTAAACCCATTAGATTTAATCCCCCAATATCTATTCCACTTTCTTCTTCTAATTACAGGCAAAATTCGTACATTGTGAGAGCAAGCAATGACTTTAATATGTTATGTAAAGAACTAGCATTTGACCCATTCACCATTAAGAGCAGTGCAGTGAGAAAGTTGCTGAATTCTAAGTTTTTTGACTGATATTTTTGTATCACACTAAGTATTATAGTTTAGTTATACATAAACATATTATAATAAATTGTAACAGAACTAGGTCTAATTGGATCATAATGTAAGTATTGTGTGCTTTTAGCGATTGTTAAAAACCTTGTTATTTAAGATATCACTATCCGTGGAAACCTTTATATAGCTTTATGTGACCTACGGAATCAACTATTAATATTGTTACAGCTGGTGGTTTTCCTATTAAATAAAATAAAAAATAAAATAAAGTAAACTTTTTACTATAGTAAAGTTCAGTTCTTCGAGCAAAAACTTAAGATTTTTATTGTTAATAAGAGAAATGCTTGTTACCCGTTTGCCCCAGGAAGATGGTTATGTTTTTCGGGCGGACTGAGGTGTTAGCTGTCCATACGTCATAGTTGTCTTAGGGTACCCTCAGGTGTTCTAATTATTATTGCGATATAATCCGTAAAATTAGTTTCATTTCCATGTGTAATATTCGCGTAAATATCAGAATTCTTATTATTTTGTTTTGTTCTCTGATTATAAGTATTTACTGACTAGTATATTCTATGACTGTTATTTTGTTTGTTAATTTATGCCCTTAAAGAGTCACATTTAAGTTATAATTGTATTTCCATAATATGTAATGAATAAAAGTGATTTTACGGCTGATGATACTGTTAAATACCTTAGATTTTGTGGTATTGGGATACTTCCAAGTACTTCTTACCATTGCCTTTAGTAAAGGACTTCAAGAAGGGTCGAATTTGCCACAAAACATTTGTTAATACATTGACTATTAGTAACCAATTTGTAGCTACAGCTCAAAATAAATTAAGATTGGATGGAACTATTGAATCTGATCACCGAGGAGGTAACCGATATCTTTCCAAAAAATGTTAGATTAGTTGAAAAAGGGTGTCTGTCTTTTGAATAAAATACATAAGTAGGTATATGTGATCTTTTTATAGCACAGTTCAGTTCTTATTTGTTCAGTGTTTAGGGTGGTGTAAATTATTTAAATAATTTATACCCAATCAACATCTTTTATTCACAAAAAAATAGTCTCAGGGAATGCGTTTCGAACAAGTAATTTGTAATCCGAAAAATCTGGACATCACTTCAGTTTTAATAGAATTGAAAAACCAAATTTAAAAATGTAATCCGTATTTTTTTTAGAACATTGTTATTGGTACTTCCAGTAGCAAAAATAAATTATTACAGTCAAATTCGTTTTTTCAAATCTGGATTTCATAATGGTCCGGATTTGCATTCCCTACGCAAACTACCTTTGCTCCCAGCTCCACAAATATGCCACTGTAAGTAAGTACAGCCAGAACCTTAGCCATCCTTTGTCAAGCGAATGTAAACTCTTCGAAATTTCAGCTCCCTGCCTGCACCGTATACTATCTAATATAAAGTAGTATACGATACTTAAAAGTGGCCGTTGCGACCCTCGTCCCCATGAGCACCGTTATCGGTTCCCTCATTGCGCACCCCGACGCTGGGCTCTGAGAAAGGCAAGGCACTGAGAAAGTGCCGCCAAAGACATTTTACACCATTGATAGAGCTCATAACTTATCGAAACCCGTACTAGACCCGCAGGTAAATGTGCTGATACGACAGCCGCGGGCTTTTAGTGGTTAACATATACCCCGGTTGACCCCACGCAGGCGCCTAAGGACCTTTTGAAGGGTTCCCACGCGAGAAGAAAATAAAAGTAAAACAATATTGAAGGTACCTATGGTGAAGCGGTAAAGTTAAATGGTTAAGGTTCGTGGAAGGAGGAAAGTAATAGTTCGTGAGGGTGACACTTTTCGACCAGTGCGACAAGGTAATTTACAGTAAAAGTTATTTGAGTAAGTACCTATTTATTAAGTAGGTAAGTTTATTAATAAGTTACAACACAATTTTAACAAAATCTCTTATGTGGCTACTAACGCCATCTACCGGTCTTCGATATACACGTGAGGTCACGAAAGCGAGAATAGACATTATAGACTAGACACCCACCTCCACCTGAGACCACACACGAGTGAGGTTCAACCACAACAAATAGATTTGATCTTTAACCATAATTGCCCATCCATGAATACTATAAACTGGTTTTTGTAATTTAATTTGCAGTAGAAAATTATTTTTTCTTACAATCGAGGACTTGTAACTAGCTTTGTAAACACAACAAACGACGTCAAGTCAACCAAGCTGTCATTTACGATTGACATTTTTGTTGCGTCATTATAATTTCATTTATGTTTTTTTTCTGAATTCCCACGTTAAAACTTATTTATTTCCTTAAATGCATAACATAATCATGCAACATAGTGCATACAGAATGTAATACAATAAATAGAAAGTAAAAATGCAACGTGTAAAGTAGATTTTGTTGTGACAGAACGATATTGCCTTGTGACAATACAGTTGTTTTGATCGTCTATTTACTGGTTTCATTGCGAATTAATCGTATACCAACAACATATCAGTGAAATAAAACGTGTTTGAATCTTCCAGGTGACGATTTAGTGCAGTGCGTGCCTACGAAAAAGGGCCACCAAATATTGTTCAAAGGTTATACATACATTTTCAAAAGTAGGCTTCAGTGCGGGGCCGAGCAGTGGATATGTTCATTCCGACAAAAGACTGGCTGCATTTCTGTCATAAATATGCAAACGGACGGCGTTGAAGTTGTTAGGGATTTCCACAATCACAAAAAACCTATGTTTTCTGAGTAATGTGTGGATATGTTTTACAAGTACAAAGTTTTCCTTACAATGTATTGCCGTGTTACATACTTACTACTACTATATTAGAGGTAGCATCTTGAACAAACTATTTCAAACAAGGTTTGCAAGTTTCTGCACAGTTCCCTTTTGTTTTAAGGAAAGATAGTTGCCATTGGCTAGATAAATGGAGGCAAACGCTTATAGCGGCTCTAGCCTACAGAATAACTTTTAAAGCTATTCAAACTAATTTCATTTAAATTAATCAGTTTAGCATGCTTCCTCTAGTATGTAGTACATAATACCTTAATGTTACAATGAAGGTTTTGTTTACACGGAAATTGTAAATTGATGCTACAATATTATTTTATTTATTAAATGTAAAATTAAGCACTTCCTATGTGAATATTATGTACACATAAATGTCTTCATTTTAAAAGGAACAATTACATTAGAATCTTTTTAATTAAAATTATTATAGCAGTGTTGTGTTTTATTGCAAAAATTTATCATGAACTATTGAACTGAACTATTTATCAAGAATTAAAATAATTGTAATAAAAACAAGCCTTTTATTTCAAATTACTGTGAATACATATTAAATGTAGTTTATATCATAAATGTAATATTATCAAATGTAAATTATCTACCGATTAAAATTACAGCGCCACAAGACCAGCTTCCAGAGTGGACATCAATATATTTTGCAAAAATAAACGACAATGAAACAAAGTGTAACTTATGTGAGGTTACATTACACCTCGAGGTGAAGTCTGTAGGCCTGCTTGAGCATATAAAAACTGACCATAAGGATATATTTGACCTGCACAAGGATAATCCGGAAGCGACTGTGGGGTTTCGCATTGAGTTCTTGCATTTGAACATGTTAAAAGATGTTGACAGTAAAACTCAGCCAGTTATCCTCCAGGAGGTATGTGAGGCCGAACCCGTACCCGAAACGCAGAAGGATATCGAGATTTTGGCGACAAAGGAGGATGAAATTAATATGCAATATGTACTTATTGAAAACACCAACACCAAGAAGAAAGTCCGTAAGGAGCGTACAGGTACTAGTTTATTTTTATTTTTTAATATGTCATGTTTCACCCTCCTTGCCTCATTCATAGTCATAATTATAGATACCTACCCATCTTTCCACTTATCAGTATAGATGAGTTTCCACAATGTGAAACTAAGTGGTTCAAACAGTTGAATACTTTCAAACAAATTTGTTAGTTGATGTACATACATTAAATAAATTTTATAGTTTTCACCCGGCTATACTGTTCAGTGGGTGGAGAGTCCGGTGATAATGAGTATGAACCCACTCATGAGTTTCCACCAAGTTGATAATACGTCTATAGCCATGAGAGATGAGAGGGTTAAGAAGGGTGTAGAAAGTGGTGGATTAAACCTATCAAATGAATTTTGGACATGCCCTGGTATCCTTATATTTTTGTCACCATTTACAAAATATAGTAAATGTTTTGATTAGTACATACACATGTTTCACACAAAGTAGAAATCACTTTGGTACTGCTAGGATGTGGTTAGGTTATACTGGTCCGGGTCCCCAGCAGGTTTTAGGAGTTACATTTTAATAAATATATAGTAAAAGGTGATACAATACATACATATAAAATGTACCTACACATAAATAAGCAATTATGCAAACAGTAGTTTGAAAGATGGCACATCCCCAATCTCAAAAAAAAGTACTGTAGTTGTCTGGTTACTGTAGTACAGGTTCAGCCTTGTTGGGGATTAGATGGCAGAGTTTGCATTGTCCCAGGATATTATTACACATATTTATTAATTTTCCATTACTATTTTCAGCTCGCAAACGCAGCTGGGTATGGAAATACTTCGACAAATTGAGCAATATCATATATCGGTGCAAACTCTGCAATGTGGTGCTGTCCATTAAGGGTTGTAATTCAAACAATATGAACCGCCACGTCAGGACCCGCCACCCTACTGTGTTCAAGAACGAAGTGGCAAAGCGTGGACAGAATGAGGAAACTCCCATCAGCGAGAGTGATACTCCACAAGCAATCAAAACTGAAGTTATATATTCTACAGACGGGGAATATGAAGAGTTGAAAGGTGAGAGTTTCGACGTTGGTCGCTTCTATCATAGCTGTGACTAGCATTAGATTAGTTGATACGCTAAGTAAGCATGTGCCTAAGGTATAAAAAGGCTACTAAAAAGTTGCACTTTGTGATTGTTCTCCACAACTCCCTTAACGATTGTGTCAAAAGAACTTTTGACGGGCCTGTTGGTCTAGTGATTAGACACCCTGGCCACTATTCAATAGCTCATGGGTTCGATTCCCACCAAGAGTTTGTGTGTAATTTATCTATTCAGGTATGCATTTACAAAAAAAGTATGAGTATAGTATCAGCAGGCTCTGCCTAGTTTGGGATCAGATGACCGTGGGTGTTGTCCCAGAATATTATTATTAGTGAACTACAGTAATGGTTATTTTACGGTATAAAAGGCTCATTAGCTGGTGAAATTACCCGACTCAAGAGGCTATATAGCTAATGTCTTCAGTGACGAGGCGGCATCGGCATTGCACTGCAGCTGTATTTAATCAGGCATGTTACTTTCCATTACGCGAATGTCTAGCTTGTTTCGTCACAAAATTAAAGAAAAAAATAAGTTTAGGCCATATTGAACAGCTTATAAACAAGCACGTAATGTGCTCCTGACAGATAGTACCACAGTGGCCAATCTTTATCACAAGATTAGCCATATAAAATACTGAATGTCTACTACAGTGTTCCAAGATTAGAAAACTTATACAAAATGAATAAAAATAAACAATTGCGAGAGCACTCATTAAAACTATAGAGAACATCATCCAAGAAAAACCCTCTGAAAAACTTTCTTGCAAACTGTGTGGTTACAGAGTGGAATAGCTACCTGAAAGTGTGATAAAGGCACCCACATTGTACTCTTTCAAGAACAGATTCGACAATATCTCCAAATCTTAATGATACACACGCATCAGCGAGTAGTTGCTAGTGTGTTTATAATATAATAATAATATACGCGGGGAGATATTATAGTGCACAAGTGCACTCTTTCTTTCTTTTACACTCTCACGATGAGACGAAAAACCGACACGACCGGAGAGAAGTCAGGCGCAGGTCCGACTTTTCACGTGCCCATCCGACACATGAATCATCTTACTTTCGAGATAATCAGCTGATGGACCAAAAATTACCACCAAATTTGTTGCTCCCAGTGGGATTTGAAGCCACGGCCTCTAGTTTGCAAATCAAACGGTTTTCCACCGCGCCACGGTATATATGTTACGTATATACCGTGGGTACCAGTATAAATACTGGCGCCACAAAGATTGCGTCCCCTTGAGGCCACACCTGAGCTATGACGTTTATCATAATATAATAGCTAATAACTGTGATAAACTCGTGAATCAAATTTTCTTATTGTTTCTTGGTGGAAACCTTGGTGTATGTAAAATTCAGAAATAAAAAACTCGCGGCTGTCAAATCGGCACATGATAAAGGGTTTCTGGATTCTCCGGTTGTGCCTTTACCAGGTATTCCGTGCCTTACCTTAAAGCGCGCCGCTAGGGGACGCATTAGGCTCAATTCATACCAAGATGGCAGCGGCCGGCAGCGCACATTCAGTGTGAAAGAATTTTAAACTTTATCTACAATACGCAATTGAAAAACGCAGCGCGCGGGCGGCCGCGAGCGACCTTCGGCGGCGTCGCGTTTTTCAAGTAATACTGGTCTTTTTCGTATTGTAGATAATGTTTAAAATTCTTTTACACTGAAAATGCGCTGGCGGCCGCTGCCATGTTGGTATGAATGAGCCTTATAGCTCCCGGAAAGCTATCACGGTGCTGACAGGGACGGTACAGAAAATTGCCACTGTCCTCTCTCCCCTCACCAAACGTTTAGCGACTCCAAAGAAAATTATATTAATTGAACCGAACATTAACCGAACATATTATTAATCAACAGATATATCAACAGCTGATGTAACCCTTGGGGCTACGAGTCAAAAGATGCGCAGGAGTTGGATCTGGTCGTACTTCGACCGCGTGTCGAGCACGCAGGCGCAGTGCAAGTTGTGTAAGCGGCAAATCTGTCATGGCGGCAACGCGACCGGCAACATGAACAGACATCTCAAGATGATTCATCACACCACTGCTTGTGAGTATACACGTACATAATGAACGTACTCTCACCGTCACGAACGGTTTACCACCTTTAGTACGACAATGGCTTGCATGAGCCGGCCAGGAATACGTGCGGACGAGGTTGTTGGTGTTGTTGTTCAAACGATTTTGATTGAAAACTGGTATACCGTTCGTGTCCACGATAATACATATTGTTGGGATGGATTTATATCCATCAGTACAGTATTATTACTGTCCTCCTGGCCCAGACGACCACAGTGGCCAATCTTTCGCAAGATCAACCATCTACGCAGGAGATATTATAGTGCATAAGTGCACTCTCTCTTCCTTTTATCTCTCAAAATCCGATGGGGCGGAAAACCGACACGACCGGGGAGAGGTTAGTCGCAGGACCGACTTTTTACATGCCCATCCGACCATTCGCATATTGAGTGCACTTCCTCTTTTTTAACTCTACACCCAAGTGACCAGCCTGTATTGCCATAACCAGTAAGAAGCAACTGTATAAAGTTATTGCTTCGCAGGATATGAACCCGTGACCTCTGCTTTGCAATGCAAGCAACTTCCGCGATATCATAGTATTGGACCGGAAGATTTGATAGCCCTAAGCTGTGGCCAAACCTTCTTGAAGTCGCCTTAAAGCGTTAATTAGTCACTGCCCTGCCATTAATGATGAAGCTCTGTAAGGGCTTGCATCTGGTAAAGCAAAAGTAACCCTCATTCCAACGAAAAAAAAAGTGCGCAGACGTTGTTGCTGCATTTTTCTCTTAGTCGACTTTTCCGATTTGAGTTGAAGAGAATTTAACTCAATATAAACTAATGCTGGACTATGATCCCATCTAATTTACTTTTCTTATGGCAAGTGATGATTATGCAGTAGAAATTCACCAACTTGTACACACAAGGAAAGAATTCCTTGCAGGTACCACTATGTCGGCAGTAAAAGCAATGATTGGTGATCCCGAAACAGCTAGAATAGCGACTTCTCTCTGTATCTCTAGCACTGGCAATCTTAGCAGTACCTTATAAACCGTCCAGGTACCACCATAGTGTGAGATATCATGGAGGCAATCGGCAGATTGCTGTGATCTGGTGTGAAGGGTATGTAACTGGTGAAATTACTCGGCTCGAGAGACTTAATAACTAACGTCCCACGTGACGGCAATGCAGTACAGCTGTATAGGCTAGTAGCTTACCCAGTTGCCATTCACTAATATTGAACATTAGAGAATAGGAAATGTATAGAAATAGCCGCGTCTCCACAGGGCGCACGAGCTCGCGCGGCAGCTTTGCGAGCCAAATATGTAGTCGGTGTGGGCGTGCTTTGGGGGTCGTTCAAGCGCACGTTGCGTGGCTCGACCGACCCTATATTTGGCTAGCGAGGCTAGACCTAGGCTAAGATATACTTATAAATTATCATAGTGTAGGCAAAAGTACAAACAAATATGATGACTACATGAAATATACCGGTGGGGTGTCCGGGTAAGAATAGCACCCTCCCATCTCCTCCCGTTAGGTGTCCGTAACAGGCAACTAAGGGAAAACAAGAAGACGGACAGTAGCGTCTTCTATTGGAATACCTACAAAATATACTGCGATCGCCAAGACAAGCGTGGGGATTATGGCAACCCCTCCCGTGGACGTCTTTCGACTGCTGATGATGATGATGACATGAAATATATCATTATTTTTTTAAATTTGTCCTTGCAGATGACAGAAGCTGGGTGTGGAAAGTATTCGACATCACAGAAGACGACTGCTACACGTGCAAGATATGCCAGCACAAGTGCGTCAAGTATTCGGAGATAGACCAGAGCATCACAGACATCTTGCAGCATCTCAAACTGGAGCACGGAGTCGTCTCCGGCGATCAAATCATCACCGGCGCTGACGTCGTAGACGGAAACTGATGCTAGAAGTAATTGCACATGGATCTGAATGAATATTTTTATGGATCACACTGCAGTAATCTCAGTTCGTTAATGAACTATTGTCACGTACGCTCCAAAAGATTGTTAAGCGTTTATAGGAATGGAGGATAATCTTTCATAAAGTTCAGCCATGCGAGAGATGTTATAATGCACAAATGCTTGCGAAAACACAGGTGCACTCTCTCATCCTTTACACTCGCATTCCGATGAGACGGAAAACCGATACGACCGGAGAGAGCAGGCGAAGGACGTTCGACGACGAATCGTCCTTGTGCGATTGTTACTCGCTTTCGGTGAAAGAAAACATCGTGGGGAAACCTGCATGTCTGAGTAAGCCGAATGACGTGTGAAGTTCGCCAACCCGCACTTGACCAGCGTGGTGGACTATGGCCTAAGCCCTTGCATCTTCAGTGAAGGTCCGTGCCCAACAGTGGGACAAAACAAGGGCTAGTATTATCATCATAATCCAGTAAATCGGACTAGATTGAAAGGACCAAGGGCAGTTCTGTAGGAACACTGGATCCTTTTAAAAAAAAAAAAATTTTTTTTGTTTTAATATCAAAAGAGAACATATTTTCATAAACGCACCAAAACACTACTTTCGCTCTGCTATGTTGAACATGACTGCTATAGAATGAAATAAAGTACATTTTAAGAGCTTTTGTCTTATAATTCGTCTCCAGAGTGACACTAGGTCGATGTTGCATACAATACTAAGCAATCATCATAACGTCCACTGCTGAACAAGGACGTTGCCCTTAGAAGGGATACTTGGAGACCGATACTAAGCAATACTAAAGTATATTTTCATATAAATTTATAGCTAAATGGAGCGAAACTGGTTTCTCATCGGTGCGCGTATTTTGAGAATGCTTTGAAACAACTATATGTGGCATCTGAACAATAAGTGCAATAAAACTATTCATTCCGATCCAAAATCTATGGTAATTATAATGAAAAAATATGAAATATATTTGTAAATAACAATGTTAAGGTTATTTCTTACTTTTATAATAATTTGGTTTGATGGATTATATCTGTGCGTCTTTAGTAGCGTAAATCGTTTTCGAATTAAAGGAATGCGAACTATTTCAAATATTGCGAAATAGGCGTTTACGTTAATAGCGGGGATCTGTTTGTTAATTAGGTAATTTTTTATTATGGTTATAGCTTAATCTATCTAGAAACATTGTCTATGGCACACCCTTTAAGGGTCTTAGCATAATCTATATTATTATTCAGTTAGTGTTGCGTAACATGAATTTATATTAGGTTTTTCTCTCGGTACAGTTCAATTTAATAAATTAAATGAAATAATTATTAATATTATCGTAAATGGCTATACAACTTTACATCAAAGAAAGCTTGACCATATTTAAATTGGGAATTACCGCGATTTACCTTAAAATACGCACTCCACAGAATTCATATTTTTTTAAGAAAGAATGGCATTCCCAGTGGGAAAAAAAAACTCATTAAAAGTTTAATTTCTTTATACTTTATTGTCTGAGGAAAAAGCTAATAAAAATTTTGCGATGTTATATTTTAGCTATAAACAATTACCAGAGTTATGTGCATAACACATATATATATATATATATTTACCTATGTATAATATCCATACCAACGTACAAATGGAAAACCTTTTTTTGTATGCCTTTTATGACTTCTGTGGATGATTATAATATAAATAATTTTAAATATTAAGTTTAGTTTTTAAAAGGAAATCATGTCTTTCATCAGTATCAGTTCACGTATAGATATTCAATTGCCGTACTCACAAACGTTAGTAACTAACAGAAAAGGCTATCGCTGTCGGCGGTCAACGCGTGATCGCGGTGCGCGCTTCGCGTTTTACTAGGTGATAGGTTCCTTGTGCAAGGAACCGTCCAGGTAGGTACCACCGCAGTGGCTCTACCGCCGCCAAGCCGCCACTGCTGCTATACATATAATAGAAACATTGCTGTGTTCCGGTGTGAAGGGCACTGTAGCTGGTGAAATTACTGGACACAAAAGACTTAATATCTAATGTCTTAAGGGTCGGCAACGCGCTAGTGATTCTTCTGGTGGTCAAGTACGTTTCGATAGTTTGTGAGCTCGATCAAACTGACAGTTTTTTCCCATACATTTTACTAGTTGTTGATAGTTACCGCTAGGGGCGCTGGTGTGAAATGTATGGAGAAAACTGTCAGTTTGATCGAGCTCGTAAACTATCGGAACTCGTACTAGACCCCCTGGTGTTGTTAGTGTCTATAGGTTGCGGTGACTGCTTACCATTAGGCGGGCCGTACGCTTGCTTGCCACCTTGGTAGTATAAAAAAACATGGTTTAAATCGGAATCATCCGTCGTTGAGCGGTTTGAAATTGAAAAACCGATAGGTATTCGCCATCTATTCCAGATGGCCTGTGATGGTTTCTCCATCCGATTATAATGTGGGTGTCTTCGTAGGCAAGAGTGAATTGGTTTTTAATAGACTAGGCTAGTGTGCTTTCATCGATTGCATCGCTGCTTTCCATCAGGTGGGATTGCAGTCAAGCAGTAGCTTATATTTAATAAGTACTAGGCCTGGCTTATCATTTCGCCCTAACAACTTGCATGCGTTTGAGATATTTGACGCCTATTATTTTATCTGCTGCAACCTTAATATTGAAAAAACAGTCGCTTGTCATATCAAGAACTCTGAAGGGTTATGATTTGTTCCTTACCCCAGATATTGTAAGCGGCAGTATTCAGCAGTGTTTTATTAATATCTCTAACAAAAATAAACTGAACTCTATAGATGGCGGTATCTTTGCCAACAACTTTTCCTTAACGATTTACGTATACGCTGTTTTTCATTACAAGATCAAATTCAAAACAATGAATGTGTTCATCCATTTAGTTTCACTAATTTCTAATCAGCTATTAATTAAGTATTAACTGATGACAGAGGACAGTAGGTACAGATTATCACAGACAACCCATTTGTAGAGAGAATAATTATGTGGCACTTACAAAAAACATCATCTATGTAAAATCATCAAAATTAAAGTATTAGTTTAACTAAAACCGAACAATCGTAAATTAGAAAAAAAATCCTTTATTCTAAAACTTTTTGGCAGAATCATCGTCAAACGATGGGAGCCATATAAATAAAAATTTATTGGTTGATTGAAAGTATTAATTTTTTTTGTACTTTACACCTTAGTAAAGAAATGGCAATTCAAGGGAGAACATTTGTAGCGAAAATGGCCAGATTTACCTTTTTGGCACTTAGCCTATTTGTTATTTCCATGCGACAATTATTAAAGCATATTGCTCAAATCGTCCTATGACTTGTTAAACATGTGACTTACCCTACATATAATAAATACATTTTTATGATGCAACACCCTGCTGTTAGAATGTAACGGATAGCTTTTAATTTTGCTACCGTATTTAAGGGCTTATTGTTGGTAATGTCAAGGACAAACCGGCTCCATTGAGTTACCATTTTTGGACGTAGATTCCCAGATTTACCCTGTTTAATAATTTAATGTAGTTTGCTACTGAGAATTGACATCGACAGATGGCGTTAAAATTATAAATGGTGAGTTGTTGATAATAGGAATAATTAGAATTGGATCGAAATGTATGGTCGGTGAGGAATGTCTTTTGGGCTCATATAATAAAAATATAAAATAACATTATGCTCACACGTCATAGTGTTACGAATTTGTATTGTTCTTTTATAATTAGTTTAATTATTTTGTTAAAAGCCGGTCGGTAGTTGAATGAATCAGTTTGAAATCTTAAAGGAAGGATATGTGTTACATAGATTTAGTTTGAATAAAAACACGTTATTAGGGCGCCGCGCTGCAACACAAACTATGCTAATATTGTGTATAACTATTAAATGTATTTAACTGATATGCTTCTGACACGACACGACACGATAGAATAGTATGTTTCCGGCTTAAAATTTGAGCGAGGCATTTTAATATGGTCCAAGAACCCTGATTGTAAAACACAATAAATCAATATGTATGTATAATTATGTAAATAGCTTTCAAATAGGTACCTTGGTAGGTTACTTATGTGCAATTAATAACTTTTTTTAGGATTATAATTTAAGAATTTCTTTAATGTCCTTTTTGCTCGGTATTCGAGTGTTATTTATTTAGGTATTAATATTAACTTTTTTTTCTTATTAAAGTGTATAGGTAGTGTATTTTTCTAGATTGTAATAAAGCTGTAAATATTTCAAAATTTACCAATAAATGAAGGTATATAAAATTTGATTTTATTTCAAGCTAAATTTAATGTCGCTTTGTTTGTTTTTTAATTTTCTGTGTACTATAGCGGACACGTACGGTGTACCAGTTTTTAATCAAAATCGTTTAAATGACGTTACATGCGCTTACCTCGCCCGTATGAATTTTGGGCCGGCCCGTGCAAGCTATTGTCGTCTTAAAGTTGATACACCGCTTGTGACCGCGACAGTACCTATTTGTTTAGTTTTTAATCCCGTTTTTATGTTTTGATTAATGAAAAGTAAACTTTATTGCTTCTCTACCAGATGACGTTGTCCATGTTTATTGATTTGTAGGCGACAAGGCGGAAAAATTTGCTCCAGAATCATAAATGTATACAATTTAATCACAGATAAAAATCGCATGGCACAGAGATTTTCCCGTTATGTTTGAGCATCTATGCCATATTATCTGTTACGAGTAACTATTGGCTTTATGAAACGAAACTTACATTATTATCTTTCGAAAAGGAGTAATCGGCTTGATTTGCTCTTGAAAATTAAACTAAACTTAAAAGTTTCCTTGAACTGACTAGGTGTAGTATAAGTAAAATAACCATGAAATTACTGGTGATAACAGTCTGGCTATCAAATGAAACACAAATAACAGTTATGACTAGTTTTATTTTATACAAACATCGAGTTACATTAAATGTACTATAGCTACACATTTTGGCAAGTTATTCACTACCGTTATTACTTCGACACACAACCACGAACAGACGTCACATTTACTTTACGAGGTAGCGAATTTTATGGGCGATATATCTATTTGAAATGGTCAATAGGCAAAACATTAGGACATAATATAATTTATACAAAACATTGAAGGATCATCTTATATTACCATTCTGAAGACATTATTTGTATTCCGAAATTTTAATTATTATGTTTAAACTTTTTTGAAGTCATGAAATCTCATGATTAAATAAACATTGACAAAACAGCAGTTTATGAAACAGTTATGTAGCAAATAATGTGGAAACGTACTATAAGAGTAGTGATTTGAAAACTTTTTGGAAATATAAAATGGATGGAACTGAATTTCAATAAAAAAAACTACAAATTATAAGTACAATTATACAAATTGAAATTTCTCGTCTGAGAATAGCCTGAAATGTATGATACCAGTGAATACGGAAAACTTAGGGTTTAGTATTCGGTGGCTGGCATCATAGATTTCAGGCTAGACGATTTACTTTGGTTTGAATGGTTCTGGCGTACCAAGTGCAAGTTGCCTGCAGGCACTGCGATTTAGTTTCACATTAGAAAGTGGCGTAAGTATTTCGTGAATCAGTCGACAAATATATTTATTAGGATAGGAGTCACAACGGATCTGAAGTTTGTGTGTCTGAAGTTGGCTGCAAGACGCTGCGCAGTAGCGCGCAATGGTTCGCCAAACCCAACTTCAGACATACGAAGATACGTTGAGAGTAATGTACCCGTCCTTTTTAAGTTCAATTACGTCGATTAACCTTTGTCAAAGTTTATTTAATCACTTTTTTTGTTTTTAAATGTGTATACATAACGTGTATGTGTACTTTTTGAGCTACATTTAAAACATTACCAAATTATGAGAGTGTTTAAAACATTATATATTAATTTATTTGCATCCATTCTATACATTTAGCAGATTGATTTCAGATATGGTCGCACGCATTAATTTTAGAACAAATAAATGTATTGGTAAAAAAAATGTTGAAATGACATACACAATGCAAAAAAAAAAAAAAAAAAAAACAAGCCATGGGTAAAATAAACATTATTAGTTAAAAGTTAACTATTGCCATGTATAAATGGATGTCTGTATATATTAAACTGAATGTTTTTTTTTACAAAACATGTTTTAAAATCGCACAAGTTATGATGCTGATGATTACTTAATATAAATATTATTTTAACTTATAAATTAATCAAAACAACTAAGCTCAAAGTTATTATATTTAACTTGCCTATTGAACCATTTTTGTTAAGTTTTTAAACATCTGAAAATTTAATGTTACAGTAGACAAAAATACGTTATACAATAATATCTTAATATACAAACAACTGCTCAAAAAATGTAATTCCTAGATACGCAAAATGACAATATTTTCGTCTTATTTACATTGTTACGTGATATTGATATCGTTAATTTGAGACCCTGTATGCGATCCTAATGTAAAATATTCTTATACTAATATTTGATTTCTTATTTTAATGTCATGTTGATTACGACAATGTACAATGAGGCTTAAGTTTTGTGAAAGTAATAAAAATGTTTTTTTTTGTTGATACAAATTATACAATAAATTGTTTTGAGAAATCGTTGCTATTGATGGAATTTTTTTATAATATTCAAGGTGCCTTTTAGAGTTTTTACAAGCTGACAGAACTCAATAACATTTCACTTTTTAACCGACTTTAAAAAGGAGGCGGTTATCAATTTCGCGTGAATGTATTTAATTGTAAATTTAAATAAAAAATTGCTTGAATGCTTGTAACATGTTCCATTTACTTAATGAAAAAATAGGTACAGTTAGAGACTATAGACACTATTTTTCAGACACTAAGTTACAATGAGGTATATTATCTTATTATATAATTATATTTAATGATAATAAAAAACAATATTGCTTATGCAACACATTTAATTTAATCCTTCTATAAAAGGACGGTAACTTTAATTCGATTGTCATAAAAATAATACACGATTTCCAAATTTTGGCAAAATGTCAATTTATACAGTTTGAGTTCAATTCAAAACATTCTATAAGACAAGTATCCACTAAACAATAGACCTTTTACTTTCATATATACATTTTTATTTACATTTGTTTTTTTGTTCGATATCAGCTAATTTTGTACTATATTGTTTTTATGCCTATCCAGTTAAACTGTCGTACATAATATACATAATGAATACATGAAAATTATGGAATTTCATAATAAATTGGGCAATAATTAATATTTTTCTTCTATAAAATTTCTGTGTATAATAATGACTGAAAATTATCCTGCCAAATGACAATACCACATTTTGTGTTGGTACACTAAACTAACCAAAACCACATTACAAATCCTTATGAAAAGTATATTTTTTCAGGATTATGCCTTGTCAAAAATGTGCATAATCCTTAAGACATTTTACTATTAATTTGAACTTTATTTTTTGAACCGCGTTTTGGTATCTTTGCGACACTCCAACTTATATACCTTTTTTTTTGTAATATTCATATTAATTGTTGATTAATTAAGGGTAGCTATGAAATCTGTGTAATTTTCTCTTTTTTGAGCTTGGACATTCATACAAATGCCAAACAAAGATGAAACTGAAAGGTAAGGCGCCCAACTTTTTAATAACCTGTACAATACTTGCACAGACAAAAAAAAATCCAACGCATTCCTAAATTCCATGTGTAAACAATTAAGACGGAGGTTTAGGGCCGCAATTATGCGTACTCTGTATATATACTATTCGTCCCCGGAACGTGTGGAGTGCAGCTTTGCACCACGGGCCCCGGGAACACCGCCAGCGAATCTTGCCATTTCTCGCACACCCGTTAAACCTGAACCTATAACCCCCCACGTTAATCCCCATCTTGCCTTGTTTACTAAGGCAGTACGAAGCGAAGCAGTCCAGCCCGGTGCCGATCAAGCCAACTGCAACAATATAAGTGTGTCAGATACTATGATAACTGTCAGATAAATTTGACGCACGTAACAATATTTAGTAACAATAAAGAAAAAGTGTTTTTTGTAATTTACGCATCTAGATTAAAAATAACGAGTTTCTTATTTTTTACTTATTTATTTAAATATTTGGCACATACAATAACTAAACTAACTTGAATAGTACACCTGATCTGAAATACTGATTTAAAATATTAGTCTAAAAAAAAAACGAAAATCTTATTTTAATGGTGGTACTTTTCTTAAAACATGTACAGTCGCTTACAAAAATTGGTCAAGCTGATTTTTTATGATTTTATTAACATACATTATTTTTTTATTTTTTAGTTCGCTTCGGTTTGTCGAACAGAGGACACCTGGTCGTGCACGTTGGTGATCATAAATTCATTAAACACGAGTGTTATAAGAAGAAAATACGGTGGACTTGCTGCAAAAGGATACAACTTGGATGCAGGGCAAGCATCACCACAGACAATTCAGTAATCGTCAGATCATTTTTGGAACACAACCACTCATAGCATTATCTACTTTTTAGTAGATTACGAATGTCGACAATGAAGGACAAGGTGTTAAAACTTATATTGACTATACACCCGCCGTACTAGGAATTAGTCAGATAATATCCTAAGCAAAAAATGCTTTATGAACACAGATTATAATAAAAAGTCAGTAAGTTTAAACAAAAAAAGAGGAAAGAAGATATTGTGAACTCTACAATTTTATAAAGAATGTTGTGGTTATGTACTAGGGCTTATATTAAGATTAAACGTGATCTGATATTATTGTGATGTTATATATATGTCATTAAATAAATAAATTAATTAAATCTTACTTCACGATAAAAATGAAATCTCTAAACTGTAACAAAATGCTTATTCAATATTTTGAACAAAAAATTAAGTGTTTAAAATTATATCGCCAACGTCCACCACGTAAAACATTATGCAATATTATTCATAATTTAGCGCTGCACAAGCTTATGTTAACATTTGAATAGGACATTACAAGAAAATACGAAATTCAAACAATTTAATGAACTTGTATTAAATATATACATATAAGTCTATGTTCTTGCAAATAAAATATCACATAAAAGCCACTAACGATAGTCCTTATGTCTTTATATTTCTATGAGTAGATATATTTTGTAATTTTTTAATGACAATTTGATATCATTCCTGTAAATCTAGATTTATTAGTTAACATCAATGAAGTGTTTGAATAAGATTATACTGATACATATATACAACGTGTAACATTATAAGCGCAAAACCTGATAGTTGGTTAAAACAACTTTTTTATTTTTTATTTATTAATTTACTGCCGCACTCATTCGTCTATTAGCATTAATTCTAATTAGGCATGATTATTGATTATTGAGAGATAACTGATGTAACTACTTACTATAAGCGTATCAAATATTAATTGGCTTGGAATGTCGAAATAATCCGATTTCAAGAAATGCTTCAATGAGAAGTCACGTTTGTAGGCTGTTGGAATTTTGAGCGCAAAGAAGTTTAAGAATATATACTTTTCGACTTTCGCGTTCCATTGTCAAACTTTATTTTAATCGGGAATTAACGCGATTTACGTTATATTTTGCCCGGCCGAAACGTCAAGCTTAAATGTAAGGTAAATCACGTTAATTTCGAATAACATGAAGTTTAAGAAGTCCGACAATATGACATTATATATAAAGTGTTAACGTAATAATACAAAACCTGAAACTAGATTTTTCAGTATCGAGAGCAGAATTAATTACATTTATACCTATATTATTTTTTACTATATTTATATTTTTCCGAGAAAGTTAAATTGTGACGTTTAGATTTATTACATTAACACATTGTATAATTTAAAGAAGGTTCAAGTCTGTACATATATTTGTTTGTTATTGTGAGCATATAAATGTTTTAGCAGTGAATCTTACACCGTTTTACTATAATTCATAATGACTTGACTAGTTTTTGCATAACATAATAGCCTCTTCTACGCAATCATGAGATATAACATGATTAAAACTTGTTATTACCTACTATGAATCATGTATACTTACCGCATAATAAAGTTATAATCGGTTTTCAAGTTTATTTGAAATGAAGTAAACATTGTGCCTTATTTATACTTTCATAGGGCCTTACTTAGTATATATATATGTATGGCATGCATCTGATGCGTATTAATAAGTAATTAACAGCTTTAATGGTATTAATGTAATTTTGAAATGACATTTTTAGAATAAGCTTTAACGGTAAGACAATATTTTTCTAAAATGTTGTAATTGTTTTATTATTGTAATAAACATTATTTAATATGGTATGATGTGTCTTTAATATCTAAATAAACAACACCAAACAAAAAAAATATAATTGAGGCAATCAGCGCAAAAGTGGCTTAAGCCACCTATGAAGAGTTATGTAGGAAATATAATTTGAATATATTTATTCATATTAATCAAAAGACCTATTCCTTACACTTAAAATACACCTATTATTTGATATTGTTCAAATTAAGGTTTTCTTTAAATCGTTGCATTAATACAAAGTTCAATCTCCATTTTAGTGGTATCATAATTATGTATTTCGACGTAAAATCACAAAAATAAATTATTGAATTTGGTTAAGACCGTACCTGGCCCGTGTTTAATTTGACTACAAAACTAACTTCCTACTAATGAGACCAATTCAATTATCACAAATCGTTTTAAATGACAGCATTGATCCGCTACCACGATATTTCTTAAAATAATAGTACTTACCTACTACGTAGCAAACACTTAAAAATACCGCATGTTTTCCTTTTTCCCTCATCCCTTGCCCTCCTGGGCGGTAATATCCTACTTTTCCTATTTCCCACTCAAACTTGCCAGTCTTCCTTTCCACAACATCTATCCTCCCTTTTCCCTCCTTATTCGTGAGAACGCAATGGTCAATCATATAAATAATTTTTAATTATCCAAAATGGCGGCGATGTGGTTGGCCACTCATCACGTCTCGTTTCTCACGGAGGCGAAAAGCAGCCCTTGGGCTTTGCCTACCCCTTTACGGGAAAAAGGGCGTGATTTTTATGTATGTATGTATGTTTTCCTTTTTATTATCTAACTAGCGGCCCGCCCCGGCTTCGCACGGGTAGAAAAATATTATGATAAGATTAAAATATAAAGGAAAAGAGCTTTAAAGTAAATCTATTTTGATCCTCAAGCCGCCTGCCAAGCGTGGGGACTATGGCAACCCCTCCCATCTAACGGGGAGGCTTTTGTTTAGCAGTGAACACGTTTTGGCGGCTGCTGCTGAAATCTATGTATATAAAATAAAAAATCCTATCATTTTTCTACAAAATTTTCGATATTACCCTTAGAAATTGAATTCTGAATAACGCGCTGTAAATACATGTTTAAATTTTTTACCCGACTACGGAACAAAGGGTTATGAGTTTAACAAGAATGTATGTATTTACGTTTTTTTGTTCCCGCATATCTTCTAATCTACTTAACATAATTTGACAAATAGGGTGTCGTTAGATTGTACGCAGGTTATAGGCTATATAATATCACAATATTAGACTGCGATTTTATCCGTAGTCGGGTTTTAGTTTTTAAAACTTATTACTTGGTTGAAGAGTAGTAGAACCACGTTTCAAGTAAAATCGACCAATTGCAAATTTTCGTTCTCTATTTTGTCACTTGGAAGAAAAAATCCAAAAAAATATTATACCTACACCCTGGTGACGGAAGGCGTACGAAAACTATAGAAAGCTTCAGAAATAAAAAATAAACGACATACAAATTGTTCTATGTCCTAGTCTGGGTCATGGTCTGTCTTGGTCCAAAATTTAAATCAAATCAGCTTTGTTGTATAGCATTGGACATAAAGAAGAAAAAAAATCATTAACGTAAAATTAGTGAATACGACGTTTTTGTTATCCCCTTCAATAGACCTTTACGAAGAAATCTAAAAATAAAAGTCGCGGGCAACCAACGATATACATATAATAAATATATCGATGCGGGCAACCGATGTATGTAAATGGCTAACTATCGCTCGTTATGTTTCGAACGGCAGGACACACTATCGCTAATGTCGTTTCATTTGTAACCAAACAATGTAAGTATAAAAAAAAGTGAAAAAATGACAAGCCCGCTGAGTTTCTTGCCGGATCTTCTCAGTTGAGGCCGCGTTGTGATCCGGTGGTAGCTTTTAAAAAATGACCATTCAAAAGTGCTAGCGTTAAGCCTATTTGAAATAAAGATGTTTGAGTTTGACGGGCCCGTTGTACTAACGGTAAGACAACCTGGCCGCTACCTAATAGGCCATGGGTTCGATTCCCAATAAGTGTCTGGGTGTTACTTATCTATTTAAATGTGTATTTACATAAAAAAAGTATTAGTATCAGTTGTCTAGTTAGCGATAGTACAGGCTCTGCCTAGTTTGGGATCGGATGGCCGTGTTGTCCCAGCATATTATTGCTATTTGGCGTTATAAGGGGGAGGCCTTTGTTCAGCAGTGGACGTCTTCCGGCTGATGATGATGATGATGCAATCTCTATATGTTTCTCCTACATCAAAACAAACATGTATGGTTATTGAACACTGCGCGAACGCAGCCCTCCATGGTCCTAATCATGGCTCGGCACTTCCTTCCTCTTCTATGTCTGCAATACCATAGCTGCATTCTCTGCTGTCTGTACGCGTTGTGAGGCCTGTAGAAGTAACCCTGGTAGAATAATTTAGGATGCCCACTGGTCTCAATTAGGTGACCTGACAAAGGAACAGACGTAAGTTACATAAATATATTGTTATACACAGATTTTTAATACTTATAAGTAATAGTTTCCCAGCCTCAGTTCATCAGTTTCGATTAGGAAACTTCTGAAATTTTCTAGACATATAAAGCTCATTAATTTTCAATAACTTTAAGTACTTTGGCAGGTAGTTTGAGGTATTCTGCCGCCAAGACATTGTGTAGAGAGCACAGAATGGCACATCATGATGGCCGATCAAGTAGCATATATTGGCTGCAAGATTGTGCCTCCGTCTACGCGATTGTCGACCGATAAGCAACTAGAAGGATGTGTTTAATTATAGAGATCTCCTTTAAAGTGGAAAAACTTCCCCATTCGAAACAGAGTTTACTATAGATAGGCTAACACTTAAATCACTTAACGTAGGTAAATCTGTTTCACAAATACAACAGATGTTTTGTTATTGGCAATCACAATTTGGTAGTGATGGTCGACTACGTATTTACCGTCAGCGAGACCTATTATCGTCCTCGATGAACCAGTTTTATAAACAGTCTAATGTTAGACTAGTTTATACCTTTGTCGAAAAATGTAGTGGTCGACGTTAGACATCGAATGTCGTTTACGATTATAGTCCACCGATAAACTAGTCTTTCATTAAATTAGTTTATCGGTGGAGTGTTAAATAGTTTACGACTAAAAACATTAAAAAAAAACAGTATGTTCAATTAACGCCCACCCCTACAGTCATGGTTCTGTAGTAAAAGTAGATCAGGATAAAAAAATATATTTGGTTTTAAATTTAACCAAACCATTAAAACCAAATGTTTTTTTTTATCCTGATCAACTTTAATTACAAAAAAAAACATTCAGTGATTGTCATCGAAATTTGCCTTTCTGATCGAATGGCCGTAAGTACAAATGACCCACTTGCAGACACTTCGGTGGTCCTTGCATCTCTACCTAATCATGCCGGTTGAGGTTGACCAAATGCCATCATGGGATATTGTTATCTGAAACGCTGCAATTTGGGACGCATATCATATCGTAAGAGTTAAACAATTAAAGAAGTGCAGTCGAATCAGGGTAAAATGATTTTTAATTTATTAATTTGGAAAAGTAACATACATACCTAATACCTATAGGTATACTAGTAGACAAGAAAATTGAAATAAACAATATGAATACTCGGGGCACCTCACTAATCCTATTACCAATTGATCTGTGGACTACAGACACGCTAGTGACACTTCTTGTTTTCGCGCCATGTGTGTTTGTCTGAATAAATGATTATCTAGATTTCATTCAGTGTTTTTCAACTTCCTGCCTAGCAATACATACATACAAAAAATAGATAAC
The DNA here is from genome assembly GCA_911728495.1 of Furcula furcula. NCBI lineage: Eukaryota > Metazoa > Arthropoda > Insecta > Lepidoptera > Notodontidae > Furcula > Furcula furcula. Next base: position 6,166,788 of record OU452254.1, on the reverse strand, counting down.
AGGTCATTTATTATATCCACAAATAAAAGTAGGGAACCTATTGTACCTAGGACAGTTTTTAGACATATATTTTTATTGTGATTTGACATACAGCACACAAATCATATTTGCATATTTTGAGAGGTCAATTATTTGGGTACTTAGCACCAAAATATCAGATATGTATATTTCATATTTACATATATTTTAAAAGATAAAATAATAGGTAAGTAAGGCCAAGGTACAACATATCCTATGTACCTAGGCCAGTACTACGGTGTACTTAGGACACATTTGGGGGTAATTTAAGTAAACAATTCATTTTCTTAAGCAAACTCGTTTTATTCAGTCTATTACTACATTTAACAAAAGACCTTAGAAATTATGAACAAATTAAAAATAATATTCATAGTTTTTTAACGCTTCGAGCAAAATCTTTAAACAAAAAACAACTAACTTTTTGTCCAACTGCACTAGGGGTTATGTTTTTTGAGAGTATGTATGTATGTAAGTATGTATGTATGTCTATTCTTTTGGCACGGCTTACAGCCTAAACGGTTTGATGGATTTTGATTTAATATGTCTTAAGATTCGTCTCAGTTGTGGGAGTGACATAGGCTATATATTTTTTCAAATTTTTTTTTCAAAACTTTGTATTTTTTTTTACTTCCAAAAACATCAATATAGATATCAAATGAAAGATCTTAACAAGACGAGTTGAATGTTGATACATGTGTATTTATATTATGTACCTAATACCTATGTATAAAGAAACCAAAAAAAAACCGTGATAAAATCCGTAAAAGTAGTTTGATTTCAATATGTATAAAGAAATTTAAGTTCAATATGTTTAAATGCTTTCTGATATTTACGCGAATAATACACATTGAAATGAAACTAATTTTACGGATTATATTGCGGTTTATTTTTAATTTGATTTACCCGACGTATCGAATACTTTACAGCATTCATGGTCACGGTCACGATGGTCACGAACTGAGGTGGTAGCTGTTCATACGTCATAGTTGTCTTAGGGTATCAGGTCTTCTAATTATTATTGTCCCGCCCGACCTAGCCCGATCTACGCAGAAAGAGCTTACAGTATCCTGAGGTGCTTGTCTTTGGATTTGATTATATTTATCACGGTATTCCAAGCTGATGGTAGAACCCAGACATCTTATCTATTGAATGTCTAAATTTGGTGTTTTTTTTTAATTTCAATATCCTCACGAATCAACCTTGGCAGGAAATATAATATAAGCCTTAATAGAATTAAGCATTTAGTAGAAATCCCAGTACTTCTGTATCTTTGGAACATAATAAATTTCTGTGTTCTTGTTAACTTTTTGCGGGATTTAATATTTTTTTATAATGTCACTTATCGGGTACAGATTGAAATCCTCGTTATCAGGCCATTTCCATTTTTCAAGTGATTTTTGCATCGATTTCACTAATACACCATCTGAATATTGATTAATTTAATTTATCGCAAAGGTAGACCTAAATTAGCAACCTTCATATATAAATATAACAGCCTCCAATATTGTTAGCCTGTAGGTTCTCATCTTAGCTGTCATTGTCGGAGGGGCCTTCAGATTTGTCGCTCGGTGAATAGCTGGTAAAATCTTCTTTGGTTTCTGTTTCGGATAAATTTCTTCTGTATATATTTTTGCATAATTGAATCTGTTTTTATTCATAAACCTATTTTTTCCCAAAATAATTATGGACTCTGCTTGATTAAATTTAATTGAAACATGGTTTTTAGCCTATATATTTTCAATTTCTTGCTTTTCAGGCGTATCGCCAAATTCTGAATCTTCCTTTTTGTCTTCCATTTCGTGTTACTTTACGCGGTTTGGCTTTAGCGCCGCGGCGCTATTAAAGTTGGCTATTTTACCTGTATAGCTTGGAAACCTGAAGAAGGCGGCAGACTAAAAGGCACCTGATCAATTCTGGTCGGTAATTTTTCGATAAGTGGACGATCAGAATAGGATGCGGGCCTAAAATCAGCATCTGTGTAGATGTTTTGATTTAAAGAATGGAAACCAATTAAACTAAAACCTTTACAAATATTGTTTGGTGTGTAGGCAAGAGGAAATGGCTCTTCCCACCAAGCCAGTCATCAATATCATACATAGTTAATGCTTTCTCACTTGATCTGAAGACGTGTTGAAAGGCCCAAAAACTGACTTGTTTAGTGGTTGCATATGGTCACTACTATGTGGATGTAAAGTAATAAGTTTTACACCATTATCGTTGGCCATTTGTATTGCCGGTACTGAAATATGACTTTCATGATTGTCCAATTAAAGAATGAAAGGATGTTCTTTGGTAGGTTTTGCATATTTGATAAAATGCTGGAGGAATATCACAAACATGGACTCGTTTGACCAACCGAACAGATTGGCCCCTCCAATACTGCCTTCAGGAGCTCCACTTATTATAAAATCCTTACAGTTTACACGAGGGAATATCAGCATGGGTGTAATAAAACCATCACCTGCATTAATAGCTGCTATCATTGTAACCGTCGTTCCTCTTTCAGCGCTAGCCATTGACCCAATTTGCTTCGCGCCAAGAGCTGTTAATATCTTTGAGGAACATGGATAGTGGACAATCCAGTTTCGTCTAAATTCCAGATACCTATTAGCAGTGGCGTGCACTGAAAGCAGGCAAAAATATCTGCGAGTTGTTTATGCTTTATGCTATTTGCTCGTGTTCCAGCACAAATATCCTTAAATTAACCAATATTACAAACATGTCCATTTACATTAAAAAAAATACGTTAATTCATGTCCAAACTAAGGTTTTTTTAAAATTAAGACTGTTTAGAGAAATCCTAGGGTAGGCAAAGTATTTTTGTCAGTATAGAGCCGCTGAATAAACTTATTAATGTTTTCAAATGCAAATTAATATGTCTATAGAATTTTCTTGCATATGGATATTTGAAATGGTATAATAACATACTTAAAATAGGTGAAATAAGCCAAATAATTTTTTTTGCCTACCCTCTGTGCACGCCACTGCCTATTAGTCGCTTTTATGTCAGACTCACAGTATGTTTGTTAAACTGCCCAAACTAGTAGGTTCAGGCTTTTTCAAAGACAATTAATTCTTTTAGGTATCGCGTCCTAAATAATCGCAGCCAGCCATCTCCGGCCATTTTGTTTCTGTTCCAGCTCTTAGGGTACTTTTTACCATTCGCTTTTGCAAATTTGTATGCAAGTATTTTCACGTCTTTTCGAGTCAATCCAAATTGCAAGTGTGCTGCATCTTTAATGTAGTCAAGCAGACTATGCTCTTCGGTGCGGTTAAAAACTTGATGAACTGCAAAGTTTTCGCGTAAATTGCTTACATCCTTACCTTTTTCCAAACAGTGCTTTAAATGACGACGTAAAGTTGTTCTTGGTAATCCAAAATGTTTGGAAGCACCTAAAGTGGAGATTTTTTTCTCCTTAATCATTTTAATGGCATTTGTCAGATCATCCATATTAATAGGCATCATTTTCTTCTTCCTATTACTTCTAGGCATGATTTCTGAAATAATCAAAATATTTGATTAGGAATATATTACATGAGTGTGAAATAATTTAATAAAATATTCTCATGGCTAAGGTACAACATCCAGGTTGTACCTACCTTGGCCACTAACCAAGGAACAACTGATCGATAGTGACCGAGATACAACACTACTGCAACCTCAACAAAACGGTGGATTTTAAATTGTTTAGTGGTAACTTATATCGTAAGTTTTTTATTGATTTGATATTGGTTAAATAATAGAACTGATAGCTTACAAAAGTTATGTGACTATAATAAAACGTTTAAATCTATCAGACTTTAAAATATATTATTATTTTTATTACTTATTCACCAAAAAAAGTTTTAACGTCGATAACACCAAGTATGCTACTAACTTTACATTGAATAGTCGGTAGTGACGAACCAAAATCATGGACAGTAGAATCTAGTATCGCGCAAATAATTGAAATGAGCCCAATGGCCTAGGTACACATAGTGCCAAGGTCCAATAGGTTCCCTAATAATATCTAAATAACAACAGAAATAACATTCTCCCATTTCCTCTTATTGGATGTCCGTAAGAGGTAAGTAAGGGATAACAAGAAGACGGGCAGCCGCGGCTGTCTATTGGGTTACTTACCACATATACCTACTGCGATCCCCAAGACGCCTGCCAAGTGTCGGGATTATTGCAACCCCTCCCTTCTAACAATGGCCTCCGTTCAGCAGTGGACGTTCTTCGGCGCATCATGATGTACAATAGAAATGAGTAACAAAAATGAGGTATTTAACAAACAGAAGCAAAATACCAGAACACTAATTTAGCTGTCTCGGGGAATCTTACCAACTTCAACTATGTATTTCATGAAGAAGCAATTTTTAACACTACTACCCCACAAGTAGAGCTATGTTTTTCGAGACTATATATGTTTACGTCTACAGCCTAACCGGCTTGATGGGTTTTTACTTCGAAAAACAATCATATTGAAAGTAATAGATATATTACCTACTAAGCAATCGACGATTACAATTAGCACAGCATGGGCAAAGCACTCACACATATTGCAACAGCATCACACTATTGAATTTATTCTACACAATTTGTTTGTATAGTTGGATAATTTACATAAAAGTATTTCCGATTGTTACTTTTTAATATATCGAATATGGGTATGAAATAGAAGGTCTTAACCATACAAGTTTGATAATATTTAGATACGTTTTGTGAACGTATAACGTAATTGAAGACCATATTGTTTGTTCGCAGTCGGGCTTTTTTTACTTAGTTCTTGGTGTTTTTAAGCAAGCCTAAAATATATAGCATACACATAAAAAATGTGCAGTTCCCAGTTGGTAAGATTTCGGCTATTTGTGTGTGGCCTATGTTCAGCAATGGACGCCTTCCGGCTGATGATGATGATGATATTAGGTGGTAATCGAATCTCTAAAATTTTATGACGGTAACCGTTTTTATTACTCAACGAGATACATAAAAAAACCATATTTTTAATAGTGTTTATTGTGAAATCTCACCATAGATCTAACATTAATAATGCGGATGGCACACTATTCTCTTAATTCGTATCTTCAATTTTATTACGATTGTAATAAGGAAACAACAAAATATATACCGTGGTGCGTGGCACAGCGGTGTGCAAATGGTATTTGGTAGAAATTATATATTTAAAATACAATAGTTGTAGGTTGAAATCCCTCGCGGAACAATAATTTATATCAGTAAACATTGACAGGATGTAATTTATTTATATGAGTCTGTATTTAAGAGACTGTATACACATATGGTATGTATTCTCTCAATTGTCAACCGATACTTTGCCTAGTTCAGATGACCATATTTGTACAATACAAAATATAATAATATATTAAGCTATATACGTATTCATGTATTGATCTACCATTACTTACATTAGTCACAAGAGATATTAGTTATTTATAAATAATACAACTGTATAAACAAATCAGGGTCCTGGGGTTGGGGATATCAGAGTGGACCTGATACAAATTTTGGTCCTTCGAGCCGGATTCAGTCGACGGTACAACAACAATAAACAAACTGTATTTATCAAAAAATATCAAAACGATAATACGAACGATAACCTATCGAATAAATATTAAATTATATACATGAAATTGTAAATTATATAAAAATATGTAGTATTTTAATAGTTGAATTCGAGTAATTATATTTATACAAACTAAATTAATTATTTATTTAACAATTTTCTTAAAATATTTACAAAACATAAATACACGCTTATATCTAATAAATAACATTAGTACTTATGTACATGTAAATAAAGTTTGAAATAAATCATTTTAAAATCCATCGAACTTGATTGAGTATAGACAAACATATAATTTAAGTTTTTTTAACGCATACCGTTCATATCTCGATAACTCACTAGCAACACTATAGGTCTAGTATGAGTTTTAATAGTTATCGAACACCCATGTCCAAACGGTGTTTTCTCTCGTACATTTAACTAGTTTTTGATAGTGACCACTAGAGGCGCTCGGGTGAAATGTATGGAGTAACACATACAGTTTGATCGCTTTTGTTAACTATCAAACTCGTGCTAGCCACTCAGTATATTGAAGCTATTCTATGCGAATGTGAACATGTTTAAAAAAAATTAAGTACTAAATAAAATTCTTGTTTTTCATTACTAAACACCGAGATCTAATTACAACCCTAGCAAAGTGGCCAGGCCAGGCCAGGTATGACGTCAAAATGCTATACCTATAGAAAGGAGAAGGATACGGGGAAGGACGAGTAGGATACGGAGGAGGAGGAGGATACGGAGAAGGAGGAGGAGGATACGGAGGACTTACAGAAAGGAGCTTCTAAATGCCTTGTAGTAAATAGATGACATAGACAACGAACTTTTGTAAAGTAAATGAGTAAGTTTGAAAATCACGTCATATTGCACACTGATCTATCAAGGCTTGCATGCTATGCAAAGCCTGCAGTTTTGCCCCTACTGTTGTGGGTTTAATGGTTATGCTGATCCTTTAGTTTGATGATCCGGTTGTCCCTGGTGATGGCGATGGCGCGACACTTGATGAAAGATTTGCAGCATCGCCACCGGATGTTGCCACCTCTGCTGATGTAATGCTTCATGAAACGATAATTTCCGATCATTAGTACCCTCTTCCCGGTCTCCTCGACTTGGATGGCCGCACTATTGTACCCTGAAAATATAACCTATTAGAAAAGCTTCAAAATTTTGTTGACTTGTCGAGACGTGGACTTAGTTTATTTATCCTGAATTGATGATCAGTTAAATTTCGAACCAAGTATATCATTTTGTGTACCAAGATACCTAAGAATTTCGTGTTTAGAAATATGGAATTTGCAATTTCACTAATGAATAACAACTAATAAATAAAGAAAATAATTTATAAATTTATTAAACGTTTGTACTGCTGTGTACATCTAACATTAACAATAAAATTGCAATTTAATCCAATATTATCAAAACTATTTCATTACAAAAAAAAAACTATCCATAAAGTTCTTCCTGTATAAGAAAACAGTGCTTTTGTTGCTTGCTAAGTGCAGCTTCGTTCATCAGAATCCTCTTCTTCATGTATATGGCTTCCAGCCTTAATAAGTCTACGACCTTTAGTGACAGCTGATCCCTTACATCCACTGTGTCTTCTGATGCATCTCCAAGAGGTTCTAGACTTATAGTGGGAATCCTGTCTATATTTGAAACCATCGTGAAGTAATAAGACTGCACCGCGTCTACTTTTGGTCAGGGTGAAATCTGTGAAAATATGAAAATAAAAGTTAACAAACACGGATAACCTATTAACTGGTTAGTATCCTGCATATTTAGTGCCTGACATCAACCCTGAGACATTACTTGAGACCGAAATAAAAAAAGAGAAAGTAATTATATTTGAAACTATATTTTAATGAATTACAAAATGCAAAATGTCTGCTAATTTAAAGTTCATACGACTCCTCTAGTAGGACTATTGTTGATATTAACAAAAATTTCATACCTTTAGTTATCACTCCATAAACCCGGTTATTTCGTTCTGTGAAATATATGAAGAAAAATTACAAGTTCTCAATTTTAATAATAATATTTAAATTCATACTTAGTATACTATAATGAAAATTATATTAATACTTCTACGAATTAGGGTACACATTTAAATACACATTTTTTACTACACTCACCAAAATAAATCATTAGGCTTTGGAGTATTTTTTTTTCACTACACACATTAAAACAGGCACTTGATATACAAACAATGCAATTTGTTTATTGCTAGCAGTAGTGATACTAATACAAAACTGTGCTTAGAAGAAATATTAAGAAGACTAATGATATTACGGAAAGCATTAACATAAATTACGTAATAATTAAAGGAAAAAATCTAAATTAGAGTTTGCCCGTATCTCTGGGTACGGATGGTACTGCCGCATCACCCATCATAAGAATTATAGGCCACAAGGGTAGCCATTAATATAATTAAGTTCATCTCGAAACATAATTGACTCTATGTCTTTCATTATTCAACACTACCAGTTGCTACATTTTCAGGGATGACGTTTTCGAAAACAATGTTCTTATCGGCCTCAACCTGTTCTTGGATATCTTTATCATCTGTTTTTTCCAAAGCTGGTAATTCATCTACTTTCACATCATCGGTGACGTTAACATACGTATTTTCGTCACTTAAATCATGATTGGATTTCTCATTTTCTTCAATGACAGTATCTCTAAGTGAATTGGTGGTTGTTGTAATATCTTCAGAAGTCGGCAGTGTGTTACAATTTTCAATACCAAAATTAGAATCTGATATTTTGAGAGCATCCTCAAGATGATCGGAAATTTCATTGTCTTGTTCAGACATTGACGGCAGCGATACAAAATGATAGTTTTGAATAACAGTGTTTTGAGTCGGATCTGTCTTTTCTAGATCTATCTCCTCGCTATCTGATAGTATTTCTATGGGTGCCTCGTCTCTTACGACTTCGATAACATCGTCGTCTGAGCCGTTGTCTTGTGCCTCTGACGTTACACCGCTGATGACTAGATTCTGAAGTCCGTCCGTGAAACCTGAAATAATAGTAGTATCTTTAACTCCTGATACACACCATGACTTGATTTACTAGCTACTGGTTACTATTTATAGCACTAAGTTAAATATACTATAAATTTATTGGACACGGATGCATTATTTAATGAATACACAAGTAATAATGAGAATTGTTTATTACCCTAAAATTCGTATGAAAATAGAATCTTCAAGAAACCTAATAATAAGGACTATGTCTTTATTTTTGATAACATTTTCTTACCTATATAATGTCAAAAAAATGTAATCTTTCCCATCAATAATAACAAAACGGTTTTATAATCAAAGAACAAACCAATCTTACCTACATGTATGCGCTTCCTGTATACATATATAGTACTACATATCATTTATCGCAGTTTAAAATCATGCTTACTGATATGCATACCCCAAAATATTATGAAGAAATAACAAATTAAATTAAAAACTATTTATAAATAAGACCAAGGTTTATATAGATAACAACAGTAAAAAATTATGCTTCGTGAGAAACTTATTTTCTTAAATGAATATGGGTGGGTAACTTTTATATAATTCATAAGGTTGAAATTACCTTAGGATTTCACATATTTTCTAACATTCTGAGGTCTTGGCTAATCTGTCACAATTCTTAAAAGCTTAGGAGAATAAATGTATGGATGGAATGGATATGAACGATATGATCCTTGGCACGCTTAACAATTATATTAATTGAACATATTATACATTGAAATGAAACTAATTTTACGGATTATATCGCGGTTGCTGACGTTAAACATCGACGCTATACGAAGTCTGCAGTCTGTGCACATGTTCAGGATGACAGGATCGCACCCGCCATTATATTAGATTTGACAAACCACAAATCCTCGCAAAAGAACAGCGCTACCTACCAAGGATGATTCGTGAGGTTATTGAAATTGAAAAGCATCCAAATTTCAATAAAGAAGATGGCTGGGTGCTACCACCAGCTTGGAATCCCGTGATAAACATAGTCAAATCCAAAGACAAGCATTCCACTGCAAGACCTCAAGATACTGTAAGCTCTTTCTGCGTAGATCTGACTAACAATAATAATTAGAAGACCCTAAGACAACTATGACATATGGACAGCTACCACCTCAGTCCGCCCGTGACCATGAATGCTGTAAAGTATTCGAGACGTCGGGAAATTATAATCAAAAATAAACCGCGATATAATCCGTAAAATTAGTTTCATTTCAATGTTTAATATTCGCGTAAATATCAGAAATCATTATGTGAACATATACATATAAATTAGGGGTGGTTATGCTGGTTGGTAACAATTATATGACCATTGACCAAGTGGACTTTACACTGACACTTGTACGCAGTTCTCTTAGAGCATCTCCAGTAGCTCCGTAGCTCGTTGCCATACTCCCTATTGAACCGATGACCATGAAGTAACAGTACTTGGCCGCCTTTCCCTGTTTCATATATGTGACCTGGTGAACAAGAGCCTCATATATTAACCGGTAGATAGCAATATCTATCATACGACCAAACAAAAAGTTGAATTTGATAATATTACAGTCTATTGGTTGAATCAAGCCCGGTTTCTATACTTGATCTTAATCCATGATCTTAAGATTTATTGTCACGTAAAATGTTTTTCTTAAAAATCTACACAAATATTTTATGTATATTGTATTGTGAATCGTTCCCTAGGATGACACAAAACGTTGGTAACCCTTTGTTGGCAACCCCAACATTAATTATAAAAATTATAAGCAAACATTGTGTTCTGCCCTTTTCTGTATCTGGCTTTCCTGCGCAATACACGTAACGTTCCAAATTGGAGTCTTTTAATTTAACCAGCACCTCAAAACCTAGGGCAGTGCCGAAACATCCTTTTAACTCTATAATTTTTCTTATTCACATACACACAAGAAATAACTTTTTTTCTACCAGCATTGAAACTCAATTAAAATAATTTTCTCAAAGACCTACTTTACAGACTGCAGAGCTGCTTAAAGGTGCCATTATATGGCTGCGGTCTTCAGAAATGGGGAGGTATATCCCCAGTTGGATTGTTCCAATGTATTTAGCTGGCGATGCGCCATGAATTCCATAGCGTCTTCAATTGTTAATTACTGAGGGGCCCCTGGTGCAGATCCTACCGGAGAGCCCTGGGGTCCCTTCTTATGTGCCGATGCGAAAGCCGCAAGGGTTTTAGTGAGTAAGAATAGATCCCGGGGACCTTTTGAAGGTAGCCCCAGCGAAAGAAAGAAAAGGACGTGCCGTGACATAGACATACATAGACTAAATAAAAAGCGTTCATCAAGTAGTCCCTTTACCATTTCTTGTCGACTTTAGCTCTAGTGATTATGTTCCCCTTTCATAGCCACGATCTCACCATCAACTATTAGGACCTTGGCTCTGCACGAAGGTATATGGTAGGACGATACACAGTACCACACAGATGTCATACCGCGTGAATATTTCTTATTATATTTATACTTCCCCAGACAAACAATGGAGCCTCCACGTCGAGATTCCATAATGTACCCCTTTGAATGTAACCTTTTGCGATCTGCAAATAATAATAATAATTTTGATGTGTTAGGACCTAATTATTTATCGTTTCGATGTCGTAAAATAATTATAAAACAAAGTTAAATGTCTGTTACGGATAGAGCGTGCAACCATGAATCGTCGCAATTGTTGCTGGTACGTTATCGGGGGCGGTTGCGCGATGTACGCGCCCGCATTCCCATGCGGAAAGCCTCCCACATTATAAGAACTCTTTCTTCAACAGACGAGATACCTATTCATTGAAATCTGAGTGCGCAGTAATACTATTCCATAAGCTGTGGACCACGACAAATTTTTCAACGTAGGGCCCGAATTTTGCATTATTCAAGTTTTTGAAAGCAGTTATACATTTCTGTCTTACTCTATACGCACACAAACTTTAGCCTCCATGTTTTAATACAACAAACTAATCAGAATCGTTCGGGGTCCAATACATATGCGTTGATACTTGACAATCGGGGACGGGAAAACACTAGCTGATACTACACAGATAACCTGCGTGAGATGAATCACATCGCTGACAGTAAACTTGATCAAGCTAAGGTTCCTGCCAGTTGCCAGCATGGTACCCTTAGCACTTCCATTCTTACTTACCCACCGCATACAACTCCATTTGAATCAGTATTGAAAGCAGGTTTGTTAAGTTATCTATGTAAGATTTATCTATGATATACTATATCTATGCCGTGCCGCGTCGTCACCTGCCTATAAATAGGCTGGAGGGGGCCGCGGACGGCCTCTTTCTCGAAACGGCTGCGTCCGTGCTCACACCATACCAGACAAATATATTCTTTAGCTGTTACAGGAACCTTCTTTCATTGAACAAGGTTTCAATGCACGCGGGCAGATAGCAATCTATTCGACAGTACAAATGCTTAAGGTGTCTGCCCAGTAACCCGAACCATACCGTGACCGTGCAATTAACGTATTAGGCACGGAAAACAAATGACGGAGACTACAATGCCCGTATCGTGCCCGGCACCCAGACTCTCTAGTATACCACAGTGTAAATAATACACTATGAACAAACAGCTCTAAACGCACACCCAGACAGACAATATATCCACCATTTTCTTTACAAGATCATAATCATAGCAATAGATATATGAATACAGGAGTGGTGGCTGATCGGTGGCCAGCCAAAGACAATATGTCATACTCAATCCTACCAAGTCTTTGGCTGCCCACCGGCTCCTGTATTCATACATATATTGCTACGATATTGATCTTGTAAAAAAAAACAGGGTAAAGATAGTATTATATACTGTGGCGGCGCGTAGCGGAACGACAACGCCGCCGGCCATGCCTGCGTGGTCCGGTCCCGTTATGACTCCGTTATGCTCACAATCCTTATTTAAAGAAAACTGAGTCGGTAACAAACAATTGTATTTAAAACTCATAAAATTATTTAACAAAATCTAAGCAAGAATTTAATAGTCCCCATTTTAACGCTGCCGGGTGATTATGTACGTTTCTTATGTTGATTATCTCGTCCTGTATCGTGTGGACCTTGGCGGTGCAGCCAGCGTGCGTGGCACACTTTCAGGTCTTCTTGATGTGGTTGTGGCAGTAGGTGCGGCAAATGAAGGCGTACCCATCGACAATGAGATGACGAGAGCCACGGGCTGTTGTCCTGTAGTACACTGAAAATATAACGTTCTCTAATGAACTGTTTTCTTGTGAAAATTTAACCTCAAGAAATCCAATCCAATGAACATAAAACTTAATCTGGGGATATTCAGGAGATTAAATAGCCAAACGGGCGTTTAATTTTTATTCATGAAACAATTGCTGAACTGAACAATTACGTACAAAAATAAGATAATTTAAATTATATACCACCAATCTCATAGTCGCTCTGAATCACTTTTGCTGCGTAGCAGACATTATATGGGAATAAATGTGAAGTTGAATCTATTTATGTTGTTGTACTTCGATAGTTTCACGTGTAAACCTAATTTCACTAACCGTGGTTTAAATCTTATGTATTTGATGAAACTTAGTTTGATATTTGTTGGATACATATATGTATATTGAAATCTATTTTCTAGAGTAATCCAATAAGTTCTATAGACATTAGAACTTGAGATACGATGGTACGTGAAAATTACATTGCAAGTTTAAAAGCTAATCGTATTATCAATTTCACAGATTCTTGAGTAGCTGAATGTACTAGGCGATCAGAAGTTTGTAAAATTTTGTATTTTGTGTCTGTGCCTTCGCTTGACCCTTATGAGATTAACCTTGCTTACCACACCGTTCCAGACCTATCGTCTGCTCCCTTTCGGCGCGCGGCGACGTTATATTGCCGTCTCACCCGCACTCCATTGCGCCGCCCGCCCGCGTTGCGCCGGCTAGTTCGCTAGCGCCTCAGTACGCTTTTGTTATGCCACACGTAACGGGCGTGCGTCTTGCTCCCGCTGCCCGCGCATTTCTTTACGAATATTACCTATAAGTGCCTTAACAAAAATTAAAGAGTGCAGTGTTGTTCAAACGTGCAATGGAAAAAGATTTCCAGGTAGGAAATGTTTATTTTACGTACATTTGTATAAGCATAATTAATTCCAGTACTTATATATTTAGATTGTTACGATTTAGTAGAATATTTATGGATGTGCATTTAAAATGCTTTGTATTTCAGTGTATAATGTAGTAGTTACTCGAGCGTTCCATACCTCAGTAACATACCTACATATTTTTACTGTAAGTGTCTAACCTACGGTAATTAGACCTAATATACCCAAAAGGCTGCGGCCCTGTGCTCAGTCTTTCTTATCTTGCTTATTTGATACGCAAGTTTTGGGTCAAAACGATCCGATTAACGGCTCAAACTTTGGGCCTTACGGGTCGAATTTTGGGCCTTACGGATCGAAGTTCGGTCCTTACGGATCGAATTTCGGACCTTACGGATCGAATTTCGGACCTTACGGGTCAAATTTCGGGCCTTACGGATCGAACTTCGGCCCTTACGGATCGAAATTTGGGACTTACGGCTCAAATTTCTAGCCAGTCGGCTCGTTATTTCAGCCTTATGCGGCTCGCTGAATGGCCCTTACGGCTCCGTTATTGATCCTCATAACGAAGTAGTCAGCCTTATAGGGCTGATTAAAGGGCCCTCATAATTCACCTCAGTTGGGTTTGCTATTTGTATCACCTCTGCTGATGATCATGGATACGATCTTAGATCTTTCCATTGTATATTTATGTTTTCTCGGTTCACCATGAACCTCAAAAGTATACTTTGTTGTGCAGATGGCTACTTCGGCGATTTTCAAAACTCTTCGCGAACTCTATGACGAGCCATCCGACGATGAAGTCTTAGCCAGATTGAAGATAGCGGCTGCAAGTTTTCTTCCGGATGGTTGGGAAGACTGGAGGGTTCGGGAAGAAGTATTTGTGGACTCTGATCCGACACTACTTAATAAATTGAGATTTTGCTTGTCAGCTATTGACATAGCAAAAGCATTTAATCCTGAAGCGACATGTCTCCAAGAAAGACCTTACCGTGACATGAAGGTTAAAATGCTTTCCTGGCCTTTCTGTCGTGGTCTGATCTTGGGTCCGCCCTCGCTCGCAATGCAAATAAGGGGATCAGCGCTTCATTGTGAGTTGATTAATCAAGCCACAAAGAATCTGAAGGATAGCCTGCTGACCAGAAAAGAAGCATCAAGAGCCCTCGGTGCGCAATCCTCGGATGTGGAAACTGAAGAGTCTACTAGGTCGATACGTCCCCGCAGACGCACATCTAGTACGGGTCGTCTTGAGGCTTTAGAGCTTGAATCTAAAGCTACCAGATCACTTCTGCAGGAAATCCTTAACAGGATGCAGGGTAAACCAGAATATTCAAGTTCGGAACAAGAAGAAGAAGCGGGGGGGAGTGATGACCAGAGCTCAGGAGAATCCCTGAATATACCATGGGACCCACCAATGGAGAAATTTCCTGGTCAAAAGGAGCTTCTTATAGACTTCTCGCCTAGGACAAAGGAACAAGAGCCTTCAATTCCAGAGCCGTCACCTGAAATTAAAACTCAAGGTCTGGAATGCCAGCGACTAGGACAAGACTCTTGGAATAAAATCCGATACTCCGAGGTTCTGAAAAAATTGCATGCAGCACCGGTATTTGGAGCCTTGGCACTTAATCCACAATTAAGAAATGTGTTTCAGTCCTCTCCTTTGACTGACTATTTAGAAAAGACTGAAGGTTCTTACGGCACAATAACACATGCCCTACTGCTACAGCGTGCAGCTTTTTCAAAGTCATTGAATAAAGTTATCGAGCAATGTCCTGCAGCATTAAGCGCTGTTACTGCTGAGTTGTCTAATCCTGACGGTGATTTTAGACAGGTTTCTGACAACCTGCTTCAGTATGTTTGCGGAAAGAGAGCAGAAGCTATTGAGAAACGGCGAAAAGCGCTATCTTCAGTAAGCGAAAATGTGGCCGCATCATTGTCAAAAATTCCTCCATCGGAGTGTCATTTGTTCGATGAGAAAAGATTGGAGGACCTGGCAAAGCTACCGACATCAAGTTTTGAGGCTTTCAAGAGCAAAAAGCTCTACAAGAGGAAGCTATATATTGGTCAAGAAAATTCTTCAGCTTCGACTTCTAAGAGCTCCAGACCATCAAAACTATTCAAGAAGAAAAAAGAGAATAGACCTACAGCCTCTACCCATGACCGTTTCTATGACCCCAAGAATGTCTCCTCTAAGAAGAAGCCGCAAAAAAGTCGTCATCCGCAAAAGGGGCGTCGCTTTTGACTATCACCAGACTTGGAGAGCAGGCCAGCTAAAAAAGTATGTCCAAGCATGGCAATCAATGGCCGCTCCAAGGCATATACTAGGAATGATAACGGGCTATTCTATCCCATTCGTAAGGAAACCTCCGAACATCCCATTTACAAAAGATTACTGTGTCAGAATGCAGACCTCGGACAGTCATCGAATGTCTCAGGAATTAGTCAAGATGATAGACTCAGGTGTTTTGAAGAAAGCCCCTCAATCATTAACCTCTGGTCTCATTTCCAAGTTGTTTTTGGTGCCCAAGGGAGATGGATCAAACCGTCCCATTTTCGACCTAAGAAGATTAAACGACTTTTTAAATCCCAAAAGTTTCCATTTAGTGAGTCATTTCATGGTTCCGGAATTCTTGCAAATGGAAGACTTCATGGTAAAAATAGATCTATCTCAAGCATATTTTCATGTTCCAGTTACAGATCACCATCAGCGCTATCTAGCTCTGTATTATCAAGACCAGCTTTACTGCATGACTTGTTTACCATTCGGCCTGTCCACTGCTCCAATCGCATTCGCAAGAATTTCAAATTGGATGGCAAATCAGTTACGAAAGGAGGATATAAGGGTCATCGTCTATTTAGACGATTTTCTTTTGGTAAACCAAAACTCTCAACGCTTAGAAGAGGATGTGAACTTTACGGTGAACTTTTTGACAAATCTGGGTTGGAAAATAAACTTCGACAAGTCAGTATTAAATCCTGTTCAAGATATAGAGTTCCTCGGCGTTGGATGGAACACAAGTTCCGGCAAAAAATACATTCCCTTAAAGAAGATAAACTCCTTGAGGAAAGAACTATCAGGCCTCATCAATACAAAAATGTGGACATGGCAGCAAGCGAAATCCATTCTTGGAAGCTTAAACTTCGTAGCATTTGTAACCCCACTAGGTCGACTGCGTTGTCGACATCTTCAAATTTACAGCAAATACCTTCCCGAGGAATCCCCCAAGGTGAAATTTCCAATTCCTCCGATCGCTATTCAGGATCTAGAATGGTGGAAGAACAACTTACACCTTCAGTCGGAAATGTTTATTCCACCCGCAGAGGTCTTTCTTTCCACAGACGCTTCAGATACGGGATGGGGAGCCCACATTTTCAACGAAATAATATCGGGCTCATGGACACAAGAACAAGCGTCGTGGCACATCAATCGAAAAGAGTTATACGTGGTATGCGAGGCTATAAGGCAGTACAAACGATATCTGAAGAACAAAACTGTGCTAATTCAGTCCGACAATCGGACCGTTATTGCCTACGTGAAGAATCAAGGCGGAACCAAATCACGGATACTACTTTTGATGGTGGAGGAGTTGTTTCTATTAACAGAAAAATATCACATTCAGTTACTGATAAGGTACATCCCTGGCATCTACAACAACGTTGCAGATCATCTCTCCCGTCAGAAGGCACTCCCCGACTGGCATCTATCCGAAGTAATCACTCAGAGAATATTTGCCAAGTGGGGACGACCGTCAGTGGATTTGTTTGCAACCAGGATATCCAGAGTGGTTCCGCGATACGTCAGTCAGTTCTTGGGCGATCAGGAGGCATGGTTCATAGACGCCTTCAGCCAGCAATGGGACTACGAGAGAGCGTGGGTATTCCCCCCACCAATGTTAATTCCCAGAGTCTTACATCACCTCAATACCGCGAGGGGACTTTACATTGTTATTGCACCGAATTGGCCTCAGGCGTTTTGGTACCCCGACCTCAAGAGGAGGGCCCTAGCACCAGCATTTCCAATTCAAGACCTAAATCTTCATCTCATGGACATGACGACCGGAATTTCACCGCCTCAAGTAGTCCAGCTTCGTTTGCAGGCTTGGAAAATACAGGGTGGTCACGTATCATTCACGAATGGAGCTTAAGGGATGTAGAACTACTTCAAAGTTCATGGAGACCAGGAACTTTAAAAACTTACTCTGCTGCTTGGAGGAGATGGGTTGACTGGGCTAATAAGGAATTGGTGCCTATCAACTCGCCTAGCCCTGAACAAGTGGCCCTATTCTTAAGTTTCTTATATAACTGTAAAAAGCTATCATATAGCACTATTCTGGTCAACAAATCCGTTGTAACTTCCTTTGCTGATCCAACTAGAGCGGACCTCATTAATAATCATCCCGTTGTAAAGCATATGCTTAAAGCTATAAGCATCTCTAATGTTAAAGAGAAGAAGTCATCGGTCTGGGATATTAAACTTTTGGTTAACTGGCTAAAATCAAATCAACCAGATACGAAAAGCATTTTCCAGGTGTCGCGACATTTGGCAATCCTTTTACTCTTAGCCTCTGGGAGGCGTATACACGACCTCACTTTGTTGTCAATTAAAGAGTCGCACTTACAAGAATTTGATACTTACATGATATTTTGGCCTAAATTCGGGTCAAAGACGGATTCATACTCTCATAGACAGTCAGGATGGAAGATTACCAAAAATGAAGACCAAAGCTTAGATATAATATATTGGTTTGGCGTTCTTAAATCTCTTTCTGAGAGCAGACGGAAGGCAGTCCATGGCTTGGATTCCCTTTTTATTTCTACGAGAGGTAAGGTCCGTGCGGCTTCCAGGGCCGTTATTGCGGGATGGATTAAAACGGTCCTGAAAAATATAGGTATAGATACAAGCCCAGGAAGTATACGCTCAGCTGTAGGTTCCTCTCGGTTTAATTTAGAAATGCCTTTGGATGACATTTTAAAGAAGGGCAATTGGAAAAATAGTCATAATTTTATAAAATTTTATTGTAAATCTATTGAACGGTTGCCAGATGATTCTTCAAGGCCAATATCACCTTCTGGTTGTTTCGATGTGATTTGAATAATAATTGTTAGAGTTCTGAGTAAATCCTACAAATGATTTGATTAACTAGAAGATTATCTTTTGTTCCTAATGTTGATCTCATTTTATTTTTTTATTTTTTATATATCTAACAAGGTTCCTGATGTTGATTACTTGTTACTTTATTATTAGAACGTCTATTTAAGAATGTTATATTGATTATTCGTTTTCAATTATTTTTATTTTAAAGAATAATACTGGTTTTATGCTACTATACAAAAATTGTTTAATTTTTACAATCCTAATGTCGTAATCACAGTACGCTTACGTGCGCCGGCAGAATATAAACACTTCTCATAAGGGTCAAGCGAAGGCACAGACACAAAATATGGATGTTTTTCCCCCGAAGGGTTAAAAACATTTATTTTGGGTCTTGCCGAAGCTTGACCCTCAGTTTTAAGACCTTGCCGGCTTAAAAAGGTACTGAGGCGCTAGCGAACTAGCCGGCGCAACGCGGGCGGGCGGCGCAATGGAGTGCGGGTGAGACGGCAATATAACGTCGCCGCGCGCCGAAAGGGAGCAGACGATAGGTCTGGAACGGTGTGGTAAGCAAGGTTAATCTCATAAGGGTCAAGCTTCGGCAAGACCCAAAATAAATGTTTTTAACCCTTCGGGGGAAAAACATCCATATTGCTTTAAGAGCTTTTGGAGAATGGGTTTACTTAAGAGCGATTGGAGCCAATTACTCGCCTTTCGAAACCATATGGCAGTCACTGGGTGCTTATCCTACCTATTTTAATCCAATCTCCATTCTTGGTTTGCAAGTACCTAGGAGGTGGGTGGTCATGCGTAACTTTTCCCAAGGTGAAAGTGTTCCCATAGCTGGAAACCGTCGCCTTGCAGCCTTTACCTCGAAGAGAGCAGTACCATACAATTGCCCCTTTTCTTGTATTGAATTGCTTTTTATATGTATATTTGTCGTACATTAGGAGAGGGTGTTTTCCTTTCGATGATGGGACGTATCGGACTATGAAAATAATTAACATTTTCAGTTTTAAGAGGAACTAGATCGAAATTTAGATTTCATTGGAACATTTCAAAACCCTGTATAATCATCATCAGCAGCCGATATACGTCCACTGCTGAACAAAGGCCTCCCCCTTAGAACGGAGGGGTTACCATAATCCTCACGCTTGGCAGGCCCAAGCCGCCTGTCTGTACAATACATACAGGTCTGGAAAAAGACAGTCAGATTTTCTATCCTGACTGAACTATTTTTAACATTGTTTCACAAGTGCAACTGTGTCTACGATCCGACTGTTTTGTAGCCTCGTGCGAATCTCTATATGCCTTTTTACAGAACTGACGAGTTTGCCGTAAGATTATTTCCTATTATTGATGATGAATTTAATACTAATTCAATTGCAAAAGGAATTAGATTTCCTAATGCTTGTTTCAGTATAATGGAAAACAGAAAAAAAAACAATTTTCATAATCATTACTTAATTTATTTAATTGTATTAATTGTCCCAGGTAATTTATTTATTTAAAATTTCTGTATATTGTAACTATTATTAAGCATAAATGATGTTTAAGTTTCAACCAAATTGTTTCACCTCCACTATCATAGCTTGTTCAATAACAACTAATTTAGTGAAAAATTTAAACAAATTAAATTTTATCCTAAGTCACAATAGAAGTAAGTATAAATAAAAGCATAAATATGATTAGGTATAATAAATATTACTATAATGTAAGCATTACTATCATTACCACGTATTTTTATAATAATAATATGTTTAACTTTAATAGAACACTTATATTTACAAATACGAAGAAAATATATTTTTCTTCATTGAGACGATGTCACGCAACGGGAACAAATTGCTTTAATATGTCGATCTCTTTTGTTTAACCAGTGTTATCTTTAAATTAACATCTAAATCATAATCGAACAAGGAAATGTAGATCAGAAGGAGACGAGGATCAGCGATCATCGAAGTTTGGACTCCAATATCTAACCTCGTAGAAAACGTAATGATCTTCGGTGGAACAAACTTACATTACAAGCTCAGCAAAATCCGTAGAATGCTAAATCGTCTAGGACTCCTTGGTAGTATTGAAAAAAACTTCGGCTTCGAAGATAATCAGAGGACTAAACAGAAAGGTTGGAAAAATGTTGATAGAGAATTGATAGAGGTTGAGTAGAGCATAAGAAAATCATCTCCAATTTCCACCGCGGTCCTGTCGGAACGGCGGTGGATCATGATCGTGGTAGCCTCTGAAGCCATGAACTCCGTCACTGGGGTTTTCAGACATAGTTATGATTTTGGCTTTGCAGCCTTTCAACACCGATGAACATCTCCACACAACTCTTCCAGTTTTGGTGATGAGGTACCTCTTGAAAGTATGACCGAAGTGCATTAGGAGTGGATATTTCCTCCCAAACGGTACCAAACGGAGTCCTGTAATGAGAGAATACAATTTACTGTCGAAATTATATTATTAAGAACTTCTAACAATATATATACAGACGAATTGAGAACCTCTTTCTTTTTTGAAGTCGGTTAAAAAAAACAAAATTATTTTAAGGATCCTTGAATAGTGCAAGAGTATGCAAGATTCTCAAAAGCAAAACATCTCAAACACCACTTGGCATTTTGATAGATCCTTAAAACCAATTTTGGTTTTATTAGAAGCTTAAGGTATTGTTGAACATCTTTGCAATCAAAATAACTTGTATTTTTGACTTAATTTTAATTAAAAAAATATTTTAATCAACATAAATATAAAAATACTTCTTCTCGTTCACTACTACTACATAACCTGTATGTGGATTATCTTGTTTCAGTATTTATTTACATGAATTGATATAATGATGTTTCGTTAAAGAATATTCTTCGTAACAGTTGAGTTATATATCCAGACCGAACGCTTTCTAGAAGTATTCTACCCTTACAAAACAAATAACAGTCTAAGGGTCCATATTCAGAATATCCGTTTTAATATGATCTATTTTCTTGTCTTTAAAAGCATCTATAGTATTTTTTTTTGCTAACTGCGCGTCGTGATTATGTTCATTCCTTAACTCTATAAACTCATCGTCTATGAGGCAATACGCTGTACAACCAGCGTGAACTTTTACACACTTCCACACAACTTTGCCACTTTGATTTTTTCTAACTTTTTTATGTAAATAGTTGTTAAACTTCATCAATGGATTCTTCTTTCCTAGTGGTAAGTAAAATATATCTGTAAGTAAAATTTTAAGTTCAAGGCAGGAACGCTTTATGTTATTAATTCGTTATTCTTAGTCTTACAGATAAAATAATTCATAATTAATTTGATAGTGAGCATCTAAAACTACGTGCTTAGATACATTGCTGTCTTTATTTAAAATAGCGCAAACTAAAAATAAACGTAACGTAAACTAAGCTAGTTACAGCTAAGCTTGCCTTTCGACATAGAATTTCGGCACTATTTTTGTAGCGAATATAAAGAACAATAAAGAAGAACAATAGATAATCAAAGTTTGTAACTAATAGTAACTAAAACAATTTCATAAAGGTCATAAAGACTATAGGATTTACCACCAGAAGACAACGAACTCCATCGTAAATTGCCGTCCGATTGTCGTTGTAGTCATGATGTTCTACGTATATATGTACGTAGACATTGATTTGACCATATGCATTAGGGTCAAATCAATGGGGAACCTAATCAATTTAAGTAATGCTTTACTTTAAATTTTAGTAGCCCTTATGAAGTGTATCAATTTTGAACCAAAAACCAATGTCAAATTGGTACAAGAAGATTTATAATCCCAGTTTGACAAGCAGTTTCACTACACCCTGGGCGGTTAGAATGCATAATTATATAATGCAAGAGTAGGAGTAGAGTAACACATCCCGTCGTCATTTTTATGTGCGTAATTTTAATGTACAACTAAAATGTGGAATCAAAAGAGGTAGAGATTTTCTATTCTCTGATAGGATTGACTCATATAATTATATTAGGACCATAATAAATTTGGAAAGTAACGCAGCCAAAATTAGGTAAAAATGAATACACATAAGAATAATTAAATAAATTATATTTTAGTATACCTCAAAGTGTAAATAATTGATTACCCTAATAATTAATGTTATGAGTATACATATTTCAATATTCTTGATTACAAGAAATTATAAATAAGTTGTTATTAAAATATGTTTTCGTCAGTCAGAAGGTTAACCGAAATGCAGAGAGAACGAGTTATCTTCTGTGGTGTATTATTTTATTATACTGTAAAACTAGATACAAATACTATAAATACCCATTACCGAAACACTAAAGTAAAAATTTTATGTTAATACATATATTTAATGTATTAACATAAAATTTAATCAAAAGGAGACAAAAGTAATACCTATTGATATGCATGTGGGCAGCTAAATGTTTTTTTGTAAACTTTTGAATGAAACAAAATAATGTTTTCCAGGATCGAAAGCCTGCCAGGAGATCCTAGTATAGATTTCATATAATTTATATTATTTTTTAGTAAGCAAATACAACGTAACCATCCATAACAATAATAATTAAATATATATCTTAATGAAACTATACAAAAGAAATACTGTATCAAATATTGTATCATGACAACTTTTGCTCATAAAATATATTTTATTTTATTTCTGACATGATGTGTAAGTTTGAATATAAATTACACTATGGCCGTAGTGTAATTTAAATTATATGGAACAATTTATAGCAAATTTAACAAATCAGCATTGCAATCCAAAACACTGATTTAAGCACTCCACATTTGATTAAAATTTTCTTGTATATTTTTCGCGATCATCACGGGTATCCTTTGGATTTTTTTCTGTTGGTGTATATGCTGATCGTTAAGTGCTATGATTTTATCCATCTTTGCTGGCAGCGTCTTGACGAATGCTTTGCATCCAGTTCTATTTCTTCTTGAGCAGTGCCACAACACTCCCATAAATCCGGTGCCTTTGTATGTGTATGTGAAATTGTTGTATAGTAGCAATGGATGTTTTCCTTTTCCAGATGGGATCAAAAGGCCTGTAAAATGTATGAATTTATTTAGACTTAATAGTTTAACATTCGGTATGGGGTCGTCCATTAATCACGTGATGTTTTTAAGCAACTTTATAACCCCTGCCCCCCCCTCCTGGTGATATGTGGTGAGGTTTTAAACTACCCACAAGGACCACCCACTTACAAGTCAAGCCTGATGGGATCTTCGAGCATGCTTGACGAAAGTCACGGTGACCCTAATAGCCAGAGAGTTGGTTTCGGAGGCCGGGGACATATTTTAGATGTCCCACCTAAAATAGGTCCCCGGGACCCGTGGGGGGTCAACCGGGTTATATGGTATTCTAACCCACTAAAATCCCCGCGGCTGTCGCATCGGAAAATGACAGAGGACCTGGACCAGTGCCTTGTCTTTGAACCCGCAAATCCACCTTAGTCCTCCTCGGAGTCGCCGCTGCACTTGATGAACGTCTAGGGTCCACACCTCAACCATCCAGCGATTACAAATGACAAAGCTAAATCAATCTAATTTTTAAAAACGCATTCTGCATATGCTATGTAATAGGAGTCAGCAGAGAGAACGGACGTTAAAATAAGAGATTGTTATATAGTAGGTCTTTGGACAGAATATCATCCAATGTAGCAAAGTAAAGACATGTGTTTTGTTAAGACCGTAGCTGCTAAAATTAGTACATAGGTAGACTCAAAAGACGTAATAACAAATCTTTGACAAGCGTTTGTTCAATGTAGTATCGAAAGGCTGAAGTCGGTAACTTGCAGGGAAAGCTTTCTCCGTCTCGTGGTTAATTGGCTAAAAAAGAGAACTCCACAAGCAAAATAGGGACTTACGTACAACTCGATGGTTGCTGATGCAAAGTAGCGACATCCTCTTCATCTTCTAGATGAAGTCGGAGCAGTTAACAGCAACGCCCCTCTAGTCGTACTAACGACTACCAAGCTCAACGTTGAGCTAGTTTCAAGTTATATAAATGATAACATTATCGTTGATACGATTTAAATGGATTGTAAGTTAGATATTTATTACAGAGATGATATAAGAAAACCTTACATAAGTTAGGAGTTCCCCAAACGAGCATGGAAAGCGCATTAGGTTACACAAGGTTAGAGATATGAGCCATAGACATAGAGAAGTAATGAAATGGGAAGATTTTAAAACCAAGTCAAAACACTAAAATCGAGATGAACTGGCGATATGCTTATAGAACGAACACAGAAATGGACCAAATTGGTATAAATTGGACTTCCCAAAACAATTTCAAAAGATAAAGGGGATTTCAAAATGGTCTGATGATCTCAAAAAAAAAACCGGGTCCTCTGTGGACAAGACTAGCAGAAAATAAAAACTATGAAAAACGCTAGAGGAAGCCTTTGCGTGTAAAGCACGCTAATCAAAAAATACAAATTTTAAACAATAATTGTAAACAAAATACTTGTTAGCAATAAAACGATTTGAAATTGAAATTAATATATTTATTACAATGTGTTAAATACTGATTACATCTAAGAACATAGCTAATACAAAGTGTTCAATAAAACATATAAAATAGGAACGTAAAAGACAAAATATTGAAACTAAATGCTTATAAAACCTTACAAGTCTAATGTATATTGAATAATACTTTAAAGGGCTTATTAAACCTAGAACTAAATAGAGGACACTTAATATAAATTAAAAACCAAAGAAATCCAAAATTGTCAAATATTTTTGTGAAGTAAATATAGTCTATTCAATTTGAAATAAATAATAATATCACATACATACTGGCGTCAAATGATGGTTTAAAACAGCTCCACGATGTACCTTTATGGTAACCAGATCTTTTCATGTTTCCTTATATCATTTTAAAATAACTATTTTCTACACTAAGCAATATAATAATTACTTGATCCAAAAACTTTAGCTTTAGTTTGTAACTCAACTTACCTAACCAACATCATATACAGATGCTCCTACATTCTGATAAGAGTTTAACTTCATAGTAATCGATGATAATACTTTTATATTCAGATATATTGTAGGCTTCACTTTATTGGTAAAATGTTTTTTAGTATTACTAAAGTTTTGGGATCAGATCGAATATTAATAGTAGCCTAATTTTTAAAAACGCATTTTAGATATAACATGGAGCTTCTACTCTGTGAACTAATCCCTTTATAGAAACCGCAAAATCCGACATTCCATCCGCAATACACTAGGTTTTAAATATATCAGCCTAGCTCTAGAGAGTGCACATATACAGACGCATTAAATAACGAGGATCACGTCGCTCATCCATGAGAAGTCGAGGAAGAAGATCAACCAAGAAAACTGAGACTGGCCTCAGATTGATTCGTTTCACTTACGTTTTCTGGCAATTTAGGCGGTGGGTGATCATGTGGCTTTTGGGAAAGCACTCGAGTCCCGAAGCTTATTGCCGACGCTCTGCAGCCTTTCAGTCTTCTTGAACAATACCAGGATACTCTTCCATCTGCGTTCTGTTTCTGGTAGCTGTACGTATATCCTGAGAGGAAAAGTTGTGGGTGTTTACCCCCCCTTTTGGTCCAAAGGAATGTGCCTGTTGACAAATAACTCTATTTATTTCAGTTACAGGAAAAGTGGTTATAATATTTACGGTAAATAATGTATTAGGAGACTTAAATTAGATACCATTTACTAATGATTGACGGATGATTTGGTTTTGCCATAAGGTTTAACTAATTTAATTTGTATTTAATACTTCAAGTATTAAATATTTGTGTATAAGTATAGTTTATGTATAAGAAATAAAAAATATTTACGTAATACGTTACTTTGTAGATAATAACATATATTAAATATTTCACTGGTACACACATAATAATAATGAACTCTTAATAAAATTTAACAAAAACTATATGACATTTATTACATCAGAGTTTTTTTTAAATAACATATTTATTACAGTATTATGCTTACACATATATCAACATAGTATATTAACATTTTTAAACCTATCGATATACCGTACGTTTTTATAAGGCACTAATCAGTCATAAAATGAAGGAATTATTGCAAATTTTTCTTACTAATAATGATTAGTAGAATGCTACAGATGTTAAAAATCCACTGTCTTATCCTTATTATTCCTTTTATCAATACAACTATTTATGTATGTATGTATGTAAGTCAATTGTTCAATATCTCATAATATTTTTCGTATTTGTACCAGGTAAACGTATTCGATCTTGTATTTCTGGTAGGTACAAATAAGGAAAAATAAATTGAGATATTTAACAAATGAGTTATAGTAGACATACGTACGGTCAGCCAAAAATATGGTTTACCACCCTACGGTTGAAGTTCATATGCACATCATAAAACAACAAGGTTGATTTTCCCTTGCAATTATTCTCTCTCAATTATGCTCTCTTTATCGTTAACGTCAACACTTTGACTTGTGTTCCTAGTTTAAATAATCTGATAGAAATGTTCAACCTTAGTGTTATTTTGATTGCATAGGAAGTTTTGTCAAAAGTGGTAAAGCACTTCCTTGGCCGACCGTACAACTGTATTAAATAATACACCGAATAATACCATCAAGGATCGGGCAGGGGTTTATTAACACTTCGTTTATCAGAATTGTCAGATACGAGGTATCATAACACCACATTCAGATATAAAACTCTGACTAAACATTGGTTTTCAGCAAATATTTATAACATTTAATAGTAAGATAATTTAAAAAAAAAACATGATAATAAAATAAAACTACAGGCGGGCGAAATCAGGAACTTCTAATTAATGGTAGCACTACAAGAGCGACCAACATACGATCTTCCAACTATCGTCAATGTTTACAATCTAGTTGAAACGCCATCTCAAACAAATTATGAATCAAACAAAAATTTTAAGTTTTAGCAGTCAATCTGCTGCTAGTCTACAAAGATTGTTAGCTAACAACAGCTGAGTTTGTGCAAGTTAGCTCCAAGGAATTTGCATTGTTTGACATAATTAGATTGAGATGGCATCTTTAGTATTATTTAGTTAGTACATAATACCTCATGTGTAATTGTGTACTCGTAAACGGTAGTTCGGGTACGTTGGTACGAGTTCCATCGACTTGAATAGGGAGCAGGAAATTAATCCCGATTTAAAGGTGGTTTGCTGCCTTGGCAAATTCGCAACCCATGGATCATTCAAATCAATTTGTTTCTAATACTTGAAGTAAGACACCATTATTTGAGTTGCTTAAATAATTGGAAGACATAAAATAACAAATTATGGTCGACAGATAAAATCAGTAAGCTCTAACGAAAACGTTATTCCGTTTCACGAACCGTGGCTTGGTATGGCTGTGGTCACCGCTATATTCCACCACCTCATTCTGTAGGTTCGTGAAGAGTTTAGCCGTGCATCTCTTGGCTGTCCCGGGCTGCACCATAGAGCACTTCCACTGGGCGATCTCATTCCTCCACTTAAGCAGACTGTACGAGTAGCCTTTGAAAAGGAGAAGCTGACCTCCTCGCTGGGAACGGGCAAATATTACTGAAACGTATACCGTTACTGATGTGATCACAATTTCATGCAACTCTAAGGTGCAATTTCACTGAGTTTAGGCTGCGAGAACCCACAATATATATTATTTGTTTACTGTTTTTGATACTCTGCAACTATGTACTTACTAATGCTATACATACATAATTAGTGTAGGCGAGTCTTTATTATTTAGAAATTATTTTTATAATTTGAGGTAGGTACGTGTAGTCTTCAGAGTCGCTGGACCTTCGGAGTGTCCATTGAGTACGGCGGCGACTCCGAGGAGGACGGCGACGGGGTCGCAACCCCCGTCCCCGTGTATGGTTACCGGAGGATACAATGTTCATATCCCACCGGAGAGCACTGGGGTCACCTCTCATATGCCGATGCGACAGCCGCGGAGGTTTTGGTGGGTAAGAATCCCACATACCCCGGTCGAGCCCCACAGGTCCTAGGGACCTATTGAAAGTTTCCCCGCAAGAAAAAAAGTAACACTAAATTTAAGAAAAAAATGGAATGGTATTTTGTAAATCATTAGTTAAATTAATAAATAAATAGTAAATACAGGGACACTGTTTAAACAGTATATCAGAGAGTAGAGTTTGTTTTTTTAGCCTTTTTGCGATAATACCACCTTTTTGAATTTTCTCTCCCTTTTTGCCTTATTTTTTTCTGTTCTTTCGGTGACATACTCGCTACGGGTACTATCTTTCCCTCTTTTTTCCGTTCCAGGTACTTCGCTTTATTGTATGCCATTATTCTAGCATAACTCGCTGGGTTGTTCTTAATTCTTTCATACCTTCTTCTTTCAGCTTCTCGTTTCCGAGCCAAAATCTCTTCTCTAGATTTGGTTTTTCGTTTTTTTGAGTTTCTTGGCGGGACTGCAAAAGTGAAACCCGCTAAGCCTCATATTCTGTAATCTACGCACGATCATGTGATCCCAAACTAGGCAAAGCCTATACTTTGGAAACCAGACAACTGATGTCTGGTGTCCAAAGTACAGGCTTGTAATTTCTTACATACTTTTTTTGTAATACAAACCTACATACATAAACGTAATGTAGATAAATAACATCCAGACATTGAGTGGTAATCGAACCCACGATCTATTGGGTAGCAGCCAGCGTTTCTATCCATTAGATCAACCCCCCCCCTAAATTAATGCTTATTCTTCTTTTTCTTTATGGCTGAAGGTCAAGCCTTTTCTCCGTGGGCAATACAGACAGGTATAACTAACGTCGGACTTGGAAAAAGATATGATTACTTTGTAATGTCAATCCAATCTAATTTTAAATTTCACCAACCGAGTGGGCACTGGATAACAAGAGGGTATGGCAGTGAATTTATATACTTACGAACATAATGTAAGTTCCACCCCCATCCCGCCACACTGGAGACAGACGAGATCCGATTCTATTGATGAAGAGGCATGGTTCATCAGCATATTTCATACATTTTACTATTCATTTATTCATTTTTTAAAACATTGTGAGGTAACCTGTATGTCGTGTGAAGTCTGCCAACCCGTATTTGGCCAGCGTGGTGGACTATGGTCTAAGCCCCCTCATCTTGAGGGGAGGCCCGTGCCCAATAGTGGGACATAAACAGAGGCTGCCATTATTACTATTCATCAGTAGAATCAACCGTCGGTAATTACCGGTTAAGAATCCGTTGAAAATATTTCCGGTGATCGCTATTCACGAAACCGTTATCAATTGACAATTCTATTTGAAATAATTATGTAATTTCATAGAAACTGTTACCCGTTGGGCGTCCGTAAGAGGTGACTAAGGAAATACAAGAAGACGGGCAGCAGCGTTTTTCTATTGGATTAACTGCCAACTATACTGCGAGCCCCAAGACGCCTGCCAAGAGCGCCAAGCGTAGGATTATGCCAGCCGCTCCCTTCTAAGGGGAAGGTCTTTGTTAGGCAGTGGACATCTTTTGGCTGATGATGGTTCTTCTTCTTTTCGTGTCGACAATGAATATACAAATACTATATGGTATTTGCCCAGAAAGAGGCCACATCAGTGGCGTTCTGATTTGCCTTGAGCAAGTCCTCTGTCGTACAGGTAGTCGGACAAGCGGGGCAACTAATAAGGTGAGACATACTTTTAGGGGACACACCACACTCGCAACTGATGTTGGCGTCACTGTTAAATCCCCATCTATTTAAGAGCAGCTTACAGCGGCCTACCTGAGATCTTAGCCTATTAACGTTTTTCAATGTTTAAACCCTGGGGGCAGATTTTGAACTGGTGGAAGCACCCAGAGATCTTGTTTCGCCTTTATAGAGTCCCCTACCAGAGGTTGCACACTCTTAAAAAAACCGCGACGACTATGTAGACGGGCCGGTGCAGGAACATGATTGTGAAGTGGGTGCCTCGGATCTGTTTCTTGTTTCCTCCTCTCTATAGCACTTGCCACTACTCTTCGTACACTTGGTGGAGCCACTCCGGCGAGAGGGAACAAGGAGTTTAGAGGCGTTGCTGATGGTAGTACCTAGGTATTAAATTTGTGCATATGTGAGGGGGACGCATGCGACCACAGCGACAAGCATCATCCTACCTACTTTCCTCCTCCTATAGTCCACTGGAGCTGTCTTGGCCGTGTGCGGCAAACAGCGTCCTTCATTGCCAATAACAATAGGTCGTTTCAGTGTAGAACTTGTTGACGTACTTGTGCGATTGTGTATAGGATTTATATTGGTGCAAATAAGAATAGGCGTTGGATGGGTACAGAAAGATCGGATATCAGATTCAATTTATTAACGATTTCATGTATCACATCAAAATATTACAGTAACGTGCGTCTTTTCAAATTGCAAGAACTATACCTATATAACAGCTCTTTGTGAGTTTGGTAATTTACTGTTTTTAATCTAAATTAAAGTAATTAAGGATTCATTTAAATCAAACTACTTTTACGTATTTTATGGTGGAAAACGTCGGGATAGTAAAATCTAAAATAAAACGCGATAAAATCCGTAAAAGTAGTTTGATTTCAATGTGTAGGTAATACTCGTATTCGCGTAAGAAAAATACAATAACAGTTTAAGTTAAGACAAAAAAAGTATGATACTGATGAAGCAAATGACTAACTGTCGTTCATTGTGGCTTTTAGTGGGCATGGCCTATGTTCAACAGGGGACATCTTCCGGCTGATGATGATGGGGCATTGGACAGTTACATTTTGACATACAACCCATTTTGCATCTTGAAATAATTTGGCGGAGGATGCAAATGGTCACCAACAACTTTGACCAATTCACCTTCAGTTGTCACCACGATGTACGCCTTGCACCTAGAGGTGCATCTCCATCGATGTCCCGAGTTTGCACGAAACCAGTGACAGAACGTGTACTTATTATACATGAGAAACTTCTTGCCGTTGATCAGAGAGATTTGCTCCAAGACTGAAAAATAGCAGGTAAGAAATGAAGGGGGTAATTTTATTTGATCCTAGATTGTCTAATAAAATTTGTGTGGGTATTCCAAATGTAAGCTATTATTACCTTGAACTAAATACTTAAATATTTGATATTAAAAAATTAAGATTGTTAATTTTATAACCAGTCGATTTTTTTTTTATACTTAATACCAAGGTGGCAAGCAAGCGTGCAGCCCGCCTGATGGTAAGTAGTCACCGCAGCCTATAGACGCTAGCAACACCAGAAGAATCACTAGCGCGTTGCCGACCTTTAAGACATTAGATATTAAGTCTTTGTGGCCGGTAAATTCTTTAATATCAATCTCCTGACAAAAACTACCACTACGACATTGTGCGATTTGCGAATGAATGCAATTGTCGTTCATGGTGGCGTTCCAAGGAGGAGGCCTAAAATAATAAATTCTTAATTTCAAGTACCAGAACTCATATGCGATAGTAACAAAATTTGTTTAGTATCATATTAATGAATAATTGCTTCAAAACTCCATCCATGCGTTTTGGACCAACGATTCACAATGCAGCATTCCCGTCAATCATGCCCAAAATGCTGTCGATTCTTTTGGCCATCACGCCCAAAATGCTGTTGGAGGAGTGAATGTCTTCCGGCTGATCTGTATTTACTCATCATCATCATCGGATGATGTCGAATAAATACTCGAGGTGTACAATATAACAAGTCTACTACATTCTGCGGTAGGTATAATACGTACTATCGCGGACACGAACGGTGTACCAGTTTTCAATCAAAATAGTTTGAACAACATTACGTGAGCTTACCCCGCCCACATGTATTTCCGGCCGGCTCGTGCAAGCGATTGTCGTCCTAATGGTGGTACACCGTTCGTGACCTCGAGAGTACATTAAATTTTCATCAATAATTTTTATTTTCTTTGTTAATAAGTATTGAAACCATATTTTTATGAAAACTTTGGACGAAAATTTATCGAATAATCAGCGAACAGTCTTCTTCGTCACGGAATCTAATTTTTCAGTGTTCGTTCACTTATAAAACCCTTATGTATTTATTTATTTATTTAACACATAACAAAATATACATGGAAATGAATTATTGGAATAAAACTACAGTATTCGTCTTTATGCTCTTTTACATAAAGGACAGGCCACAGCATGCTCAAAATAAAAAAAAATATACATTTGAAAAATACTTCAGACAAAACAGAAAGTACTATATGATCTAGTATTTAGTAGGTACCTACCTACTAAATACTAGATCATATATTATTAATAATCTCCGAAAATGCACACACGGTCATCAGATCCCAAACTAGGCGGAGTACTATGGAAACCAGACAACTGATACTAATATTGATATCCTTTTTTTTTTGTAAATACATACTTAAATAGATAAATACTCAGACACTTGGTGGGAATCTAACCCACGACCTATTGGGTAGTGGTCAAGGTGTCTAACCACTAGACCAACAGGCCCGTCAAGATGGCTACTATCGACACGCTACGGCTTGGTTCGGCCTTTTTAAGCCTCTATTCCAAAAAAGCTCGGGTTTCTTAATTGATCAGGGAGCAGTGCCACAGCTTTCTCTCCATTGAGTGTTGAAATGGCCTTATTTGGTTCATACTTCATTCTATCGACAGTAGACTAACGAACTTTGACATACAATCCGTTCGAAGTCTTGGTATACCGAGGAGGTGGATGTATATGTCTGCCACAGGCCTGGATTAATTCACCATCCACCGACACCACAATTTTCGCATTGCACCTAGAGGTGCATCGCCAACGCTCCCATCCTTTTACGTGTGATCGAAAAGATAAGCCGTAAGTGTAATTATTATACACAAGGAAAGTCTTCCCGTTAACTAATTTCATCCGTTTTACGTCTAAAAAGAAGGACACAAACGAAATTAATCAAAATCAGAACGATCTGCGCGCAAAAAGTCCTAATAACAAAACTACGCGTAAGAAGTCCTATACGATTTTGGCAATACATCTGTCCGGACGAGGAAGATTTTCTTCCCAAAACTTGTTACCAGCGGTAATAAATCGTTCAATCCTGTAGATAAGTACTAAGCCGAACTAGTCTATTCTATTCTATTGGTGGCTGTGAATTGGGCCCGGTGACTACCCGAAAGCACTTCCACCCTGCTTCCCTTTGGCTTTTTAGTTTGTTGTACTTTCGTCGTATTTTATTTTTTTCTGTCTTATTTGATCTTTTGAACGGCAAGACACACTGTCGCTCTGATCTAATTGTAACATGACACACTGTTTAAAAAAAAGTGAAAAAGAGTTTCTTGCCGGATCTTCTCAGTTGAGGCCGCGTTGTAATCCGATGGTAGCTTCTTTTTTTTTTTTAAATAAACATGACCTTTCAAAAGTGTTAGCGTTAAGCCTATTTGAAATAAACTAATTTTGAGTTTTGAGTTTAACCCAATGGGGATCATAAGTGGGTAAAAAAACTAATAAGTCCGTCAGTTAGACAATAAAAAAAAATATTGGTCACGTATTTTTTTATTTAACAATTCAATAGAAATTGCCAAAGATATAGAGCGTAAAAGATATAGAGTGGTGGCTCGTGACGTCACACCTCAGTAAAAATTTTAAACAGGCGTGACTTCACGAGGAATTTCAACGATCTATATCTTTGTATTTTTTTCTTATATTAACAATAGCAAAAATACGTGTCCAACATTTTTTGTTAATCTAAATGACTGACGAAATAGTTTTTTTTAGTCATCCAGACTATTGGATCTATAGGTATTGTGCTTACCCTAGCCCTTACTCTGTCGGCTCTGTCGCTGACGTATCGAAGAGTTTCTTTAGTTACGCCGCGATTGCGCCAGCTTGGAGTACTGGATCACCTAGTGTAGGGTAGGCTACTCCCAGATGATTCCATCTAAGTACCTACGTCTTGCAAGAGCGTCGCAGCCACCTAAGCTGAACTAAAAATACCTTTGAAGGATATATGCTTATTATTGTGTTGCGGTATCTCACTATGATAAAGTGACTAAATGAACTCAAACTCAAAAATAGTTTATTTCAAATAGGCTTAACGCTAGCACTTTTGAAAGGTCATGTTTTTTTTAAAAAAAAAGCTACCACCGGATCACAACGCGGCCTCAACAGAAGATCCGGCAAGAAACTCAGCGGGCTTGTAATTTTTTCACTTTTTTTTAAAATAGTGTGTCATGTTACAATTAGATCAGAGCGACAGTGTGTCTTGCCGTTCAAAAGATCAAAGAAGACAGAAAAAAATAATAAAATACGACGAAAGTACAACAAACTAAAAAGCCAAAGGGATAGTAGTCGGACCAGTCCCCCCAAGCAGCACCCGCGCACGGGTTGAGACTACATTTTATATATTTTTTATATGTACTTTGTATGTTTTACACATAGGAAGTGAGAAAATTGTTTAACTCGTAGAGATTGGTCGTTTTACTTACTTTTTCAACCAGATTTAACTCTTCTGTCCTGTAGTTGACAAATGAAAAGAGTCTCGCATTAAATGACGTATCTTTAGTATTTGACGTGCCGCACTAACAAAATGTCAATTAGCTTATACTTTCGGAGCCATTTATACTTCTGATCGGTTATTGAGTACGAGATATGAGTAATAAGTATATGAGTAATAGGTATAGAAGAAACCCGATAACTCAATACCTAAATCAGTGATTATGAACACCAATTGATGTTTGTGGGTGTGACAGTATAACATTAATAATACAGATTATATATTGAGATTTTTATATATTTATTAGGTTTACAGAAAAAGCAATATTAAAAAGTAACACAATATTTAGTACTTACATCTAAATGACGACACGAGCGAGCCCTTAGCCCATGGATAATTGCGCAGCACTGCTGCTCGTCAACTGAGACCTTAGTCTCGTGAGACCAGTAATTTCTTTGTAGTCTTAGGTGCATAAAACACTGGCATTTTTATTGACCGCAGAAACACCAAACCACACCATTGGGCTACCATTAGTTGAATCTTTACAGAATCTTCTGTATGCTAGTACCTTCAAGCTGCTCAAATTTTGAGAGAGTGTTCCCGCTGTCCCTACTTATTACTAAGCTGCACTCAAAAACCCTATGCGTCACACCTATAGCAGATTTTCTTTACAAGATCAAAATCGTTGCTATCCAAAAACAATTGGTAAGGTTAAATATGACATATTGAACCCTACTAATTGTCGTTGGCTGGCCACCGGTCAGCCAACACTCCTGTATTCATACATTTATTGCTACGATTTTGATTCTGTAAAGAAAACAGGGTAATAATTATATATTTATACATACATATATTTTGTATTTCCATAGGTATCTATACAAATAAATGACGAGTGCTGTGCTTAGCGCTTAAGATCAAATAAAAATAAAATAATAATAATGTCCTTCAGGACGATACGACCCCAGCGTCTTTAACAAGATCTACCATGTACTCGGAAGATATTATTATAGTGCTTTCGTAGACACAAATGCACTCTCTCTTCATTTAGGGTGCGTGTACACGCTAAGAAATGTCGCCTTGTCTGCTGCAGATAGGATAGGATAGGATAGGTCATATACACGACAAGAATTTTGTCGGATCTAGTCACGAAAATGTCACCTTACCTACCCCGCCCCCCTATCGCACCGTATCAACTTCGCACGTCCGGTCTAGCGCAGACAAGATTTTTTTTCTTGGTCAGCGTCGAAGCAGTAGGTACACAGTTCGTGTGTAGAAACGACACGAATTCTTGCATAGGTCCCGTGACTTTTCTTAGCGTGTACACGCGGCCTTACTCTTATAATCTGATGGGACGGAAAGACCGACACGACCGGGGACCCGTCAGGCGCAGGACCGACATTTTTACATGCTCGAACAATGTATGGATCATCTTACTACCCAAAGAATCAGGTGACCAACCTGCATTGTCCTAGCCAGCAAGGGACAACTACACGGATTTGAACCCTAGACCTCCGGTAAAGCGGTTGTCCGCTGCGCCAGAGGCTCAATTTTTTTTTTATACAACCATGGTGGCAAGCAAGCGTGCGGTCCGCCTGATGGTAAGCAGTCACCGCAGCCTATAGACGCCAGCAACACCAGAAGAATCACTAGCGCGTTGCCGACCCTTAAGACATTAGATATTAAGTCTTTGTGTCCAGTAATTTCCCCAGCTACAGTGCCCTTCACGCCGGAACACAGCAATGCTTTCACACTGCTGCTTGGCGGCAGAATATCTGACACTGCGGTGGTACCTACCTGGACGGTTTCTTGCACAAGGAACCTACCACCTAGTAATATCTATTATATATGTATATATCTAAGTCTATAAAAAATTCGTGTAACGGTGCTTGTGGTCGCACTCCTCCGAAACGGCTTGACTGTTATGTTTTCTTTTTGTGTATATTTTGTAGTATGAGAATAGATTGTAAAGCATAATTATTTCATACTGCTAACGTTAGGCAAGGTCATCAATTAGATGAACTAAGCGTCTCCGTGCTTCGGAGGGCACAAAAAAGGGAAGAGCTTAAAAGTAGATCCCGACCGGTTTTTAACCGCCCTGCAATAAAGTAGGTCATGTATTCGACAGGTATGTATCTAATACTATCAAAATGCGTAATATTCATATAATATTAAGGTCATACGGGGTCATACAAACTATTTAGAGTCTAACATGTAATCCGTCCTTATTAACGTGATAGATAGGGCAAGAATGCGTGTGCTCTCGTCCTACTTTCAACAAAGATCCGCCGTCTGATACCAGGATGTATGCGTTGCAAGTCCTCGTGCTTGTGCACCGCCAGCGACTGCCTCCGTGCCTGAACTTGAATCCCAGGGAGTAAGTATAGTTACGATACATATAGAACTGTTTTCCACCAAGAACGTTGATCATTTTCAATTTATCTGTAACAAAATGTATAGACATGGTAGTTTCAATTCGGTTTTACATCTGTTTAATTTTTTTTTGTTTAGGGATTTTTACCAACCCCATTGTATGTAGGTACATTAATTAGGAAAAAAAAGGTAAGTAGTAAAAAAGTAAATAAAACAAAAACAAGAAAATTTATTATGTATGCTGGGAGCTCATGAGTCTGAGCCTCTGTAGAGCTTGGGTTGAAGTATGGTATGAAATAGTCCTATGTTCTGTCTGGTCAGGTTCTTGCGTTCCATCAGCTCTCTGCGTATTACATCGTACCGGACACATTCTTCCAAAATATGGTGAATATCTTCTACAACTGTTTAATAACTAAATTGAGGTAAATTTTGAACAACCATTACAGTTGCATCGCACAAACCGTGTTAGTCTATGTGTCATCTACATAATTATATAGAAATGAATAGCTGTCCGTTAGTCTCGCTAAATCTCAGAAACGGCTTGACCGATTTGTCTACTTTTTTGTTTTATTCGCTCTAATCCAGGGATGGATTAGGAAAAAAAGAGAAAATATATAAAAAATGTCGAAAACAGGACGAGGGCTGAGCTGCACGGGTCAGTCAGTTAGTAGATTGATAACTGAGTCTGTGCTTGCTAACTTGGTGCAAGCGAGCTCATAATAGTGATGAAATGATTCGATGAAAATCTCTTTCAAAGTCAAAGCTTGTCTGGCGCTGAAGGCTATTGAAAAATAGATAATGTATACACATACGGTTACTCGGTAGATACAAAACAAATAAACATGTTATATCATATATCTTTATTCCATAAACAATATACTTACAATTATTTGTTAAAAATATGTATGTTAAAATGATGTCATTGATTTAATTAAAAACTTATAAATAGGTATATATTATATACTCTTCAGACCAAAACAATAAGAAGCAAGTATAAATTATCAAAAGCATTAAAAGCCCGACTGTGAAACAAAATGGACTTAAATTTCATTATACATACGTTAAGATCTTTTATTTGATACCCATATTCATGTTTTCAGAAGTAAAAGAAATACAAAATGGCGACGGACGGCCGCCATATTAACTTGTAAAAAAAATAGCTTAAAAAAAAGCTAGCTTAGAAAAAATATATAGCTTATGTCACTCCCACAACTGAGACGAATTTAAAGACATATTTTAAGTCAAAATCCATCAATCCGCTTAAGCTGTAGGCCGTGCCAAAGAAATTGACATACATACTCTCGAAAAACATAACTCTCTTTCTGTGGCAGTCGGGCAAATTTTTTTATCCGAGATCGAGAAAAAACCATCTTATTCATTTAATTTCGTCTCAGGTTCACTCATTTTCATCGCTCACACACAACACATAATTCAAACTAAACTAATGAAACACTAGTTGTGATAAAGTTGCTAATAGTATTTCGTGTTTTTAAAATACGTTTTCTATCAGGTAGGATTCGCTGTATATTTTTCAACACAGAAAAAATATATCTTCGAATTTTTTCGAACCGGGGCAGAGGCTTGGTAGTCCCTTCAGCGTTTGAGAAATTAATTAAAAAAAACAAATCTCCAATCGGCATCACAGGTTCACTTGTGGTGTGCTATGTGGCGCCTTTTTCTCTGGTCTTTTGGAGAGAGTTTTTTATTTGTAATCATATTATACTCGTATTACGATTTTGGCACCCCGTGAAATTGTTACTAGCTTTCGGTGAAGGAAAACATCGTGAGGAAACTTGCATGTCTGAAAAGCCTAACTAGCTCTCGAATAACGTGTGAAGCCCGCCAAGCCGCACTTCGCCAGCGTGGTGGACTATGGCCTTAGCCTCTTTATCTTGAGGGGAGGATCGTGTCCAACAGTGGGACAAAACCAGGACTGGTATTATTATTATTAAACAAGTTCTTGTTACCGGTGGGGTAACGGGGTAAGAATATCACTCACCCATTGGCTGTCGTAAAAAGCGACCAAGGGAAAGTAAGAAGACGAGCAGCAGCATCTTTTTATTAATGTTACACTGCGATGTCTAATGTCTGCCTAGCTTTGTGATTATGGCAACCCCTCTCTTTTAACGGAAAAAAAGGTGGATATCCCTCTGTTCAGCAGTGGACATTTTTCGGCTAATAATGATACAAGTTCACCGACGCGAACACGTGTTATCAACACAAAAGTCAACAATTTTTCTTTGCTGGAGACAGCTTTACGCTATTGTGGTTCCCAATGGGACGGTCTCCTACACAACAGACCAGCCATCTCTTAAAATGAGACTAATCCCACCACTATTTCCCTCCACTGTGACTCCTGTCAGTCAGGATCTACTGTGGTGTGGTGGAGGTTTGACACTCGGCGAGTCCCGGAGAAACGCTTAATTGTATTTGTGTTAACGCGGCAGAAAAAAAAGGTTGGTAATAAAAAGTTGTTTTTGCTGACGCGCCTAGTTGACAATGTATGCGTTATGTAGTTATTGAGCCGCAAACGAACTTGTAATCGCCTTCAAGCTTATTTGGGATGGAGTATATATAGGAGGAGTCAGAAAAAATAAATTCCACTTCTCTCCTTTGCAAAGCGGGAGTAAATATCGCACAGGTCGATATAACCCAGAAGGAAAGATTCTTACAGGTGCACCAACTAGATTCAGTCCACCTGCACCACGAATGTTACTAGCCATCTAATAATCAGTTCATGAAATTGATGAATTTCGATCGCACCAGGCGATATACGCCGTCCCCGTCAACTTCTAGCCTAGGAGGTGGGTGCAAGTGTTCGTGTGCTTCTTTCAGCAAGGTTCCGGTGTCCTCCACTATGATGTACGCCTTGCAAGTCCTCGTATTAGTGCAACGCCATCGCCACCCATTCTTGAGCCTCGCTGCGATAGTGTAGGGGTAGTTGCGATACAGGTAGTATTTCTTGCCACCATACACTGTAATCGATGTGAGTTCATCTGCAAATAATGTAGAAATTGTAATTTTAAAGTAAAAGCCAGGGTTCAAAGCTAGAACGTCTCCTCAAAATGGGAAATCCAACGAAGAATTACCTTCAAGTTATCTGGTCTTCCTACGGTAAGGTTGCCAGTGTACTATAATATCAGTGGCGTGCACACACTTTTATGACAGGGTAGACAATAAGCAAATTTCTTAGATTATTTAATCATCATCATCAGCCGTAAGACGTCCACTGCTGAACAAAGCACAATGAACGACAGCTAGTCATTTGCATCCTTCGGTTGCCCTAGGCTTATTGAAAATTCCTTCGGAGTCGCTGGACGCTCGGGGTGTGGGCCCCTTGAGCGTCCATTGAGTACGGCGGCGACTCCGAGGAGGACGGCGGCGGGGTTGCGACCCCCGTCCCCGTGAGCACCGTGACAGGTTCCCGGGGGGCTACAATGCGTCCCCCGGCGGCGGGCTCAAAGGCAAGGCACTGAGGGGCCCCTGGTGCAGATCCCACCGGAGGGCCCTGGGGTTCCCCCTCTCATGTGCCGATGCGACAGCCGCGGGGGTTTTAGTGGGTAAGAATCCCCCCCGGTCGAGCCCCACAGCTCCCGGGGATCTTTCGAAGATTTCTCCCGCGTCATCGATATATCGATATTTTTTCATTCGACATATCGATACATCGATATAAAATATTAAGTATCGAAAACGTATCAAAAACTATATTTTTTTTTGGAAAAGATCAGATCTGTGTTTTTTTTTCTTTTCCTAATTTTATTTTTAACGATAAAAAGACGCCCCTGCACCTTCATCACACAAGATCAGTGTAATTTCTTTACAACGAAGCCATCCATCCTTGTACAAACTACACAAAAAAAAGAAAGCAAACAAAAGGTTTTCTCTAGTCAAGCAGCTAGCAAGTTTTTTTTTAAGTTTATGCCTCTTGTCCTGCCTCTAACCCTTGCCATAGACAGTCCTTTTGCGTTATCTTTGATTGCGTCAAAAAATATTTCGTAACGTATTTCGTTCGATCGTTGCACGCGTTGGTTGGTATTGTTGTTAATTTAGTCTCTTTGGTTGTATGCGTATCTCTTTGGATACATTGCTTGTTAATATTTGTTTAAGTTCAATTAAATAGTTTAATTACTGAATAATTAAGTTAATATTGAAATTCAGTTGCTTAGTGGACTTTTTTCCGATCTGATGGTAAGCGACACGTCTTTCTATAGACAGCTGTAAGGCATTGCCACTCAAGAAGCGTTTTTATTTTGTTCCGTTAGTAGAATACAATTTTGTTCCCGATATATCGATATTTTTTGTTTCGATATATCGAAGTCGATAACGATATATTTTAAAAATATCGATAATCGATATATCGATATTTTTTGGTATTTCCAACATCCCTAGGTTGCCCGCGACTTACACAATGTTTACCTACGCTGCGTCTTCCGGTTCCTAGCCGCCACTCAAGAACCTTTCTTCCCTATCGGTTATCGCTTCTTCGATCGATTATTATTTATTATAGAGAAATCGTAGGATAGGGAAAGTCTTTTTTCCGGTTTAGACTGTACGCCACTGTATAATATAAATATAACTAGCGGCTGAAGTAACCCCGTTTCGTTTCTTTTTGCCAGAGTAATCGTTGTTGCTGAAATCATACTCGTGAGCGGATGCTACTTGGGCGGAATGACCCGACCATCTCGTTCAGATTTGTCTAAAGTATTGAAAGCCTTGAAAAACAAACCGTGTTTTTTAATCACACAGCATGCACACAGCCGTTACCCGTTACTATTTTCGTTTTGTAAAAAAACATATGGTGTTGAATTATAAATAAAAACACTATTTACGCATCTTTAATAATAATTTAGTGAAATGAAAAACGAGTGACGTACAAATTAAATCGGTGAATGGGATAATGATCAAAAAACAGTTTATTATGTACAGTACACACGGCTACACATCAAGTTCAACACCCTATATATCGCACCTTCTCGCACGATTCAACTTCTAATATTTCAAAGTCTAAATACTCATAGCCAGACGCTCAGTTGTAACCACTGTTTGGTAAACGATCAGTTGGTTAAGCAACGTCAGGCAAGGTCAGTCCTTAGATGGGTGACCGTTTAGTAGCATTTGAACTGAGGGTCTCCGTGCTTCGGAGGGCACGTTAAAAGTCGGTCCCGGCCATTGTCATCTAGACAGCAGTCGTTAAGCTAAGTCAGAGGCCTAAAGGCATTTTGAAAACTCTGACACTACCCACTACCCTTACGACAAAAAA
The DNA here is from genome assembly GCA_911728495.1 of Furcula furcula. NCBI lineage: Eukaryota > Metazoa > Arthropoda > Insecta > Lepidoptera > Notodontidae > Furcula > Furcula furcula. The sequence continues at coordinate 6,124,007 of OU452254.1, read as the reverse complement.
GTCCAAACATTCCAGGTTGAGCTGTCGCCGTGTGTACATATCGAAAATTTGGTAATTTCGTTCGGTCTTTTCTTTGGTTATTACAAAACCAATAGATATCACAAACACAAATAGAAAAATATAAGTAAAATACTTTAAGTAAAGGTCAGAGCCAAACGACGGTGTTGTCGGGATATGTACGGTACCTATATTGTTTAACAAAAAAAAAAGGATGTCCTTAAAGGCCACCTGACAGGTTGTGGTATACCGATCGATGCTGATCGATCACTGGGAGCAGCTTGCGTTACAAAGAACGAAGTGGCGCTCTACGGTTCATAAAAGTGTGCTACAGTTTGAAGAGTTGCGTTTATATGACCTGGATACTAAGCGGCAAATTCGTAAGGCTCGGCCCAAGCCCTCTTACACGTATACTTTCAACAGTTCTGGACAACTCCACTACGTTCCGTGTGACAGTCTATTTAAGACGAAGTTCGGTTTCGCGAGCCACATCCGAGCCTTCCACAGCCAGGACATAGACGGTTTATGGAGTCGCTGTCGCCGGATACGGTGAAGAGGACATCATCATCATATTGTTTAAAATAACTAAATCGCATGATGGTTATAATGGTAAAGCATATTTTATGTAGGTAATTGAAAAGAAAAAAAATTGCCTTTGTTGCAAAAATAATTCTTAGCCCTAATATGTGACCTACATTTCTTGCATCGAAAATCGAAACGACTTATTTGTCATAGGTAAGACATGGAGTATAATGTCAACAGGGTATACAAATTAGGAAAAGATATGATCAAATATATAGGAAACAAAATTGGATACACTGAAACAATTAATTCGTGAGACATTTCAAATAATTCCAAGCAAAAATCTAGTCATGTTAGTTTTTGAACTAATGATTTGTCATTGAGTTTTTTATAATACAGACAGAATAGATTATACAAAAAAAAAGTTTAAAGATTCACTGCGTGCGTCAAGAAAAAATGGATATCTATTCTGCAATTTTCCTCTATAAAATATATGTACGTGCTTACGATACTTTTTTTTAAAACGTTTACATTGTTAACCCTTGATACTATTTAAAGAATAAGCGACAGTGTAAATTTCTAAGTGTTCTTATTTGAGATTTGCACGCCTGACTTTCATTTCAGAGTGCAAATATGAAAAAAAACATTACACATTATAAACTAGTCAGCCAGATCACCATGGCGTCGTTGTTTAGTGTATTAAAGAACATGTTTACTGAAATAAAAAAACTGGCGATACGGTACGATGACTTAATATTAATTACAGATAACGATGATAATTTTAGATTACGATTAATGTTATGAAACAATTCTCGTCAATCGCATATAAGCAGCAAAACAGATAGAGCTTAAATTTATGATGCTAAGTTAGCTATAGTCAACTGTCAAAAGTAACATAATTCGTAGGGTGACGTTGGTATACATATTAAAACTAACTATAAGTGTCCGTGACACAGACCGGCTCGGAGAGCAGAGCATATTTTGATTGCAATTAAAATTGAGTTTTGGATAATTGAAACAAGGTTTATTTTTCATTTCACTTCTTTTGTTATTGATAATGCTTACGAGCCAACCTAACAGATTATACAAAAAACATCCAGTGGTAATATGGAAACAATAAATATAGTTGATATCTGATCAAACTGAACAGCGTTATTTAGATATGCACGCAAATTATAATTTATATTAACCCAAAATTACTTGATCCGAACTTCTAATTAGATAGATTTGTCTTTATTGTGGACAGAAAACAGATACGTACTAATAACTACACAGCTTTCAAAATACCAAAGCTAGTTTGCTTAGATATCATACAATCAGTACTCGTACTTTATACCTATATAATCAGATAATCTAAGGCTTCGATCCGAAAGCCTATATTTTCCATTTGCCGTTTCAATGTATATTTTCGGTTGGTGGTGATGCTCACGCGGCTCTTTCTTCACAGATAAATCGTTGTTCACTACCATACCGACGTAGCAATTGTTCGTGTTGATGCATCTCCACCGGTTCGTCAAATATGGCGCCTTCGAGTAGTAATGCCCTTTGTATCTCAGCAGTCGCTTGTCATTGATTGTTGTTATTACCCGCACTGTGAAAGGAATCTATATTTATTGCATGTCATATCATAGCTTCGGTAAATACCTTATCTGTGTTGTCGATATGAATACGAGTATAAGCAAAATTGAAATGGGTGTAAAAAAAGACAAAATTACAAATGAATTAATTATTATTATACTTATTTGATTACATCTCAATAAATTTTTAATATCTCTATAAGTTTATGTAATTTTGTTAAAAACATATTTACATGTTCAGTATTTTTTTAAGTCTGAGGATCTCATATTATATTGAAGGATCTCACCAAAATAACTTACTACCGGAATAATAAATTCCATCATAATTTCTGTAGAAACGTTTTGGTGGATGCACGTGTTCTTTTGGTTCCCTCACTACGATCAAGTTACTGTCGACATATACGGATCTATAGCAGAAGCTTGTGTGTATGCATCGCCAACTGTTCTTTGTGTTTGGGGTTTTTGTGTAGCAGTAACCCTTGTAACTCAATAACATCTTGCCATTGTATGTTGTTATCAATTCAGCTGAAATCAATAACATTTTACTTATAATTCTTGTTACCAAATAATTTAACTTGGGTTTCATTTGAGTTAGTTATTTGTTTTTTAACAGCCTTTGTTTTTGTCCCAATGTTGGGCACGGGCATCTCCTCAAGATGAGGGGACTTAGGTAAGAGACTATCGCGCTGGCTAAGTGCAGGTTGGCCGACTTCACACGTCTTTAAAAAGCTAGTTAGGTTTTCTCAGACATGCAGGTTTCATCACGATGTCTTCCTTTACCGAAAGCTAGTAACAATCGCACAAAGACGACTGATACTGATTGTAGTGGAAGCAAACACATTTTAGTTCCACCAGTTTATTATTTGAAGACTTTTAATACACTGACATTCATAAAAAACAAAAGTATAAAAATCAACAATTTAAATATAGAAAATTCATATAAATAAAGTAAATATATAAACAGCCAGAACGTCGGCAACATCCTCGCCCCCGGTGTGGTAACACAATAAGCTAAGTACGCCGGAAATCATCTACGAGGTGTCGTGGCTAGGGCCAGCCGGACGAGTTTCTTGACAGGCCTACGTAAAACCCCATGGGCGGTGACTACGTCAACGACCCTAACTACCCCGTCCTACCCTGGTAAGGTTAGGATGACACGACCGCGCGGCCAAACCCCTCGTGGAAGATTTCCATCTGCAATCATAACAAGATCGCCAACACATACGTTGTGGCTCGCTGGATCAGACACGGCAAATATTCTTTAATCCAGCTAGTCCAAAAATGGTCAGCCAAACGAAGGCCTTTGCGCCAACACACGCGCCTAATTAGATCCGAATCGTCCACCACATCGAGGGGCGAATAAGTCGCCGAAGAACCTAAAATAAAATGAAAAGGCGTAATAGCCTCCTCGGAGGCTGGGTCCACATGGGTTAGAGGCCTTGAATTCAAAATGTACTCTACTTCTAAAAGAAACGTCATGAAGATTTCTTCTTTAGGAGAGCGCTCTTTCAAAGTTTTGTACAGCGCCGTCTTCACGCTCCTGACCAGGCGCTCCCAACATCCACCCATGAAAGGTGCAGCGGGCGGTATAAACTTCCACCGAATAAAATTGTTACCAGCAAACTCTTGTACCAGTTTCTCATATAGCTTGTACAACTCCCGGTTCGCACCCACAAACGCAGTCCCATTATCGGAGTAGATTGTTACAGGAGTGCCTCGGCGTGCAATGAATCTTCGTAAGGCCATAATAGCAGAATCTGTGCTTAGGCTGCCGACGACTTCAAGGTGTACTGCTCGAACAGTCAAACACGTAAACAAAGCAACCCAACGCTTCTCTGTTCTTCTTCCAATAGACACGTTCATAGGGCCAAAGTAATCTAAACCGACATGAGTGAAAGGACGGACATGATGACCCAAACGTTCCTGAGGAAGATCGCCGATTGGTGGGGAAACTGGAACATCTTTCCTTAGTCTGCATTGTAGGCATTCTCGAAGAACTGATTTCACCGCCAAACGTATACCAATGATGTAGCAACATTTGTAGTGGAAGCAAACACATTTTAGTTCCACCAGTTTATTATTTGAAGACTTATAAGACACTGACATTCATAAAAAAAACAAAAGTATAAAAATCAACAATTTAAATATAGAAAATTCATATAAAAAAAGTAAATATCAGTGGCGTGCACAGAAGGTAGGCAAAAAAATGTATTCGGCTCGTTTAACCTATTTTAAGTATGTTAGTATACCATTTCAAATATCCATAAGCAAGCAAATACTATAGACATATTATTTTTCATTTCAAAACATTAATAAGTTTATTCAGCGGCTCCATACTGACAAAAATACTTTGCCTACCCTAGGATTTCTCTAAACAATCTTAATTTAAAAAAATCTTAGTTCTGACATGAATTAACGTAATTTTTTTGAATGTAATTAAATGGGTATGTTGGTAATATTGATTCATTTAAGGATATTTGTTCTGGAACACAAACAAATAGCATAAAGTATAAACAACTCGCAGATATTTTTGCCTGCTTTCTGTGCACGCCACTGGTAAATATATAAACAGCCAGAACGTCGGCAACACTGATATTTAAATAAATAACACCCAGACACTTGGCGGGAATGAACCCACAACCAACAGGCCCAACAACCATTAATAGATGCAGATGCGACTACCTTTCGAGTGTAAATTCTAACTACAAAAATATTAACTCACATTCACGACCAAGTAAGATAGACGCGACCGGCTATTATATACATACTAGCGACCCGCCCCGGCTTCGCACGGGTGTAATTGAGAAAAAAAAAGAAGTGAATAATTTAAAGCTACTGCCTTTGATTATAGAATTTCTTGGAATTATTTATCAGTTTGTAGCTGACTTTTCGTAACGCAATATGAACAAATTTTGTATAGAAGTGACGCGTGAAAGGGCTACATATAGCTGCCTGTCCATGGGCAAAGTACTCAACGCTTAGGTTTAAGCCTGTAACGTTGAATCTATGAGCTTGTGATTTGTTAATTGTATTTATAATTTTAGAAACTGCAGACTGCTACGGCTACGGCTATCACGTCGGCACATTAGAGGGCGGACCTGGGCTATCTGTCGGGATCTGCACCAGCTGATACCACTCAGTGCCTTGACTTTGAACCCGCCGCCGGAGAGGCACATTATAGTTCCTCGAGAACCTGTCATGGTGCTCACGGTTACAGGGATCACGGGGAAGCCTTTAATGGGATTTACGGGACCCTGTTGGTGGTCAACCGGGTATGTAGGTTTCTTATAAACTAAAGCCCCAACGGCCGTGCAATCAGCACATAAGAACCCCTTCTTGGGCTATCCGGTGGGATCTGCAACATTATACCCTCAGTGGCTTGCCTTTGACCCCGCCACCGGGGAGCACAATAAAGCCACCTGGGAACTTTTCACCGTGCTCACGGTTACAGGGGTCACGGGGGAAGCCTTCAATTGGTCCCCGGGACCCTGTTGGCGGTCAACCGGGTTATGTAGGATTCTTATACACTAAACCCCCATAGGCTGTTAAATTAGTACATAAGTAGGAGACCTGGGCCATCCAGTGGGATCTGCACCAAGATCCCTCAGTGGCTTGCCTTTGAGCCCGCCACCGGGGGGCACAATAAAGCCACCCGGGAAACTATCATCGTGCTCAAAGATACGGGGATCGCGGGGGAAACCTCCAATAGGCCCCAGGATCCTGCGGGCGATCGACTGCAGTATGTGTCCCCCACGGCTGTCCACACAAAAGAGTGTGCACCGTGTACCCCTCAGTGCAAGGCAAGGGCCTTTGAAGCCGCTGCCGGGGGCGCATTATAGCCCTCCGGGAATCTGTCACCGTTGTCACAGTTTAAGGGAGTAGCGGGGGAAACATCCCCGATACAATATGTCCCCGGGATCCCGTGGGGAAGTCAAACTGGGTATTTGGGATTCTTACCCACTAAAACTCCCGTGGCTATCACATCGGCACATGAGAGGTAAACCTGGGTTCTCAGGTGGGATCTGCACCAGGTGTCCCTGACTGACTGACTCGGACTGGCTGAATCCGAGTCAGTCCCGGTCAGTCCCGTCAGTCCCGGTCAGTCCCGGTCAGTCCCGGCCAGTCCCGCTCAGTCCCGGTCAGTCCCGCTCAGTCCCGCTCAGTCCCGGTCAGTCCCGGTCAGTCCCGCTCAGTCCCGGTCAGTCCCACTCAGTCCCGGTCAGTCCCGCTCAGTCCCACTCAGTCCCGGTCAGTCCCGGTCTGTCCCGCTCAGTCCCGGTCAGTCCCAGTCAGTCCCGCTCAGTCCCTCTCAGTCCCGCTCAGTCCTGGCCAGTCCCGCCCAGTCCCGCTCAGTCTCGGTCAGTCCCGCTCAGTCTCGCTCAGTCCCGCTCAGTCCCGCTCAGTCCCGGTCAGTCCCGGCCAGTCCCGCTCAGTCCCGCTCAGTCCCGGTCAGTCCCGGTCAGTCCGAGTACCACACCGTACCACACCGTACCACACCGTACCACACCGTACCACACCGTACCACACCGTACCACACCGTACCACACCGTACCACACCGTACCACACCGTACCACACCGTACCACACCGTACCACACCGTACCACACCGTACCACACCGTACCACACCGTACCACACCGTACCACACCGTACCACACCGTACCACACCGTACCACACCGTACCACACCGTACCACACCGTACCACACCGTACCACACCGTACCACACCGTACCACACCGTACCACACCGTACCACACCGTACCACACCGTACCACACCGTACCACACCGTACCACACCGTACCACACCGTACCACACCGTACCACACCGTACCACACCGTACCACACCGTACCACACCGTACCACACCGTACCACACCGTACCACACCGAACCACACCGAACCACACCGAACCACACAGAACCACTCACACACTCACTCACTCACCCACTCGCCCACTCGCCCACTCGCCCACTCGCCCACTCACCCACTCACTCACTCACGGACGGCATAGGAAGTCGCATAAGAAGTTTCACTTCAAAAACCTGTCACCGTGCTCAAAGTTTCGGGGACCACGGGTAGACCTCCAATAGGCTTCCGTCAACCGCGGTGTGTGGGATTCTTACCCTCTAAACCCCCCACGGCTGTCCGCAAAAAATATGGGGCTGCACCGGGTACCCCTCAGTGCAAGGCAAGGGCCTTTGAAGCCGCTGCCGGGGGCGCATTATAGCCCCCCGGGAATCTGTGACCGTTGTCACAGTTAAAGGGGTGGTGGCACGTTTAATATGTCCCTGGGATCCTGTGGGGGATTCTTACCCACTAAAACTCTCGTGGCTGTCACATCGGCACATGAGAGGAGGTTCTCCGGTGGGATCTGCATCAGCTGTCCCTCAGTGCATTGCCTTTGAGTCCGCCACCGGGGGGCGGGTATATTATATCCCGGATATTTACCTACTTTATAATATATGGAATTAATGAAATTCTCTAGTACTTGATTGTTAACTATGTATCTCTTTAGGTTTAGTCAATGTAAGCTATGTAAGTTTATTTACTTAGATAAAACTTAAAACCTTCAATGAAAAATTATCTAACCGATGGTGAAAATCGCTGCGTGGTTTAGAAGGTGCTATCGGATATAGACAGACTCTGATAGCGACTTTGTTTCACACTATGTAAAGATACTTTGACGTCGTTGGTCCCCAACACCAGCCAACCTATAGAAAAAACCCTGACTGACAGACAGACAATAATTCCAATAAAGTTTTGGCTTTTTTTATATCATACGTACAATAGGTGCATGCATATTGTATTCCTACCCAAACAGACATTTTGAAAATATATTATCATTATTTTATTTTTATTTTGTTATATTTGGGAAACAAACAAATGATACCACTTATTACTAAATATAAGATCCAATAGTACATAAAAATCAATTCAGTTTCCACTAATAACTAAATCATAACATTAGAGAGAAGTTAACTACGTATGCATGATTTTAAATTTTAAAAAATCATTAAATATAATAAATATATTAGAGATAAAAAGTGCCGGAGTCAATATGAGTTAAATATTTAAAACATCGAATCTTAATATAAATAAAAAAATCAAAAACAAAGTTTAATAATACAAAAAAAAAATCAGAACAGGGGTAGCGAACCCGGACAGTCGGTACTTAGAGGACGCTTCCGTAACCACTTGGCCAAGGAACTTTAATTTAATCTTCCAAATTATCGTATCTTATTGTTGTAATATATTTGTACTGCCATCGGTTGAGTAATAATACTTCTTTTTTACCCTGTAAAGGGATAGATTATAAAAACTATGAAATACTAATTCAATTAATTTTCTTAACGAATGTCTGTGCAAAATTTCAAGTCAATAGAACCAAGGAATCGCGTTCTCCCATACAAACTTTGCCCCCCTGTTTGACCCCCTTAGAGGTTGAATTCCCCAAAATCCAGTCTTAGTGAGCACCTACGTCTTAAAAGGAACCCCCATGCAAAGTTTGAGACTCCTAGCACTTGTAGTTTCTGAGATTTCGTGATGAGTGGGTTTTTGTCTACTCTTTTATATAATAAGATTGAATAACTTATTTTAAGAAAAAAAGGTATGACTTAAAACGATAGAACAAATGTTGTTGAATAAAACAACCTTTAATTAACTTATTTTTTAAATTAACAGAATAGGCATGATGACTGCAACACAATATCAATAAATCTGTGGTTTTAAATATTAGAACAGATTGCACTGATTCCAAAAATGCTTCTCATTTTCATAATAAGAGAGAGATTTTCGTGATATTTAAGCAAATAAATTACTCAGATACAGCTAATCGCCATTTTGTAATAAACGCTGATCAGAGTGAATGACGTCAATCCTGTGTAAATAAACAACTGTCAAACTGTCATCTCAACTTTTTCTTTCATTCAATGATTCACTTTTATACCGAGACAGATGTTTATTTACACCTTAGTGACGTCACAAAATGGCGCCATGCACCGGCCATCGTTTTGGAATGAAATTCAAACTCTATTTTAAAAATTGAAAATATTGCTGTTAATTGAAAATGTAATACAAAAATATTATTATTTTCGGCAATACTAGACCCGTAAGTACATTATAGAGCATTTTTTCAAAATTAGTCATCATGCCTATTGGAGATATAGATTATGAAGTGGATTCAGAACTAACTAAAAACAGCCTATACTAATAAAAACACATTCCTTTAGATTTTAAAGAAAATACCGTTACTGATATAGTGTCTCGGAGGGACATGTTGGTGTACTAGGTGTTTTCTCACTACTTTTAGGTCATCCTTACTGATTACGAATAAAGATTTGCATTTATTGCCAGAAGAACAATGCCATGACTCAGTCTTCTTCCCTGATACTTTTCGGCAGAAAGTGTACCCTTCCAATATTGCTATTGTCTTCCCCGAAGAAGCCTTCCTATAAAACCGTACTGAAAATATTGGAAATAGATACTTAAAATATTATATAAAATGCTTGGTGAAAGGTGTGTGTTAAAAGCCAGAAACTTATTCGGTTTATTTTTCGAATTTTTATCGTTTACGAAATTGCTTTGGTCCAAACAAGAGTCTTCATATGGGGATTTCAATGTACTGTGGCAATGTTTAAATAAATGAAAGTAAGTAGAATTAGATGTTAGCTTATTGGATTAGGAGTCTTTAATTCCTGCACAAAGCAAAACTATTGGTCTGGCTGGAGCCAATGCCACATATATTAGTACACTAGCTGACCCGTGCAGCTCCGCCCGCGCTTTTATTACGTTTTGCTCCCCTTTTACTCCCTCCCCGCTAGATTTATCTCTCTCCATATCTCTCTCTCTTATAAAAAAAATCTAATTATATGCTCTTTCTCTCCTCTCTCTTTCCCCCTCCCGCTTCGGTTTCCGTCGCACTCCCCCTCTTCCTCTCCCTGTTATCCCCTCTCTGAACCCTCTCCCCCTCTCTCTTCTACGAACTTGCTCCTTCTCACTCCCCCCTTACTCCACCTAACTCCCCCGATCCCTTACCCCATCACCCCCTCCTCGAATCCCCTCTCCCTCTTTCTCCTCTCTTGCACCCTCCTCTCGTTCTATATATCCTCGTCAATCATGGTATTAGCGGCATTAAATATACTTTATGACCTATTCTCAGACCTCCCCGATATGCACACATAATTTCATACATATCGGTTCACCCATCTATTTAATGACCTTGCCTTATGTAGCTTAACCTTAACCTAGCGGTATGAAATATACTGTATGACCTATTCTTAGACCTACCCGATATGCACACTTTCAAACAAATCGGTTCACCCATCTATTTAATGACCTTACCTAACGTTGCTTAACCTTAACCTACCGGGATAAAAAGTATCCTATGTCCGTTTACTGGTTCTAAGCTACCTCCCCACCAATTTTCAGCCGAATCGGTTAGGCCGTTCTTGAGTTATAAATAGTGTAACTAACACGACTTTCTTTGATATAATATATAGATTAAAGTTCTATAGTTATTGTATGTTCAATTTCACCGATAGATGGCGCTGTTCATAATGTAAATCACGCTAACATCGTAAATTACTGTCTAATGATATTCGATAATGAAAGTTTTAAGTATTCCGCATCTTTTATTGTTGCGACTGTAATACATACATAATCTAGTTTGGATCCGCTCGGGATTTACAGATTTTAACTTTTCAAAGACATAAAGTAAAGTAACAATAAGAAGAAGAAGAAGAAAAAGAAGAAAACTTTTTATTCGAAGCAAACAGGTTACATACATAGTTCAAAACAAAAAAGAAAAACAGTATAAGTAGTATGCTTGCAACGAAAGGGTTCCAACTCAGCATAAGGCGGCTTGCAAGCAGGCCGCGCTGGTCTTCCGTTGGAACCCCCGGTGACTGCATGGATACTTCGCCGCACACACGTATTGTGCAACCAATACTAAGAAAGAAGCAAACTATATCTTAAGCACTACCTAATTAAAACGAGTAACTACTACTAGAAGAAGAAAACAAACTAAAAAGAAAGTAACAATAACAAAATATTAAACGTATATCTCCACGACAGTAATTTGAATTTTAATATGTCTCCTATGATTATTAATTTAGTGTATATAGTACGTCTATGAAATCAAGCTTAAAACCTAATGTATCGCACTAGACTACCACGCTTCCGAGTGAAAGAATGTATATAATTATAATTAAATAATATTGTAAAGTAGAATGCTATAAAGCCATAATAATTTTTAAAATTAGTAAAATGCTGCACATCTCAAATTAAGCTAGTATCGTGCTTTAATGTTTCCTGCTGTCTTTGGTGTTCAAAGAGGATATTTTTAACTTTATTTTTAAAGTTTTTTAAACTCTGCAGGTTCCTCAATGGCGGTGGGATATTATTCCAACATTTGGACGCTGCGTAACGGAAACTGCCTCTAAAAGTTGCTAATTTATGGTGTTGTGTCGAGAGCTGCGCCGCACACTGTCGGGACCCACAGGGCCTGTGGCTCGACATCCAAGTCAACTTGTTATACAGATAAGAAGGTGCCTCGTGCTTTAGGATTCCGAAAAGTAGACAGGCTAGATGAAGTTTGCGACGATGTTTCATTTTAAGAATGTGGTTTTTATTTAGGAACGGTGTCACGTGAGCTCTAGGCGGAATATTAAAACAAAAACGAGCACAAGCATTTTGGAGCCGTTGAATCAGTTTTTGTGATCTCGATAGAAGACGAGGCCCAAACACTACATCCATATAATTCAGTCTGGATAGAACAAGTGACTCCACAATCTGAACCCGTAAACTTTCATTTATATACGGCCTCAATGGGTATAGGGTTTTTAATTTATAAAAACAGTTCCTTATTGCACTGATTATATGTGATTCAAAGCGCAGATCACAATCCATTAGTAAGCCCAGGTTGCGCGCCTCGTAAACACGCTCGATGGGTTCATTCATAAGCACAACCCTCTCTGTTGGATGTAGACTAGCGAGTTGATGTTTAGTACCAAAGATTAGGTATTTTGTTTTAGTGGGATTCAACAAAAGACAGTTACTAGTCGACCATGTGGCGATACTATGAAGGTCTTCATTGAGTTTTCTAATCGCACTATCAACTTCCGATGGTTTGCAAGATATATACATCTGAATATCATCTGCATAGATATGAAATTTGGAATGCTTAATATGAGTTATTAAATCAGCTGTATACAAGATAAATAGGATTGGTCCCAAGATAGACCCTTGCGGTACACCCCTATCTACAGGCAAGCTATCAGATAAGCTAGAAGAACCATCTCCACTAGACAACTTTACATACTGGTGTCGATTACTTAGGTAGCTATTAAACCATTGTAGTGCATTACGGTCAAAACCATAGAAACTTAACTTGGACAAGAGAAGAGCAATATTTATTGAGTCAAATGCCCTAGAGAAATCCAGCAAAACAAGAATTGTACACATACCACTATCCATTGAGACAAGTATGTTGTCGGTAACATCTAGCAAGGCTGTTGCTGTACTACGTCCTTTCCTAAAGCCTGACTGAACTTCTGGCATAATATTATTTTTCTCCAGGAAATCAGTTAGTTGAGCACATACCGCCTTTTCCAATATTTTGGAAAAACATGGTAGGATACTAATGGGCCTGAGGTCTTTCAATTCAACTGGATTAGCGCGCTTAGGCAGTGGATGTACAATGGCCAATTTCCAAGCATCCGGGAATGTAGAGGTAGTGATAGACTTATTTATCATGTGTCTTATTGTATCTATAGAGTATGGGAATGTCATAGTGAGCATGTCCAGCGTTATACCATCAGAGCCCTCCGCATTGGATTTAAGGTTCTTCATTATGTCGACTATCCTTTCTAAACTAACCGGCTCAATGTGAAATACTGCGTCACTAAACTTATGATGCTCAAAGTATGTGAGTTGTGAGATGGAGACCATATCGGTGACAGGTACATTTAAAAAATGATTATTAATAACGTTAGGGTCGTTAAACGAGGAAGGTAGTTCACTATTACTGTTAGGTAAAAGAGTATTTTGAAGGTTTTTCCATAAAGATTTTGGGTCGTTTATTTTATTATTTATATTTTGTTTAAAGTATGCACATTTTTCATAAAAGATTGCCTGATTAACTATAGATTTTAAGGATTTATAAAACTCTTTTTTACTGTCTTTTTTGCTATTTTGATAGTCTGCTGCAGCTCTATCACGCAATCGCATCATCAACTTGACGGTTTCAGTGATCCATGGAAAGGAGCGCTCTTTGACACTGACTGTTTTAACGGGGGCATGCAAATTAAAAAGTTCTATAATAGTGTTATTGAAGGTATCCACCATTATATTAACATCACTATCTGTTAAAAGCAACTTCCAATTAACTATATCTAAGCAACTGTCAAAACTATCCCTGCAGATGTTTTTAATTGGTCTGTAGGTTATGACTGTAGGCAAGGGCTTTTCACGTTTTAGATGGAATTCACAAATTACCAAACGATGTCCAAAAAGTGTCCCTACATGTTCTAAGGTTAATTTCCTAGAACGTAAATCAGTACAGACAACATCAATAAGTGTCTGGCTGGTCTCAGTAAAATGTGTTGGATTCGTAACTAGTTGTGATAGATTACAACAAGCTAGAAAAGTAATTAATTTTTTGGATTTTATGTCATTATTCTGTAATAAGTTAATATTAAAATCACCTAATAATATTAAATGGTCATAAGTAGGAATGGAAGTTATGGAATCTGAAATTCCATCCAAAAATAAATCAACATCCATCCAGGGTGGTCGGTACGCCGTACCAATGACAACCTTTTTACCGTTAACAGTCAAACGGAGCCACATTTGTTCTACTGAACTGTACAAAGGGTCCACTGGATGAGGCCAAGTGCGTGCTGTTATATTCCGCCTAATATAAAAACCGACACCGCCTCCACGCGTACGCACATCACGGGGTCTAGGAATATGTCTCAAACGGTATCCAGGCAAAGCGGGGGCGCAACTCTCCCCACCCTCCCTGAGCCATGTTTCATTTATTGCAAGAATGTCGATGTCATTACGAGATACCGTTGCCACAAAGTTATCCTGATTCGTGCTGAGGGAACCTGCATTCAACAAACCGACTGTTAACTGTTTATTAATCATTTGAATAACTCAAGTTTATTACATGTAAGTATACACATCGTCGGCTGTAGGTTCAATTAAGGTAAGGGACAAAATACGACTTTTCAGGAGAGCCCGACAAAGTTTTTTTTCGGACTAAATAATTCATAACTTTTTTTGTAACAAACCTTTTTTGGATCGGATTTCACTTATAATCTTATATTTCAAAGCTCTATCTTTTTATCTAACGTTAGTTTAAATAATACAGCTATTTTAGAAAATAGATGTCCCTTACACCAACCTATTCCGTTAGTACTGTCCTTTACATCGAAGTTTTCTGTAGTCTCGTCTCTTACGTGAAATTGACCTCGACGAATGAAATTGATTGACGTTGAAATTTAGTGGTTTATGTAGACCCTTACCTTATTTAATTTTGGTAGGTGCTGGCAATTACACCAATTTCGAGTTGATATTTAAAATATTTGTTTAGATACACTATTTTTGTGCTGCTAATTTGACGAAAGACCCTAAAAATCATTGGGGTAAGGAACATTTTTTTAAAGCTAGAATTTTTTCATATACACCATTCGAAAGAGAAAAAAAAACTGAACAAAACTGTATACTCAACTCATTCTGCGTGTTTTGTCCCTTACCTTAATTGAACCTACAGCCAACGACATATTCCTACACGAACCAGCAGATAGTCGTAATCGTAATATAATAAAATCGAATACAATAGGATCAATTTTAATCTCAACTCGGAAGCTAGAATTCTAATCAAACAAAATGTATAAATAAAGTAAAAAGTACGTGGAGAAACTAATATTATCTTTAAAAAATACTGATTAGCAAATATGAACATAGTATTAGAGTTTAACGGGTAACAATGAATATACAATAAGATTAGGCTAGATGGTAAATTAGATTTATATAATATAGTAAAAAAATGGATTGCGTAGACGACTTCAAGAACAAATAAAACACATATTAGAATTACAATGACTGCTACGTAGAGGTAATCGGTACAAATTAACTGGCGGTACATTAGCCTAGAATACCAACTAAGAATCAACGAAAAATCCGGGTAACATCATCCTCGCATCTGATGCGCTCCACCTTCCGGCTATCGTCTTTGCGAGCAAGTATCCTTCCGTCCCTTGTCCACACATACTTCCAGTTATGGTGTTTACCAGCTAGTCGGGCATTATGGAATAGATGGCGGTTAGTGGGAGTTAGTCGCTCATTTATGTAAACACGGTGCGATGGTCCAGCAAATTCAAGGTCAGAGGAAGTAAGACCTCTGCGTACCCGGGCCGCGCGCAACAGTGCATCACGAGTTACACGTCGCGCAAAACGCACCGATATTCTACGAGGCTGATGCTCAGCGCGTTCGGCAGAGCTGTTCGACTTTGCTGATAGCAATATGACATAATGTCATATTGCTATCAGCAAAGTACTTAGAACAATACAGAAATCTAATGAAAATGTCCTGGGTGTACCGGACCGGCTTACCCCTTACAAAAATTGACCCTTCGCCAATGCCATATCTTATGCAAACTAAATGTCTGCTCAGTCCCTATTGTATATAGCGTAATAATACATATCTTAATGATTAACTGATCAGTCTATAATTACCCTATTCACATACAAAGGAAATTACGTGGTAATATGTGCAAGTAATGTTTCACTGCTATGAAACATAGCGTGATGTTTTATTTTTTTTAAAATTCAAAATTCAAAAATTTTTATTTCAAATAGGCTTAACGCTAGCACTTTTGAACGGTCATTTTTTTTAAAAGCTACCACCGGATCACAACGCGGCCTCAACTGAGAAGATCCGGCAAGAAACTCAGCGGGCTTGTCATTTTTTCACATTTTTTTTTAAAACAAAGTTTGTCTTTTTACAATTAGATTAGCACCAGCGACAGTGTGTCCTGCCGTTCAAAATATCAAATAAAATAAAAAATACGACGAAAATACAACAAACTAAAATGCCAAAGGGATAGTAGTCGGACCAGTCCCCCCAAGCAGCACCCGCGCACGAGTTGACTCGAGCAGCAGCCATCACTCCCCTCAACCATATTGGAGGGAAGGGGGTGACCCGCCACACGAAGCCGCCACAAGCAAAGACTTTTCGATGGCGAGCATGACCGATCCAAAATCACAGTGGCACACGTTAAACATTTACCTTCTGCTGTTAAGCAGTGCCTCGTCAGGCAAGACACAAAGCACTTTAACATATTACCAACTTTTGTCACAAGTCGTCTAAGTTAGATACATACCAAGAATAATTTACAAGCTCAAGTGAATTGCCTTCAGAACGTAAATAAAGTAATAATCAATTTTGCTGCTAGACTACAAAAGAAAAAAAATAAAATAAAAAAGGATAAAAGGACAGCGGCCGGACCAGTCCCCCCAAGCAGCACCCGCGCACGAGTTGACTTGAGCAGCAGCCATCACTCCCCTCAACCATATTAGAGGGAAGGGGGTGACCCGCCACACAAAGCCGCCACAAGCAGAGACTTTTCGATGGCGAGCATGACCGAACCAAAATCCCAGTAGCCTTGCGTCTTGAAATAAAAAATAAAATATATTAAAAAAATACGAGTACATAAGACATCATCCAGCAAAACACTTTTCACTATGACATTTGCTGTATTCAGTCTTAAAATTAAAATTAGTATTCTAAAACTATTTGAGCAGTTCATTCCCAGGCTGTTTTGTCTTCCAAGTAATCGGAAATTTTGTAGTAGCCTTTTTTAGCAAGTTTAGATTTAACAGTGCATTTGAATTTATTTATAGGCAGATCTCTGATACCATTGGGAAGCTTATTATAGAAACGTATACACTGTCCTACAAAAGAATTACTTACTCTGTGGAGACGAGTAACATGTAAACTAAGGTCATCTTTACCACGTGTATTAACCGAGTGAACATCACTTCTCTTTTTAAAGTTATTAATATTTTTCTTTACATACATTAAATTTTCAAAAATATACTGTGACACCACTGTCAAAATCTTTATCTCCTTAAACTTTTCTCTAAGCGAATCTCTGGGAGCCAGATTGTAGATAGCTCTTACGGCTCTTTTTTGGAGCACAAAAATAGCGTTGAGATCTGCGGCATTACCCCACAGGAGTATTCCATATGACATAATACTGTGGAAGTAACTAAAGTAAACTATCCTAGCAGTATCAACGTCAGTTAAAAGTCTAATTTTCTTAACTGCATACGCCGCTGAACTAAGCCTGCCGGACAGTTTTTTAATATGTGGGCCCCATTGCAGCTTCTTATCTATGGTGATTCCTAAAAATACAGTTGACCAACTTATTAACTTATTTACCAACTTACACCTTGACTTCTACACAACACATCAGTGAAAGTCCTATCAAAATCCATCCACGGGTTTTCAAATGATACCTGGACGAACAGAACGACAGACAGACAGACAGACAATAATTCCAAAAAAAATTGTTTTGGCCTCTATGTCGATAGTATAGTACCCCATACATACATACATACATAGAAATTTTGGAAAAATATTCAATGTACAGAAAAAGTGCTCTTTGAGTTTTATTATAGTATAGAAGATATAGACTTTCTTGTCTTTGCGAGTTTGGTTTTTTGTATGCAAATGTTAACAGTAAACACGTTTTTCATTATTATATTTATTTATTGTAAAATGCTTATACTCTGTAGGTATGTTTATAACGTTCTAATCCTATAGAAAAAAAATCCAGAGTCAAGAAGTATAAAGTATTTAATAAATACTTAATTAATTTATTACGTACTTCTTGCCTCTGGCTTTTTTGCTCTCACGGGGAAACCTTTAATAGATCCCCGGGACCCTGTGGGGGTCAACCAGTCTTCCTTTAAAAAATAGTTTAGAAACAAACAAAAAAAATGATCTACATCTACGGAATGTAGACATCATAATTATAAGGACTTGGTGAGTAATAAGTATGCATGTAAAACAGTGCTCTCTTCACATCGTAATAAGAATTGTTTTTAAATAAAATAAATTTTATTAGATATACAGGGTGACAATTTTATCACCTGCAAGATTCAACAGAATGTATTCACTTATGACACAGGCACTATTTGAATCAATAGTTAATGAAAATGCAAAATATTTTCAACCTTATTATTTATTTATATTTTAGTGTATACTCCTTTATCGTCAATATGGTATAATCGGATCTTGTGGTTATGACTATTGCCGAATTGACGCACGATCAGATCGTTTTCATCTTTAGTGATGACGTAAGCTTTGCATCGCGGGAACACAGTGCAAGTCCACCTGACTCCAGACTTCGATTTATAATGCCTATAAAAAGTGTAACCTTGGTAGAAAAGCCGCTGTTTACCGTTGTAGAAAAAGATCTTTCGTGCTGAAAATAAAAAGCATGCTATCGTGATTGGAATTGCCAAGAAAAAACATTTAAAGTTGTCTAATTGTCAGATTTTGTCCAGTTTGAAGCCATCCATTAATCAACCCCCTCATCCCTTGGTAAAAATATCGTGAGATTTTGCTCAGCCTCCTCTCCGTGCCCCTAATCTCACGTTAGATTGTGCAAAATGTGTATTTTTAATGTAAATGAGTTAAAAAAAAACTAATTTGCTTAGGTAATTCTTTTTTATGAATAATATTCAAGATTTTTACTTTTTTACTTATGTTAAAGCGCAAGTCCACACTGTTTCTTGCAGAAAAAAATACGTGATATTTGCCGAGAGGTCTCAGCCTCACGTGTGCTTGGGTGAGACTCGGCCCTCCCTCTAAACGCCTCATGTAATTAATGGGCGCCTCTGATGGCAACCTGATGGTTGTCAAAAGGACAAAGGGGTTGTCAGGTTGGCATATCAATGCGGAGTATTGAAAAGACTGTTAGTTTGTTTTTATCTTATAATAAATTTACGATATACAGAAATAACAGAAATATATTTTTATTCATTACACATCGACGATATTTACTTCCTTCAAATTTTAATGTTTTGTACTTTTTCTGTTATCCATGCACATAATACTCGTAGAATATTATTTCAGAGAAAAACATATTAATAAGCTAGTATTGTTACGAGTATTTATCCATGCCTGTATGTACCTTAAAGAACTTCGGAAATTTCTATTTTGAATCCGATGAAAGTTTTTCCGGCCATATCTTGTAAACAGATAGTTTCTTTGAAATTACAGTTTATTACAGCATCATACTAAGTAGAATTGTCAAAAGACTTCGATGATGAGTTCGTGAATAGCGTTTACAGAATATTAGCTAAAATGGTTTCATCGCATTCGGATACGGAACCTTTCGACAGTACAACTGTCAATAGCCTCAGAGGATTGTGTGCGGTATACACTATTTTTCTCAATATACGATTTTTCTTTACAGTGACCCCAACGATGGTAAGCAACTATTCAGCCGTGGAAGAATGCTTTTTATCAGTACAAAAAAAACATCCTGTGACCTGACCGCTGACCAGTAGGTACCTATAGGTCATAGGTTCGATTCCCACCAAGTGTCTGGGTGTTTTATCTATACATAAAAAAAAAGTATCTAAGTATTAGTATCAGTTGTCTGGTTTCCATAGTACAGGCTCTGCCTAGTTTGGTATCAGGTACTGTGTGTGGATTGTTCTAGAATATTATTATTATTATTTGTTGCGACAGCATCAAAAATTATAAATCACAAAATTTCTTAATATACGCTTTTCCTTGACAAGTTGACATTGCGATCTCAACGATGGTAATCGACCATTCAGCCGTGGAATGAGGCGTACTAGCTTTTTATCATTACAAGAAAAACTACTATGTTTCAGCGGTATCGCTACGACGAGAGCATCAAAAATTATAAATCATGATATCTGAGCGATCAGCACAGCGATCCATTCAAACTCAAACTCAAATTCAAAAATAGTTTATTTCAAATAGGCTTAACGCTAACACTTTTGAAAGGTCATGTTTTTTTAAAAAAAAACTACCATCGTATCACAACGCGGCCTCTACTGAGAAGATCCGGCAAGAAACTCAGCGGGCTTGTCATTTTTTCACTTTTTTTTTAAACAGTGTGTTATGTTACAATTAGATCAGAGCGACAGTGTGTCTTGCCGTCCAAAAGATCAAACAAGACAGAAAAAAATAATAAAATACGACGAAAGTACAACAAACTAAAAAGCCAAAGGGATAGTAGTCGGACCAGTCCCCCCAAGCAGCACCCGCGCACGAGTTGACTCGAGCAGCAGCCATCACTCCATTACAAGAAACAATGAAATTGAAAAACCCTCGTTTTTAAAGTCTGTTGAGATGGAAAGATTTTTTTTTAACTAACATGAATACACACACACATACATATACATATTTATAACGGGTGTAAGGGACATCGTACCGAAAAAAAAAATTATAAGATGTCAAATAATATCCGTTACAACATTACAGAAACTATTTATATGGAAAATGAAAAATGACTGACTTATTAATTTTCGAGCATGTAATGAATATATGTGAAATAATATTTATTTCTCAAATTACATTGTTAATTTTCTACAATAATAATAGTTAATATTTTTTCCACAAATAAGTAATTTATTGTTTTTAAATTAAAATTATGCTTTATTATTATACCAATAATGATATTATACTAATTTTAATCGGTGTTCGGTACGATGTCCCTTACATATAACAGTATGATGATTTAATCACCCGCAAGCTCTAACAGGTGAGGCACGGGACCGGGAGTCTAAATGAATTAATACAAAAATGCACCGGTGCATATCTGCCAACTTATCATCGACTTATATTTTGGTATACACTCCTTTATTATTAATATGGTATTTCTGGCTGTCGTGGCAATGATTATTGTTAAATTGACGCACGATCAGGTCATCTTCATCTTTAGTGACGAGGTGTACTTTGCATCGCGGGAACATAGTGCACGACCATCTGATGCCAGACTTTATTTGGTAATGCCTAAAGAAAGTGTGACCTTGGTATAAGAGCCGCTGTTTACCGTTGTATAAAATTATCTTCCGTGCTGAAAACAGAAAGCATGCCTGCGTGATTGGAAATGACACGAAAAAAACATTAAAAGTTGTCGAATTAGCAGATTTTATCCAGTTTGGGGCCATCCATTCATTATCAAACCCCCTCTTTGCTTGGTGAGATGTCGTGAGATTTTGCTTGACCCTTCCTCCCCACCCCGAAGCATACGTTAGATTTTTCAAAATTTGTATTTTTAATGTAATTGATTTAATCTGTGCTTGATTGCGTTGGATTACTTTAGAAAAAAAAAACAATTTACTTAATTATTTTTTATTAAGAATTAAGGTTTATAGCTTTTTACTTAATTTAAAGCACAATGACGCGATATTTGCCGAGACCCCCCTCGCAATCACGTGCGCTTGGGTGAGGTTCGGCTCCCCCTCTAAACGCCTCACGTAATTAATTGCATATCTGCCACCTTATCATTGGTTTTATATTTTGGTGTACACTCCTTTACTATCAATATGGTATTTCCGGCTGTCGTGGCAATGATTATTGGTAAATTGACGCACGATGAGGTCATCTTCATCTTTAGTGATGAGGTGAACTTTGCATCGCGGGAACATAGTGCACGCCCATCTGATTCCAGACTTTGTATGGTAATGCTTAAAGAAAGTGTAACCTTGATAGAGGAGCCGCTGTTTACCGTTGTTGAGAATGATCATTCGTGCTGAAAACGGAAAGCATGCCAGCGTGATTGGAATTGACAAAATAAAAAAAAAATATGTAAGTTGTCTAATTATCAGATTTATCCTGTTTGGGGCAGTCCATTAATTGTCATACCCCTTGGTGAGATGTCGTGAGATTTTGCTTGAGCTTTGTCCCTCCCTACCCCTGATCTCACGTTAGATTTTTCAAAATGTGCAAAAAGTTAGCTTAATTATTTTTTATTAAGAAGATAGGTTTATACTTTTTTACTTAATTTAAAGTGCAATTACGCGAAATTTGCCGAGACCCCCATCGCCCTCACGTGATCTTGGGTGAACAAAATAAGTTCGATAATGGAACTTGAAAGTCTAAAAGGATATATGACAAGAAGAAAAATAGTTTGGCAGAATTGAAGTAAAATTGATCTATAACCTGTTTATCTTTACAAGATCATAATCGGAACGATAAATGTGTGAACACAGGTCTGGTGGCTGACCGGTGGCCAGCTAAAGACAATTGGTAGGGTTTCATTATATCATAATTGTTCTGATTTTGGTCTTGTAAAGAAAAACAGGTACTATGTTATTCTAGTACAATTGCTTCTTGCACATACAGTTTGCATTACAGCCTACAATGAATTTGGCAATCTGATATGCAGAGTATTAAAACTACTGAATATTGTTTTATCTTATACTTTTATAAAACACAGAAAGAACATTATCTTATTGGATTACAATATCATCTTCGATACTCTACCACATTTTAAAGACGAGTTGCGTGCACACACTTTTACAACAAAAGCAAATTACCAAAATGTCTACAAGTTCTTAGGCTGTATGAAGTTTTTCCCGCCATATTATTTACATTTACTTTACTATTTAAAAACTAAAGTTAATATTAAAGATTATTTATACCTATTACAATCATTCAGAGAAGTTACAGGCTGGGCAGTATTTTTGCCTGTATGGACTGTACGCCACTGTTAATCATAATAATGAAATGCATATTTCTAGTTGTCAGCATGATTATTTTTCTCATAGTTAAAAATATACTTATTTTGCTTACTATTCTAGTTAACTCAAGATGTTAGTAAAATTTTCTTAATGAAACCAACCTAGACATTTAGCCCACGATTGCACATAATATTAACTGCACTTGTGGGCAATGAAACATCAAGTGTCCAAGACTTTCAATGTAATTATCGTGAGAATGTAAAAGCATTGTTCTCAGAATATACGATTTCTTAAAGACAAAAAAATGGTAATTGTATAAACTAAAATTTAGTGTAAACTCCATTACCGTCAATTTGGTATATCTGGGTGTCGTGGTTATGACTATTGCCGAATTGACGCACGATCAGATCATCGTCATCCTTCGTGTTGATGAAAGCTCTGCACCGTGGGGACCTGCTGCAGGACCATTTGACTCGTGACTTTGTTTGGTAATGCTTAAAAAAGGTGTACCCTTTGTAGAAGAGCCGACGTTTACCGTTTCTGAAAGTAACCTTACGTGCTGAAAACAAAAAAAAAAGCAAAGCTGCAATTGACAAGAAGAAATATTTAAAGTTCGTTCAATTAAAATAGTCTTGCTTGTGTAGTAGAATTTATGCAGTTTGGTAATCTGATAAGCGGAGTATTAAAAAAGTGTTTGTTTCTTTATATAAGTTTATGTAGACAACAAAATATACAATCTCATAGTGTTAGGGTCATAGTAATATCATCTTTATATTTGCTATATTTGCTTCCCTTGCATTAATTTTTGTACTAAGATATTTAGGCGTTGTATCTTCTTCTTTTCGTGTCGACAACAGACCTAATTCAGACCCTACCCGCCTCGTACTTTGGCACTCGCGCTACACTATTAGTCGGGCCTCGGTGATCTCGATTCAATAGGAGCCACAAACCTTACAAAATCCTTTCGGCTACTTAATCTACGCGGAACTGCAGTGTGAGTGCAGCGGGTACGACTTGCATTAAAGCAGGAGATACATTTTACAACCTGTGTGTGCGTGATTCTACCGATCAGACCGTGTAATTTTTTTTCGTATTAGTTCATTTGTATCGCAGACATTCATATCAAGCTCGCATATATTTTCCAGTGGCTGTCTTGACAATGAGTTTTTTTTTATGGACGTGGTTCATATTTTTTTGGTAAACACACAGTGACTCATCCATCATTATGAACGCTTTGCACGCGGGAAAGGTGGTGCATGGCCATTTCTTCCGATGGTGTCTCTGGTAGAACGTGTAACCCTCGAACAATGCTAATGTTTTACCGTTGACCATGTCTATGAGCACAGCTGAAAAGTGATGTTAACATTAATGATTCGTGGGCAGATCTCGCCAAAGGTGAAGAACTGGCTGATGGTCATTATACATACACGCGATATACGAGTAATATGAATGAATTGGAGCTGGTGCATCTACGCTGAATACAATTTTTCTACCTGGATATTTGGCATTAGTGACATTACCAGATGACTTGATCTAAAAAGCAATGTCAATTTCCATCCAAACCAACTCCAACTAAATAGTGCTGCCGCCGATTTCAATTATAATCCAATGTTGTCAGAAGTGCAAAAAACAACGGCACACAATAACTATAAATATTAAAATTTAAATTACAATGAAAATAAGAGAATCAGTATACAATGATTATAATTACTTTAAAGTGAATAAAGAATAGCAAACTGAATCCGTACACAATGATCGTAATAAAAATAAAGTGAATAAAGTGTAACAAACTGAATCAGATTAAAATGATCCTAATAAAAATAAAAAATAATAAAATGAATCAGTATACAATGGTCCTAATAAAAATTAAGTAAATAAAGAATAAGAAAGTGAATACAAACTTAATTAAGTAAAAATCATTGAAACTTCATTGAAATCGATTTTCCAGATTAAGTCACACAATTTATTAATACATTTTTAAAGTATTACACTCTTATGTATCTACCATCACGAGTTTGTATTAGTTCTCTCTTTCCATGATTGTGGTCGATATTCATTTCATGCATATTCTGATGTTGATCAAGAAGCAAAGTGGATTTACAGTAAGGAAATCTTGAACAATTCCACACATCTAATTCACCTTTCCTTCTATACCTCTTATAGAATGTAAATCCATCGTAAAGAGCCACCACCTTTCCACTTTCCATAGTTATAAGTTTAGCTGTATAAATAAAATCAGTTGAAAAATTACGTGTTTAAAAAACATCACAATAACATAAGTTTATAGTAAACAGGTCAACATTATAATGACTGTCACAATAATAAAAACTTGTAGTATAGCTAGATAAAGTTTTTATCTCTTGACCAAACATGAAATCCTTCTCACCAGTTCTTGCTTGGTTAAAAGCCCGCAGATATAGTTCTAACCCAATATTTTGGAAGAAAAACAAAAGAATGGAAAAAAATCATAATAATACTAATAACTTATTGAACTAAACAGATAAAAATACAAGATTCTGTACTTATATAATTAGTGATCGCTAGCGTTTAAACTAGGCCGACCCTGTATTTTAAACGCAACACTTCCAATTTTTAATAATAATCCGCTAATTTTACTGAGAAATAAGTACATGATAATAATATATATGTCTGTTAAATTTAAAATAATATAATAATAATAATATCTTGGGACAATCCACACACGGTCATCTGATCCCAAACTAGGCAGAGCCTGTACTATGGAAACCAGACTACTGATACTAATACTTATAAACATTTTTTTTTGTAAATACATACATAAATAGATAAATAACACCCAGACACTTGGTAGGAATATAAACAGGTATATACTATGGCTACACAATATGATTTGTAACCGGAGTTCTACCTTCATACAATTTTATAATGCTCAAAGGACAGTAAAAACCTGTGAACTTTATAGGAAAAGTGTATGTTTTGTGAAGAGTAGATTAATAATAATAATAATAAATACACTTTATTGTATACCAAAAGTAACATGTAAATTGAACAATACGTTGTAGGTATCAATGTACAAAGGTGTAGATTATACCTTGTAAAAACCCTCGTATGCAAAGTGAAGATATTTTAATTTGTTATTTAATTTTAGATTAAATCTTCTATCTTACTTCCTCTAATATATAAAAAATCTCGTGTCACGGTGTTTGTGGTCGCACTCCTCCGAAACGGCTTGACTTGAAAATATATTTCGTACCGCTAGGTTAAGCAACATTAGGAAAGGTTATTACATAGATGGGTGACCGTTTATGCCATTTAAATTAAGTCTCTGACCTTCGTGGGGTAAGTAAAAAGTGGGTCCGGTTTTCAACAGACTTCAAAAAAGGGGGTTATGTATTCGACGCGTATGCATATCTCTATTAAAAATGCGTGATATTCACACAAGGTGGGCATATAATAACGTAAAATAAGCGCGGGCGGAGATGCGCGGGTCTGCTAGTAAAATATATTTTTAAACAAAAAAAAAACACCTTAAATATTGTACAATCACAATTAACAATATTTGCTAAAAGATAATAACCCTGGCATCGTTGATGGGTTGATGGGAGCTGAACTGACCGAATTGTCGTAACTTCAATTATTGTGTACAATGTCATGGCTGGGTTATAGGGTCGAAGAAAATAACGGTTGGATCCACGGAATAGTAGTGGTTGGATCCATGTCCTTTATTATTAACTTACTATAGAATATAGGTACCTCTTATGTATAAATGAACGCATTACGCAGCTTTATTTTAATTGAGAGTAAGATTTTTTTTAACAACCCTTGGTTTTTGTCCCACTATTGGACACGGGCCTCCCCTCAAGATGAAAGAGCTTAGGCCACCACGCTGGTCCGTGTGGGTAGGCGGACTTACACGTCATTCGAAAACTAGTTAGGCATGTTTGAGAACGACATGCAGGTTTCCTTATGATGTTTTCCTCCACCGAAAGCTAGTAACAATCGCACAAAGACGATAAGTAAAGAATGACGGAAGTAAAGAATAAATCTGAGTTATAATTTCTGATATTTACACGAATACGATTAAATAAAACAAATCGTTCTATTTAAACAATGAAACTATAATAATTACAATTTAATTATATGTGATAATTATTGAAATCAATACAATAAAAATACATACACGACGAATTGAGAACCTCCTCCGAATCGTCTATCTACAGACAGGTGTACTGCACTGCCACTGCCTGCCGACACTGCCGACTTCAAAAAAAATATTTTTTACAAAAAAAAGAACCGCCTTCAAAGTGCAACTAAAAAGCCTGAAATAATTTCTAAGAATTAGTGGTTTTTACATCTACATTGTTGGACTTGGACTACAACATATTATAAATACATATTACTATCAAAGACGGCGCCAAACTGGAAAACAGTTAGGTACCAACTGCCCTTTAAGTATTTGCTAGACGTTAGGCGCCGACTTCGATAGTAATATGTATTTATAATATGTTGTAGTCCAAGTCCAACTATGTAGATGTAAAAACCACTAATTCTTAGAAATTATTTCAGGCTTTTTAGTTGCACTTTGAAGGCGGTTCTTTTTTTTGTACGGTCACCCATCTATTTAATGACCTTACCTAACGTTGCTTAACCCGATCGATTACAAAACCTTGATAACAACTCTCTATGAGTGTTCCCTTACTACTTACTTATTTATTATGATTATGAAGAAAAATTGATAAAATCGGATCAAGCGTATAACCAAGTACCCATTTTGACTTTAATCCCCTCTCCCAAAAGAACCGTGCTAGATTACGGGATAAAAAGTATCCTATGTCCTACCTCGCAGTAAGATCTCAAATCGTGCCAAGTTTCATTTGAATACATCCAGTAGTTTTGGCGTGATGCGCAGCCGTGATACAGACAGACATACAGACAAAAATGAAAAAAAATACATTTTCGGCCTCAGTATCGGTTATAGAATGCCCTCCAAATATAATTTTCAAAATATCTTCAATGTACAGAATTGGACCTGTTACAGTTTTATTATAAGTATAGATTCACACTTACTCTACTTGCTTGCTGCCACATTCTACTTCATTGTTCAGAACTCACAGAAGTCTATTTTTTATTTATATCTTATTTAGACAATTTGGTATATGTAGTTATAGAATTAAAATGATATTCCAATCCAATCAATAAAAAAAACTATTTCTAAAAATCACTTTATTCTGCATGTATATACATAATAATAAAGCACTACTATTGTATAACTAGTACAATTCTGATCAAAATTTAAAATTTAAGCCTTAAATATAACTAATTTACTATACAGTATGGTGACAAAACCTTCTTTGATCACTTGTTTCGGTGTATCAATATATGTAATAATAGTAATATTCTGGGACAATACACACACGGTCATCTGATCCCAAAATAGGCAGAGCCTGTACTATGGAAACTAGACAACTGATACTAATACATATACATTGTTTTTTGTAAATACATACTTAAATAGATAAATAACACCCAGACACTTGGTGGGAATCGAACCCACGACCCATCGGGTAGCAGCCATGGTGTCTAACCACTAGACCATCGGGCCCGTCATATGTAATTATAATATGTATGTAACTGATTTGTTAAATACCTATCTCATTTTTTTTCTTAATTTGTACCAGCGATATAAGATCGGGTTCGTATTACATTGCATAGTACAAATTAGGAAAAAAAAAATATATTGAACATATCGTCCCCGTAGTTGGAAAATTAAATAACTTTGATTTTGTAGTTCTGAGATAAACGCGATTTAGTGTTTTTTTTTCAGTTAATGTACGTTTGTTAAAAAATGTGAGACAATTTTACCGTCGGTAATTTTAGATTTTGTGGATCTGATTACCTTTTACCGGTAATTTTATATTTTGTGGATCTGATTACCTTTTACATTACGCTTTAACAAACTGAACTCTAAATAACACATAAAAAATCTAGTTGTTTAATTTTGCCACAACTATTATTTATAACGTAACTACAATTAGCTACTTATTTAGGCTATTTATTTAGTTTTCCTACAAGCTAAATATATTTGGTAGAGTAAAATTTGGTGAAATAAATGCCGTTATCGAATTTATCAAACTCGAAACATTGCTACGTTATATCTGAATTCTGAATAGCAGAATTAAATAAATAGTTTTCTTACTTAGTATTGTGAAAGAATTTTTAAGTTGAGGAAAAATTCAACATCTCATGTTATTTAATTTATTTGACATTCAACTCATCATTGACCACAGTTATTTATCTATATACTTACTGAGTTATTTACTTTTCCTTTAAAAACTAGTTTTTGTCTGAGGATATTTATTATTCCATCTGTCCGACAAAAATGGCTATATTTTTGGAACGGAATAAGATACGAAATTGCCTGTAAGGCTCAAATATGCGTCATGTTTTATGTGTTTTGAAAATAGGAATACCGCCAAAATCGGACTTATTTAATTTTCCAACTACGGGGACGATATGTATAAATAGGGCTTTTTTGGTGGGGGCACGTGAAAATTTCGAAAGTATCGATATATATCGCCATAAAAACTGAAAAAATTAAAGAAATCATGGACTTACAACTTTGGAGAATTGGCGTGCCCTAAAAAAGAAATGACAAAAAAAGGCCTGCATATAATTATACCGATACTCCGAATAAAATGACCGAACAGGGTTTTGTTCCATACTGTTGTTATAAAAAAATATAGAACACACATCGATGACCTACATAAGTAAATTAATTAAATTCTTAGAGCGACTTCAAATTTGTCTCAAAGTGCCGCTACGTTGAGCTTCATAGTATTGTATGTATATTTAGTTTCACGATGGACTCTGACGAATAAACACTTGACTGTCAACCTCATCGATATATTCCTGAACAAAAACTACGTGCACACCGTCACTAGTCGATCGATGAACTGTTTTTCAAATATATTTACTAAGCTGCGCCGGCTTTTGCGGCAAATTTGAAGTCGCCCTTATATGTATCGACACTTTAGATTTGGGTATATTTCCCGTCGCTAGTTTTAATGAGATCCTTCTTAGGGTGCGAGTGTTCAACCATTTTGTCCTGTATGGACAAATCCTTGTCCAAAACCAGGTAGGACTTGCAGTGAGGGAAGTTGGTGCAGTACCATTTGTATACTCCTAAACTTCTCCCTTCTACTGCATACATTTTGTAGAAAGTGTGGCCTTCGTACATCGTGAGCATCTTCCCGGTCGTCATAACTATCAGTTCAGCTGAAATTATGGTATTAAAATTAAAATGGCGGTAAGGCAACGTATTCCTTAAGATAGGTGGCCACCAGTGGCGTGCACATACTTCTATGACTGGGTAGGCAAAAAAGCATTGCAGCTGCAGTGCAGTCCATAAGAACTCGCAGATATTTTAGTAATTTTGCCTTTTGCCTACCCAGTTTAATCTATAATGTTTTTGTTTTACCTCCTAAATCTCCATAAATGAATGAATGATATTACAAACATATTTTCCTGTAGAAAATTAAACTTAATATTTCAGATTATTTCTATTATGTATAATCCAGAGAAGTTATAGGCAAATGTGCCCTGTATAGACCGCATGCCACAGGTGGCCACGATAAACGAAGCACTGCCTAAGGGCTCTCGCACATAACTGCGAATTCGCATCGCATCGCAAATATCTGCGAGAAACAAATGAATTTTTGTATCGAAATTCATTTGTTTCTCTTAGATATTTGCGATGCGATGCGAATTCGCAGTTATGTGTGGGAGCCCTAAGTGCTATTTGAAGTGACGGTGAAGTTCTTAAAATAAAGGACAGTACAATTGTAGAAACCTCTGCTCATCAATAAAACACAAGCTGGTAAAACAATTTATTGTTAAAAACGTCGTTCAACTCGGATGTAATAGGAAAACTTAAGAGTATTGAGTTCAACTCGGATGTAATTAACTCTAATATGAAAACTCAGAATATTGATACACAATTGTGTATATGCATAGCAGTTTCTTGAACGCATTTAACGTTTTCCTTTGCTAGAGAAAGGTTGCGTGATTTGTTTATATGGATAGTTTAGCGTGGTTTAGCGAACCGAGATGGGACAGACGACAGCAGACGGATGGAAACTAGTGTTAATGGCTCGGATTTGTTATACAATGAACTTTTCTGTATTTAGGTCTATCATCAAGGTCCATATGAATGCGCATTTAGTAATGGGTCATCGACGAAACGGGGCATTTAACGTCAACTTAAACAGTTTATGAAACAGTCTTATGTTTATTATAATTTAGTATTATTATTAAACTACTTTATCGGTGGACTGTAAACTATAAGTTATAGTTTATTTATATTGACAAGAACATATTGCTCGTTCATCGCCCACCCTAGCACATTGAATAACTCACTATCAGCCACCTTCTCATAACGTTGTTCTCCGCTGTAGATTAGAAAGCAGGGCCTCATTTACGGAGGCGCGGAGCGTCGCGCGTCGCGTGTAGCGTGGCGTCTCGCATCTCTCTCTCACTCCTACAACGCCATATGTTTTTACTCCGTGCGGGCCGCGCCGCCCAACGCGACGCGTGACGCTCCGCGCCTCCGTAAACAAGGCGTAATGTAAAATAGTGTATGCCTAAGTTTAGGCGAGTAGGGTTATTCTACTGTACATTTCTAACAGATATTTGGAGGACTTGGAATGACATGCTGTATTTGTGTGTCTATTATCCTTGTTTCCTTTATTACTTAAAAACATAATCACTTGTATACGATATACTGTCCGTTATTACACATTTGAATATTTTTACGTTCGTGACAATGTATTAGTCTGCTTTTTAGTATAGAATAGTTCTCGTCCACGCAGATGAACGCTTTACATCGCGGGAAGTGGGTGCACACCCATCGCTGGCCAAACTTCAGTTGGTAACGGTAGAAAAATGTGTAGCTGTCCTTCACTAAACAGGTCTTTCCGTTGGTCAAGACAATCAATTGAGCTAAAAAAAAAGAAAAAAAAAATTAAAACAAGTATAAATTATAAAACCATAAAAATCCCAACTGCGAACAAACAAAATGGCATCGATATAATATATAAACTAGATTTGGTGTCACGGTTCAAAAAGTGGTAGCGAGAAATAGCGCCCTTGTGTCGCTATTTCTTTACAAGCCACATCCTGACAAATTTATTTTTGCCGATAGGAGTGTCGCTACTGTCTATATGAAACTGTCAAACTACAAGTAATTATCATTATAAAATCGTTAGTTCACGTTTCTGCCACCAGCACAGATAAGTTTGCAAGCTACGCGACCACATTTTAGATGTCATTTTGTTCGTGAATGTTTATCTAGTTTATATATTATATCGATGCAAAATGGACTTAAATTACATTATAGGTCAAAATCCATCAAGCCATTTAGGCTGTAGGCCATGCCAAAGAAATAGCCCGAAATCGAAAAACATAGCCCTCCTCCTGGGGCAGTTGGGATAAAAGTAAGGCCCTCCACTAAACCAGTTTTTCCGTTTAAGACAGTCAATACAGGGGATGGTAAAGCAGAATGCACTTCAGAACCAAACAATGAATTTTTTAAACAATATTTTTTTTAATTAACCAAAGACGAGAGAACACAACGTCAAGCAATAACGGTCATCGCGTTAATTTGTAAACAGTGCTCCAATATTTATAAATAACCTCACCCTTTCCATCTCGCTCTTGCTCTCCCTCTCGCACTCGCTCTTGCTCCCACTCTCACACCCACTTCCACTCCCGTCAAAGCTTACTACCCCTAGCTCGTCCCTTCCTCATCTTCTATAGAAATTAATCCAAAACTACGAATCTCATACAAAATAAACAACTTTGAATTTGTCAATTTTATTTTCCTATCTTTTTTCTTCCAAACCACCCCAGGATTCGAGCGGACAAAAAAAAAATCAAATCGGTAATTCCTGAAATTTAGCAAGACAGCAGCTATTTATTTTCTTTACATAGTAAAAAACTGCCGCTGTTTGTACGCTTACGTCTTTCCCTTAGATGAATAATTATTCATCTAAGGGAAAGACGTAAGCGTACAAACCTTAGATGAATAATTATTCATCTAAGGTCTTTCCAACTACGCAAAGGATTTTAATGCAGTTTTCAAAAATAGATGGAGTGATTCAAGAGGAAGGTTTATTATGTAGTATGAGCGGGCGGAGCTGCGCGGGTCAGCTAGTTACATACACAATATAATTTTTTTTTATAGAAGTAAGTAGATTATATATGTCCAGAGAAACTTCTTAAATCAGCGATAAAATATCTTTATGATTATAAACAATATTTTTTGAATTTATATACATAATGTATAACTTTGGACAGGAGGGTCCATACCCTCCTGTCCAAAGTTATACATTGTCCATACACAGGAGTGGTGGCCGACTTGTGGCCAGCCAGACAGAAAAAAAGAGTAAAGTTAAATATTCTCATATTCATTCATTTATTGTTCCGAATTTGATCCTGTAAGAAAACAGGGGTACCTATTAGATGGGACTAATATCGGCACTCATTCCCACCACTAGTAACTCTTATAAACTAGGATATTTATTTTTAATACAATATAAGCCAATGTTAGTGTAATCCCACCTGATGGAAAGCGGTAGATGGTTCTGATGATATTTCGATATTGGTAGCGTATGGCTGATATGCAGTAGTCACCGAGGTTTGACTCACGGCAAGTCCAGACAGGCCAAATTCTTTTTGACCCGTCTTACTTCTTTTCCTTTTAACCTTAACATAACTACCGTCAGGGCATTGCTGCAATTCGTGGATGGGGTGGTTATGGGATCCACTGGTGTTGATTATAATGCTACAGGTGTTATCCAGTAGCAGCTTAGCAATACATTTCGGGAACAGTGTGCAGCACCATCTCTGTCCGCCATGACATTTGTATCTATAGAAGAATGTGTACCCTTCGTGGTAGATGTGGGACTTACCGCCCGAGCTGATTATGAATTGCGCTGAAAGAGAGGAAACCAATATTCACTATAGTTTTTTCTTTGTTTAAGGTACGCGTCCATTGGCCCACGCCGGACGCAACGCACGCAGGGCCCGCAACTGATTTTAGTTTGCTTTCTATGATTTTGACGGCCCGCATCGGAAAATGACGGCGCGGATAATGGACGCAGCGCTATGTAAAATTATAGAAAGCAAGCTAAAATCCGTTGCGTGCCGTGCGTGCGGTGCGTCCGGCGCGGGCCAATGGACGCGTACCTTAAATATATGCTTGGTATTGACAGTTACTCTAATGCTGGTACATGTGATGGTGAAGCGTTATTCTGCAACTTTAGGCACAGCCATGAAACGTTGATCCATTATTTAAAGACCGAGTGATACTGTACTGTATATAAGCTTCTTTATATTATTAAGTATGTATACTCCTTTATTTCAATGTGTCATGTTATTGTTTACTTATCACTGTGTAATACTTGACTAGTTGTGTGCACCGACGTATGTCTTTTTAGTTATTCATTAAATGTTTAGAACTCAAACATGAAGTATTAATTTATCAATATACCCAGTCCCCTTTACCAGCACCATACATATTGAAGCCCAGGAGCGTAACTACCGCCGTATCAATCATACGGGGCCCCGGGCTACAGGGGCCCCGAAAAATGTGTAAGCAACAATTCGTAAAATCCATGTTCTCACGTAATCTCTTAGGACGCACCATCATTTGGGCCCCCCTACAAATTTTGATACGGGGCCCATTTAATGCAAGCTACGCCACTGCTGAAGCCTTCATCCTTATAATACAGTACTACTAGGTGGTAGGTGCCTAGTGCTAAGATAGGTGCCACGGCAGTGTCAGATAATCTGTCGCCAAGCAGCAGTGTGTGTTACATTGCCGTGTTCCGATGTGAAGGGGTACAGTAGCTTGTCAAATTCCTGAACACAAGAGACTTAATATATAATGTCTTGGGTGCCAAAATCTATAGGCAGGCGGGTCGCTTACCATCAGGCTAACGTCTTACTTGTCTTATAATAATTATACCTAACCAATAATAATAGTTATTAATTAATTATTATTATTATATTATTATTAACCTATAAAGGTTTAATGAAAAAAAAAACACTAATTAGACCTACGTAAACCAAACAAAGAACTTATCAAGCTTCACATAATTCCTAATCACCAATATCGTAGATGGTCGTTCGACCACTCGTATTGTGAAAGGTGAAGGAAGATAGAGTGCACTTGTTTCTACGAAAGCATTTGTGCACTATAATAATATCTCCCGCGTAGATGGCTGATCTTGTGAAAGATTGGCCGCTGTGGTACGATATTTAAAGCCACACTTACAAACGATAATTGGAGTTGAACTTTTTGATCTTAGGGAATTATGTTCAGATATCAGCAACGTTTCTTGTTGACGGGCCTGTTGGTCTAGTTGTTAGATACCCTGGCCGCTACCCAATAGGTCAGGGGTGCGATTCCCACCATGTGTCTGGGTGTTATCTATTTCAGTATTTAGTATTCATATGTACCTATTTACTAAAAAAAAGTAAGTATATTAGCATTCAAAACGTCGGGATAGTGAAATCTAAAATAAACCGCGATAAAATCCGAAAAAGTAGTTCAATGTGTAGTATTCGCATATATAAAAGACAACATGAAGTATATTAGTATCAGTTCTCGAGTTACCATAGTTCAGGCTGTCTACTTTGGAATCGGATGACCGTGTGTCCTAGGATATCATTATTTTATTATTTATTTAACTTATAAGTTAATCTGAACAAGTAATAGGTACTTAAAAAGCTTTATTTAAATCACATGGTACAATGCAGGCCTGCTGGAAGAAATTTCTTTAGAAATAAGCTGTGCTTTTGTACCATTCTTTCCTATATTTCCGTGTTTCCTGTAATACTATTGTGTGTACAAAAATTATAAATAAAATAAATAAATAATGAATAGAAATTTGTTTAAAGTCCAATCACACACTTTATTTGTTTCACTTGCAACCAAGGCCGAGATATTCACTAAGAATAAAAGAAAAAATAGTAAACATGTCTAAACAAGTTTCATCATCATCATCATGTCAGCCACAATACGTCCACTGCTGAACATAGGCCTCCCCCATATACTACCATTGCGACCTGCCACCTTGACGAGGTCGTCCGTCCATCTAGTGGAGGGCCGACCCACACTGCGCTTACCCGTCCTTGGTCGCCACTCGAGAACCTTTCTTCCCCACCGGTTGTCAGTTCTCCGGACTATATGACCTGCCCATTGCCACTTCAACTTACTAACTACTAGAGCTATGCCGGTTACTTTAGTTCTTCTACGGATTTCCTCGTTCCGGATTTTATCTCGAAGAGACACTTCGACAAACAAACAACAAGCTTAAATAATTTAAGTTTAAATTATTTTAATTAATGTGTGATCTACCTACAATTGCGCAAATGAACAAAGGAACATTTAATTATCTTAGAAAAAAAAAATCTCTTAAACAAAAGTTTTTATTTTAGTAGAGAGATTAAGGACACTATAATATGGTGATATACATACCTAATAACTTGCTTTTACCAATTCGCAATTGATGAATTGCCCGTGTAGTGCCGGGTTAGAATTGCATCCCCCCATATGCTCTTGTTGGGTGTCGTAAGAGGCGACTAAAGGTACGCGTCCATTGGCCGGCGCCGGACGCACCGCACGCACGGCACGCAACGGATTTTAGTTTGCTTTCTATGATTTTACATAGCGCTGCGTCCATTATCCGCGCCGGTATTTTCCGATGCGGGCCGTCAAAATCATACAAAGCAAACTAAAATCCGTTGCGTGCCGTGCATGCGGTGCGTCCGGCGCCGGCCAATGGACGCGTACCTTTAATCGAGAACAGGAAGACGGGAAGCAGCGTCTTTTTTTTTGGATTTATCTTCCACCTATACTGCGATCCCCAAGCCGTCTGCCAAACGTGAGGATTATGGCAACCCCATCCCCTTCTAAGGGGGAGGTCTTTGTTGAGCAGTGGACATCTATCGGCTTTCAACTACACCTTAACATATTTTCCATCAGCCAACATGTAGTACTTAGGCTTAGGGTGCTTATGTTTATCAGAAACCTTCAGTATGGTGCCATCGTTGGAAATTACGAGGTATGATGAGCAGCTAGAGGTGCAGCTCCAACGAACTCCCTCCTTCGCCTGCAACTGCTGGTAGTACGTAAACCCGTCTTTCATA
Organism: Furcula furcula; assembly: GCA_911728495.1. NCBI lineage: Eukaryota > Metazoa > Arthropoda > Insecta > Lepidoptera > Notodontidae > Furcula > Furcula furcula. The sequence goes on along the minus strand of OU452254.1, from coordinate 6,086,981 downwards.
ATATACTGCTTATTGTTCTTCCTTAATGTTATTAATTTCACTAAAAGCAAAGTAAACCAGTATAAACTATAGAAGCATAAAAAGCCCGACTGCGAGCAAAGAAATTGGTCTTAAATTACATTAAACATGTATACCTTTAAGTACCTTACATTAAACATGTATACCTTTCATTTGATACCCACATAGATGTTTACGAAAGTAGAAAAAAAACCGACTTCAACAGACACCACACTAAAAAGTGAAAAATAACTTAAATATTATTGAAGTTGATGCTGGTCAGCCGAAGTTGATTCTGGTGTTAGCGTAAGTATCGTGTTTACTTTAGCACCAACTCAAGAATATTTAAGTTATTTTTCACTTTTTAGTGCTGTGTGCTGAAATCGGTTTATTTTTTTTTATAAATAAAATAATTTATTATTTTTAGTCATATTCTCTTGAATAGTCTTTATTCAACTATAAGGATTTGGATATCACCCAACCTCTCTCCAACTTAAGAGCTGGGCTCTTGTCGGTGAAGCAATTTCCACTCTGCTCTATTATATGCCTTCATTTTGACCTCCTGATACGACATTCCACCCACTTTTTCTGCTACCTGCTTCATAAAACTTCGTCTGGGTCTTCCTCTTCCCCTTTTCCCTTCTATTTTACCTTCCACTATCGTTTCAAAGAAGGTGTCGTGTCGTAGCAAGTGGCCAATCATCTTTCCTCTCCTATTCTCAATAGATCTTACAATTTTTCTTTCTTCATTGACCAATTCTAAAACTTCCTCATTCGTCTTCCTTTCTGTTCAAGTTATTCCCTCCATTCTTCTCCAACACCACATCTCGAATGCTTCCAACCTTTCTCTATCTAGATGGATAGAGAAAGGTTGGAAGACAACCTTATACAGAAGTGAAAGGGTCCATGCCTCACTGCCATACAAAGCGATGCTCCAAATATATGTTATATCACCCGACCATAGATCTAAAATTCGGTGGGTCCTACATTTAATGGAGCAGAGTTCCTGTTACCACCTTCCTACTTGCTCCCATCACCAGACTCTGAACATCATTTTTCTATCAGATACTCGTTGAGACCTACACATCTAGACCAAATTCGGTGAGTCTTTATTGGCGCAGAGATCCCGTGACCACCTTCCTGCCCATTTATCAGAACCTGGTCACCATTTTGCTAGCAACTACTCGTCGAGACCTACCCAACGAGCCCAAACTCAGTTGGTCTACGTTTATTGGTGCAGAAATCCTGTGACCACCTTCCTGCTCCATCATCAGACCCTGATCACCATTTTCCTAGCATTTACTCGTCGAGACCTACCCAACGAGTCCAAACTCATACATATACGGCGAATTGATAACCTCATCCTTTTTGAAGTCAGTTAAAAAACTACAAAATGGGGCTGACTGCCATATTTATTTTTTTGAAAAGTATATACCCTATTTCACTCTTACAATACTCTTACAATTAGTACAAACCTAACGAAAGTCAAATTCAGTAGGGTTGTTTAGGCTGTAGGCGGTGCCAAAGAAATAGACACACATTCACATACTCTCTAAAACATAGCTCTCATTTCGAGTCAGTCAAAAAAGTAACGAGTATTACATAAGATTGCTTATTATTTTAAATTAAAAGGCATATGGAAAGTGGCTTAATGTTTATACTTCAGTCAGTGTACTTTTTACATCTGGTTATCAATTTAACTAATCGTATTTTCAAATATTCATTACACGAATAAATTAAAACAATCCCCGATAGAAGAAAACGAATGCATATCAAACCGCTAGACAGTTATTTAAATATAGGAAAAAAAACTTCAACTCAAATTAGCCAGCAGCATTTCGAATAAAAAACAATTATCAATTCTGTTCGGCAGCTACGCAGCTACAATCTTCAAACTCAATCGGACCTCAAGATACTGTGAGCTCTTACTGCGTAAATCGGACCAACAATAATAACTAAGAAGACCTGAGGGTACACCGGCATAATTGTGACATAAGGACGTTCAACATCTCAGTCCTCCCGTGACCATGGGTGCTGCAAAGCAATCGAAACGTCGGGATAGTAAAATCTAAAATAAGCTGCGATAAAATCCGTAAAAGTAGTTTGATTTCAATGTGTAATATTCGCGTAAGTAAAAGACAACATTAAGTGAGACATGTGCTTATATTTGGATATTTTTAACAAAACAGTGTTCTTCATTAAACTACCTGACTTTTGTTTGAAAACTTAAAAGACGCCTATTTTAACTTAACTCAGGTCTTCTTAGTTATTATATTTATGTATTTTTTTTTCGAAATGCTGCTGGTGAATGTATGCGTCACATTTTTGCAAATAAATAATCTTATCTTAGCTTATCTTAACATATTGCCCTTCAGATGTGACAATATATTTCCTTCTCTCATGGTTGTGTAGCTCTACGGCTTTGAGTATCACCCCTTCTTCGTTCATTTGAACGTTGGCTTTACATTTTGAGGATCTGGTGCAACTCCATCTCTGGCCATTTTTGAGGACTACATGCTTATAATATGTGTATCCATTCTTCATCAACCACGTTTTTCCATTGCATTTAATAAGTTTCACTGAAAACGGAACCTTATTAAAGGATCGTTTAGGTTTGCATTTGCCAAACCATTAGACTTCGCACTATGTATTTCTTCTACCTTTCCATTGCATCCAATATATTGAATGCTATCTAGAAAAACTGTCAGGTTTATAGCTAAACAGCTTTAATACAATATATTGGTAAGGGAATAATATATAGGTACAGAAAAAAGTAGCTAGTAATAGCGTATCTTATTTTAAAGGTCAAGGGACTAGAAATTACTGCGCATACAGTATCTAGGAGCATCGTGGTTATGGTTTTATCAAGAAGTTCCTTCACTATTGAACTGAGATTACCATAACTATGTTCCTTCTGCAGTATAAGAACATATTTTCCTAAAAAAATAGTCTACACTAAATAAGCATTTACACACAAAAAAAAGCATTTTGCCGCTCCATATTTCCATTTCACCATGTGTCGGGGTGCTATTTATCTATTTAAGAATTTATTTACAAAAAAGTATATAAGTATTGGTATCAGTTGTATGGTTACCATAGTGCAGGCTTTGCCTAGTTTGGGATTGGACGACCGTGTGTGGATTTTCTTAGGATATTAAAATATTATTTATTACACTTATAATTAAATTGTGAACAAGCAATACTGAAAAAAGTTTTATTTAAATCACATGGTACAATAATTAACCAAGTAATAGGTATTTCGTTGACTTGCAACCTAGACCGAGAAATTCACTAACCGTACGGCTACATTGGCGGGATTCGACGAAGGTTCGCGTTGTCGCGACAAGTTTGGCCAAACAGTTCGTGCTAGCGCGATGTATTCGGGCAAACACGAATGCCTATTGCGGTGTTGTCGGTAAATTGACACGCATCAAAGGATTTTGTCGCGACAAACTTTGTTCAACTGGCTACATTTGGCCCTTGCAGTTGCAGCAGCGTTGCCATATATACAGATTTCTTATTCCGTATTTATACAGATTTACGATACAGAGATTCAGATGTTTATACAGAATTTTCAAATTTTATATAATAATAATTTTATTAATACTTACAGAGGAACATAGGAAATTAAATAACACACTCTGCCGGCCGTAAATTATAATAAGTATTATTAAATGTATTTTTTTACTACTTATAAGCTAGTGCCACCTGACTGCAGTACTACCTGATGGAAAGCGGCGACGCAATCGAGGATAGTAAAGTACACTAGCTTATTAAAAGCCTGTTGTCCCCCTGTAGTTTCCCTTGGTCACGGCAACATGCCTGAACGGCTAGACCAATTTCGCTAATTCTTTTTTTGTTTGTGTTTGTTATTGTCAAGAGAAGGTTCTTATGAAACAAACAATAGAAAATTACGCGGGAAGAGCTGCGCGGGACATCTAGTGGTTAATACCAACAAAGTCGTTCTTTTTTTTAAACTCAACAATCACACTGAGATTTCCGGTTAAGTTTTTTTTTGCTATGAGGTATTAAAAGAATAGTAAAATAACTATACGTCCAACCAAAGGTGTGCCCTGGAACCCTGGGTACGCGAGTCCAACGTGCAGTTGACTGGTTTTTTTATTTAATCGTACCCACTAACCAATTCAGTTGTTATAGCTCTTTTGACCATACAGATTTTATGATAAAAAGACATACAGATTATAAAACGTTCAATTAATCTGGTAACACTGATTCCGCCGAATATTCACCCGAATACCACGTGCATCTGCTAGGACAACAATGTGACAGCAACTTCACCGAATGGCCGAACACGAAGTTTTTATCGCGACAGGGCGACACGAATATTCGCCTGCCAATGTAGCCGTAGCATAAAAATAAGAAGAAAAAAAAAATTATAAACAAGCTAAAATTATTTTATTTAATGTGCGATTTACCTATAATTACGCAAGTGAGCACAACAAACACTTCATAATCTTCGATAAAAAAAAAAATCTCTTACACACAGGTTTTTTTTCCAAAACTGAGACGCAAGTTACAAGGGCACTATATGGAAATACACCCAATAACTTGCTTTCACAGTTTGCAATTGATGATTTCATCTACACCTTAACATATTTTCCATCAGCCAATATGTGGTACTTAGGCTTAGGGTGCTCATGTTTGTCAACAGCCTTCAGTATGGTGCCGTGGTTGGAAATTATGAGGTATGATGAGCAGCCAGAGGTGCAGATCCAACGAACTCCCTCCTTCGCCTGCAAGTGCTGGTAGTACGTAAACCCGTCTTTCATAATATACTGCTTGTTGTTCTTCCTTAACGTTATTAATTTCACTAAAAGCAAAGTAAACCAGTATAAATTATAGAAGCATAAAAAGCCCGACTGCGAGCAAAGAAAATGGTCTTAAATTACATTAAACGTGTATACCTGTATGTAATATAATAAGTCCCGTTAAGATTTATTAAACTTTATTTTAATCGGGAATTAACGCGATTTACCTTATATTCTGGCTTGACGTTTCGGCCGGGTTGCACCAGCCGTGGTCACAAGCAGACTGGTTCAGCGAGACGGCTCCATGCGCGAGGCAGAAATATCTTCGTCTACCTCCGTTCTTTCACTTGTAACGTTAAGCCCACTACACACTACACTCACAGTATCTGTATATTTGACCGCCGGCAAAAAGCGAGGTTTTGTCATTTTAATCACTGGTTCCTAAGCAGCTGCTAATCTAAATCCATATATCCATATCCCGGTTGAAATATTTATATTTTTTGATTTCAATCGCTTCACGAACCACTTCGCTTCACAAAACACACACACCACACGATCTTGAATAAAAGTGTCGATCGGTGGTAAGAACTTGTGGGCGATGAAACTCAATCCAGTGAATTGTATCCGACTGAAGTATATGCTCGGCAACTGCGTTGTGAACCGGTGGTAAACTCAGTCTTAAGTGACAGCCCAAGCCGAGGCCGTGCCTCCCTGAGGTGCCCTTGAGCTCGTCGCTACTTCTGCTGTTAAGGCTAGAGCGCTTTAAGCGCTCGCCTCCTATTGTCCGGTGAAGCTGTAATGGCCATCTGCGGCCAACAGCGTCTATCATTCCCAAAAAAAAAAATATGCTCGGCAATCGCTGACTTGCTAATCTGACGGTCCTTTACAGCGGTGATATGCTCCTTAACTCTTTCTGCGATAGTCTGCTTCGTTTGGCCTACATGGGAGCTACCACAACTGCAATTTATTTTGTAGACACCTGGTGTTTGTAATGGTAGAACATCCTTTCAAACCCGGGCGAAACGTCAAGCCAGAATATAAGGTAAATCTCGTTTATTCCCGATTAAAATAAAGTTTAATAATGGAACGCGAAAGTCTAAAAGTATATACCCATATTGATGTTTTTGGAAGAAGAAATAAATTCAAAATAGGGCTGACTGCCATATTTATTTTTTTGAAAAGTAGGGTACCTACTTTTCAAACTCCTACAATTATAGTACAAATGTAATGAAGTCAAAATCAATAGGGCTATTTAGGCTGTAGACGGTGCCAAAGAAATATACACATAAATACTTATTTACATACTCTCTTAAACATAGCTTTCCTTTCGGGGCAGTCAAAAATGTAATTATTTTAAATTAAAAGCATATGAAAATTGCATGTAAACACGCGAAGCACACAGCCGCCGACAGAGTAAAGTGTGTACTTCAGTGTACTTTTACATCTGGTTATCACTTTAAATAATTGTATTTTCGAATATTCATTACTAGTATAACTTAAAAATAATCCCCGATAGAAGAAAATGAATGCATATCAAAACGGTTGAGTTTTTTTAAACATATCTAGCAAAAAAAAAGCTACAATTCAAATTAACCAGCTTTTGAATAAAAATAACATATGCACATAATGTTGTCTTTTATTTACGCGAATATTACACATTTATATCAAACTACTTTTACGGATTTTATTGCGGTTTGTTTTAGATTAAATCTGTAATAGTAGTTTGTTTTCAAAATATATTATAAAAAAACTAAAAAAACGTTTTGCGTCAGATGTAAAAAATTGTAACAGCAGACTACAGCTGCCTTACCGAATACAAATTTATTTTTGTAAAACCTCAAACTACATTTTAATATATTGGCCGTTAGATGTGACAAAATATTTCATTCTCTCATGGTTGTGCAGCTCTACGGCTCTGAGTATCACCCCTTCTTCGTTCATTTGAATATTGGCTTTACATTTTGAGGATCTGGTGCAACTCCATCTGTGACCATTTTTGACGACTACATGCTTATAATATGTGTATCCATTCTTCATCAAGCAAGTTTTCCCATTGATTTTAATAAGATGTACTGAAAAGGTAATCATTAGAGGATCGTTTAGGTTTGCATTTGCCAAACAATTTGACTTCTCACCATGTATTTCTACGTTTCCATTGCATCCAATATATTTAATGCTATCTAGAATAACTGCCAGGTTTATAGCTAAACAATAGCTTTAATACAATATATCTTATTTTAAAGGTCAAGGTTCTAGAATTATCATCATAAATCACAGAAGAGGAAAAAAAATACATGATTGAAATAAAGCAAATTATTGTGTCTTTAAAAATTATATACTTAATTAAACGAATTATGTATTAACACAATCATAATTTCATAGACTATACGGAGAATCATGTCAATCATTCCAAAAATAATTGTCTAATTCAATTTTAGTCGATACGTGTAAGTTTGCTCACCGAATTTTTCCTTACAAGGTGTTTGTGTCCATCACACCAGCCCAGACCATGACCATGCTATGAACGTATCAAATGGCTCTAATTACAGACACAGAGAAACAACGAAGATAGTATTATTTATACTAAGACTATCTATTCAAAGACATTTTGGTAACAGTCCAGTAAGCGTTGTTTCATATAAAGATACTAGAAATTATTATTTTTTCCACCCCATTTAACCCCTTTAGGAGTGGAATTTTCAAAAACCCTTTCTTAGTGGATGCTTACATCATAAGAAGAACCTACTGTCCAAATTTCAGATTTCTAGGTCCAGTGGTTTGGCTTGTGCGTTGATGAATCAGTCAATCAGTCAGGACAAATAATTTTATATGTATAGATTTGTTGCCTGATACGTTTAAACCACAGAACCATAGTATGAATCTCAATTTAAACTCTTTAACCAGCTTCTGTGTTCAGTGGTAATAATATATATATATATTGTTGTTACTGTAATTCAGCGCGTACCTTCCACAACTGCGGATACAGAATTTAGGAACCTAGAGATATTACCATAACTCTTCCTTCTGGAGTACCTAATAAAAAAAAACATATTTTCCTTGACAAACAACAAAGAACTAGATTGCTTTAAAAAAAAACAGTCTACACTGAAAAGTAATATACACACAAAAATATATATGTATATATACAGACGAAATGAGAACCTCCTCCTTTTTTGAAGTCGGTTAAAAAAGGATTTTGCCGCTCCATATTTCGATTTCACCATGTGTCTGGGTGTTATTTATCTATTTAATAATTTATTTACAAAAAAAGTATATACGTATTCGTATCAGTTCTATGGTTACCATAGTGCAGGCTTTGCCTAGTTTGGGATTGGACGACCGTGTGTGGATTTTCTTAGGATATTATTTATTACACTTATAATTAAATTGTGAACAAGCAATACTGAAAAAAGTTTTATTTAAATCACATGGTACAATAATTAACCACGTAATAGGTATTTCGTTGGCTTGAAACCTAGACCGAGAAATTCACTAACCGTACGGCTACATTGGCGGGATTCGGTGAAGGTTCGCGTTGTCGCGAAAAGTGTGGCCAAACAGTTCGTGCTAGCGCGATGTAGTCGGGCGAACACGAATGCCTATCGCAGTATTGTCGGTAAATTGACACGCATCAAAGGATTTTGTCGCGACAAACTTCGTTCAACTGGCTACAATTCGCCCTTACAGTTGCAGCAGCGTTGTCATATATACACATTTCTTATTCCGTATTTATACAGATTTTCAATTACAATACAGATTAGCATTGGATTCAGAGGATTATACAGAATTTTCACATTTTATTGACTAATCTGCTTAAAGAGGAACATAGGAAAATAAATATCACACTCAAATGCCGTCCGCAAATTATAATATTATTAAACTAGCTGACCCACGCAGCTCCGCATGCGCTATTTTTACGTTAACTAAACTTTTAATAACAGACATTCGCATCGAATACATAACCTCCTTTTTTATAGTCGGTTAAAAACTGGGACCCACTTTTTACTTGCTCTCCGAAGCACAGACCAGTTTAGTCCAAATAGCGTTAAACGGTCACCCATCTATTTAATGACCTTACCTAACGTTGCTTAACCCGATCGATTACAAAACCTTGATAACAACTCTCTATGAGTGTTCCCTTACTAATATTTATTATAATTATGAAGAAAAATTGATAAAATCGGACCAAGCGTATAACCAAGTACCCATTTTGACTTTAATCCCCTCTCCCAAAAGAACCGTGTTAGATTACGGGATAAAAAGTATCCTATGTCCTACCTCGTAGTAAGGTCTCAAATCATGCCAAGTTTCATTTGAATCCATTCAGTAGTTTCGGCGTGATGCGCAGCCGTGATACAGACAGACAGACAGACAGACAGACAAAAATTAAAAAAAAATACATTTTCGGCCTCAGTATCGGTTATAGAATGCCCTCCAAATATAATTTTCAAAATATCTTCTATGTACAGAATTGGACCTGTTACAGTTTTATTATAAGTATAGATGTTGTCTCACTGTTGTTTCTATTGGTCACGGCAACACGCCTGAACGGCTAGACCAATTTCGCAAATTCTTTTTTTGTTTGTGTTTGTTATTGTCAAGAGAAGGTTCTTATGAAAGAAAGATTACAAAATGACGCGGGCTGAGTCACGCGGGACATCTAGTGGTACACACAAACGTCGTTATTTTTTTTAACCTCGACAATTAAACTGAGATTTCCCGTTTAGTTTTTTTGCTATGAGGTATTAGACGAATAGTAAAATAACTATACGTCCAACCAAAGGTGTGTCCTGGAACCCTGGGTACGCGAGTCCAACTTGTAGTTGAATATTTGTTTTTTTTTTTATCGTAACAGGGTGACACGAATATTCGCCCACCAATGTAGCCGTAGCATAAGAATAAAAGAAAAAATAATAATTTCTGTATAAGCTTAAATTATTTTAATTAATGTGTGATATACCTATAATTGCGCAAGTGAGCACAAGAAACACTTCATAATCTTAAATAAAAAAATAATATACAATACAATACAATACAAATACTCTTTATTGCACACAAAAGAAATATACATTTGAAATTAAAACATAATAAATAATAATTAATTAATAATTAATTATTTATTTAATTTTTTTTTTTTCAAAAGTGAGACGCAAGTTACAAGTGCACTATATGGAAATACACCCAATAACTTGCTGTCACAGTTCGCAAATTTCAACTACACCTTAACATATTTTCCATCAGCCAACATGTGGTACTTAGGCTTAGGGTGCTCATGTTTATCAACAACTTTTAGTATGGTGCCTTTGTTGGTAATTATGAGATATGATGAGCAGCCAGAGGTGCAGCTCCAACGAACTCCCTCCTTCGCCTGCAAGTGCTGGTAGTACGTAAACCCGTCTTTCATAATATACTGCCTGTTGTTCTTCCTTAATGTTATTAATTTTACTAAAAGGAAAGTAAACCAATATATAAATTATAGAAGCATAAAAAGCCCGACTGAGAGCAAAGAAAATGGTCTTAAATTACATTAAACGTGTATACCTTTATGTATATGCGTATGCCCCGTTAAGACATTTCATTTGATAATGTTTTCAGAGGTAAAAGAATACTAAATGGCGTTTGACGGCAGCCATTTATACATATAAAAAAAAATGTTTAGCTTGGGTCACTCCCACAATTAAGAAAAATCTAACGACATATCATCAATCAAAATATATCGAGCCGTTGAGGCTGTAGTGCCAAAGAAATAGACACATAAGTACTTATTTACATACTCTCCTCTAAACATAGCTCTCCTTTCGGGGCAGTCAAAAATGTAACTAGTATTCCGATTACTTATTATGTAAAAATTAATAGGCATATGGACATTAGCTTAGAGTTTATACTTCAGTGTACTTTTACATCTGGTTATCACTTTAACTAATCGCATTTTCAAATATTCATTATAAGTATATATTGAAATTCAAAAAATCACCCATAGAAGAAAACGAACGCATATCGACCCGATGAACAGCAAAAAAATGACAACTAATATTAATCCGCTTTCGAATAAAAAACAATTTCAATTCCAGCTTCTAGCAGTAGGTACGCTGCTACAATTCCCAAACTCAAAAACCATACCTAATACACATAATTATGTTTGTAAAGCCTCAAACTACATTTTAATATATTGCCCTTCAGATGTGACAAAATATTTCGTTCTCTCATGGTTGTGTAGCTCTACGGCTCTGAGTACCTCCCCTTCTTCGGTCATTTGAATGTTGGCCTTACATCTTGAGGATCTGGTGCAACTCCATCTGTGGCCATTTTTGAGGACTAGATGCTTATAATATGTGTATCCATTCTTCATCAAGCAAGTTTTCCCATTGATTTTAATAAGTTTCACTGAAAACGTAACCTTATTAAAGGATCGTTTAGGTTTGCTTTTGCCAAACCTTCCCATCCAATATATGTAATGCTTTCTAGAATAACTGTCAGGTTTATAGCTAAACTACAGCTTTAATACAATATATTGGTAAGGGAATAATATATAGGTACAAGAAAAAGTAGTTAGTAATAGCGTAACTTATTTTAAAGGTCAAGGGACTAGAAATATCATCATGAATCACGGAACAGCAGAAGAGCAAAAAAATGCATGATTGAAATAAAAAGAAAATATTGTGTATTTAAAAATTATATACTCAATTACACAAATAGACTATACGGAGAATCATGTCAATTATTCCCAAAATAATTATCTTATTCAATTCTAGTTGATACGCATAAGTTTTCTCACCGAATTTTTCTTCACATAGTGTCTGCCAAACTCACCAGGTCAGACCATGATCATGCTATGAACGCATCAGGCACGGCACTATGAACCAATGGCTCTTATTACAGACACAGAGAAACAATGAAGATAGTATTATTAATACTAAGACTATCTGTTCAAATACATTTTGTGAATTTTGGCAACAGTCTAATAAGCGTTGTTTCATACTGTTTCATATATATATATTTTTTAACCGGCTTCAAAAAGAAGGTTCTCTATTCGACGCGTATGTATGTAATATTGATAAAAATGCGTAATATTAATATATGTTAGTCTATGTGGGCTTCTAAACAAATTTACCAAATTTTATGAGTGTATGTATGTATGTATGTAGGTATGTATGTATGTATGTAGGTTTGTCCACGGATTTCTCAGAAACTACAAGTCCGATTTTTATTTTTCAACTTAGGGTAGAGTATAAGTTTCATCAAAATCGGTCCAGTAGTTTAAGAGATATAAACTTTTTATGTTTTCAGTAAGTTATTGTAACGTAGACGTTCGAGTTGCGTGATAGTGCTGATACCTATTTTGGTAAAATAAGTCACTAAAAAGTGTTAAATAAACTATTTAAAAAAAAATAAAAACCGACTTCAAAGTAAATTATCTAAAAAGCATAAAATAACGAAAATATATTGAAGTCGGTGTCAGCTGGTGCTAGTGTTAGTTAACATGATGTGCTAGCACCGACTTCAATATATTTTCGTTATTTTATGCTTTTTAGATAATTTACTTTGAAGTCGGTTTTTTTTTTAAATAGTTTATTTGCCTGATACGTTTAAACCTCAGCCATACTATGATCCGGTGTAATGGACACACTTTATATCTCAATGTAAACTTTGTAACCAGCTTTTATGTTCAGTAGTTATAATATATATATAGGTATTGCTGTTACAAATATTTGCGGGTATTGTAATTCAGCCCGTACCTTCCACAACTGCGCATAAAGTAATTAGGAGCCTCGTGATTATGGTTAAAATTTCCTGTCAGGATCTTCAACGAGGAATCCACGATGATAACAGACGCTCGGCATCTATGTTTCATCTTGAATGAACACTTATACCTCATGGTGCCTGCCTTGGCTATATAATGAAGACTATACGTGTAACCTTTGTATTTTAACACTTGAGCACCACTAACTAGTTCTATAAGTTCACCTGAAAGTGTATAACATGCATTTTTCATAATAGAATGTATTAAATAGTATGTTATTATATGCCTATCGGTCAGGTAAGCAGGTTGTTATGGTGTAAGGTATCTATCTACACAAGTTAGAATTTCCTGAAATTTTAGACGGAGTTGAAGCAAGTCCACGAGATTAATTCCTGCTGCACCTCGAAGCCTGGATACAGCGACGAGGGGCTGACTCACCTACAGGTTTACCAAGATAATCACCGGTCACGGTTGTATTGTATCGGACCTCTCCCTTGGCAGCGTAGTGTCATCGTTTTAACAAGTAAAATTTAAAAATTAAATAAAAGAACCCGATATAGGTAAACAAAGTCTTATAATGACTTTCCTGTTTCCATTATCAGACCCTGATCGGTATCTGTCTAACTACTCGTCAAGATTTAACCATAGATTTATATTTCGGTGGGTCCTACATTTAATGGAGCCGAGTTCCTGTTGCCATCTTCCTGCTTGCACCCACTACCAGACTCTGTGCAACATTTTTCTACCTACTACTCGCAGCAACCTGTCCAACGAATCCAAATTTGGTGGGTCTACGTGTATTAGTGCAGAGATCCCATGACCACCTTCTTGCTCCATCATCAGACCCTGATCACCATCTTTCTAGCAACTACTCGTCGAGACCTATCTAACGACCCCAAACTCAGTGGGTCTACGTTTTTCGGTGCAGAGATCCCATTACCACCATCCTGCTCCATCATCAGACCCTGATCACAATTTTTCTAGCAACTGCTCGTCGAGACCTACCTAACGAGCCCAAACTCGATGGGTCTAAGTTTATTGGGGCCGAGATCCCGTTACCTTCTTGTTGACCCTGGTGAAGGTTACCAGTTTATTTAGTATTATTGGATTTACATATGTTCTAGATTTCAAATTTTTCGGACCAATATAAGTAGTGAAAAATGTCTATTGTATACAAAATATCCCTACCTCGACTCGGAAACAGCTGATGGTCTTCAAACGGCTAGACCGATTTTCATGAAACATAGCTCTAAGAATCATCTCGCTTAAACTTGCTTCCAAATAAAAAAACGCATTTGAATCCGTTCACTGGTTGGACCGCTACGATGCCACAGACAGACATACATACAGACATACAGACTTCCGGACATAGGCGTCAAACTTATAACTCCCCTCGTTTTTGGTCAGGGGTTAATAAAAAATCGATGACTAACAATTTATTGTTTATTCATTTTACCATGTACATAGGCCTTATATAAAAACAGAAAGATGTACAGGACTATATAATCTATTAATAATACTAAGGGTGTCCAAACTTGCGTCCAGCTAGACAGTCGAGGCATGCGGAGCGAATGCATCGTACCATGTTGCGTACACCGGTGCTTGTTGCTCGTGAGCATTCGTGGCGTATATGAAATGTATAGTCGCGTCCACACCGACACCGGCTCGCGAGCCAGCTTCAGTAGTTTACCCGGAAACCCTGAGGCGTGGCTCGCAGGACGAGCCATCAGAAGGTTTGAGCATCCGAAATGCACAGTTGCGAAATATCTCCTGCAGTTACTTTCATAGTAGCTTATTGTTTAAAAAAAAAAGAAACAGTCACGTTTTAAAAAAGAGATAAGTATAATATGATATTGTATAATTGAATAAAATAGCTCGAGAGCCAAAAACCACCGTCTACACCGGACGAACAGCGCACACCGAGGTACCTTTGAGGGCGTCCCGTTTACCGATCCCGTTGCCGATGGCTCGACCCTGAGGCTCGTTCAGCCGTGCCGACATGCGGCTGAATAACCCCGAGGCACGACTACATCGAACACATATTTGGCTCGCGAGGCTGCCGCTCGAGCTCATGCGCCAGGTGTGGACGCGGCTAGTAACGCACGGCGGGCGAGGTGATATGCTGTGTGCAGTACAAGGACATAGACGAAACGTAATATCGGGATACTTATTCAAGTGAAAAAACGCGCTGGTCCTAATATGCCTTCGTCTAGGCATATGTGGCGAGGCATTCGCACCCTATGCCCCAACATTAGACAAGTTGGGACTTTAATTACCTACTTTACATATTATTTTTACCTGTGTTTGTGTAGGCTCAAGTCGAGCAGCAGCGTCTTTTTATTGGATTACCTACCACCTGTAACTACTGCGATGCCCAAGACTCCCGGCAATCATAGGGATTAGGGCAACCGGGAGGGGTCCTAAGGGAAAGTCGTTCAGAAATGGACTTCGGTTGCTACTGATGATGATGAAGTTTTAACAGAGGGGTTAACTCTTTATGCCGCGAGTGCGTAGGGTAAAATATATCCGTAAGTAAAAATAATAGTTATAACTATTATTACTACTGCTATTACCGAAGGTATTACTTGTATTTATTTTTCTAAAGCTCCTCGTGTTGCTACACAACTATACATTTAATCGCATTTAGTATTTAGAAATTGTATTAAGAGAACTCGATTTCCCATATTAAGGCGATGAGTGATGAAACTTATGGCCTAATGGCAAAAGGATACAAATAGATACAAAAATGGAAGATTTTATACGCTAGTGGTCAAGAAACTATCGTCTGTATACTTTACTACCGGCGGCGCAGCGATACTTCTGGTAAATGGTACTTGTGTACATCTATAACATCGATATTATTTATAAACTAGATAAACATTTTCAATTTTCATTGATTTCAATAGATAAACATTCACTAACAAAATGACCTCTAAATTGTGATCGAACGCGTGGGTCGCGAACTTATCTGTGCTCGTGGCGGAAACGCGAAATAACGATTTTATTATGACAATGACGTGTAGTTAGAAAGTTTCTTAAAGACAGTAACTACACTTCTATCGGCAAAAATAATGTTGTCAGCCTGTTGCTGGAAAAGAAATAGCGACATAAGGGCGATATTTCTGTATGCCACTTTACAATTTTTTTTACTTGGCAATTTTTTTGCGATGACATAGTTTTGTTGAGTTTATTGTTCACTGGGTATGGTTGTATGAAATATGTATTGAGTCACCTTAAAGTATTTTGGTTAGGTTAGGTAAATCTCTTATTTCAATCTAACAAGCTGACTGCTCATAACTTTGTCCGGATTTGGTTTGTGATTATGTTTCATCCATTTCTTCACTATCTTTAATTTCTTCATGACAACGAAAGCAGGACAGTTGGTTGTAGTTGCGTTACGGCACTTCCATTTTACTACGCAGCTGTCTGTTGTTTCAATTTGATCCGTGTTATAAACAAAATCTTTTAGTAAAAGCACTTTCTTCCCTTTGGAAACTTCGAATATTCCACCTACAATCTTTTGCTGCATGACTGTAAAGACAATAGTAATCTGTATTAGTTCACTGTTATCTAGTTGCGAGTAGTCAAGATTTACTAAATAAGAATATAAGTCTTAAATGGTTCTGCAAAAATAAAATTTGTGTCGGAGTAGTTAGCTTAGGTTTTCACCGACACATACCGACTGATTCGGAGCTTGTTAATTTTTTGACAACCTGTTGGGGACTGAGGCTAGGGTTAAACACTAGAATGCTAGAATGAGGCAGGTTGAGCGAGGTGCTTACTACGAGATCTTTTTGTAGGTAATGTAATAAGTTAAAAGCTAGTGAAAATAGAAGTTCTAAAAGTATATTTATTTAGTTCTGTTAACCGGTGTTCTTGTAAAGTAAAGAATATAGTTCTTGAGGAATTAGTTAATTTGACTGATTTTTTACTTTTACGTACTGACCACTTTTCGTTAGTACGTACACTGGTCGTTCATGATCACTGTGATTCATTTGTAGCCTCAATATGACGTCATTGTTATCGAGTATTACAAAAGCGTTGCATTTCTTCTTCTGCGAGGAACATCTCCACCTAGTGGCACATTTTGTCTCTTTTCTCGTTTTGGAAAATGTGTAACCGTTTATCATTAGTAGTACTGTTCCATTTAACGTTGTGATGAACTGAACATCGAATTCTGCGAAGTAGAACAATGGAATAACATAACTTAATAAGTGGTTATTAAGTAGCAAAATATATTTTGATTTCTCAATGTGTTTACAGTGTTGTGATAACTTTAAATTTTAAACCTTGCACTAAAAGCCCTTAAGACATTGTAAGCCGTTTTTAACGGACTTCGATACGTGATTTTGGCGGTCCTGTCGGTCTAGCGGTTAGACACCCTGGCCGTTACCCAATAGGTCGTGGGTTCGATTCTCACCAAGTGTCTGGGTGTTTATCCATTTAAGTATGTATTTACAAATAAAATCTTTATATATGAAAATATCACTAAAAAGTTTAAAATAAAATCTTTTAAAAAAAAAATCGAACCGACTTCAATATCACTGAAAAGTATAAAATAATTTAAATATTATTGAAGTTGGTGACAAATATACACAGCCGGTAAGCTAACACCAACTTCAATAATATTTAAATTATTTTATACTTTTCAGTGATATTGAAGTCGGTTCGATTTTTTTTTAAAAAGATTTTATTTTAAACTTTTTAGTGATATTTTCATATATAAAGATTGAACCATCGAAAACCGTAAAATTATCTAGGTAGGTTATGATCACATTATCGTCTACATAGTTTTACATAATTCATGTTTCTTCAGAAAAAAATATCCGGTCGTAATGAAATTTGCATGGAAACATCATAGTAGTTTACTCTCTCGAATAAAAAAAGAATCATCGAAATCGGTTCATAATTGTCAGAGCAATGTAATGGAGAACATCAGTTTTATGGTTTTTACCAGATAAATTCCTCCACATTGTTCATGGTCCTCCAGGAAGTTCTTATCCGGTTGTAATAAAATTCATACAGATTCAATACAGTGGTTTCTTCTTTCGAATAAAAAAAGAATCATTGAAATTGGTAAATATTTGCCAGAGTTATGACCATTTTTGTCCTTAAAAAGCGACATAAAGTCCTCTATATAGGCTTTCTTGCAGCTCTCAGTGCGCAGTTACCATTCTTGTTTTTTCAGGAACTACTTATTACTAAGCAATAATTTTTTTATGGGACCCAATCAATGGATTGAAGAATGGATGGAAGAAAGATTTTTTCAAATCGGTTCATAATTGCCGGAGTTATGCGCGAACATACATTAAAAAAATATATATGTATACAGACGAATTGAGAACCTCCTCCTTTTTTGAAGTCGGTTAAAAAAGTATATAAGTATTAGTACCAGTTGTCTGTCTTCCATAGTATAGGCTCTGCCTAGTTTGGGATCTGATGACCGTGTGAGCATTATTATTATTATTAAGACCATCGATGATATTTCAGGACTTCTAACACTTCACTACTCTAGTAATCTGTCCCTTAGCCAAGTTGTCAAACTACAATATGGAACGCTATAGAATAGAAAACAAATGTTTGGGAATGATTTATCTGTTCGCTAAGTTACGTGAAGAGATATGTCATTCTCAAACATTTGTTTTCGTATTGTAGAATGACAACTGGGCCTGTATGGATTGATATGTGACTAGGTTTAAAACTTTAAATTTTTATGCTACTAGCTAATTTATCTTTGGATATTTTTTCATTTTCGTTTCTGCTTATGCTAACGAATCATGTATTGCAAATATATTTGCCACGTTTATGTATGTATTTTAAGAACCTTTTGCAAGTTTGTGTTTTTAAATTTCTTCTAAATGAACTGAGTTCAGATTTG
Source organism: Furcula furcula (assembly GCA_911728495.1). Lineage (NCBI taxonomy): Eukaryota > Metazoa > Arthropoda > Insecta > Lepidoptera > Notodontidae > Furcula > Furcula furcula. The sequence continues at coordinate 6,068,596 of OU452254.1, read as the reverse complement.
TTTAGGAAAACGGCATCTAATTTTTGTCAAGTACGTAATTCAGCATTTGGGCGGCGCAGACCCCACTGTGGATGCAGCCATACTTAATAGACGATGGGCAATAACGGGCATAACAAGAAGTTTCGTATGGGACGCTGGAAAACATGTAATCCGAACAGTAATTAAAAAATATGCTATTAAGGACAATTTATATTTCATTCAAACACGATATGCCACTAATTAATTAATTACTACGATATCACAAACATTTACATTCTATGACTAAGTTAAAACTGGGACTGATACAATAAACATAAATTATGAATGAGCGAAAGAGTTTTAGAAGGTGTAAAAGTTCTGTATACAAACTTGGATATACAAATGATTGTGTATATTTATATGTATATTGATTTAAATTTATTCTAATAGTAATTTCTACTATAGTATGGCTTTGTGACCAAACTGCAGGCCTAGCACGACGTGCAAGTCTTGACAGATCGGTGAGAAATATGACGTAGCTTTCAACACCGATACGTCATTCTAAATACAAAAAAGTAAAATACTTCGTCATATTGACATCATCCCTATATGACAAGACTTCTAGAGTAAACAACGAGTCGAGCGACATATTAGACAGCTGTTTAATTTATACTTCTCATCGCGACGGGATATCACAGAGCGGTGATATATTTTTTTCATACTACCAAAGTGGTAAGAAAGCATGCGGCCCGCCTGATGGTAAGCAGCCACCGCAGCCTATAGACGCTAGCAGCAGACATTAAATATTAAGTCTTTTGTGTCCAGTATTTTACCAGCTACAGTGCTCTTCACACCGGAACATGCTTGGTGGCAGAATATCTGACACTGCAGTGGGTGGTACCTATCTGGGCAGCTTCTTGCACAAGGAACCTATCAACTATTGTGAATGTACAATCAAAATATTAATATTTCTGCACTACCCTAAGGTACACTGTTAGAAAATGTCCGCATTGTACTATAAGTGCATAAAGTTAAATAAATTGCAATGCAATTGCATTTATCTGAATGGAAGAAAAAAACATATATTCCTTTCATCAAGCAGAATTTGAATGAAATCAGGTTTATTAGAATTATATCTTGAAAATTCGTGTTTAATAATAACTAAAGTAATTATAGCAAGCAATTAATAAGTATTTTGTTTAACTGATTATGTGTTTATTGTTCAATTATCTGCGAAAAAGATGTCTGAATTAAAAAAGTTGCATGTATCAATTGAAGATATATCAAACCAATCATTATTTTTGATACATACCATAACTAGCTAAAAACTACTTGCGTTTGCAAAACAGATTGGACCAGCTCAAGTCTGGAATGTAAGGTCTTTCAATAAGCAACGTACGCGCCGGTCGCAGTGACCCTAAAGTTAGGGCAAGGATGCGTGTGGTCTGACATGGCCTTGACGACGACATTGAAGTTGTTGATATGCAGGTACGCTTTGCACATGTGGAACTTGGAGCAACGCCACCTGGTGCCCTCTCTGACTTTGTAATGCTTGTAGTACATGTGACCGTTGAAGATGAAGCCGATTTTGCCGTTGAGTCTTTCGACCAGCATACCTGAGGAAAGAAAAATTTGAATTGTTTTGATTTAGTTAGAAAATATACTGGCCTAAAAGACGGCAATAACTTTATATGTTTATTGTATTAAGTTTGCGACGGCTAAACTTTTATATCCTATTATCCTTTAGTGTTGGATAAGTAGCGATGAATTAATGATCAAAGAAGCGCAGCCGCAACTAATCTAGTTAAGAAATCTTTACTCGATACTGACTTCACAAACACAAATAGTTTGTGTACGTTCAAAAACACTATGCAACATTTAAACACAAAATCTCTCAATACTGTTAGGCGCTAGGAGCGCCTATTATAGGATAACAGGAATTTACATGCGCAAACAGCATAGACTTATTTTTGACACAGATAAATAAACTTTAAATCACACAGAGAGAGCGGTGCTTAAAACAGTATTATTAAAGTTATAAACTAGTTATAAAAGTTATATATTATTACTAACAATGTACTATTAACTAATGCACGCAGAATTTGTTTAACAAGGCTACCACTCAGCTAAATGCTGCGCTGCAGCACTGGTTTCCAGTGGTAAAGCCCCAAGAGATCCCAGATTTGCGATCTCACTCGAACAAAAAATTGAAGAAAACTTTTTAGTGGCGCCACTTTAGGTGTAGTATTTCTGAGCCCATTAAAGTTGTTAGTCCTATATACACGAGCCGTGATACCGGTAGTTAAGAGACTTAGGGATCTAGACATCCATATGGAAGTCAATTCCTTATATTTGTGTGTAAAAAGAATTGGTTTGTATCAGTAATATTTTAAAAAAGAAACATAAAACGCGAAAAAGATAGTTTTATTTCAGTAATAACAACGAAAGCGCGATACTTTTGCTTCGATTAAGGTTGTTGTGTACTTTATAAGGGGCGTGATACCGGTGGTTATAGGACTTGGGAATCTGGACTTCCATTTGAAGACAATTCTATACACACACTCATCTTGGTGAGTGCAGAGAATTTGTTTGTATCATCAGTAATATTTGATATATAACAACAGAAACACAAAACGTGAAGAAAATACGTTTATTTCAGTAATAAAAACGAAAGATTGCAGAACGTTCGATCAAGAATATCACTTACAACTATTTTACTGGCAACTAAATCTTAACCGTTTTTGATTTTTATATATAGTCCACTCTTCGCTAATACGTACACAGGCCGTTCATGGTCATTGTGATTCAATCGCTGCCTTACTATTCTGTCATTATTGGCACTGAGTACCACAAATGCGTTGCATTTCTTCTTTTGAGAGGAACACCTCCACCTTTTCAAGGCATAATTCATATTTCTATCATAAAAGAATGTGTAACCGTCTAACATGAGTAATACTTTTCCTGTTACCGTTGAAATAAGCTTTATTTCAAGATCTGCGAAGAAAATAGCATTAAGATTAGTGATGACCTACTACTGATGACATTTGGTAGGTACCGAGACGTGATTCTTAACAGCTAGCCCTAGAGAAGCTCACAGTCATACAACGAGCTAAGGGACAGAATCTTGGTCAAAATCAGAAATACGCCGAAGAACCAGTCACCGACATCAATCTCAGCTTCTGCAAATTGAAGTGAAATGATAATGTTAACTGTCGCGAAATATGCAAATCAGTCCGCGCACTATATTAAAAAGAAAGTCGAGTTAGTTACACTATTTATAACTCAAGAAAGGCTGAACCGATTTAGCTGAAAATTGATGGGGAGATAGCTTAGAACCAGGAGACGGACATAGGATACTTTTTATCCCGGTACGTTAAGGTTAAGCAACCTTAGGTAAGGTCATTAAATAGATGGGTGAACCGATTTGTATGAAATTTTGTGTGCATATCGGGTAGGTCTGAGAATAGGTCATAATAGTAGTTTATTCAACAAGGGGCTAAAGAAGTATCTTATGTCGCTGGCGTGAAATTGAATCGTGAGTAGCTTGAATCCCTACAGCGAGGGATTCAAGCTCGCCCAAGACAAAGACACCTTTATCCCCGAGTAGAATATACTAATTTCACACCGACTGCGAGGTAATACAATAAAAATATGGCTAGAATTAAAATAATATCAATAGTGCGATTTGCAGCGTTCGCACCCACACCAACTGCGAGGCAATAACATTGAAATACTACTAGAAGTAAAATAATATCGACATAGCGATTTTCAGCCATTTCCTTCTAGAACAATGGATTCTGCTCGTCGCGCCCGGTTCGATTTTCAAATGTTTTTTTTCGTGCAGGTCTCTGCTTATGGTGTGGTACTATACCTGTGGTAAAAGTGATGATAGGACATTCGAAATTCAAATCACATTATTACCCAAGGGAGTTTAGTACAACATTATTAACCGGCTAGTCTATAGGGCTATAATGGTACTTTATGTCATGTTTATACGACACATAATGCAACATTATCGAGCAGGTGGTGTGAAAAGTATATTTCATACGCTAGGCTAAGGTTAAGCAACATAAGGCAAGGTCATTAAATAGATGGGTGAACCAATTTGTATGAAATTTTGTGTGCATATCGGGTAGGTCTGAGAATAGGTCGTAAAGTATATTTTATGCCGCTGACACCATGATTGACGAGAATATATATATAACGAGAGGAGGGTGCAAGAGAGGAGAGAGAGGGAGGGATTCGAGAAGGGGGTGATGGGGTGAGGGATCGGGGACGTTAGGTGGGGCAAGGGGGAGTGAGTGGGAGCAAGTTAGGAGAAAGAGAGGGGACAGGGTTCAGAGAGAGGACAACGGGGAGAGGGAGAGGGGGGGTGTGACGGGGACCGAAACGGGAGGTGGAAAGAGAGAGAAGAGAAAGAGATAAATCAAGGGAGGAAGGAGAAAAGGAAAGCATAATGTAATAAAAGCGCGGGTGGATCAGCTAGTCAAAAATAAAAAGAAAACCATGTCAATATAACAGCTGATAATTTTTTAGCATCTAGAAAAAAATGGGTGGCGTAAGCAAATGGAACAGCAGCAGAAAATTCAAGGATTTAAAATCAGGTGAGATAAAAAATCCTATTTGATTATCCTTCGATAACTTTCGACGATAACTTTCGATGGCCTTAAGTAGATACAGATAATAAGATACTTTTATTTCAGTAATAAAAACAAAAGCGCGATACTTTTGCTTCGATTAAGGTTGTTGAGTACTTTATAAGGGGCGTGATACCGGTGGTTATAGGACTTGGGAATCTGGATTTCCATTTGAAGTCAATTCTATACACACACTCATCTTGGTGAGTGCAGAGAATATGTTTGTATCATCAGTAATATTTGAAATATAACAACAGAAACACAAAACGTGAAGAATATACGTTTATTTCAGTAATAAGGACGAAAGATTGCAGAACATTCGCTCAAGAAAATTACTTACAACTATTTTACTGGCAACTAAATCTTAACCGTTATTGATTTTTATATATATTCCACTCTTCGCTAATACGTACACAGGCCGTTCATGGTCATTGTGATTCAATCGCTGCCTTACTATTCTTTCATTATTGGCACTGAGTATGACAAATGCGTTGCATTTCTTCTTTTTAGCGGAACACCTCCACTTTTTCAAGGCATAATTCATATTTCTATCATAAGAGAATGTGTAACCATCTAACATGAGTAATACTTTTCCTGTTGCCGTTGTAATAAGCTTGACTTCAAGATCTGCGAAGAAAAAAGCATTAAGATTAGTGATGACCTACTACTGATGACATTTGGTAGGTACCGAGACGTGATTCTTAAAAGCTAGCTTTTTAGAGAAGCTCACAGTCATACAACGAGCTAAGGGGCAGAATCTTCGTCGAAATCAGAAAGACGCCGAAGAACCACGACATCAATCTCAGAATCTGCAAATTGAAGTGGCAGTGGCCAGGCTACATCGCTCTGAGAGCTAATAACCGAAGGGATATAAAGTTTCTTAGGTACCGACCACGAACCGGAAGAGTTGGCGGAGGCAGGCCTCCCATTAGGTGGACTGACGCTGGATGCAATTGTGGCGTTCTAAGAGGGAGGTTTATGTTCAGCAGTGGACGTCTTCCGGCTGATTGTGAACCGTAGTTATTACAAAACAAATGATAATGTTAACTGTCGCGAAATATGCAAATCGGTCCGCGCATGCGAATTTCTCAGTAGATCCCTCGTTCATGAATGGCCAAATAAGCACTACCTTGCAAAGTAACTGACACTACAGTTACTGGCGCAAAGCAACTTGTGGCAACTTTGTAGATGGAGAAATTACTGGACTGGAGATATAACTACCGTCTTAAGTAACGAGTGGGGTGGCGTGTCGCTTACCATTAGGCCAATATCATGCTTTTCTCATCACTAAGTTGTTAAAAAACCGTTAACGGAATACAAACAAGAAAATTTCAACAGCGCATGATATCATATGATAAAATAATAATGTTATTAATAATATGGACTTGTAAAGTTTGAAATAAAAATTATTTGAATTTGATTTGAATATCTATTAAATTCCTATAGAGCTGTTAATATTTCACATAATATCCACTTTTGGTCTTCACATATCCAGGCTTGTTATGGCTGTGGTTCAGCCTCATTCTCAATATCGTTTGGTCATCATCGCTAAGGACCACAAAGGCGTTACACTTCTTTTTGAGAGCTGAGCACCTCCAGCGGTTTCCAGTAGCATTAAGACCTTTAGCTTTATTGAAAGTATATCCGTCCATCATGAGTAGAACTTTACCGGTGGCTAGGGTAATAAACTGGGCATCTGCAAGTGGTAGTTGCAGAAATTTATCATCAAAAATAAAAATAAATATGTCAATATAACAGCTGATAATTTTTAGCATCTAGAAAAAAATGGGTGGCGTAAGCACATGGAACAGCAGCAATGAAAATTCAAGGATTTAAAATTAGGTGAGATAAAAATTCCTATTTGATTATCCTTCGATAACTTTCGATGCCCAATGAAAACAAGACGACACAAATGTTACAAATAGAAACCAGATATTTTCAAACCAAAGTATAAAAATCTATCATAATAATACCCACGAAAACCTATGTTGTAATGTGGAAACAGGATTAAAAGGCTTCCTCATCAAATCAGAGAGTGATTGACACATTTTAAAACTGTCGATTACCAGAAGAAAACTGCTCTAAATTAGGAACAATAACAAAAACTACTTTTAATAAAGAACAAATTTAATAACACCATAAAAATATCTGCTAATGAGGCTATTTATATACTTTCTGAAATAAAACAAAAATCTGTAAATAAAAATAACCGTTGCCTTCGTAAAAATATCCTTTCAAAAATGATTTCTAATTATAATTTAACTAAAAAATTAAACTAGACCACGAACCGGACGTGGACGTGGCGGAGGCAGGCATCCGACTAGGTAAACTGACGGTGGATGCAATTGTGGCGTTTCAAGAGGGAGGTCAATGTTCAGCAGTGGACGTCTTCCCGCTGATGATAATAATGTTTACTGTCGCAAAATAAGCAAATCGGTCCGCGCATGCGAATCAGCAGTTCTCAGTAGATCCCTCGTAAATGAATGTCCAAATAAGCACTACCATAGTGTCAGTTACTCTGCCGCAAAGCACCTTGTGTCAACTTTGTAGATGGAGAAATTACTGGGCTCGAGATATAACTACTGTCTTAATTAACATGTGGGGTGTCGTGTCGTTTACCACCAACTGACTTACTTAGCTTAGTTTAGCTTACTTATCAGGCCAACGTCATGCTTTCCTCATCACTAAGTATAAAATACTTGAAACCATTAACAGAATACAAACAACAAAAGTGCAACAGCGCAACATATCTATTGAATTTCTATAAAGCTGTTAATATTTCACAAAATATCCACTTTTGGCCTTCACATATCCAGGCTTTTCGTGGCTGCTGTGGTTCAGCCTCATTCTCAGTATTGTTTGGTCATCACTGCTAAGGACCACAAACGCGTTACACTTCTTTTTGAGAGCTGAGCACCTCCAGCGGTTGCCAGTAGCATCAAGACCTTTAGCTTTATTGAAAGTATATCCATCCATCATGAGTAGAACTTTACCGGTGGCTAGGGTAATAAACTGGACATCTGCAAGTGGTAGTGGCAGAAACTATTCATCAAAAGCAAAAAAAAACATGTCAATATAACAGATGATATTTTTTTCGAATCTAGATAAAATTGGGTGCCGTATTTAAAATCAGGTGAGATAAAAATTCCTATTGGATTATCCTTCGATCATTTTCGATGGTCTGCTGATGAAAATAAGACGACACAAATGTCACAAATAGAAACCAGATATTCTCAAACCACAGTCCAAAGATCTAAAATACACACGAAAACCTAAGACACATTTTAAAACTGTCGATTAGCAAAAGAACACGGCTCCAAGGCGGGAACAGAAAGAAATAATAAAGAATTTCACTTTTAATAAAGAACAGATTTAATAATACTATATAAAATATCTACCAATGAGGCTATGTATAAACTATGTATGTGAAATAAAACAAAAATCTGTAAACAAACATAACCTTTAGCAGCATCCTTTCAAAAAGTATTTCTAATTATACTTTAATATAAAAATTTCCACGTTGACAATACGTTGGTGGATCATGGTTATGATGGTCAACCAGTTTAACCAATTTAAAAGTTTCTTCGTTGAAGACCAGGAATGATGGACAGCCGCTTTTGTTCTGTGAACAGAACCACCTAAGGCCCCCACGTCTTATTGCACCGTTCTTGTGGAATGTGAAACCATTTATCATGAGAAGACGCCTGCCTGTGCTTAGTTGTATCATTTTCACTGAGGACAATAATGATAACGGCATATATAAATATATCTAGGCCATTTTCTTCTGCCATTATACTTATACATATGTATGTCTTCTGTAACCTTTCTTTTGTTTTAGTAATTCATTGTTTTGTTTCAATACAATCCTATGTTCACACAGCTACCCTGGGGGTCTCATATTATATATGACACCCCAGGTGAATGGTCTATTTTACAAAGGACCTACAATAATTGTATGTTTCGTAACATTGTTAAAGTATAAATTAAAGTTAAAACTATCGGTATCCTGCCGTGATCTTTAGGCATTTCTTAATACAAAATGGTTAACAGTGGATTTTAAACGGATCTAGCTAGCCATGAATGCATGTACACGCAGTCTCACTAAGTTTAAAAAAAATCTAGTAGTTTTTAAAAACGTATTTTGACTATTGCCTGTGGGGTATCCGGGTAAGAATAGCAATATCTCCTCCCGTTGGATGTCATACGAGGCGTCTAATGGAAAACAGGGAACAAGAAGACGGGTAGCAACGCCTTACTATTGGATTGCATTACCTACCACCTTCTGCAATCCCAAGACGTCTACCAAGCGGGGGGATTATGGCCCACTTTAATGGAGAGGCCTTTCTTCTGCAGTGGACGTGTTCCGGCTGATGATGATTTTGACTATTATTATACAGATAGCGAAATGGATTAATGCAACAAATTAAATGGATTAGACGGCGATAACAAGTATAAAAAAAAGCAAATAAAGACCGACTGCGAACAAACAAAATGGAATTAAATTACATTAAACACACGTATTAGGTACATATACACATGTATACATAGGTCACACTAAAAGTTTCTGGAACTGGCCACGTACATAAACAATATTTAAAAAGTAATTACAACATTTTAAAATGGAACTCTTTGGCTGTAGAATGCAGTTTGTTTCGTCTGCCTGTCAATTGTTTTTACATTGTGGCGCCATTTTAAGAATTGTGTCTACATTAACATGGATTTAACTCGGGAAAACTTTCGTAGTATTATTTTCTACGATTTTAAGTGTAATTTGACAGCTCAAGAGAGCATCGCTCGGCTGCTTTTGACGATGAAGCACCATGCAAGACGACTATTTATAGCTGGTTTGCAATCTCAGTGACGAATCTCGCGATGGTCACCCGTCCACCGCTGTGAACAACAAAAACATTGATGCTGTGCGCCGTATGATGGAAACAGACCTACCACGAGATTCGCGCATCCTTAGACATAGGCATGAGTCAAATACAATCAATCCTACACAAACATTTGGGTGTAAGAAAGCTGTGCTCACGGTGCATCCCACACAATTTGACCGAGGCTCAAAAAACGGACCGCGTCACTTGGTGCAGTTCCATGCTTACCAGATTCAACGAAGGTGCGTCAAATTTGGTGTGGGACATAGTAACAGGTGACGAAACATGGATTTATTGCTACGATCCCAAAACAACGAAAGCGGCGCGTGTGAAAAGTGCATCTAAGTGGATGATTGCTTCTTTTTTTAATAAAACTGGACACGTGGCTACTGTTGCTTTAGAGAATCGTCGTATCGTGAATAGTGACTGGTACACGACCATTTGTTTGCCGGAAATTATTGACGAACTCCGTAAAAATAACCGGAAACGCCATATCATCTTGCACCACGACAATGCTAGTTTCCACACTGCCAGACTAACAAAAGAATTTTTGAAGGTGAAAAACGTAGAACTTATGAGCCATCTTGCATACAGCCCCGACCTGGCACCTTGTGACTTTTTTCTGTTCCCAAAAATTAAGAACCAATTACGCGGTCAACGATTTTCTTCACCAGAAGAGGCTGTCGAAGAGTATGAAAAACACGTTTCTGAGGTCACCACGGAGGAGTAGCACAAAAGTTTTCAAAATTGGTTTAATCACATAAAAAAGTGCATTTACGCAAAGAGAGAAACAATTTTGAGAAACAATAAATTCATTTTTGACCTTTAATAGTATTTTTTTCTTATTCATTCCGGAAACTTTTTGTGTGCCCCACGTATATAGTTCATCTCGTCTGATTAGAACCTTTGGCCTTTTAGTTTGTTGTACTTTCGTTGTATTTTTTGTAAAAAAAACAACGGGTTGCACTCCGGGAGTGCCGGCAGAAGTAAAAACTTGAATATTAACGTTGTGCATTTTTGATATTTTGCAATGGTTAGGGAATAATTTTGCACGAATTGCTTTAATTATCTTTTAATGATCTTCTCTGTTCAGTAGCCGTTGTGATACGGTGGTAGCTTTTTAAAAAAAATACCGTTCAAAAGTGCTAGCGTTAAGCCTATTTCAAATAAATTATTTTTGACTTTGACTTTTATTTGATACATTAATGTTCTCAGTAGTAAAAAAAACTTATAAAATGGCGGCTGGCGGACGCCATTTAAATTTTTGAATTAATTATATAGCCGAAGTCAGGGCTGCCACACATAACTGCGAATTCGTATCGCATCGCAACGCAAATATCTGCGAGAAACAAATGAATTCGATACAAGTTCCTGCGATGCAGCGCCGCATCGCATCGTATCGCAGTTATGTGTGGGAGCCCTTACTCCCACAACTATGTCGAATTTAACGTCGTTTTATAAGTCAAAATCCATTGATCTGTTTAGGCTGTACGCCGTGCCAAAGAAATAGACACACAAACATACTCTCGAAAAACATAAGCCTCCTCCTAGGGTTTTCGGACAAAATAAAACTGAGTAAATATTTTAGGAGTCTAAGTATATAAATAAAATATATTTCATAATGTATCATTATATAATTTGTAAAAAAAACTTAACGTAGTAAACAAAATTTATAGGCTTTATCAACAATAGCTCTATCACTTTATTAAAAAAATATACTTTTCACTGTCAAACTAAAAATTAGTGGATGGCTTCATTTACATTTAATTTCCACCAATTTAAAATAAGCGCTTGGCATTACGTTACATATAGTTATTTATACGTATAAATTAATATATGTATTAGGTACATCCTTTAACATCAAGTACATATATGTAATTAAAATATAACATTCACATTATTAACACCACAAATTAAAATAACCAATGAAAACACAAATAAGTAATTATGTTTTTATGTTATGTAAATAAATACAAAAATATCATCGAATAATGAATAATCTATTCGAAATTAGAACAAAAATGTACCGTGGCATTTTTAACTTCTAACAACGGCAACCCAGCCATCATCATCATCATCACCAGCCGGAAGACGTCCACTGCTGATCATAGGCCTCCCCGTTCGAAGGCCACAATAAACGACAATTGGCTATTTGCATCCACCTGTATCTGGTACTATAATTACCGAAGCCAAAAGAAACAGTCGTCTTTGAGTGAGTGTTGTCTCTCTTTCCACAACCTAAGGACATTTAACATTAGTAGTATGTATATACAGGCTGTGGTTCTGCATTCTTGCCATATTTACAGAGGTTGATGTATACCTTTTAAAGAACATAAATCAATCATTAAATGATGGACGTATAATTATGAATTATTTTTTATGTTTGGTTCGAAAAGAAATCCCGTGTGCAACCGTCACTATAAAATAACGGTGTCTGGCACAGCTCTTCGTGCAAAGTAGGTAAACAAGAGCACGCGCGGAATTGCCAACCTTGGGACCTACACTGAGCGCTCGAGAGCTCTTATTCTGGTTGAACGTTAATCTTGAATCATTAATTATCTTTTAGTTATTAGCCATTGAATTATTAATCTATTTTTAATCAATTAACATAATCCTTAACTGTTAGGTCTACAAATATGGCAAAAAGGCAAAAATGCAAAACCAGGTGTCTAACCACTAGGCGAACAAGCCTGTCAAAATACAAATAAAATAAATAAAAATCAAAACTAAGAAAGTCTGAGAAAGATCAAAACCTGCACGTGTTGTTTGATGCCAGTCTATTGAAGCTGGATTTAAATCTCGAGTGTTGGTTGACTTACCTATGTTTGTTGAGAAACAGTTCGATTAGACTGTCACGCTCAAACTTAACAACTGAAGGGCTTTAATTTCAGTAAACCTCTGGACGTTGCACATACTCGTAGCGATACAATCACGACTCGAATCTATTCAAATCGGCTGCTCGCTGAAGTGCGATTTCTGTAGACCGCTCCGCGACAAAGCCAGTGAATCCTACCCTAAACAATCCCTAACGCCTTGATTTCAAGAACAAACCATCTAATGTGAATGAATAAGATGGTGGCGGGTGATTGTGTGTGTCATTAAATTTGAGTATCACGTGGCTCTTCGACATGTGAATGTAAGCGCTGCATTTTTTGGACAGTCTGCTTCCACAGGCGTATCTGGTGCCACTGTCTCGAAGTTTGCCGTTTCTACTGAAGCAGTATCCATTAACAAGCAACATTACAGATCCGACAGGGGTCTTCACGTACCTCACTGAAACTGTTTAAAATAAACGAAAATGAACTCTTTTGTAATTGGATCTAGCAGAATTTTATTTTTGGTGTATCTTTTAAATTTGCTTAAAGATGTCAAAACAAAAAAGTTTTCGGTAACTGTTCTACGGTCGGTGCAAAACAGCTCACAGACTTGACGTGATGTCATTTGGTTAGTATGACACATTTAATAGTACCCAGAGGCAACTGTGCAGATCAACCTTTACCAATCTGATAACCAGATGAGACATACTTTTTATCAAATTTTATTGTTTTATAAATATGCCAAATTTTTTTTCATAACCTACACTGTAGTTAGCCGAGCAAATTCAGAGTATAGTATAGTTCAACGTGTTACAAAATACCCCGTAAAAAATATAATTAATTATCAAAGCCAAAAATTTTGTCAACCCTACTGTCTATGTTTCGTTTGTATCGCGTATAGCATCGGAACGATCTGGAATAATTGGCCTGCGTCGGACTAATTTAATGCGAATCTTAGTTCCTTATCATCCACTCCCTCATCCAAATCACCTCTTACCATCTGTTTAATTGCGCTTACACTAGTTACACAAAACTTGTGTAAAGATACTAAATAACAGTTTACGGAAATAAAAATATTAAAAAAAAAACAATATTTCAAAAATAAGTACATATATTCATATATGAGTGTTAAAAAAACCCTGTCCAATTGCCGAGGTTGTCAATCGGTGTTGCAATACGAATATAACCCATATATTGAATATCTCATAAGAATATTTTTCTAGATTTTTATTAGCAATGCGAATATTCCCAATACAACTTGAATGGGTACAGGGTTTTTTAACATACTGTATTTGTTTACAACGTGCAACGTCAATTTTTTAAAATGGTCGCTCCTGACATATATGACAGCGGGCACCGATTTCATTTTCATTCAAAGCAGCTACGAACCGATATCATTACGGTGACCTGGCTCAACGGGTTATATTAGATTTCGTAAAATAACCATCGATTGTGAAGCTATAGGATGGTGGCGGATGGTTGTGTGTGTTATAACACTTCAGAACTTCGTGATCCTTGGACATGTGGACGTGGGCCAAGCATTTTCTGGACATTCTGTTGCCACAGGCGTACCTGATGCCACCACCTCCGAGTTTACCATTTCTGCTGAAGATGTAGTTATCGACAAGCAGCATGACAATACCCTCACGGGTTTTCACGTATCTCACTGCAACGTATTTATATAACCATTAAAAAAGTGTTTTTATTTTTTAGAATTGACAAATAATTAGCCAAAACTTTATTTTGAAGTCGTTAAACGCATCATCCATATAATAAAGAATGCAACGTGACAGCGTAACATTGTAGATAATACGGTCATCTTTTACAAATTCATTTGAAACGGAGCATAGACTTAGTGCAGTACTAGACAAGCAAAACGTTCGCCTAATGGTAGCGACACGCCTGCCTATAGACAGCTATTGTTACACTGCACTGCCGCTCTTCATCATCACCAGCCGGAAGACGTCCACTGCGGAACATAGGCTTCCAACTTTGAACGCCACAATGCCCGACAATTGGCGATTTACATCTACCGGTTACCTGCGACGCGCTCAATGTCGTTTGTCCACCTAGTGGGAGGCCTACTTACGCTTCGTCTTCCGGTTCGTGGTCACCACTCGAGAACCTTTCTTCCCCAACGGTTATCGGTTCTTGGAGCGATGTGGCGTGCCCATTGCCACTTCAACTTGCAGATTCTGAGAGCTTTGTCGGTGACGTTGGTTCTTCGGCGAATCTCCTCATTGCGGATTCTGTCGCGCAAAGAAACTCCGAGCATAGCTCTCTCCATAGCTCGTTGTGTGACTCTGAGCTTATCCAATAATAACAGTTCGGGCGTCTCACACAAAACATAAATTATCAAATTTTTGAGCCCAGTAATTTCACTAGCTACAGTGCTACATTGCTGCCTATCGAGACGGTCCCTTGCACGAGGAACCTGCCAACTAGCAGTAATTGTAGTTATCATTCTATGTGCTGATTTATAATTGCATTTAGAAAATGCTGCACTTGAAATAGGGCACAATGGAAAAACAGGGTCAGTCTCACAGGAGAAGTGGAGAAACAGTCTTAGCTAGAGAAATAAGAGTCTTAGGTGACGAACGGTAGAGAAATGCAGTAAACATGGTTCTTCTCAATAGAATATTCAAAATTACATTTCGTCTAATAAATTCTAGACCAAATTCTCCTTTTGCTTATTCCACTACGCTCAATATTACGAAATACACACATCAAAAGTGTCTAGGGATCAACATATATTTTTGCAATAACTTTTCTCCTGATTGATATTAATTAAAATTTTCTTTAAGGATTCATCAAATAAAGTGTTTTCGTTTGTCATAGTAACGATAAACCAAGTCACCTTTGCATTAATAAAGAAATTTGCCATTTTCCTAATAAAGGGATTTTTGACATTTGAACCACTAACACAAAAGTTCGAAAAAAAGACTGAAATAACAGTTTTCTTTAAAATTTTATTGGGTAACTTAAACAATTAATAATCCGTGTTTCTACCGCGAACACTAACAACACAAGAACATCGGTTTGGCATACTCAAAATGAGTTCATCCAAATCACGCTGTGGAATGGCCGCCCATGTTCGTTGCAACAACAAAAAAAGGTCTTCTTGCGACTGGATACCCTCCATATTCGGCAGAGCTCTTCTCTGTAGCATATCCCATGCATGCTCAATCGGGTTCAAGTCTGGCGACTGAGCAGGCCAGGGCAGGACATTGATGTTAGCTGCGGCGAGAGTCTGTCTTACAACTCTTGCGGTGTGCGGTCGTGCATTATCATGCATTAACTGAAATAAGGGACCGATTTGCACTTGTAGAGGAACGATGACGTCTGATACAATCGTCTCAGCATAAATTTGAGCGTTGAGGTTGCCTCTGATCCAAATCAACTCAGTTCTTCCGCCGATCCAAATACCCGCCCATACCATGATGGTTCCACCACTATAAGGATGGACTTCCTGGCAGGATTTTAATCGCTGTTGGCGTCCAGGGGTTCTCCAGTGTCGTATACGTCTTGTATCCGGTCTCATACCAAAACGAGACTCATCAGAAAAGCACACGAAACGCCATTGTTCTTCTGCCCAATTTCTGTGTTCAAGAGCCCATTGATATCGAATCCTACGATTGTGCATTGCTATAGGTGGTACCCGTAGCGGTCTTCGGGAATGAAGGTTCACTTCATGCAAGCGGTTTCTGACTGTTTGGTCGCTAATTAAGTTCCCTGAAGAGTGATGAAGCCTCACGGCTAACATCATGGCAGTTATTGTTGGAGCTCTTCGAGTTAAGATTTGAATATATCGGTCTTGTCTCCGTGTGGTGCAGCGATACCGTCCTCCATGGCGCTCAGCCACGGTACCAGTGCTTCGGTAACGTGTCCAAAGTCGACTGATAACACTCTGACTTGTATTCAGAGCTAAAGCCACAGTACGTTGCCGGGAACCAGCTTCTATCATTCCCACGGCTCTGAGCATTTCTTCCCTGCTTAAATGACGTCGCCGCTCCATAATAACGTTGGTTTTAATCAGTAGTAGGGAAACAGTAGCACTAATAATGTCTTCAATGCGTTGTATGTTTTTATAGGGAAAATATTGACAGCTGATTTTCATCTTTTACTCGAATTTGATTCACAGTTCCTGATTCAAATTATGAAATGCACCAAAAAGGATCCATATAAATTTATAAAATCATAAATTTATTACAAAGCCACATCTCAATCTCAAGAAATCCGCTTAAAAATGCTTGATCCCTAGACACTTTTGATGTGTGTAGTTCAGTAAAACAGTTAGTTGACGTTAAAGGAAATACAAACGTGTATATACTTTCATGAAACCTAGTTCCTTGAATGTTGTATAATTTAGCCGCTTTATTTGAAAAACGGCTTCAGCGTGGCTTATGGTATATACACACATCAAAAGTGTCTAGGGATCAAGCATTTTTAAGCGGATTTCTTGAGATTGAGATGTGGCTTTGTAATAAATTTATGATTTTATAAATTTATATGGATCCTTTTTGGTGCATTTCATAATTTGAATCAGGAACTGTGAATCAAATTCGAGTAAAAGATGAAAATCAGCTGTCAATATTTTCCCTATAAAAACATACAACGCATTGAAGACATTATTAGTGCTACTGTTTCCCTACTACTGATTAAAACCAACGTTATTATGGAGCGGCGACGTCATTTAAGCAGGGAAGAAATGCTCAGAGCCGTGGGAATGATAGAAGCTGGTTCCCGGCAACGTACTGTGGCTTTAGCTCTGAATACAAGTCAGAGTGTTATCAGTCGACTTTGGACACGTTACCGAAGCACTGGTACCGTGGCTGAGCGCCATGGAGGACGGTATCGCTGCACCACACGGAGACAAGACCGATATATTCAAATCTTAACTCGAAGAGCTCCAACAATAACTGCCATGATGTTAGCCGTGAGGCTTCATCACTCTTCAGGGAACTTAATTAGCGACCAAACAGTCAGAAACCGCTTGCATGAAGTGAACCTTCATTCCCGAAGACCGCTACGGGTACCACCTATAGCAATGCACAATCGTAGGATTCGATATCAATGGGCTCTTGAACACAGAAATTGGGCAGAGGAACAATGGCGTTTCGTGTGCTTTTCTGATGAGTCTCGTTTTGGTATGAGACCGGATACAAGACGTATACGACACTGGAGAACCCCTGGACGCCAACAGCGATTAAAATCCTGCCAGGAAGTCCATCCTTATAGTGGTGGAACCATCATGGTATGGGCGGGTATTTGGATCGGCGGAAGAACTGAGTTGATTTGGATCAGAGGCAACCTCAACGCTCAAATTTATGCTGAGACGATTGTATCAGACGTCATCGTTCCTCTACAAGTGCAAATCGGTCCCTTATTTCAGTTAATGCATGATAATGCACGACCGCACACCGCAAGAGTTGTAAGACAGACTCTCGCCGCAGCTAACATCAATGTCCTGCCCTGGCCTGCTCAGTCGCCAGACTTGAACCCGATTGAGCATGCATGGGATATGCTACAGAGAAGAGCTCTGCCGAATATGGAGGGTATCCAGTCGCAAGAAGACCTTTTTTTGTTGTTGCAACGAACATGGGCGGCCATTCCACAGCGTGATTTGGATGAACTCATTTTGAGTATGCCAAACCGATGTTCTTGTGTTGTTAGTGTTCGCGGTAGAAACACGGATTATTAATTGTTTAAGTTACCCAATAAAATTTTAAAGAAAACTGTTATTTCAGTCTTTTTTTCGAACTTTTGTGTTAGTGGTTCAAATGTCAAAAATCCCTTTATTAGGAAAATGGCAAATTTCTTTATTAATGCAAAGGTGACTTGGTTTATCGTTACTGTGACAAACGAAAACACTTTATTTGATGAATCCTTAAAGAAAATTTTAATTAATATCAATCAGGAGAAAAGTTATTGCAAAAATATATGTTGATCCCTAGACACTTTTGATGTGTGTAGTTCTTGTATCAAGAGTTGGATTTAGATAGCGAGTATCGGGAGTTTAACTCTTAAAAGTATTTATAATCAGTTGAACTTCTAGGAAATTTCATTAGTTAAAGGATTGAACTGAACAATTTGATTATTTTTAATTATTGTTTAACATAATACCCTTCCTTAGTTATACAATAACATGGCGGTTCGTGATTGTGGACAAGTACAGCTTTCAATATCGTATTTGATTTTGATACATGAACATAGGCCTTGCAGTTTTTTGACAATGTACTGGAACATGAGAATCTTGAACCGCCGTTGCCAATATATGTTTTCTTACTAAACGTGTAGCCTTCTAGAAGTAAAAGTGTTACACCTTTGGGCGTAATCACGAACCGGCACTCTGGAACCAGTAAGTAATGGTTGAACGTAACTCTTCAAAAAATAATATATAATTTTAAATGTTTGGAATAATTCAATTCGTACAAGTATGTCAAACGTTGTAAAACAACAAAATGCGTTATTGTTTTAAAGTAATTTAATTAGTATAAAAAATGTTTTATTTTATTTTATTAAAACTATAAAACCAACTTGACCGAAATTTTAACTGATACTACCTTTAGTATCAGGTTCTGAAACCCTGGATAAGCGCAATACATTCCGCTTCAAATGAACACGATTATAAATTCGTTTGCTGTTCAATAACCACGTAACGCCTACATTGTCAACTTGGCGCGGCCGCAAATACAACTTTATAAAAAGCAGTTTTTTCTGCCGCGTTGCATTGTCAAATATACGGAGGGCGTATTGTACGACCGCATAACAGATTTGTAATCGTTTTAGAGTTTATTTGAGATGGAGTAGGTATATCTTATTCACAAAGCTGCGACCATGTCAGAAGAATTGACGCGATGGCAGCAAAAGGGGCCCTCAGCTACCAGCATAGCGGTTCTAATAGAACACTCCCAAAATCACCAGTCGATGCCCGGTATTTTACAAGTTACATTTTGGAGTGTGCGCAGAACTTGACGAAGGAGATGACTTGATTCCACTACCTACTTCAATCGGACGACAAGACGCACGGTAGCTACGCACCCATAAGCTGTGAGTGTCCCATCAGTCCGGCTTTGTTATGTATAATACCGAAGGACTGATAAGGACTGGATTAGTTTGCCTTCTATTTTTCTGCGCGATTACAATGTGGGTTTATTCAAGACTAGAGTGAATAGGCTTTTGGTTCAACATACTCGATTGCATCGCTGCTTTCGACTAGGCGGGATTGCAGTCAAGCACAAGTTTATATTGAAGCTAACGTTATAAGTCTGCCAACTATCAAGTATTTCACCCCAACTGGGCTTAACCAAATTTTTAAGCAGCGTTCTCGCTGTGTTACCACACGTTGCAAACGTGTAGTTGAATCAAGAAAGTATATCCACGCATGGAATGGACGCTAGAAAAATGTATTCTTCATGCCGTCAGAAAAATATATTTATGTTCATTTGATTAAAAGAAATTCTTTCTTCCGGTTTTCCCCAAGACTTTATTGAAGAAGTCTTTTTGTCACATATGTACATTTTCATGTAGGTGGTTTATTGAAATTTAAGAAAGGTCAAATACTAAAAAATAATTCTCATTAAACAGTCCAATTTAAATTAATTTTTAATATAAACTCCATCCTTAGTGATACAATGACTAGGCGGCTCGTGATTATGGGTATCTTTAACTTTTAAGATTTTGTTTGTTCTTGACAGATGTACGTAAGCCTTGCACCCCTTGGATATAACACTGGAACAAGCAAATCTTGCGCCACCGTTACTAAGGATCGCTTTCTTGCTAAAAGTGTAGCCATTTAGAAGCACCAGCACTGCGCCTTTGACCGTTCTCACGAAACGAAAGTCTTTGTCTGCAAGTATAACGATTAGGTATATAAACTTATGTTGCAATATTTTACGACAATGCTAGTAATCACAGTTTCAAGAAACATACTACAATTCTTTGTGCAAGGAACCGTCCAGGTAGGTACCACCGCAGTGTCAAATATTCTGCCGCCAAGCAGCAGTGTGTAAGCACATCTGTGTTCCGGCGTGAAGGGCACTTTAGCTGGTGAAATTACCGGACACAAAGACTTAATATCTAATGTCTTAAGGGTCGGCAATGCGCTAGTGATTCTTCTGGTGTGGCTAGCGTCTATAGGCTGCGGTATCTGCCTACCATCACGCGGGCCACATGCTTGCTTGCCACCTTGGTAGTATAAAAAAAACACGAAACCTCACGAAAATAAAACATGATTAGGAAAGGAACGAAATTTATTTAACACATAAACTTAGAACATAAGCTTATCTTTAGCCTTTATTTTTCAAACGCTATTACTTATAAAAATTTACTCCGCATTGAGTGTCCGTTAATGAGTCGCTATGTTTCTTTGTAGTTATTGTGCTGAAATCTACGCTAAGTAAAGAGGTAACAGATTCACTACGAACTTTGAGCGCTGCAGTTGGAAGGTCAAAATCGCGTCTGTGTATTATTATACTTCAGAAAGCATGTGGCCTGTCAAGTTTAGCATTTTAAAGTTATCTTTCATTGCATATATAGTAGTTTCTGTTATTTTTTAACATAAAAACCATCTCTACTTATACAATACGCGGCCGGTTTGTGACTATGGTCAATATTAGATTTTATGATAGTATTTGTTTTAGACAAATCTACGTAGGCTTTGCAATTTTTTGACAAAAGACTGGAACATACGAATCTTGAACCCTCTTTGCGACTATTCGATTTCCTACTAAACGTGTACCCATCTAGAAGCATCAGCGTCACCCCTTTGGGGGTTTTCACGAAGCGATAATTGAAATCTGCAACGAACATATAATTATTTTAATTTTGTTGTGATACTTTCGAGCAATGCTATTTTTTTTATTGCGATTATTACAAAAAATAATCCACAAGAAACTTAACGAATCGTCTTGTTTTAATGTGGTATATTTTTCGTTGTATCAATTTGTTCAAATAAAAAAAAAAAATTGTCAGTAACCAATAATTAAATGTAACCATGTCATCACATGATGCATTTTATGGTAATTAAAAAAAAACACAATTATTAAGTGTTGTTAATAAAGTTTTTACGTAAAACGTTATAAAAAAACTGCGATATCACGTTTTCTAGTAATTTAATTATTGTAGCGCCGTTTTTGATCAGGTGGGGTTGTAGTCAAGCACTAGCTTATATTAAATAAAAAAACTAAAGTAATTAATCCGCCGTATTCTATCAAATATTTCACCCCAATTTGGGGTATGCCAATTTTATAAGTAGCCTTGCATACCATGTTAAACCAGTCAGCCAGTAATTCTTCATGTATGCAGTTTATTGAAACTTTAGGAAATGTCAAATACTACAAACTTCAATCATAAAGTTACTCCAGTTAAACTAGTAGGAAAGAAGTGTTCAAATTATTTTTTTTGTATAAACTCCATCCTTATTGACACAATAATTAGGCGGTTCGTGATTATGTGTATTTTTAACTTTTAAGATTCTGTTTGTTTTAGACAGATGTACGTAAGCTTTGCACTTCTTAGATCTGACTTTGGAGCACGCAAATCTCGTGCCACCGTTACTAAGGATAGCTTTCTTACTAAAAGTGTAACCATTTAGACGCACCAGTACAGCGCCTTTACGCGTTTTCACGAAACGAAAGTCTTTGTCTGCAAGTATAACGAGTATATAAACACCAAGATAATACTAGTAATTGCAGTTTCAGGAAACATTACGAAAATAAAACTTAGGATAAGGTCACAAAATTTTATTAGTACATAAACTTATTATAACCTACATACATTTTTAATAATAACCAATTTTACTTCTAATGTAATTTTAAAGGATAGCTACAGAAAAGACCGAAAGACAGGACTGTATAGAGTTGGGACAATTGTGTGGAAGAAAATTTAAAGATATTTTTTCTAGGTGGTAAATCCGAGATGTGATACCTACATGTCTCTGGATTCTGCAACCAAGCAGCACAGTGTAGCATCACTGTGTTTAGGTGTAAAGGGCAATGTATCTGGTGAAATAACCGGGGTCAAGAGTAACTCTGCCTCGGCTAATGAGTGGCAGTGCACGGCATGTGTAGTGTTTACTATAAGGAAAACTTCTTGATTGTCTATTAACTAAGTTGTAGGTTTTGGACGAGGCCAAGAATCATAAATTGTTTTAGAGCTATCGGAATATGTTGTATTCGAAAAATGTAATTAGAATGTTTATTAACTAAACACGTCGTCGTCAAGCAAAAATAAAAACAGTTAATTCCAACATCTTTGAAGATACATATTTGTACACATTTGTTACATAACCTGAATAACAAGATCTTTTAGTTCTGTTTCTGTAGTCTTTATTTGCCAAACGGCATTATTATTAGTTGTTATTGCTCCGCACTTAGTGACCGTTAATGAGTAAGTATATTACCTTCCTTTATGTATATTTTGTGCAGAAGTCTACACTTAGTAACAATGTAATAGATTCACTATCGTCTAGGTAGTATTATAATTCGGAAAACTTGTGGCCTGTCAAGTTCGAATTTTAAGTTATTTTATATTGCATTTGATGTAGTTTATGTTATCTTTTAACATAAAAACCATCTTTAGTTATACAAAAGTTAGGTGGTTCGTGACTATGAACAATATTAGCTTTTATGATAGTGTTTGATTTAGACAAATCTACGTAGGCTTTGCAATTTATTGACGTAAGTTTGGAACATGCGAATCTTGAACCTCCTTTGCCCATACTCGATTTCCTGCTGAAAGTGTACCCATCTAGAAGCACCAGCGTCGCACCTTTAGGCGTTTTCACGAAGCGAGGGTTGAAGTCTGCGATGAACATTGTGATCATTTTATTTTTTTGGTGATACATTCAGGCATGGCAAATTTTTTTACAGTTTGTTCGGACAGCGGTTTTCAGGTGAAATAATTGAAATTCAAAATATATTTATTATGCAAGGCACACGTCACTTACATACAACTCAATCACTCACACAAACACACAAAATGCACCCTCCACTGAGAATCGACAAGAAACTCAGAGGGCTTGTCATTTAGAAATGTATGGATTCTTTAAGACTTTAAATTAAAATAAGGTTATGAAATCGCATGAGTATCGCAGTTTAAGCCCACGCAGCTTTTTCTTCTAGGTAATGTAAGATTTTAGATAACTTTAGATAACTAGCTTAGAGCTTTTGAATTTATTTATTGGTAGGTCTCTGATATCCTGTGGCAGTTTATTATAGAAACGAATTGCTAATTCTGTGGAGACGCGTGAAGTGTACAACTAGATTGTGTTTGCTCCGGGTGTATTTATGTTTTAATTTACATACAAGTTTGTATGTGTATATTGTGATATAACCATTGGGATATTTATTTATTTAAATGTTAGTCTAAGTGGTTGCGACAAAATAGATGCGTCTCTCTCCCGCCCATATATTTCGCATCCCCTGTCCTTTTCTACCAACGTACCTACCCACACAGCTATATGGACTTGCCGCGCGCGCGCATATCGATGACGCGCGCTCCAGTAGCACATTACATTTCGTAGCCTACTATATTTCCGCGTGTGGTCGTTGCAAATTCGTCGATCAACCCCACTATCGGAAGCATCCCTCTCTTTATAATATACGCCTCAGTGGACCTCATATCGCGAGGGAATCTAGTGATTTGTGCTCCTGATCAAATTCGAGGCCGACCAGAGAAAGCAAGCAACAAGCGTCAAGGTGCATCCTTTTCCATATTAATTTTATTTCTATTATATTTATTTAACGCCCCTGACACGTTCTCCACCATTCTGTCACCGATTGGATATCAGGAAGCCACCTTTTTCTGAACCATTAACTGTATCAAGGGGGGCTAGATTGTAAATAAGAATATACAAGAAACACGAGGAGTCATCTTGTTTCAATGTTTTTTTTTTGTCAAAGTTATCAATAAATCTTTAAAATTAGTCAGTAAGTTTAATTGAACGTAACGTTGTGCAATTTACGGTAACGAGTAAAAAAAACAAGTGTTAAGTACAGTTTTTATGTAATTTATTTAATAGGTATATAATTTTTTTTTATGTATCAACACTAGATAGTAGGCACTATTAGGTACTTGACTGCAATTCTACCTGACAGTAAAGGGGTACAACAAGCGCTATGATCATGCTCACGGGCGTTCGTCGCTTACCAATTCAGGCAGGGGGGCAGGCGAAGTTACCCGCGGGGTGATTGCGGATGCCCCTATCACTGCCGCTGCAGTACGCACGGTGAATACATTTTGCGTAATTTTATGGTGGATAATTTAATTAAAGCAATTTTTTTTAATATGACCTATAAACGATACTGGTTATTTGATAAACATGTACGCACTGTAAAAAATTAACTTGTGTATGGAATATTTGTCTGCGCCCCTTTTTAGCCCGATTATAATGTTGGGTGGTCTCAAGACTAGAGTGAATAGGCTTTTGCTTTACCATGCTCGATTGCATCGCCGCTTTTTATAAGGTGGGATTGCAGTCAAGTACTAGTTTACTTATATATTAAAAAACTAACTGTTATTAATCCGCTGTATACTATTAAGTATTTCACCCCAATTGGGCTGATCCAAATTTTTTGGCCAATCCAAAATTAGCAGCGTTCTGGCTCTGTTACCACACATTAGGATTCCCAAAATAAAAGGATAAGACGCACCCTTTATAAATTGCATATTTCAAAGTTGAATCACAAAAATATATCTTAGTGCCACGCATGGAATGGATGCTAGAAACATGTATCATTCATGCCTCCAGAAAAGTTATCTATATTAACTTAATTTTTTCATTCGAATTAAAAAAGTATAATATACCAACAGAAACCCGTACTTCTCTCATTTATTACATTATTATTATTCAAAATGACTTTATTTTTCTTTAGCCACCGCTAATGTGTTTTTGCGAAAGTATTGAAAACTAGCTGACCCACGCAGCTCCGCCTGCGCTATTTTTACGTTAACTAAACTTTTAATAACAGACATTCGCATCGAATACATAACCTCTTTTTTTATAGTCGGTTAAAAACTGGGACCCACTTTTTACTTGCTCTCCGAAGCACGGACCCGTTTAGTTCAAATGGCGTTAAACGGTCACCCATCTATTTAATGACCTTACCTAACGTTGCTTAACCCGATCGATTACAAAACCTTGATAACAACTCTCTATGAGTGTTCCCTTACTAATATCTATTATATTATAAAGAAAAATTTATAAAATCGGACCAAGCGTATAACCAACTACCCATTTTGACTTTAATCCCCTCTCCTAAAAGAACCGTGCTAGATTACGGGATAAAAAGTATCCTATGTCCTACCTCGTAGTAAGATCTCAAATCATGCCAAGTTTCATTTGAATCCATTCAGTAGTTTCGGCGTGATGCTCAGCCGTGATACAGACAGACAGACAGACAGACAGACAGACAAAAATTAAAAAAAAATATATTTTCGTCCTCAGTATCGGTTATAGAATGCCCTCCAAATATAATTTTCAAAATATCTTCAATGTACAGAATTGGACCTGTTACAGTTTTATTATAAGTATAGATATATTTATGTAAGTAGGTGGTATATTGAATTTTTAAGAAATGTAAAAGACTGCAAAATAATTCTCATTAGATAATCCACAAAATAATGAACGAAGCGTTCAAATTAAGTTTTAATATAAACTCCTTTCTTAGTGATACAATAATTAGGCGGCTCGTGATTATGAGTATTTTCAACTTTCGTGATTGTGTTTGTTTTAGATAGATGTACGTAAGCCTTGCACTTGTTAGCAAAAACTCTGCAACACGAAAATCTCGTGCCATCGTTTCTAAGATTCCTTTTTTTATAAAAAGTGTAACCATTTAGAAGCACCAGTACTCCGCCTTTGATACTTTTTACGAGACGAAAGTCTTCATCTGCAAGTAGAATTATATATAACTATGTTGGAATGATTTTACGACAGTGTAAAACAATGCTTGGTAACGTAACATCACGAAAAGAAAACTAAATTAGGATAAGGTAACGAAATTTAATTAACACATAAACTTATTGCTGCGTAGCAACAAATTCTAATTCTAATTTTAATAGGTATATATATATGTATCCATATAATTTAAAAATGAAAGGACACCGGCGCAGAAAAGACCAAAGGCCAGGACTAATTAGGGTTGGGGTGATTGTGTGGAAGAATATTTAAGGAAGATTTTACTAAGTGGTAGGTCAGACATGTAGGTTAGTAGGTACGTCTTTGGACGGTCACCGTTGTGTTAGGTATTCTGCCACCAAGCAGCGGAGTGTAAGCAGTACTGTGGTTGAAATAAGCTTCAGAGTAACTAATACTTTGGTTGATGAGCGGCTGTGAAACGCAGCTGTTAATAGGTATGTGTGTATCGTTTATCATCAGGAAAACTGCCTAAGTTGATTTAGAGAAAATTAAAAGTTTAGTACTGGAAGAGGGTTCGCGACAAAAAATATTGTAGAAGAGAATATTACGAGTAGTGGAGGAGGCCAAGAATCTTACGAGTAAAAGGGTTTAGTGGGATGTATCGGAATACAAAGAATTCGAAAGAAACTAATTGTTTATTAACTAAAGAAAAAACAGTTAAATCGTCTTTGAAGCTATTTGTACGCATTTGTTAAATAACCTGAATAGTAAGTTGTTTTAGTTCTATTTCTTTAGCCTTATTTTTCAAATGCTATTATTGTGAATTTACTCCTCACTCCGTTAATGTGTCACTGTATCGCTCTCATTTATTTAGATTTTGAAATCTACACTAAGTAACAAGGTAATATCACGATTCACTATCGAACTTTGAGTGCGGCAGTTGGAACATCTAAAGCACGTCTCGGTATTACTTCCTATACACTACTACTATTATTATATACTTCGGAAAGCCTGTGGCTTATCACGTTCGTCTTTTTACAGTTATCTTTTTATCGTATATGAGGTAATTTATGTTATCTTTTAACATAAAGACCATCTCTAGTTATATAATACACGGGCGGTTCGTGACTATGGACGATATTAGCTTTTATAATAGTATTTGTTTTAGACAGATCCATATAGGCTCGACAATTTTTGGACAAAAGGCTGGAACATGCGAATCTTGAAGCCCCTTTGCCCATATTCGATTTCCTGCTGAAAGTGTACCCATCGAGAAGCATCAGCGTCGCACCACTGTGAGTTTCCACGAAGCGAGGGTTGAAGTCTGCGACGAACATGTGAGAATTTTAATTTTATGCTGATACATTCGGGTATGACTAAGCTTGGCAGCCTATTGTTATTAATAATACAGAGACACTGTGCTAGAGGCATTAGCTGCGTCAGCAGTAAGATAAGACTTCTATTCGTGCCTTTGTGCTGTCAAAACAGCAACCTTATTTGCCTTAGGAATAAATTCAAATTTCTTTATTAGGCCTCACGGGGGCTTTTACATATTGTATATTTTTTATAAATACCACCGGATCGTAACGCGGCCACCACTGAGAAGATCTGGCAAGAAACACAACCAAACTTATTTGTTTTTACTAGTACCACCACCATTTTATACGGTGGCTTTCAATGAATATAACCTACAAGAAACTCGACGAAGCGTGTTCAACCAAGTTGTACAATTAAACTTTAAACTTAGAATAAAATACTCTTTATTGTACGTTCACACAAATATGGTAAAAAATATGTAGTTACATTATGGTACAATTAGCGACCTTATCGCTAAATTTAATGTATTCTACACAAACAGGCACGCGCCCTACCATGAGATTCGCGCATCCTTAGACATAGACATTAGTCAACTACAATTAATCCTGCACGCACATTTGGGTGTGAGAAAGCTGTGCTCACGGTGGATCCCACACGATTTGACCGAGGCTCAAAAAACGGACCGCGTCACTTGGTGCAGTTCCATGTTTACCAGATTCAACGAAGGTGCTTTAAATTTGGTGTGGTAACAGGTGACGAAACATGGATTTATTGCTACGATCCCAAAACAAAGCAGCAATCGAGCGTATGGGTCTTTCAAGATGAGCCGAAGCCAACCAGCGGCGCGCGTGAAAAGTGCATCTAAGTGGATGATTGTTTTTTTTAATAAAACTGGTCACGTGGCTACTGTTGCATTAGAGAATCGTCGTACCGTGAATAGTGACTGGTACACGACCATTTGTTTGCCGGAAATTATTGAAGAACTCCGTAAAAATAACCGGAAACGCCGTATCATCTTGCACCACGACAATGCTACTAGTTCCCAGACGGCAAGACAAACAAACGAATTTTTGAAGGTGAAAAACGTAGAACTTATTAGCCATGCTGCATACAGCCCCGACCTGGCACCTTGTGACTTTTTTCTGTATCCAAAAATTAAGAACCAATTACGCGGTCAACGATTTTCGTCACCAGAAGAGGCTGTCGAAGAGTATGAAAATCACGTTTCTGAGGTCACCACGGATGAGTGACACAAAAGTTTTCAAAATTGGTTTAATCGCATGAAAAAGTGCATTTACGCAAAGGGAGAATATTTTGAGAAACAATAAATTCATTTTTGGCCTTTAACAGTTTTTTTTTTATTAATTCCGGAAACTTTTAGTGCGCTCCACGTAATAGGTGTGTGTGTAGCGTTTATCATCAGGAAAACTTCCTAAGTTGATTTAAAGAAAATTAAAAGTTTACTACTGGAAGAGGGTTCGCGGCAAAAAATATTGTGGAGGAGGCCAAGAAAATCTTACAAGGAGAATCTTACGAGTAAAAAAACGTCGCTAGACAAAAAAAAAACAGTTGAATCCAATCTATCTTGTCAATTTGTACGCATTTGTTAAATAACCTGAATAGTAAGGTGTTTTTAGTTCTATTTCTTTAGTCTTATTTTTCAAAGGCTATTATTGTGCATTTACTCCTCACTCCGTTAATGAGTCACTGTATCGCTCTCATTTATTTAGATTTTGTGTTGAAATCTACACTAAGTAACAAGGTAATAGATTCACTATCGAACTTTGAGTGCGGCAATTTAAAGATCTACACCACGTCTCGGTATTACTTCCTATTAGTACTATTAAGATATACTTCGGAAAGCCTGTGGCTTATCACGTTCGGCTTTTTACAGTTAACTTTCTATTGTATATGAGGTAATTTATGTTACCTTTTAACATAAAGACCATCTCTAGTTATATAATACACGGGCGGTTCGTGACTATGGACGATATTAGCTTTTATAATAGTATTTGTTTTAGACAGATCTATATAGGCTCGACAATTTTTGGACAAAAGACTGGAACATGCGAATCTTGAAGCCCCTTTGCCCATATTCGCTTTCCTGCTGAAAGTGTACCCATCGAGAAGCATCAGCGTCACGCCTTTGGGCGTTTTCACGAAGCGAGGGTTGAAATCTGCGACGAACATGTAATTTATACAGAATTAATAATACAGAGACATTGTGCCAGAGGCATTAGCTGCGCCAGCAGTAAGAGAAGACGAAGAGTCTTCTGTTACTGCTGGCGCAGCTTACGTTCGACTTTTTAAAGTTAACTTTTTTGTATATGAGGTAATTTATGTTATCTCTTAACATAAAAACCATCTCTAGTTATACAATACATGGGCGCTTCGTGACTATGGACAATATTAGCTTTAATTATAGAATTTGTTTTAGACAGATCTATATAGGCTCGACAATTTTTGGACAAAAGACTGGAACATGCGAATCTTGAAGCCCCTTTGCCCATATTCGATTTCCTGCTGAAAGTGTACC
This sequence comes from Furcula furcula, assembly GCA_911728495.1. NCBI lineage: Eukaryota > Metazoa > Arthropoda > Insecta > Lepidoptera > Notodontidae > Furcula > Furcula furcula. The sequence continues at coordinate 6,038,597 of OU452254.1, read as the reverse complement.
CATCGAGAAGCATCAGCGTCGCACCTTTAGGCGTTTTCACGAAGCGAGGGTTGAAGTCTGCGACGAACATGTGATAATTTTAATTTTGTGCTGATACATTCGGGCATGACTAAGCTTGACAGCCTATTGTTATTAATAATACAAAGACACTGTTCTAGAGGCATTAGCTGCGTCAGCAGTAAGATAAGAATTCTATTAGTGCCTTTCTGCTGTCAAAACAGCAACTTTATTTGCCTTAGAAATAAATTCAAATTTCTTTATTATGCGTAGTCCTCACGGAGGCTTTTACAAATTGTATTTTTTTTTACAAATACCACCGGATCGTAACCGGCCTCCACTGAGAAGATCTGACAAGAAACACAGCCAAACTTATTTTTTTCTACTAGTAGGCTACCATCATTTCATACGGTGGCTTTCATTCAATAAATATAACCTACAAGAAACTCGACGAAGCGTCTTAAACCAACTTGTACAATTAAACTTTAAACTTAGAATAAAATACTCTTTATTGTACGTTCACACAAATATGGTAAAAAATATGTAGTTACGTTATGGTACAATTGGCGATCTTATCGCTAAATTTAATGTATTCGACACAACACTACGTTTAATTTTTACTTGTTAATTATAGAAATCTTTATATCCTTATATTACTTTTTAATATAAATCCCACTCTTACTGATACAATAACTAGGCGGTTCATGATTGTGGGTAATTTCAGCTTTGATGATTGTATTTGTATTCGACAAATGTATGCACGCCTTGCAATTTTTCGATATAGTACTGGAGCATGCGAATCTGAGTCCACCGTTGCGAATGTACGTGTTCTTACTGAACGTGTACCCATCTAGCAGTATTAGAGTTGATCCCTTGAGCGTTTTTACGAAGCGACAGTTGAAGTCTGAAATTAACATGTTATCTATATTTTTACTTTTTTACTTTATACAACGTGTTAATGTGATATACTTATATTTATTTCCATGAATTAATTATCGTCAAAGATATTTGTTATTTTTAGTATCATACCTATTCTGTGTGTTCATAACTCCATCCTCATGCGTGTCATATATACCAAGCGCATATGACCTGAGGTTAATAACCTCTTACCACCCGCGTTTGCTCAGTAGACCCGAACTTTTAGACTCGGCGTGTTAAATAAATAGAAATATAGTAAGAATAAAATATTAAAATATAGATTATACCATTCTGCTCTCAATACTGAACAAACTATTTTCAGGTTTTGCGTTAATCCTTAAACACGTTGTATACTATGGTTCGAGGCTGCTCAAAGAAGTAAGTAAGAAGTTGTAATTGTGACATAAGGACGTGCAACATCTCAGTCCTCCTGTGACCATGGGTGCTGCAAAGCATTTGAAACGTCGGGATAGTAAAATCTAAAATAAACCACGATATAATCCGTAAAAGTAGTTTTATTTCAAAAATAAGAAGTACGCTGCAAACGTGACGAAACGGTTTATCCTTTCGCATAGCCTATATATCCTTTAGCATAGCGATTTTCATAGCACTGGCAACTGTATGCTCTAGTGAATACAGGAAAACGAAACCATTAGATGGTGGTGATATTTGTGAGATTTTCTGTAACGTGGACATCAGTCTCCAGTTTAGTTAGGTTACTTTTTAATATAAACTCCATCGCTAGTGATAGCGTAATCAGGTGGTTCGTGATTGTGTGTAACTTCAGATTTTACGATGTTCTTTGATTTTGACACATGGAGGTAGGCCTTGCATTTTCTTGATAAAGTACTAGAACACACGTATCTGAAGCCGCCATTGCGAATGCACGCGTTCTTGCTGAACGTGTACCCATCTAGTAGTAATAGGGTTGTACCTTTGTACGTCTTCACGAATCGACATTCTAAATCTGAAACGGACATGTCACAATATTTGGATATACCTAATATTTATTATAAAATTATATTGCAATTATAAAAAAAATGATGTGCGATCCAATTACGAAACTGGTAAGTTCCCCTTTTATTTACGGTTTACTTATACAATTTCTCTTGCGATTCGCAATAGGTGTGCATGCGGGAACAAACGAACGGGATACGGAGGGGAAGTACTTACCTACATTAGACTTTAAAATTCAACAATAGTGTATTTTTTTTAAACTGTAAACCTATTACTTTTTACAAAAAAAGACAGGGTCCGAAGTTTAAGTTTAAAATCAAAATTACACACGCCGTTATTGAACCAATAATTGCTATGTGCACTTTTTAGAGATGATGATTTCACTTTTGAGAGGTGACATTTTGACTATTATGACTTTAACTAACAATAGGTAATAATTATGACGTTAACTAACAACTACTGTAACTAACAAATTATTGTTAGTGTCATGTTATTGTTAGTTTATAATTATTAAATTATGACGTTATATAATTATGACGTTAACTAACCAACAATTCGTATAAAACGACTGCTATGTTACTTTAAGCATTATGCGGTGATCGGTGGTGGCTCCATAATGTGCACAATGGATCCAATTGGGTAGAAGTGCGTTCCGGTGTTTACCTGGTTCAACTTATAGCCACCATCATAAGAATTGGAATAAGTAGTTAAAATGCAGACCCATGCAGCAAATAAGCTCGCGAATTAAACACAGCCACTAGACTATTTCTTTTATTTTTATAAATCTATCACACTAAACGTTATTAAATTCAATGATCAATATAATTAAACATATTTGACTCAAACTGAGGAAGAAATCCAGAACCTCTATCTAATAAACGCTTAAAAAGATCAACTTACCCTTAGTGAGGTGCTTGTTGAGTTCACATTGAGGTCATGCAGACTGATCAGTCTGCAGTTCAGCTAGGTTATTTTTTCATGCCAACGTCCATACCACGTTGAATACACCGGTTCTCGTCCGATCACCGAAGTTAAGCAACGTCGGGTGCGGTCAGTACTTAGATGGGTGACCGCTTGGGAACACCGCGTGATGTTGGCTTTTTATTGGACCCGGACGAGTACTAAGTATGTTCCCGGGGCCCGTCGACACAGCGGGTTGAGGACACCGTGGGGTTTTAGTCGGTAGCTGACACTCTTTCAGTAGTCCGACATAACCCGCACCACTACCCCCGTGGTGGTGCGGGTATCCGTAATGGATTACCCCACGTAAAAAAAAAAAAATTGCATATAAATCCCACAGCTAGTAATAACGTAATTAGGCGGTTCGTGATTGTGTGTACCTTCAGCTTTTACAATGGTATGTGATTTCGACAAATGGACATAGGCTTTGCATTTTCTTGAAGCAGCTCTGGAACATGAGAATCTGGAACCCCCTTTGCCCATATTCCCTTTCCTACTAAACGTGTGTCCATCTAGAAGCATCAGGGTTGTACCTTTCATCGTCTTCACGAAGCGACATTTTAAATATGTAACGGTGAAACGGGCATGTCAAATTAACTTGCGCATCGGGTAAGTGCCACTTTATCCTACTTACAAATTTTTCTTGCGATCTACTAGACGGCCGGCCACAATACCTCTGTGTGCAGGGTACAAAAGCAATGCATTTTAATTGAATACTTTATTGTATACATTAAATACAATAGATTAAAACAAGCTAGGTACAAAGCTTAACCTAAAGATGAGTTCTCTTACAGCAAACCTTTGAGAGAAAATAAAGAAAAACGAGGACAGAAACAAGTGTACATTTTTTCTACAGAAATGGCTAACTTAAACTACACTATAGATAAACTATTTTTGAAAAAATAAAAACCGACTTCAAAGTAAATTATCTAAAGAGCATAAAATAACGAAAATATATTGAAGTCGGTGCTAGCACATCATGTTAACTAAGGCTAGCACGAGCTGACACCGACATCAATATATTTTCGTTATTTTTTTTATTTTTCAAAAATAGTTTATTTAACACTTTTTAGTAAATTTTATTTTAACAAAAAAGTAGGTATCAGCACTATCACGCAACTTGATTGTCTAGGTTACAGTAACTTACTGAAAACATAAAAAGTTTATATCTCTTAAACTACTGGACCGATTTTGATGAATCTTGTACTCTACCCTAAGTTGAAAAATACTCTAACTATTGCAAAAATAATTTTCGAAATCGGACCTGTAGTTTCTGAGAAATCCGCGGACTAACCTACATACATACACTTATAAAATTTGGTAAATTTGTTTAGAAGCCCGCATAGACTAACATATATTAATATTACGCATTTTTATTAATATTACATACATACGCGTCGAATAGAGAACCTTCTTTTTGAAGCCGGTTAAAAATACTGGACTATAATAAAATAACATTCAATAATATACTGTTAGCGACAACTGGCTGATAGTAGGCGTGGCTAAGCTACGTCACCGTTATCACGTGACCAGTTCGTCGTGAGAGGGGGAGCCGTGGCTCCTTCGGCATCAGAGCCGTGGTGGCCGACACAACCATAGATAAGAGTATATTACTTAGAAATAGATAGGTAACTCACACGTCAAAACGCGCCCCCTAACACCAGCGCCTCCAGCGGTGTGATTTGAAACTTTAATAGCGTCGAGAATTTTTAATAAAAAAAATAGCTAAAACTTTGTAGTATTCGATATAAAGTACGCGGACGTCAATAGTATATGCATTAAGGAATGAAATAAAAAAAGAAAAATGATTTCGAACCCCATCCTCAGTCCCACCCATGGGTTGGGGTTCGAACCCGCGCCCCCTAGACTTCGTATTAATTTGATTCCAACCTACTTACCGCTACCGCTGTAAGTCATATGACGTCACATGCAAAATACTGATCTACTATCTCAGTTTCATTCCGAGCAGAGAAAAGTTGCAAATCACGCCGCAAGAGGGTGCTACTGTACTGGTAGCTTTTTCCATTTCTTCTAAGATACCATACCATGGACACAACTCGTTCGGCTGCCGGCCTAGTAGGACGCGTCTACCTAAGCTCATTTTGTCTGTTTATCGTAATTCCTGTTAAAATAATTGTAATTTTGGAATATTATTATTTTGTGTCTTCAAATTGTCTTTTTTTTTTGTAAATTATTTTAATTATCGCTAAATATACATAAAGAAATATATGTATATACATAAATAATAATATATAAATATATACAAAAACCAGAAATAGAAAATGTTCCTTAATTCTTCTCCTGAAAACATCTAAAGAAGAGCGAAGAGAATTCCAAAGGCGCACTGCGCCTACAGTAAATGAGCCATCGTAACGACTAGATGTGAAGAAGTGACGAAGTTAGCTGGCAGAGTTTTTATCATGGGGCAAGGTACTTAAATCGTTCCCGAAGATATATAGGAGGCTGTGGATTATAAAGAATAAAATAGAGGAGAGAAAGAATGTGACAGTCACGCCGCAGCCTGATAGACAACCACTTTTTGTACGGAGATGTTCAGTTGATTCGCCACCGTATACCTATCTAAGGCCTGGCTTTTCCTGGCATTGCTAAATCAACTGATCGTTTACATAACATGATTGCTGCTGGCTATTAGCACCATGACTCAATGGGTGAGTGCTTGTAAGATTTCACATAGTCTTACCATGACAGTTGCTCGGTGAGTAGGTGGTCAACGAGCCGGCGGAAATAGATGCTCTCAATGTTTTAGAAAATTAGGAATCTTGATCTTTTGAACTCGTGTAGTAATCGCAGTTAGCTAGGATATAAAATCTGGTCAATTGCGAGTTGGACACGTTCACTGAGAGTTCACCGGACAACACCTGATGCAGCAAAAAAAACAAGCGGTCGAACTATGATTGTACGTCAAGGTTTTTTAAATATTTCTAAATTTTAAAAAATATACCAATAATTATTTAAATAGAATAGAAATAAATTTATTCAACGACATAAAATAACAGTAGGTACACAGAAAATAAAAACAATTTGTCGTTAAAAAGGTGTCCCCTCAGCCTATTGCCGTGACACCTATCCGGCAACACGACGCTGGTCTTCCGTGAACACCTCCGTAGTAGTTGCATACTAAGCAACTACATCGCTCTCTAAGTTGATTGTCTGATATATATATATATCTATATATTGTTTGATATATATGTACTACTTACACTACTACAACTATGCAAAGATAGAACATAAAATATATGTTTTAATATTATAAAAGTACACAGACAAGGTGTACACAGACGTAGGTGACTAAGTTACTAGTTTTAATAAGTAATAAATAAATAAATTAATATTATTATTAATTTTAGTTTTTTTTTCCTCCACAAACTGAATATTAGGGGAGATAATGGGAAGTACATATTTATTTTGCTTGACTTTTTAATTAAAAGTGTCACTATGCCTTCTGTTCGTATTTTACTTAATTGTACCTAATGTGTTTTTTTATTTACATACTGGCCATTTTGCATTTTGGTATTACTTAGCTAGCTTCAGTTACGAGTACGTTACGCGCCTAATCTATTACTATTTTTTATTAGTCTGAGATAAGAATTTATAACCAATTCAGCAGGCTTAGCACTTGCAAGCTTGGACAGTACGGTGTGCAGAATGACGTAGTTTTCAACACCGAAATGTCATTCTCTATTGAAAAATGTGAAACACTACGTCACAGTGACGTCATACCCACACTAATCTGTCAAGATTTGCATATCGTGCTAATCCTACCAGAGAGACTAACGAACGAATTTACTACTACATCTTTTATTCTTGAAAGACCACCTGTGGTATTTTTAACAACTTTTTATATTATAAGATATTGTCTACATCACCTTTTGCGTGGATGTGAATGTTTGGGTTGTTTTTATAAAAATATCCTTTACTATCAATGTGATAACGAGGCGGTTCGTGATTATGGTTAATTTCCGATTTCGTAATCGTATTAGTTTGAGAGACATGTACATAAGCCTTGCAATTTTTTGACGAAGCATTGGAACATCTGAATCTGAAAACACCGTTGCTAAGAGGCTTCCCGCCCTTACTAAACGTATAGCCATTTAGAAGCAACAGTACTGCACCACTTACTAATGTCACGAAGCGAAAACGGAGGCCTGGAATAAACATATTAATAATAATAAATAATAATAGTAATATTCCAACAATAAAAAATTGAATACTTATACAGACGTATTATTATTAAATCATACATAATAATAATCTGGATCACACATGTTTAATCTTGGTAATAAGACTAACATTACCACAATGGAACTTTGACGCCTGGAACAAACATATTAAGCCTCAGTGCCAAAAAAAAAATTCAAAGAATAGAAAATATGGTTTTTAAATGAAACTAATTTTACGGATTATATAGCGGTTAAGTTTTAGTTTTAATATATCGACGTTTCGAACACTTTACAACATTCATGTTTACGAGCGGACTGAGGGTTAAAAAACAACCAAATTTCAATAGAGAAGAGAGGAACGTGGGTGCTGCCAGTAGCTTGGGATCGACTGATGAATATCATTAAATCCAAAGACAAGTATTCCACTGCAAGACTTCAAGATACTTTAAGCTCTTTCTGCGTAATCAAATTCAAAAATATACAAATAGGCACGCACTATTGGTCAATTTTGAAAAAGCTACCACCGGATTACAACGTGACCTCAACTGAGAAGAAACTTACAGAGCTTGTAATGTTTTAACTTTTTTTAACAATGTTTGTCTTGTTACAATTGGATCAGCATCAGCGATGGTGTGTACAGCCGATCGAAAGATAAAACAAGAGAGAAAAGAAAAATAAAATAACGACGAAATTACAATAAAAAAAAATGCCAAAGGGATAGTAGTCGGACCAGTCACACCCCCCCCCCCAGCAGCACCCACGCACGAGTTGACTCGAGCAGCAGCCATCACTCCCCTCAAACATATTAGATGGAAGGGGTGACACGCCATACGAAGCCGCCACAAGCAAAGACTTCATCAGAAATCATTATAGAAAATTTAAATTTGAAGACTTTATTATAAATATAAAAACGTTATCAATCACTTTTATTACTGCAAAAACGTCACCACCACAGACATTCTCATAATTAAACAATTGAATAGTTTTCCAGTGTACAGAATTACAAAACATATAAAATTCGGTTCTCCCAATACATCAACGCAAACTAACTGCACATATTCTTACTGAGACCGGTTAAGAACATAGCATATAACTACGTTACTTTAAGGTACGTTCCATTTTTCAACTTGACATATTTCATAGGCTCGTGGTTGTGATCTAGGGAAGTCTTTAAAATGTAGTTATTAGCATCGATGTGGACGTAGCACTTACAAGACCTCGTCAAGGCGCTGGAACAGGTATATCTGAATCCACCGTTACCAAGCAAACCACGCCTCGAAAATGTATAACCATTGATCATCAGCAGATTATGCCCTCGGTTGGATACAATAAATTCTGCTGTAAATTGGAAGAGAACGATTAAATGATTTTTGGACAGATAATTAATTACTTATTTTGTGTAACTCGACCTTCCTTACGGCCCATTAAAGAATTCTGACTACTCAGTATAGATTTCAATACAAAATCTAAACTAAATGATGAGATAATGACACATTTATTCTTCCTAAGTGCTGCAATAAAACAGTAAACATTTACTTTAGATTTTTTTGAAATGAATAAATATCTAGTAATAATTTTAGGAAGGAAAACGTATTTGCTACGTCGGGATAGACAAGCCTTAACCAGATTTTGTTTTATCAAATACTTGTTGGATAAGTCAGTAAAAAAGTGTACTTAAGCCGAAAAAATATACCTAGCTACTTGAAAAAAAAAATGTTGAACTTTATGTTGCGGTACCTATTGCAAATCTTACTATGGTAACATTACTGAAAGATACTTCAATTGATTTTATATGTATTTTCTATATTTACAGCAGAATATAATAAAGGTGGCAATTGTAATAGTGATAAAAGTTGTTGTATGAAAAAATCCAAACGCCTATCTGTACATACTTAATCCTTTTAGGTAAAAGTAAATCATCGCCTGTGATCTTGGGGTTAGTCATTATGACTCCCATTCGTAGCACCTGATCGCAGAGTCGTGGTATTCAGGGTATTTTGTTAACTCATAATGATAGATTTTCTTGCAAGTTTAGTTAGAAACTAGCAATTCCCTGCGGCTACGCCCGCTATTATTTTACCACCCCATTTAACCCCTTTAGGAGTGGAATTTTCAAAAACCCTTTCTTAATGAATGCTTACGTCATAAGAAGAACCTACTGTCCAGACTTCAGCTTTCTAGGTCCAGCGGTTTGGCCTGTGCGTTGATGAATCAGTCAGTCAGGACAAGTAATACAAAAACATCTTTAGAATTTTCTGACCCAGCAATGAGAACTGTCGCCAGTCTCGTGATTAACCTAACCAAAATCAATTCCATTTATTTTTTATTTTATTTAGCCTTCTGTAATATTCTACATTAAAATTATATTTATATCTCATTAAATTAAAATTCATACAATTTCATTAAATTATTATAAAACATGCATTACATTAAACTGTTATAAATTAATTTTAGTTTCTATGTCGTATAACATCCAAAGTTCCAGTTCTCTGTCTCAAGTCCTTATGAGTCTCTTATGATGAGATCTTATCTATTCGTCTACTTCCAATGATACTTCTTTCCATTTACCGCTGTGTAATTTTGAGTTGTTTGGTTTGGCTTATTGTTAACGCCCAAGTTTGTGCTCCGTACGTGAGTATAGGGAGAATGCAACTGTTAAATGCCTTCCTTTGTGTCTTTAATGTTATTTTCCTATTCTTATATATGAATTTCAGGGACCAAAACCTTTTCCAAGCGTTTGATACTCTACGGCCATAGGGTTTATATATTAAAAATAGAGTACGCGTTTGTCTATGGTCCCATTAAACAAAGCGTAGGCAGATTTTCCTCTACGAGGCCGGTTTTTTGAACTGTTTAAAGTTATATTACAAGAGTTATATTCATATGTAAGTGATAAGTAGTAATAGGTTTGATCTGTCACAAGCGCAAATGTCGATAAATACAGCTAACGTTATTGTACCTATTGTCGTGTACGTGATATTGATGTATTTTGATGTTCTTACCTGTGCCTACGGTTCTTACTTGCATTTGAGCATTCTATAGTACTTGTACCGATTTTTGTTCTGTGTCTACGGCTTATTTCTTCTTTTTGGCAATCGTTAAAAGAGAATATTTTCCCAAGGTATACATATTTTTCAACTCTCTCGACTGTTATATTTTCTATTTGGATACTATACGACTCTGGTGAATTTGACATGGTTTTGGTTTTGCTAATATTTATCTTTACACCGACATCATTACAGACTATATTAAGCTCTGATACAAGGTTTTGCATTCCTTGTGGAGACGTCTCGAACAATATTATGTCGTCAGTAAAACGTAGATTGGCCAGTTGTCGTCCATTTTCACATATTCCGTATTTCTCCCATTGGATATGTCTTAGCGCGTATTCTAATACGGAATTAAAGAGTTTGGGAGAGATCAGGTCTCCTTGTTTTACTCCCCTGCTAATTTTAAATGGGTCACCAATCCTTTCCAGTTTGATGCGTCCAAAACTGAGCATACATGCTTCTGAGCATACATATGAGATCATTGGGTACACCGTCTTGGTATAGAGCTTTCAATTCCATATCAATTCCATAATTTCTTAAAACCTGGCTTTAACATACCTCCCGTCTTTAACTTTCATATATTTGCAAGGCATGTGATTATGCTCAGTGACGGCTCTAGTAATGATGTTGTCAGAAGACACGAGGGCAAATGCCCTGCAGGATGTGTTTAAAGTGTTGCAAGATGAGCAGGTGTACCGGGAGCCTCCAGCACGGGCGGCGCCTCTCTTAAAGAATGTATACCCATCGATAACTAGTAGCTTCGTACCGCGTATTAAAGTTATGTACTCAGCTGTGAAGAAAGTTGGAATCATTTATTTCAAGGAATCTAGTCCTGTATAGTTTACAGCTGTTGAGAGATATCTACACAAGGAACTTAGAAATAAAAAGTTGTAGATTGGTGTTTTACTTTTTTATTTCTGACATTTCCTTAAAATATTTCAACATAAATTGAATGTGGTGTACTACTAACTGCTCAGCCTTAAAGTCTTTATAACTGAATAAAAATTGAATGACACCTGACACTGAAAATTTACAAGTGATGGTAAATGAACCTCTGTTCTGATAGCAAAATGGAGAAAGCGAGCAGGTTTACACATCGTTAACTCATAGAGCATTGTCATCATCACATACCACAAGAATATAATGGCATTCGAGGGAAAGCGTTATTAAACCGTTCTTCGGTAAGGTATGGTATTACCCCACTTGGGCTGCTACAATGATTCATGAGCAGGCATTTCTGTTACTTCGGGGGCCAATTACTTCGGGTTCACCAGTTTAGCGGGGAGTAACTATGAAGAAGATCCGCTTCCCGCTGTCTGAGTGTTATTTCTATATATTTAAAAAATAAATATATAAATTGACGAGACTTGTTTCCTGTCTTGTGATTAACCACCAAAGCCATCAAAACCAAAACTTATTTCCAGAAATTCTTAAACCTTAACTTTAACATATCTTTCATTATTTACTTTCATATAGTTGCAAGGCTTGTGATTATGCTCAGTGAAGGCTTTAGTAACGATGTTGTCAGAAGAGACGATGGCAAAAGCCCTGCATGATGTGTTTGGAGTGTTGCAAGATGAGCAGCTGTACCGGGAGCCTCCAGCCCGGGCGGTGCCTCTTCTAAAGAATGTATACCCACCGATAACTAGAAGCTTCGTACCACGCAGTAATGTTATGTACTCAGCTGTGAAGAATGTTGGAAACTTTTATTTCAAGGAGTGTTTTGGTACTAATATATTAAAGTAGAAAATCAAAATTCAATCAAAGTGAATCAGTGTTTAACATTTTTATATTTCTGGCATTTCCTCAAAATATTTAAACAAAATCTTTTATTGCTAAAATTTCTTAACCCTAAAGTTTAATATACCTCCCATCTTTAACTTTCATATATTTGCAAGGCTTGTGATTATGTCCAGTGGAGGCTTTAGTGATGATGCCGTCCGAAGACACGTGGGCATATGCTTTACAGGATGTGTTTAAAGTGTTGCAAGATGAGCAGGTGTACCGGGAGCCTCCAGCCCGGACGAAGCCACTCTTGAAGAATGTATACCCATCGATAACTAGTAGCTTCGTACCACGTACTAACGTTATGAACTCAGCTGCGAAGAAAGTTGTAAACATTATTTTCAAAGATTCCTTTGGTATAATTTATAGCTGTTATGGGATATCTACGTATGTGCGGGTAATGAATTCAAAAATTCAATCAGAAGTAGATCAGTGATTTATTTTTTTTATTTCGGACATTTTCTCAAAATATATAAACAAAAACTTTTATTGTTAGAATTTCCTAATCCTAAACTTTAATATACCTCCCATCTTTAACCTTCATATAATTGCAAGGATTGTGATTATGTCCAGTGAAGGCTTTTGTGATGATGCCGTCTGAAGACACGTGGGCATATGCTTTACAGGATGTGTTCAAAGTGTTGCAAGATGAGCAGGTGTACCGGAAGCCTCCAGCTCGGATGTTGCCTCTCTTAAAGAATGTATACCCATCGATAACTAGTAGCTTCGTACCGCGTACTAACGTTATGTATACAGCTGTGAACAAGGTTGGAATAGTGTATCTCAATGAGCTTGCTCTCATATAATTTATACCTGTTGAGAACAGATAGGTATCATACATCAGAACAATCATAGGTAGACCGGTGTGTTACTTTTTATTTCTGACATTTGCTAGAAATATTAACACCTGTATTCACAAACATTGCACACACTCGACAGACGAATACTTACGTATTGAATGCGGCACTGTGCTATAGTACGGGTGGAACTTTACTCTAGTTTAATTATGATATTTTAAGCAAAAAGAGGCGATCTGACAGCGGACTTAACACAACTTGAATCAGTAGCACACCATCCACGGAAGCGTTGACAGTGTCACTTCGTTTGAATTTCATTGAATAATCGCATCAAAACAATCGAAAATACTATTATGTAAATTTTGTACATTTGATTCTGTGCTACTTTTACTAGTCGATTGTTTAATAACTAACGTATCTATTACTTATAATATCATTGACTTTAAAAATATGAGATTGACTCTGACCAAAGAGACCAAAGGAGCTTATGAGTTCCTTGACTCTGACAGACTATCTATCTGACCCATACATTTAGATATTTTTTTCACTAATCAGATCAGATATTGTTTGTCGAATTTTAATATTTTTTGGTTTTCTGAAGGCCTAGTGTGAGCATCCTTTATGAATAGGTTTTAGGTTCCCTATGTGTTCGAGTGCATTTTGTGACTACTTAGTAATAATTGTGAACACGCGTCAAGTTATTGATTCAATTTAGTTATTGACTCAGCTTTAGCCAATCACAGCGCCACTAGCCAAATGGTCCGTCTGGTGTTTGTGAATTCTGGTGTAAATATGTATGTTAAACTACATTTAAAGACTATTAGCTATTATTGGTTATACGCCATTACCAATAATAGCAGGTCCTAATCCTCCCTTGGAAGTGAGGGGTTGCCATAATCCCCACGCTTAGCAGACGGTAGGCGGTAGGCAGTATATATAGGTGCTACCGAAATCCAACAGAAAGACGCTTCCGCCCGTCTTTTTGATTTACCATACATTTCGTAAAAAATGAGACCACAGTTTACATTTGTACTTAATAAAACTTTTTATTCTGGATTTACCACTGGTCGATACAAAGAAAACGAATCATACGAATATAATATACTCGTACATAAAGAATTTGTAATGTTTTACTTGCTTTGAAAACAAATCTAAAAAGATTATCTCTCATAATGGAGTATCGCTGGAATGGCAATTGTTTGTGATTTTGTAAAAATTCGTGAGCTTGGGGCCGTGGTCTTCAATAAGGTTAGAATTTCCCCAGTTGGGCTGCTACAATGTTCTTTGAACAGGCATTTCTATTGTGCCTTTTTTTAACTTAGCGTTCTTATTCAAGTAATCAATGGTGGCATCGCAAATTTCGCAAATAATGACGCAGGAGGGCTATTAATAGATACATGTATGCAGTTTTATATACATATACCAATATGAGCACACACACACACAAGCATCTACACACACACACACACACACATATACATACAGACATACATCTAGTCAAACACACTGCTAGACACGCATATACACACTATTTAATTACCAATACTTTTTGTTCATTACGTACTTAATTATTCTTTTTTTATCTTTTTACGTGATTTCTTTGACTGTTTTATATTAATTATATAACAAGTATAGTTCCCAGTGCTCAATGAGGATTCGCCGTGCTGATGGCTGAGGGATCATGGTTTTTATTGATTAAACCGAAGGTTTAGGTCAGCAGGCGTTTAACTGCCGCCGATAGACAGGTGCATTGTAATTTCACCAGCTACAGTGTCCTTCACACCATAACACATCATCCTGTATTTTTACAAGCTAGAGTGCATACCGAATGCTTCACCGCTTGCCATAAGGGGGTCTAGTACGAGTTCCGATAGTTTACGAGCTCGATCAAACTGTTAGTTTTCTCCATACGTTTCACACCAGCGCCCCTAGCGGTAACTAGTAAAATATAGCGGTACCTTGGGGTCTAGCCCCAAGGTATCTTACCTAAGCACTCGCTAGTGTTCGTGTTATTACTATATAAAGCATTTTCACAGCTGCCAACGAGAGTTGTTGCCATTCTTGTGCTTAACAATCAAAGCCACCAAATTTTTCATTTCCAGAATTTCTTAACCCGAAACTTTAATATACCTCCTTATTGTTAGAATTTCCTAATCCTAAAGTTTAATATACCTCCCATCTTTAACTTTCATATATTTGTAAGGCTTGTGATTATGTTCAGTGAAGGCTTTAGTGACGACGCCGTCCGAAGACACGTGGGCGTAAGCCCTACAGAGTGTGCTTGAAGCGTTGCAAGATGAGCAGGAATACCGGGAGCCTCCAGCCCGGGCCGCGCCTCTCTTAAAAAATGTATACCCTTCGATAACTAGTAACTTCGTTCCTCGTACCAACGTTATGTACTCAGCTGCGAAGAAATTTAGAATCATTTATTGCAAGAAGTTGAATCTCGTATATTTTTTAGCAGTTAACAGCAGAGAAATACCGCAGTGCCTGCAGTGACGAAGGTTTTTAACTAGTGTGTGTGCCAGTGTTGACATACGGTACTGAGACGGGATTGAGACGTGGTCCCTAACTACTGGCTTTTTAGAGAAGCTCAGAATCCCACAACAAGTTATGGAGAGAGCTAAGCTCGGAGTTTCTTTGCATGCCAAACTCTCGAATGAGGAGATTCGACGAATAACTAAAGTCACCGACATAGCTCTCAGAATTTGCAAGTTGAAGTGACCGATAACCGATGGGGAAGAAAGCTTCTCGAGTGGCGACCAAGATACAGCGTAGGTAGGCTTCTCACTAGATGGACTGACGACATTATGCGCGTCGCAGTTAACCGGTGGATGCAAATAGCCAATTGTTGTTCATTGTGGCGTTAGCAAGAGAAGGCTTATGTTCAGCAGTGGACGTCTTCTGGCTGGTGATGTATACAACATATATATATTTATAAGTACATGAAATCAAAGAAATTTTAGGTTTAATCATAAACAGATCGGAGTATTCTGACATTGCTTTATTTTTTTTCTGACATTTCTTCTAAATATTTAGTATCTATTTGGTACTCAATATTTTGCAAACTAGCAACCAGTCTTTTGCATTTACCAGTATCGTATCGACCCAATTTATTACGAGACAAAAATCAATTAAAGTTTTTCTTAAAACTTAAACTTTAATATACCTATTATCTTTAACTTTGACAAATTTGCTAGGATTATGATTATGTTCAGTGAAGGCTTTAGTGACAATGTCATTCGCAGATACATGAGCGTATGCCTTGCAGGATGTGCTCCAGGATGAACAGGAATACCGGGAGCCTCCAGCCCGGACGGGGCCTCTCTTATAGAATGTATATCCATTGATAACTAGTAACTTCGCTCCTCGTAGTAACGTTATGTACTCAGCTGTGAAGAAAGTAGAAATTACTTATTTCAAGGAGTATAATCTGGTATATTTTATTGGTTTAGAGCAGTTATATATATGTATGTAGGTACAGGAGGTGTAAGAAATTTCAATCATAAATAGATCGATATTTTACTATAATTTTTATTGCTGACACTTCTTCAAAATATTCGAGTACCTATTTGAAAATAAATGTATGGTAGCGCACTACGAACAATAACAGATCAGTCCTAAAATCTTTAAAATTGGATTAAATAAATTGCGTTAAATGGAATAATAAAATAATGAGACTTTAACTTTTCATGTGTTCATTTTACTATTGTCTTCAGCTACGTCTAATCTAGCAACAAGACCAGTACGAGACTGGCGTGAAGATTATGTAGTCTCGCGCTTACCCTATTAGCATAAGATCAAAATCAATTCCAGAACTCCTTAAACCTAAAGTTTGATATACCTATTATCTTTAACTTTGATAAATTTTAGCATGAGAAAAAAATCAGTTCCAGAACTTCTTAAACCTAAAGTTTGATATACCTATTATCTTTAAGTTTCATATATTTGGATGGCTTGTGATTATGTTCAGTGAATGCTTTAGTTACGATGTCGTCTGAAGACACGTGAGCGTATGCCTTGCAGGATGAGCAGGAGTAACGGGAGCCTCCAGCCCGGACGGTACCGCACTTATAGAATGTAAACCCATCGATGACCCATCGATGAGTAGCTTCGTACCGCGTACCAACGTTATGTACTCGGCTGCGAAAGAAGTTGGAACCGTTTATTCCATGGATCCAGTTTATATTTCATGTTTTGTATGATTTCTCATCATTAGCTGCCGAAAGACGACGACTCATGAACAAAGGTTTCCTTCTTAGAAGGGAGGGGTTGGCATAATCCACACGCTTGGCAGGCGGCTTGGGGATCGCAGTATATGTGGAAGATAAATCCAAAGGAAAGACGCTGCTGCCGGTCTTCCCGTTCTCGCTTAGTCGCCTCTTATGACATCCAACAAGAGGAGATGGGGGAATGCAATTCTAACCCGACATCCCACGGGTATAATTTCTAGCAGGTCTAGAAAAGATATGTAGAAAAGATTGTTATAGAGGGTTAGTGTTAGATGTTCCGCCGCCAAGCAGCAGTGTAAATATTGCTGATGCTGTGTCTGGTGTGAAGGGCACTGTGCTGGTGAAATTACCAAGCTCCAGATACTCTCTGGTGACAGGCATGTGTAGCTTACCATCAGGCGAATATTTTGCTTGCCTAGTCACAGGGTAGAATTGAAAAAAAAAACAACAACAATTAGTCCAAAAGTCGTTATAGTTAAATTAAAATACGGTAAAATTGTATGAGCGATTTATATTCAAATAAAAATAAATGAGATCAAATCCTTAACTTAAATATATCACGAAGTACTATAGATAATATATTTAGAATATATAGTGAACCAGTGCCTTTAAATATTGCCCTAAGATTTACCCTACTTAAACAATAAAAAAAAATTGATAAAAGTTTGGGATGAGTATATTATGTGTAAATATTATTGTTGTACTCTGAACATTAAAACATAAATTACTTATTAAATATGTTAATAAAATATAAACAAACATTGTCGTTAAAATTAAAAAGAGATCAATTTAAAACTTAACAATAAACTATTCAAGTATGCTTTTCACTTAAATACAATTTTCTTTGGTTGACTAGATTTCCTTGACTAAGCCTTTTACATTAGCACTATAACAGTTTTCCTTATTATAGTCAAACTTTAAACTGTCGGCGCGCCAGTCGGGAAACTCGTTTGATACCGTGCTTGCTATCTAACGAAAGCTATCTAACGTGTAGGTTCATTTCCCAGGCCAATTATTTGTGTTAAAAAATCAGTTTATCCTAAGGTCATTTCGTGGTCGCAATTGCGACTACAACGAGGTGGTGGTTTAAGTTAGGTTAATTCTGTCATCAAATCTTCAGTAGCTATCCGGAGGTATTATGTGCCATATAAATGGCTATAAGCTCATGTGAGCCGATGTCGGCATTAATGCAGCTTGATACAGCCTCAAAATGTCTGATCATCACTGACGCCAAAACTATAGTGTAGTTATCATAGTATTGTGCGAGCTATCTATGGTTCAAATTGCTTCTAATATAATGTGAATCTATACTATTTGACTAGAACATTGAAACATTTATGATACAAATACTTTTTGACAATACTCCTCAAAATAAGAAATTTTGTTTGCAATAATGGTAAGCTCTGTTAAGTATTAATATTCCTAGTACTCTCTCACTCATTAAAGCTCTCGATCGAGCAGGACGAATAGATTAATGGTTAAATAATCACAATAGTTTGTCTAGTAATCTAGTTAATCAACCTGTCTACTAAGGAATACGCTAATAACTGGGCAGGACCCTAAATCTCAATAACTAATTATTACATTCCGCGCGAATGTGGTTAATATTTAGTGTATTACACTTTATTGATAAAATTCATAACAAAGTAACTTTATTTCATATTAACGTGGTTTTGTAGACAAGTTTTGAGCGTGGTATCTTAAAATGGTCATTGAGAATTAGGGCCCTACAATGTTTTGGGTTAACTTGTAATCAAAATTAAATAGAACATATAATCATTGCATGAAAGCACCTATAACTTGCAATCAATAAATTGCATTAAAAGTAACTAATAAGCTAATGTGCTTTACCATCAAGGCAAGGTTGCAGTCAAGCATTAGCTTATAAGGGTTAAAATAATAATAATAATACCTCTTCTAGAATCTTTTGACTGGTCAATAAGGTGGCCGTTAGATACCCTGACTGCGATTTCTATTCCCACCTGGGACAAACATGTGTATGCATTTTGCGTCGTCTTGCCTTTTCATGTTAAAGGACTTGCGCTTGCGAGTTGCTTGCACCTCAAAAATCGAGAAAAATCCATAGAATTCGGGAAAAATATAAACATTTCGTTTACATGACTATAGGCCGACCGTTTAACTCGCGCATCGCCTGCGCGGCAAGAAGGGAGCGAGGGGAGATGTTAGCGGATGGGTGAAAGGGGTGCGCGGAGCAGAGAGCTTACGTCAAATGCGGCAGTGCGCTGGCTGTGCTCGCAGCGCGTGGTTGGTGTTTTTGTTACGGCCGCTTGAAGATAAACGCACAAGGTATACGACTGCCAAGATAAATCTCAAGATGAATCGCTCTTCCAGTTCGTTGATGAAGAGATGGACCGATTTATTATTAATTTGCAAGATTCTGACTCCTCAAGCTACACAGACAGTGATGATGATTCAAGCGATATGAATATTAGTGACGAATAGTCCTATAAATTTTTTATCTGTGGTTAAATATTTCTTAAACGGAGTTAATTATTGTTTTATGATTTTGTACCTATGAAGCTATTATAAAATATTTGTAAAACTTAAAAATAAATACTTAAAAAAAAGATACTTATTATTTTATTCTTTACCAACAATGTCTATCTCGAGATAAATCTTTGGATTATTGACTCCGTGTGTAGCGTTACCCGCCCCCGCTCCCCTCCCACCGCGCAGGCGACACGCGAGTTAAACGGTCGGCCTATAGTATTGTTGTAATTTTAATTATAATTATAATCATTTATTTTATATCCACATTCAACATGGCGTCCTATGATGGCGTCTCACGATGCCGAATTAAACTATCAGCCAGCCAGCTGTCAATAGCTACTGCTGCTGTCACACTCTTGTCACAGTTGGTTGTGTGCGTGTATTGTATGTAGTGAAATGATTATTATTGATATTGTTATTATTAAAATTATGTATAAGAAAAACAGAAACAAAAATACAAAGCGTACTGTAATAAAAATACCTTTAACGCCATTGATGATACAAAAGGACACATGAGAGTGACAGTTTTCCCACCTTGCCCGTTTTTTGTTATGTGTTGCAATTCTAAATAAAAGTATAAATAAAAGTATAAATTCTTAAGTTTTACAAGCAAATAAAGCCAAATTAAAGTAAATGGATAGTTAAAAACTGTTTTATGTGTGTTTCCCTATTTTAGAGTATAGTGTACAAAGACCTAGCCCAGGCTCCATACATTTTGGAACATCTCTTTTTATCATATTAATCAATATTTTAATGTATGTATATCAGTGGTATGTTACTCTGGAAACCAATGGTTTGTGGAATTTACAATTGAGTTGGATTAAAATTTACATTGGTCTTCAAAGAAACTTTATCATTAAAACATTTATCCTCCTGCCATGTGATATGTTAGTATAGAAGCGACGGTGAATTTAGTTGCTCTACAAAGCTGAACTACTGACTCATGTCAACGGCGTTCCGAATGGACTGTGGGTATGTATCATATTACTTCTGACTATAGTCATATCATCAGCCAAATGCAGGTACGCCTTGCATTTGTGCCATCGGTTTTTAGTGCATCCCCATCGAAATCCAGTTCTCGTCCTGCTCTGCTTGTAGTAGGAAAAGTTGTGGTACACCAGCCTCTCCTTACCACGAGCCGTCATGAATATGTTAACTGAAACACAATAACATTAGTCGACCGATCATCATCATCATCACCTGCCGGAAGACGTCCACTGCTTAACATAGACCCCCCGAAGGGGGGGCCTTCGAACGCCACAATGAACGACAATCCAACCGATAGATGTTTGATAATATGTATCTATTTCATTTTGGTACGAAACTGCTCTAAAAAGTTACATTAAAAAACCGTATACGAAAATCGTTCAGATTTATTTAACTACTACTTACCAAGAAATTAAATGAACTAGCTTACTGAAAGACAACATCTGCAAAACTGCACAATTGTTTTGTTTATAGAATTGGGTAATTCGGATCACAACCCAGTGTTTATTTTTTTCAATTGGGCGATTTGTGACACTCGGGAGTATAGGGCGTCTATTACGGGTTTAATAGTTTACGAGCTCGTCAGTTTTCCCCCGTACAATTTACAAGTTTTTGATAGTTAGCGCTAGAGGCGCTGGTGAGAAATGTATGGAGAAAACCAGAAGTTTGATCGAGTTCGGAACTATCAAAAGCCGTAGATACTCTAGTACGGCTCGCTCTTACACGGTACGCTCCTTGTCTACAAGGAGCGTAGTAATAAAGACTTCCTTAATACTACTATCAGGGTTGGTTTAGGGGTGGGAATAGCTGTTTTCTGATACTTGTTTGTTTTCTTCTTCGCCGCCGCTTAGGTTCCTTTCCGCAAAACTATCACGCCAGGCGTGGTCAAGCTTTAATTTACTACGACTATTAATAACAATACTAACATTTTTAATTTACACTAGATTTTTTCTATTATATTATTATATAAAACAATCTTATGTTAAACTGTAATACTACTTTCCGTTTACAAATCCCAATGCTTGAAAAAATATTTTACATTTCACCAAAAATATTTCGAAATCAAATTTTCCTTCAAAACTAAAAATACTAAAGGTGTAATTCTAGACAATCATTGCTTAAAAACATTGTCCGCTGTATGATTAATTGATATATTAATCATAATAATTAATAAATAGTAAAACGGTTATGCGTAGTGGAGTACT
Organism: Furcula furcula; assembly: GCA_911728495.1. Taxonomy (NCBI): domain Eukaryota; kingdom Metazoa; phylum Arthropoda; class Insecta; order Lepidoptera; family Notodontidae; genus Furcula; species Furcula furcula. Next base: position 6,017,017 of record OU452254.1, on the reverse strand, counting down.
GAAAGTATTACATCAAATTTTAATGTATTTCCCACAACTTGATCTCACAAACTTTGCAGGTGGATGGTCATGTTGCTTGTGTCCATATCTGACCTGATGATCGTGGGAGACCTTTACGAATGCGTGACAGTAGGGCTTGTTACAGGACCAACGAAAACCACACTTAATAGAGTGTTTCTTGTAAAAGGGATACCCATCAACTAATAGAAGAGTTTTTCCATTTATAAGTTCTATGAATTGAACTCGATCTGTGAAATAAACCACTATATATTAAATAAACAAGATCAATAAAAAAATAAGAAGAAATGGTATAGATGTTGGTCGTATACTTATATTATAGAAAAATAGATAATGCAATACTACACTGATAAAAGTTTATTTGATAAAAGAAAAATACAAGGCAAATTACAATATCAGTAAAACGTGATTAAGTTACAAATTAAAAAGTTTATAATACTTATATGGAAAACAGTTCATAGCACAATAAAAATATTGTGTTAATTGTAAAACCCATGACAAGGTGTGAGACTGACTATTCTAGAATAATGCTATCGTATACAATAATGGTAGTGCTCAGTCAATTTAGGAGACAGTATCAAAAACCAAAAACTGTGAATCATCAAAATAAAATGAGATCGCAGATTGAGATGCCATATTATCACAAACTAAAAGTATGCAGTCTTAAAATAATTATTATGTTTTACCTTTTGACTCGATCACATACACTAGATTTAATAGTATACAGAGTAAAACGTTAAAATATGATAATGATTTAATTCTATAAGAATACACTTACTCTAATTCAATCTAAACACATAGGTAGTACATCGAAATTCATAGTGATGTCAAATAGTTTCTTTATCGTAATTTAAGTAGTTTTGGTGGAACTAAAAATATTTCCGGGTATTTAAATAGCTGTGAGTGTTAAAATGATGCATTCCTAAAGAACTTAAATACATACTTATACTAATTTAAACATTTGGATACCCCATCTTAGAATCTTAGCACAGTTAATACATAAGCTACTAAAACTAATCCACAATACAAACTAGTCGATTATTTGATCACAATAATTAATACTGGACATGTTATTCAAATGCAAAACGATATATCACACAATTTTCCCCCCAGATCACATTGCATCATATGTAGCCAACAACTTTCAAACCCTCCCAATCCCAGAAATCCTTGTTACTGGCCGTTGGGTCATGTACCCGTTTGCTATTAACAGATTACATTAGTTACGACAGCTGCTGCAGAGATCGTTCTACTCTACAAAGCTCTAGATTTAACAATAGAAAAAGGGTTTGTAATGTCTTAAATAATAATATGAAGAGCTTTGAGAACTACATTTATAAATACACTTCCTACATTTTTGTTATTCATTGTCTCGGTTTCAACTGTTTAAAAAATAAAGCTTTTTGTGTGGCTCACTAAATCTAATACTAGTAGTAAAGACACGTTTGTAAAAAGGCACTTTATCAATTATAATTGATATTTTCATTTTAATTGGTAAAACGTATACACGTGATATTGGGTTTCCTACATCAATACTTACATTTAAATATTACGATATGGCTAAGAAGCGGTCACCATACTTGAAGCTTTGACTCATTAATAGGAACTAAAACGTATCTAGTTAATAACTGATCTGGTTGAGATAAAATAACTTAGAGTGGTTAGAAAAATTGTAAAGAAAACATTTCTACAGAATGCCAATTCACATAGCACAAATGTTTAGTAACTTCCAAAAACGCTATGTGCAGCCAAATAATTATGAAAAGGAGTCAAGGCGTTATAATAGTCGTTCATATAATCATTCAATTCAACGCTTCCACGGGTATTAGGAGCCTCCTTATTTATTTCCTTTTTTATATCATGCTTAAGTATCGGTGTCATTGCTGTTGGTTTCTTAGAACTAGGCGGGTGGCTATGGAGAATGTTGGCTTTAAGGACTTCCAATCTATCTGTGATGATGAGATGAGCCTTGCACTTCCATTTGGAGCCGTAAGCAGTACAACTCCAGCGATGCGCGTTGGTTCGCGCTTTAAGATGCTTGTAGAAAGTGAAATTGTTCAGACGAAGGTTGATCCTGCCATTCGGACGGAGATAGAATTCGACTGCGGAGCAAAAACACTTGTAAGTAGAGTACATCATAACTTCTTAAACGACATGCAAACCAACTATCAATAATTAAGTTAATCATGCTAATACCAAAAAAAAAAGTCAAATGTGTAATTAAACAAAAACAAGCTGAACCACTATTTAATAAATTTCACATACATAACGTTATGCTTGATTTAATAATAAAAAAAAACACTGAAGTTACAATCAGGGTACATAATTAATTAAAGAATATTTAAAAAATAGGCCTGCTACATGCAGGAAACGTTTGGTCTTCGGTAAGAATAATTTTATTGTATTAAAAGAGTGGTAGAAAAAATTTAAAAAAGAGAATGTACTTCATCGGTCATCTACCTCTTTGTAAATGGAAAAGTATTGATAAATGTGCTCTTGCAAATTTGCGTTCGGCTTTTGGAATCTGGTTGAGGATCTTTTGGTAGAAAGTATGAATAATTGAATTTCCGTTGACAATTTTCCAAAATCCCTTTGACGCCAATTGACTATACATTCTTTCCGTTGTATATTAACTGAGGGCACAGATTTTTTTAACAACGCCATTCTGGGTAATTGGGTAAGGTTTGCATATAGGTATGTATAAAGCTATTCTAAAGTTTATGATTTGATTTTCTAATACTTTTTTAAGGTTGTCCACCCTAAGTTATTTAGCTAATAACTTAGCTAATAAGGCAATTAGTGTTAAATATATTCCCTTCTTTAAAGTTTCTAATTAAATTGATTGGTGACTTAAGATTATGTTATTTCCCCGGAATCAACATTCATTTTTATGTAAAATTAAAATAATTACTCAATTTTAATAAGCAGTGTTTATGTTAAGTATAGTGTTTATTTAGCCTGATACATGTATAGTCAATACCGCATTATTATCTAACTTATCTCAATATTTACATCTAAATTTTATTATTATAAAATAGCATGAATTTAAGACATAGGTACAGTTATGCGTATACACAACACATAGTAAGATCTAGGAGAGTTTTATAAAATCTATCGACGACCGGCTTGAACAAAATCAACCTTTATTATATAGGATTGCTGTAAGCACAGTCGTGACAGCAGTCGTAATATTAAAATAATTAGCCCATGTAATAAGAACTGGGACTAGAACTACCTATGTCCGCGATCGCTTAATGAATATCGAAACTACAGGTTTCGATATTCATTAAGCGATCGCGGACATAGGTAGTTCTAGTATTCAAGTTCTCCAGAATGATGCCGTGACCATATAATATTAGATATTCTCATTGCGTACCAGATACATCAAAACTCGTGACTTATCCGCTACGGCAGACAACCAAATCACTAAATTCTACAGCAGATTTGAATACATAGACGCACAGGCTGATCCATAACTAGGGGATAAAGGTATGTACACTTACACATTTTCTTTCCTCTGCCTTTTTCCCAATCGCCTAAGTAAATTAATCCTAGCTTAAAATCACGTCCATATAATGTTGAATTTTGTTTACCTTATGTATGAGTAAATACCTACTACTTACGCTATATTGGCATAAAAATTTACTTAATATCAAAACCATTGTCATCGATCCTAATGAACTCTATCAATATTATAGTACATTTTTCTAAACAGTCAGCTCAAGTCAACAGATCAGAAATAGAAGGTCAGTTTGGTTTCTAAAACTAACCTACCAAGTCTGAATCCAGTCACATTTGTTTACCTTCCATCAGACAGTCTCTCCACAAAATAAACAAGATTACAGAAACTAGGTGATAAACTAAAGCTATTACTAATTAACGCACTCAATTGTTAAAATACACAAAAGCATTGAAGTATTACACCACCAGCTTAAAAAATCCTAAAATATACTTTTAAAAATGCTATGTCGCATAAAACGAGTCCAAAAGAACAAAAAATAGTGACAGAATTATTAAGAAGCTACTGATTGCCAATATTATTACTGTACTTATAAATTCATACAAACACTGTTTTATACTAAGTCATTACAATCTTAATAAGGATACAAAAAATGAGAATATAATAAGGCATAATTTAGAATCCAGTACGGCTGTGAACGTTAGGGATCTTCAATGCTAATGGATTGATAGCTTCCTTGCCCGAGTGGCGCTTTGTCTGAAAAATAAGCGAAATCAAAGATATTTGTTTCTGGATAATTCAACTTAAACTCAATTTGGTCAAGCCATCGCCTAAATTTTGAAATTCTCTATTAAATAGGAAGAAGGCAGCCGAAGCCCACCTGTCAGCGCCTACCAGTGCCGAAAGATTATTTTCCATATTTATCTATCGTTTTTAACCATGACATTTTGGACAGTACCAATTTCCCAGCAGTTAACAACTATCATTGTTTAGGCGAGATGGGCGCTGTTAGATCGATATCGGCTGATCACTTTCTTCCAAAATATTTACTTCCGAAAAATTTCTATAAAAAATAAATAGTTTATGTTATGGGATTCATACCATATTTTGTTATTTTTATGATAGTCAAAACCATAAAAAGGTAAGTTTCTCGACCACAGAGACCATTATTTTTATCGGGAATTAACGCGATTTACCTTATATTTTGGCTTGACGTTTCAGCCTAGTTAGACTTGGTCACAAGTGGTTTAGAAACTTCTTTTATTCCGATTGAAGTAAAAATTTCAGTTTGAACTTACATCGGGAATTTTAACTTGCTCCTTGGTACTCTTCAGGCTAAATGTGGATGGCGGATGGGTGTGCTCTGTGTAAGCTCTAACTACCAACATCGCTTTTGTGACGTGTAGGAACGCCCGACAGGATCTGGATCCCATTTGAGTGCAGCTCCAACGGAACCCGTCCCTCAAAATCTTGTGCTGATAATATGTGTACCCATTCAGCATGAGTAGATTTTTCCCATTCCGTCCTTTCACCAAGAGAACTGAAAAGTATTGCTGTATTAGGTACTTTGACACAAACGATAATTTCAAGCATTGATTGAAATACTTAATTTTATATAATTAATTAGATAAAACTATTCATAAGATATTGGGATATATCGAGTTTGAACGATAATTTGGTTCCGCTCAGTTTCCTCGGTCGCTTATGCAGAATTTGCTGTAGTGTTAAATTCTAAACAGAACAGATAAATAAAGTCATAATTAATAGTAAAAATAAACACGGTTTTATAATGCTTGTATACATGTATTAGCTAAATAATATAATAAATTTTCTTATCCTTCACTAATGCATTAAAATAACAGAGTGTGGAGAACACATACCTCGAAGCCGAAGGGTTTTGATAGTGTATTTAACTATCGGCTTCGGCTTATATTTACATAATATTTTACCGATGTTTTACTATACATAAATTAGAAAACAGGCTTTGAGATAAAATCCTTTATAACATCTGCACTAGAAACACCTCTCTTGGAAAATGTATGTTGTAGAAAGCTTAAGAATTTGTGGATTAAAATCCAGTAATTCAATACTGCCAGCCAGAGTGGACTGCTTTTATGCCACCATGCGTAAAAGATGCGCGTCCTTGCTCTGCAGAGTTAGGGCCAGCCCCAATCGCGTCCTAGCAATGATAGCTGGCAGGCTTGACTCTTTCTACATGAATCATTGCATTAAGATGCATGTGGAAAGGGTTGGCCAAAACCGTATTATGTATTAGAATAACTCACTTAGTTTTTAAGCTTTTACTAACAGTTTTTGTAATTATATTTTCTTTTATGGGTCTTCAAGACCTGTCAATAAATGAATAATAATAATAATAATACTATGGGAATTTTTGAAGCAAGACAGAATGCAAATATAAACTTTGCAAGCTCTACACATGTACCGTCTTCGGCGTCATTTTTTAAAGAACATCTGCCTTGCAAGGTTATTTTTCTTATTGGGCATGTCAAGATCGACGTATCTAGGTATTCGAAGTAATTTAAACCAAGAAGTAATAAACCCTTTAAACTCGCCAAAACAAAAATAAAACTTCAAATACTTACTAGACCTAGAGACGAGACGAGCAATTCGTTTGTCTGATGGTAACGACACGCCTGCCCACATGCATACCACTAGAGAAATTAGTGCTTAAGTCTCACTGAATTAATAATTTCTTCAGCTGAGAGTTTTTCATACCCCAACATATTTAATCTATACACAGTAAACAATGCTGCTTTGCAACAAAATATTGTATGCCTAACTAATAAATCTGTTGTACATAATTTTAGAGTATCATTTAAACCCACCCTTATAAAGTAAGAAGAGAGAAATCTGACCAATAAGCACTTTTGATGACCAAGAAGTTCTTCAACATTTAATTCTTAAACATTCTTCAAAATTATAATCATGTAATGTGTGAGCGAGTAGATTGTTTGCAAAGAAATATAGTGGACCAAATACCTGTTAAAATAATAAGGGTCTCGAAATTTATTGATGCATTCTGTAAGCAGGCGATGAGAAATGGCGCTTTGCCAATTTCTGGATTGCGTTTATACAGCGCTGATAGGAGGAGAACGCTTAAGTCAGTGACGATAGCCAAGTACATCTTTTGCAGTAACAGCATCTTTTTGAAAAAAGAATACTGTTAGACACAGATGTCTATGATATTTCACCAGGCTACAGGGCAAGTTCTTTTAGCGCTCTAGACAGACGGGCAAGGGTACCGACTAGTACAAAGACAACTTAAGAAGGCATAACCTCGGCTTTTGCTGAAGACTGAGTTTACCAACAGATCAAAACGCATTAGTGCGCGGCAGTTGTCAGCAAACCGTTCCGACAACCGCCATTACCGCACGGAAGCATAAAGTTGGCTTGTTGATGTTCAATTACATAATAGCGATGGCATTAAGTTGAACTTTTTTAACACTGCGCAGTTGTTACTAGTTACTAGAGGAATCCCTCAATGATCGACCTAGGGTCCCTGATTTTGGCGACATTATCAAGTTTACAAAGAAGTTACTGTACCTGTAACTTTACGGTTTTAGAGGTGGTTTTAAATGTACCGCCACAATTTAGGAATTGGCGTGAATGTAAAAACCTCCTTCAGGTCAAGTAATCAATTTCGTACGACCGCTAAAATCGTACAGTATTTTGACAGTATTAAACGTAGGCTATCTTATGGACAGTTTGAAATAGATATAAAAAATACTTTACATTAGAATAAAATTAGTCTGTAACAACGAAATCGGTACCATTGCTAAAGAAGAACTAGGACCAATCTAATTCTTAAAGGCATACCATATTGGATTCGATGCTGCCGATGAGTTAAGATGACCTAAAGAAGAAAGCTGATTGACCTTAAATTCGGTAGCTTCGTTATATTTAATTAAACAGATATCAATTGAAAAGAATACTGTTAAAAAGCTAGTGTAACCTGCTTAACTAAAACAAAGAACTGTATACAAATGTTACAGTTTTTCTATACATGAAATATATACAAACTAACCGATCTACTATTATACATTTCATGTGATGCGCATGTTCCTGGTTACCTTCCTTTATTAGGCTGAAATTAAGTCCCAAGCAAACTACATTACACTGATTATGAAAATACCGACATTTCGTCTTCTCTTCCAGCCATAAGAAAAAACAACGTGGCTACAATTATAATCAGTATAAAATTATAGTTTCGCTGATACTGTGCAAATTGATTCATCGACCAAGCCTAAAGTAAATCCCTTCTCTGTTTTGGCCATAAATAGATGGTCCATGGGTGTGATATTCGTTCTTCTTGATAACGGCACCATCGGAATTCAATATTAGATAAGCACTGCAGTTTTGCGAGTAATGTTTGTTACACTGCCAACGAATGTATCCAGTCTTGAGGCTATAATGTTTGAAGTAGGTGAACTCGTTATACATAGCATAAGTCCTGCCAGTGTCCGTTACTATGAACATAGCTGGAAAATGCAAGTGAATTGGAAGCACTTTATGAAGGTACAAAAAGATCATCTAAAATTCATCTTTTGAATTTTACAAGACCTAATGCTGTTATAAGACATAGAACACGTTAAGGTAAAAATAGAGAAATCTATACCAATCATCTATCGCCCACGGCCCTAACTCTTGTTTGTAGTAGGCTCTGGCAATTTGTGTAGGTAATGCGATCCTATCATCCCAATCGATTTTAAATCATCTCAACGATGAGCTTGAAAATTGTACTGTTCTTATTTCCCAGTTGTATCTATTACCAGTTTCCATTGTGTTGCGGTATCACCGGAAGGTGCTGGCAGGTGGGCACCGGTAGCGGTCTTTCTACCTGAACTCACTCCTAGAAAGTAGGATTGCACACATCTGTTTAATTACTAAAAGAACAACAAATGGATTTGTATAAAATATTTAAGGTTTACAATAATCGTTTTCCTTTTTTATTTCAACCATCGTTATCTTTATAAGTTACATTACACAGACTTTATAGCTTTGGACAATTAAACCTAACCTTAATCAATCTATATCTTATGTAGCATCTAAGAATCCTTTTGTCAAGATATTTTTATGCAAGTCCCGTTAGAACGACGATGATAACTCACAGGCGCATTTTTTTTTATACAACCTATGTGGCAAGCAAGCGTGCGGCCCGCCTGATGGTATGCAGTCAGGTGTCCAGTAATTTCACCAGCTACAGTGCCCTTCACGCCGGAACACAGCAATGCTTGCACACTGCTGCTTGGCGGCAGAATATCTGACACTGCGGTGGTACCTACCTGGACGGTTCCTTACACAAGGAACCTACTACCTAGTAAAAATGAGTGTGGCTCTCATTAGATTTAAAAATATAACCATTTTCTTCGGAAATTAGATAAGCGCCGCATTTTTTTGAACTGTGAAGTGTGCACTGCCAACGCACACCAATCTTAAGCTTCCGATGTCTGCAATAGGTGAATTCATTTAACTTGATGAATCTTTTGCCGTCGTATGTACTGATGAAGTGAGCTGAAATTTCTATGGTATCCTTAAATTCCTAGGGGCATTTTAAAAAGCTAGTGTACTTTATCATCCTACTCACTTGTATAGTATAAGTATTTCATATTTTACTGACACTTCAGAAATGTTTCTCTTAAACCATGACAAGTGTAACTTTTACCCTTAGAACTTTAGACGTTTGAAACCAAAAGCCGTTCGGATGACAATGTTAATCAACACAAATTACAACTTAATATAGTGCAGTTGACCATTATACAAGATATTATAGATTTAAGATCTTCATTTCATCGACCAAGCTTAATGTATGTCCCTTCTTTGTATTGGTGATACACAGTGGGTTCATGGGTGTGACACTCGTTCTTCTTGATAACGGCACCATCGGAATTCAATACGAGATAAGCACTGCAGTTTTGGGAGTAATGTTTGTTGCATTTCCAACGATTGTATCCAGTCTTGAACCTATAATGTTTGAAGTAGGTGAACTCGTTATGCATAGCATAAGTTCTGCCAGAGTGCGTTACTATGAACTTAGCTGGAAAATGCAAGCGAAATGTATTAAAACACTATAAGAAGGTATAAAAAATGTACGGTTGCGGACTTTCTACCCGAACTCATCAGGTATAATTTGGAAGAGATTGCTCATGAATATTTATAAAGATACAGTTAATAACTTTAGTCCCGAATGTATAAAGAAATTAAGTCACGACACTGTTTAAAAAAAATATTCTGACGAAGTACAAAAATTAAAAAGATATATATATTTTGAAAATACTGCAGTGTGATTTAATTTATTTATAAATTTATGTACACACAAACGTGGTTAGAGAAGTATTATGAGAATACAGGTACAAAGGCAGAGCTTATTTCTATAGAAATCTCTTCCAGCACGCCCAGGAGAGAAAAGGTGAAAGGGAGCAGGGTGTATAAAAATACATATATAAATAACAAGAGATAAGAAAAACAGAACTAGAATCAATATAATAAATACATAATTAAAAAAAATACCTATGTATATCAATAACTAAATATACACCAATAATACAAACACATAGGACATAAACTTATAGAAGTCATAGTTTTAACTGTAATTTTGAGAAATATTATATACATATTTTACCTTACTGCCACTTCGTGATGTTTCTCGTTAATATATAAGAGTACCTAGTCTAGTTTTTGATCTATTTAAAATAGCCTTTAATATTGGTTCTTTAAACGTTGAACATGACAAGGGGTTCCAACTACGTCATGATGATGATGTTGATGATGAAACGTTGAACATGACAAGGGGTTCCAACTACGATGTGAATCGCTCGAGTTCTCATGCATGTCCAGATTCTATCGCAATAAGAAATATGTTCCACTACTAGTACTATGGTAAAAAGTCGGGTGGTGTGTATGATTCTCATTCGCTTTCACAACATTATGTTGTTCATCAACCACTACGTAAGCGTTGCATTTTGAGGTGATCCTCCGAGTGCACTGCCAGCGAACACCACATTTCAAGACACAGTGCTTGCAATAAGTGTATTTATTGTATTTAACAAATACAGCTCCAGATGACATAGGGAGGTAAATGACTGAAAAAAAAATATTTTCTTTAAAACACACACCTGGAACGCAAAACTGAAATATTCCATAAATAATTATTTGCTACCCCGCGGGGTGCCGGGTTAAAATTGCATCTCGCCATCTCTTATCGTTGGGTGTCGTAAGAGGCGACTAAGCGGGAACAGGAAGACGGGCAGCAGCGTCTTTCTTTTGAATTTATTTGTTACCTATACTGCGATCCCCAAGACGCCTGCCAAGTGTGGGGATTATGGCAACCCCTCCCTTTCTTGCCATCTTAAAAAGCATGAATAATCAAAATTGAAAATCTTAGACAAACGCAATATTATTTACCTTAAGAGATTAACTGCACTGCACTACGTAGTGATAATGATATAAATCAGTATACGTGTAGTACGTATACTAATAAGCCACATTTAAATAAAATAATTTACGATCAATAATTTTATTACTAAGGTAGCAAACTTATTACAATCAGGAACGGAGTGCCACAGATCAATTCTGACAGAGTTCAGAAATATGAACTAAATGAATGTTATCACAATTAAATTAGTTTACCTGTTATTAATAATCAATGTATAGTATTTGAAGATAGTGTGAGTGAGTGAGATCCAAAGCGTAAAAACATCTGCTACACAATGGTGAAGCGAATATTATAATGAGTAGTTAAATAATAATAAATATCTTCAGACAATCCACACACAATCAACTGATCCCAAACTAGGCAAAGTACAGACGCTAAATATTTAGTTTGATGGTAACCAGACAACTAAAACAAATACTTATACACATACACCTAAATAACACAAAAGGAAAACAGACATGTACTTCACAATGTGGATTTGTTTTACACACATACACTGATACACAGTTTAGATGACAGTCTCTATGCCAGCTGCCAAGATGGATACAGACTAAATCCTGACATAAATTCCATCTGAAGAACTTCGATGGTATCTCGCTGGTTCATGACTGTGCATCACGTTCTCGTTTACAACCTTATTACTATTGTCGAGCACTATGAACGCTTTGCATTTCTGTGACATATGCCGACTACATCTCCATCTCATGCTGAACTTGGATTTGTAATGAGTGCAGTAAGTGTACTCTTTATAATACGCCAAAACTTTACCACCAGCAACATTTATCATTTGCACTGAAAACAAAAAATATATTCCTCGTTCAAAGTTCAAAATTCGTTAAGTTCATTCCAAATATAATAATAAATAAAATATTTTTTTAAAAATTGAACCGACTGCAATATCACTGAAAAGTATAAAATAATTTAAATATTATAGAAGTTGGTTTTAGCGTACCTGCTGTGTATATTTGGATTGCTATATATATACCAACTTCAATAATATTTAAATTATTTTATAGTTTTCAGTGATATTGAAGTCGGTTAAATTTTTTTTAAAAAGATTTTATTTAAAACTTTTTAGTGATATTTTTATAAATAATGAACCATCGAAGACGGTAAAATTATCTAAGTAGGTTATGATCACATTATCGTCTACATAGTTTTACATAATTCATGTTTCTTCAGAAAAAAATATCCGGTCGTAATGAAATTTGCATGGATAGTTTACTCTCTCGAATAAAAAAAAATCATCGAAATCGGTTTATATTTGTCAGAGCAATGTAATGGAGATGGATGGATGTCGCCGTGGGATGCCGGCTAAGAATTTGCATCCCCCGTTTACAAGCTCTTGGACTGGTACGGATTCGGCATCAACATCAATGGCGAATACATCACTCACCTTCGTTTTGCCGATGATATAGTCATTATGGCAGAGTCGCTGGAGGACCTCAATACGATGCTCAGCGACCTCAGTAGCGTTTCCCAACAGATGGGTCTTAAAATGAACATGGACAAGACGAAGATTATGTCTAATGTCCATGTTGCACCCGTACCCGTAGTTGTTGGGAACGATACACTCGAAGTTGTTGACCACTACGTATACCTAGGACAAACTGTCCAGTTAGGTCGGTCCAACTTCGACAAAGAGGTCGCCCGAAGAATCCAACTCGGATGGGCAGCGTTCGGGAAGAAAATATTTCAATGATAATTTATTTCAAAGAAGTTTTCCGATTAGTGCGGATGCAGTTCCTTTTCATATAAGATATATGATAAAGGTACCAAGGCAGGAGAAAACCTAAGTTTGTCAATGAACCTAGATCGTATCCTGCGTTGAGGAGAAAATAAAAAAAAATCTTAAAATCATAACCAGAATTGTAAAGATCAAATATCTTTAATTTGTGCCCAGTTGCTTGGATATTAGGAGTATTTTTCCAGTGTGGGTTCACATAATGTTGTCTTTTACTTACGCGAATATTACACATTGAAATCCAACTACTTTTACGGATTTATCGCGGTTTATTTTAGATTTTATTATCCCGACGTTTCGACAACACGTATATAAGTCAAGAGAAGGACGTTCAACATCTCAGTCCTCCCGTGACCATGGGCGCTGCAAAGCATTCGAAACGTCGGGATAGTAAAATCTAAAATAAACCGCGATAAAATCCGTAAAAGTAGTTTGATTTCAGTGTGGGTTGTTACGAAATCTCAACTTCAAAAGAAAGGTAAAACAAAAGATCAAAATGATGCCATTTTATTATTGATTATTTTATACAGTCTAACAGACATACGCCCGGTTTCCGAAAGGATGATCAACGCAAAAATCAACTAACAAGATGTCAAATCTCCTGTCAAGCGTATTTTGGGTTGCAGAAAGCATGATCAACTATTTTAATTTGAACATCCTGTCAGTTGACATGTCTGTTAAATTTTGCTTCAGAAAGTTCATGTCAAAGCCAATTTGGGTTTCTGAAAGGCTAATTAAGCCATGATCAAAGATTATTCTCTTGTCAAATACAATGTCAACTAATCGGTGTTGGTCGACAAATTAAGTATTAAATTATACTATTTGTTTTGGATAATCTACCAGTTTATATGTAATTATTAGGTATAAAAGGTACTTTGCAACAAAAATACCAAGATTGTATTAACAATTGCTACTTTTGAAATTTACGATAGTGAAATGCGCACTCCACATCCGCGCGGGATGAAAGCCCACGAAATAAGAGTGTGGAGCCGCTTGACAATGAAAAATATTTAGTCTATGGGGTACCACAGGTGCTTTTTCTTCGAATCGTGACACAAGGTGAAGGACAAATAATACTGTTTCTTTCTATCACATGTAACCTTTATAAATGCATTCTTTTCTTGTGCGAATGTGAAAGAAAGTGACCATCCCTCCTGTAGATCCTCCATCTATGGTTACAGATTATAATATCTTTGAATTGAATGAGCTATTGAATGAAATATTGAACTAAATAGGCAATGTAGCCATACATAAACAATATTCTTCATGTCAAATTAAAATGATCATAGATTAGTAAATTTTTCTCTAATTAACGTTTCAGAAACCCGAATTGATTTGAACAAGCTGTCAAGTTAACAGTCATGTTAGTTGAATATCCATTTGAATAGCCTTTCAGAAACCGGGCGTTAGATAATGAAATGATAATTAAAAAAAGAAAACGCGAATCTCATTCCTAAATCATAATTATATTATTTAAAAGGAAGGGACACGTTTACAATTGTTAATAGTTATGGTGCGCTCTAAAACATTCCAGGCATAAGCCAGGAAAACCTGGACAATCTAGGCAGCCAAAACGAGCCATTACTCTTTTTTTCGAAATACTATAGCAGTGTTTGCATCGTCTTCTACATGTTTTTCCATTTTTTCTGGGCAAATGTACTGGGAAGTGGATTTTACTAACAGATAAATTTGTGTCAGGTACTGCCGTCTTGTCAGGCAAAGCATTATCTGTAATTTTAAGTCGAAATAAATCGGCATTCTGTATATTGACTACCGCACCTTGTAACTTCTAAAATAAATATTTTTATTGTTTTTCCATTTTGTGACAGTAATTATTTGTATTTCATGCCTATTGTATCAGGAATTCGTGTTCCTGTTTTCACGTTTTTTATTAATTGAAGTTTTTTTTAATTTATCATTCTTGACTCAACTAGGTTGACTAGTTATCAAAATCAGTTCCTTTTAAATGAGATCGGTTTCGTTACTAAGAAATATTAGATTTACTTAAAGCTAAAAATCTAAGTTAAAATAAAAATAATCACATTTTTGATAATCTAGGACATAATTTCCCCGTATCCGTACATGTAAAGTAATATCTTTACTGTTTTTCGATGAATTCTCCATTACATTTTAAACATTTTTTCATTCGTTCAAACCATTTTTGAAAACATGAGGACCATTGGTCTAAGGGCATGTTTTTCACGTGCTAGTTGAAAGCTATCACGGCCTCTTCCGGCCCTGTAAATGTCATACTTCTCAACAAATGTTTAATTTTTAGGAAAATAAAGAAATTGTACGGTGCCAGGTATGGATTATGTGCGGGATTGGTCACTAGCTCTACCTTTTTAGAAGCCCAAAATGACTGTCTGTGTTTTGTTCGTGTGCGCCGAAGCATTGTTATGGTGCTATAGGACGCGACTTCTTGGTCGTTTTGCCCTAACTTTTTCAAAGACACTGGGCAAACAAATGTTGGTGTACCACTCAGCATTAACGGTCTTTTGTTCTTCAAATAAGATGCAGACAGCAGCCGTCCAGGAGAAAAATACGCAATCATTTTTTTGTCTACGTTTGTGTTTTTGTCTTCGTCTGCCTCAATTTTCTTGGTTTGCTGTCGCCATCAAACACGCATAGAGAAGACTGTTGTTTTCTTTCCGGCATGTAACAATATATCCATGTTTCATATCCTGTCACAATGTCATACACAGCATTTGAACGTCCGTACCTTAACAACATTTTTTACACCTATCAACACGAGTCCGTTTTAGTTCTGGAGTGAGATCATGAAAATCTAGCGTCATCAAAGTTATCTAACTTTTAAATGTTAATGTAAGAGTTTTTGAATTTGGCATATATGTTGTTGTTGTTGCCACTTGCCGTACAGTAGCCACAATTTCCTGAGTGACCGCAGTTGAGGACCGACCTTCACGAATTTCATCATGGAGAGTAACACGGCGATCGAATTCTGTGTACCAACGCTTCACGGTGCTCAAATGAGGAGCTTCCCTCCAAAAAGCATTTTAAGGACGAGCAGTGCAGTCTAGCGGATAACTGAATTTTTAAAATCTTCAATTTTTGCCACGGACGACGAACTTTAATTTGTGATAAAAAACAATTGACACGCGATATCCCGCCCATTTTTTAAGCAACCATTGGGTTTCTTATGTTTAAAAAAATATAACATTCAAAATTTAAATATTTAAGAGCGCCAGGAGCGCAGAACTTTCAGTGTGCCCTGTGTAATATGTACTAAATAAAATAATCATGTTTTGACTCACGGGTTTACTGCCAGGATGATTAATAGTTTCATTCCGATATTTCGAGGCTGTTGCAAGCGCCATGATCACGGGATAACTGTCTGATGCGGATGGGTGAAATAATAAATTAGGAACAGACAAATCTGTCTACCCCCTTTTCTCAGTCTTTTGCTACGACTACTACTAGAATTCGAACTCGATTGGAAATCACGACAAAACACACTAACAGTATCATTTTTTTCTACCGAGTCCACTTTGAACGACCGCACACTATTTTTAAGTATTCGTATCACTGGATTCCACATACTAGATAATTTAAGCCCATCATCAGGATTGAAGTTTTTATGTTTCTTAATTTCAATCGCTTCTTTAGTTAATCTCGGTATATAATTCCGATCCGAGGACAAAACTTGTGGCTTGTGAAATTGTATCCAGTGATTCGGGCCCGATTCTAGCAGATGTTCTGCTATGGCAGATTTACGCGCATCATTATTCTTGACTGCATTTATGTGTTCTTTAATACGGCAGGAAATAGTTCGTTTAGTTTGCCCAATGTACAATGTGTATGTACTGGCAAGAGAACACCCAAGACTGTCAATGAAACTAGATCGTATCCTGCGTTGAAGTAGAAAATGGTCAACCCCTTAAATATTGAAACCAGAATTTGAATTATAAGATAAATTGTCTCTAATGTGTGGCCAGTGTATGCCTTATTGAGGTTGTTAAGAAAACTCAATTTCAAAGGAAAAACAAAAGATAAACATGATGCAATTTGTTTATTGATTATTTAATACAGTCTAACAGACAAAGATTATTAAATGATAATAATTATAATAAATAGAAAACGAATCTCGATCCTAAATCATAATCATATTATTTAAAGGAACGGGCGCGATTACGACATTTAATAGTTATGGTACACTCTAAAACATTCCAGGCATAAGCCAGGAAAACCTGGACAATCTTGACACCCAAACATAACCTGTATTCTTTTTTTCGAAATAATGTAACAGTTTTTGCAGCGTCTTCTACATGTTTTTCCATTTTTTCTAGGCAACTGTACTGGGACATGGATTTTTCTAACAGATGAATTTGTGCCAGGTACAGTCTTCACAGATGAATTTGTGCCAGGTACCGTCTTCACGCATGTATTTGTGCCAGGTACTGTCTTTACAGACGAATTTGTGCCAGGTACTGTCTTCACAGATGAATTTGTGCCAGGCACTGTCTTCACAGATGAATTTGTGCCAGGTACTGTCTTCACAGATGAATTTGTGTCAGGTACTGTCTTCTTCTTGTCAGGCAAAACATTTTCTGTAATTTTAAGTCGAAATAAATCGGCAATCTGTATATCGACTACCGTACTTACCTTGTAAATTATAAAATGAATATTTTTGTTAATTTTCCATTTTGTTACACTAATTAATTATGTTTCATGTCTATTGTATCGGGAATTCGTGGCATGGTCTCACATTTTTTATTCAATGAAGTTTACAATAACTTAATGGATTACTGGGTCCTACTGGATTTCAATAAATGAGTATTATCAGATACTAACTTAGGTATATAAAAAACAACAACAAATAAAAAAACAGAGTAATCAATCTAAAATAGTTGTTTTAGCCTTAGATATTTATTAAAAAATTATAATCAATCAGAATACAGTTTAATGGCACATGTGAGTTACATAATACCTTACTTATTAGCTGTTTAAGTTAGTGTTAAAATCACAGGTACGTTTACACCTACAAATATTTTTAAGTTGCGACAATTGGACTTTCAATTCGCTATTCCAATCAACCAGACATTGTGAGACCAGGAAGACTTAGACTGGTCTAACAGAAGTCCAAAAAATATGACACATGAACTTCATCAGGAGATCAGAAAGGCCATGGCTAAACCAGGGTCAACTGCTGCAACTAATAGTGGTTATCTTGACCTTTCCCCATTTTCCCGCTAGGTACTGATAATTTTCCCGAGTACCGATACTACAATCCTTAATGCCAGTCTTATCTACTTATACAAATATACGCAAACGTAAGTAACAATTTTTTTTCAAATACATCTTCAAATGAAATGGATTGCACTAGACGAACATATTCAGGTAGCTCAACCAGAAATAAATACCTTGAAAAAGACCGCAATGTTTGGGGAACTTGCATAAAAATTATAATGAGAAATTATGATATTATTTTAATAATAGTACTTGAAAGAAGAGTATTAGGTACTTAATTTTATTCAGCCTAATGACGAGACAAGCAAGACGTTCGCCTGATGGTAAGCGGCACTCGCATAGTGCCTACTGTCACTCGTCACCCGAGATATTACTTATTAAGTCTGTGTCTGGTAATTTCACCAGCAACAGTGCCCTTTACAACGGGACACAGCAATGTTCACACACTGCTGCTTGGCGGCAGAATGTCTGACACTGCTGTGGTACCTACCTAAACGGTCCCTAATTTGAAATACGGATCCTCCAAGCACTGATTAGATGTGTCAAGAATTAATCAAGAGATAATTCCGTCAAATGACGTCATGGCTAGTCAGTGAGCGTTTTCGTGTCAAGTGAACTTTTGCAACATCTAAACTGATGGTAAATTTTTATCATTTGCACTGAAGAAAAAAATTCTCGTTCAATGTCCAAAATTCCGAAAGTTCATACAAAATATAATAATAAATCAAATGTATCATGCCATGTAAAAAATGCAATATGACAATATATCAGAAGCTGTTTGTAATTTAGCGAGCTATTTAAACACTTACTTTTCGACAGGATGGCAAAGTTGTCTGCATAAGTGTGGGGTAAAAGAGAAGGGTGCTCTGATCAAAGACTCATCATTCGTTTCTCATTCTACCTAGTCATCAGATATGTATATAATAAAAGTTCCACGGCAAGAGTTAACCTTAGATTGTTAATAAACTAGATCGTATGCTGCGTTGAAGTAGACATTTTTTTTAATAATTCTTAAAACCAGAGTTGGATTATAAGATAAACTGGATCTAATTTGTTCCCAGTGATTTGGATATTATAAGTACCTACACTTCCAATTTTGGTTACGACAACTAAAAGATAAAAATGATGCAATTTGTTTATTGATTAATGAATACACTCTAACAAAACAAGACAAATAATTAATTATGATAAAAAGAAAAATCGTTCCAAAATCATAATCATATTATTTAAAGGAACGGACGCGATTACGCTACTTAATAGTTATGGTACACTCTAAAACATTCCAGGCATAAGCCAGGAAAACCTGGACAATCTGGGCAGCCCAACGTAACCAGTACTCTTTTTTTCGAAATACTATAACAGATTCTGCAGCGTTTTCTACTTGTGTTTCTATTTTTTTTAGGCAAACGTGCTGGGAAATGAATTTTTCTAACAGATAAATTTGTGTCAGGTACTGTTCTCTTGTCAGGCAACACAATTTCTGTAATTTTAAGTCGAAATAAATCGGCAATCTACATATATTGACAATAACTTGTAACTTATAAAATAAATAGGTATTTTTGTCGTTTTTTATTTTGTGCCATTAATTATTGATATTTCATGCATATTGTATGGGGAATTCGTGGCATGGTTTTACGTTTTTCATTCCATGAAGTGTTTTTTTATTTACTTTATTTATAACAATATCCTGAGACATTTCACACACGGTCATCTGATTCCAAACTAGACAGAGCCTGTACTATTGTAACCAGACAACCTGATACAAATACTTATATCGTTTTTTTTTGTAAATACATACTCATATAGATAAATAACACCTAGACACTTGGTGGGTATCGAACCCGCGACCTATTGGGTAGCGGCCAGGGCCTCTGACCACTAGACCAACAGGCCCGTAGTTTAGCCACATCCATTCCTCTGCACACATAGGCATAATATCAATTATCAAATTAACTTATGGAATACTGGGTTCTACTGGATTTACTCGTATATAATAAAACGACAAAAAAACAGGGTTAAAAAGCAAAAATAGTTGTAGCCAAAGATATTTATTGAAAAAAAAAAAATTGAATCAAAATACAGTTTAAGAATCGTAATCGAATATTCAGAAATCAATACTTTGAAAAAGACCGCAATCTTTGGGGAATTTGCATGAAAATTATAATGTGAAATTATGGTATTTTAATAATAGTAGTTGAAACAAGTGTATTACTAAAAGACTTGTTTGATTCACCTAATGTTTATGCAACCTAATGACGAGACAATCATGACGTTCGCCTGATGGTAAACAGCACTCGCATTGTACTGTCGCTCGTCGCTGATCAGTGCAGAGTGAAGTAATTGTCAAAGAATTTAACAAGATAGTCACATATGTCTTACATAGGTGTTTGTAATTTAGTGAGTTATTTAGGAAACTACTTTTAGAAAGGATGGCCAAGCTGTCTGCATAAGTGTGGGGTAAAAGAGAAGGGTGCTCTGATCAAGGATTCGTCATACTTGTCTCATTCTACCTAGTCATCAAAATCAGTTCCTATTAAATGAATCAGTTCAGTCTTGATCAGTTTCGTTACTAAGTCTCATAGATTTACTTATAGCTAAAAAAATCTAAGTTAAAATAAGTAAGCGAAGTCGAATATAATCACATTTTTAGTAATCTATACGATAACATAATTTTTCCGTATGTATTGATATATGCCAAAGAAAATATTTTAAAGACAATTGATTTCAAAGTAGTTATGTACGTAATAGGGCGAATGCAGTTTTTTTTCATATCAGTTAAGGAAAGAGAAAACCTAAGATTGTTAATAAAACTAAATCCTATATCCTGCGTTGAAGTAGACAAATTAAAAAAAAACTCAAATCCAGAATTGGATTATAAGATAAACTGTCTCAAATTTGTGCCCAGTGATTTGGATATTAAGAGTACGCTTCCAATTTTGGTTACGAAAACTGAATTTCAAAGTAAAAGTAAAACAAAAGATAAAAATACCCGTCAAGTGCGAGTCGGACTCGCGCACAGAGGGTTCCATACCATCTTTAGACGTATTAAAATAATTTTACTATTCATGTAACACCTCAAGCAGCAAAAAACCAAACCGAAAAACTAAGTTTGTTTGTCGAAGTTTTTTTAGGATTACAAAAAACTGTACTAGTTAGAAAGATCATTTTCCAGGGGGGAGGGTTGTAAACGGTATTTTTTTTACATTCTTGATTGTTTTTTATTATAAAACTACATGACATAAAACAAAATAAAAATCTGTTTTGAGATGTGCAAATGAAGCCATTTCATGTGATACCCTACTCGATATTTTAGTCTCACTTTGAAATTTTGATGACCCATTTCGACCCCTATTATAAAAAAGTAATAGATTTTTTTTTTAATTTTCGATAAGGTTCGGTAAGTAAGATCTAAAACTATTCAAAGTTTCAAACCGATAGCATCAGTGGTTACCGAAATATAGGTGTGACAGACAGACAGACGAAGTCAGACCATAAGGGTTCTTGTTTTAACTTTTAGGTATGGAACCCTAAAAATGATGCAATTTGTTTATTGATTATTTAATACAGTGTAACACACCAAGATTATTAAATGATAATTATGATAAAAAGAAAACGAATCTCATTCCTAAATCATAATCATATTATTTAAAGGAACGGACGCTATTACGATAATTAATAGTTATGGTACACTCTAAAACATTCCAGGCATAAGGCAGGAAAACCTGGACAATCTGGGCAGCCAAACGTAACCTGTACTCTCTTTTTCGAAATACTATAACAGTTTCTGCAGTATCTTCTACATGTTCTTCCATTTTTTTTAGGCAAACGTACTGGGAAATGGATTTTTCTAACAGATAAAGTGTCAGGTACTGTACTCTTGTCAGGCAACACATTTTCTGTAATTTTAAATCGAAATTAATCGGCAACCTGTACACTAACTTTGTAACTTTATGACAAAAATATTTTTGCAGTTTTTCCATTTTCTGCAATTAATTATTGATATATCATGCCCGTAGTATCGGGAATTTGAGACATGGTTTCACGTTTTTTATTCAATGAATTTTCTTTATTTACTTTAATAATAATAATATCCTAGACAATTCACACACGGTCATCTGAGTCCAAACTAGACAGAGCCTGTACTATGGTCACCAGACAACCTGATACAAATACAGTTTTTTTTAATAAATATATACTCATATAGATAAATAACACCAAGACCCTTGGTGGGTATCGAACCCGCGAGCTATTGGGTAGCGGCCAGGGCCTCTGACCACTAGACCAACAGGCCCGTCGTTTAGCCACATCCATTCCTCTGCACACATAGGCATAATATCAATTATCAAATTAACTTAATGGATTACTGGGTTCTACTCGATTTACTCGTATATAGTAAAACGACAAAAAAAAACAGCGATAAAAAGCAAAAATAGCTGTAGCCTTAGATATTTATAAAAAAAAACTAAAATTATCAGTAAAAATATCAATAAAAAGTATCGTAATCTTCGGGAAACGTCGGATCATTAAAATTCGGTCAATTAATTATTGACTGTCTATCTTAGTTAAAATCACAGGAACGGTTACACCTAAACATATTTCCAAGTTGCGACATTTGGGCTTTTAATTCGCCAACTAACCAACCAAAAATTGTTAGACTAGGAGTCTCCAGACAAACAGTAAAGATGAATTTCATCAGGAGATTCAAAGGGCAATGTCTAGCAACCTGGGTTAACTGCTGCAATTAATAGAGATCGTCTTGATCTTTCGAGATGGAGGAGAATCACCAGTACCGATACTGCAATTCTTAATGCCAGTGTCATGTATACGAATGTACGCAAACGTAAGTAACAATATTTTTTTCAAATACACCTTTATGTGAAATGGATTGCACCACATAATAGGAAATT
Organism: Furcula furcula; assembly: GCA_911728495.1. NCBI lineage: Eukaryota > Metazoa > Arthropoda > Insecta > Lepidoptera > Notodontidae > Furcula > Furcula furcula. The sequence goes on along the minus strand of OU452254.1, from coordinate 5,994,227 downwards.
CGCAAGATCCATCTAGGCTAACAAATTCAAATAGCTCGACCAGAAATTAATACTTTGAAAGAGACCGCAACCTTTGGGGAATTTGCATGAAAATTACAAAGAGAAATTATGATATTTTAATAATAGTAGTTGACAGATGTGTATTACTAAAAGATTAGTTTGATTTTTTTTACGCAACCTAATGACGAGACAATCAAGACGTTCGCCTGACTGTAAACAGCACTCGCATAGTACTGTCGCTCGTCAACCGAGATATTAGTTATCAAGTCTGTGTCTGCTAATTTCACCAGCGACAGTGCCCTTTACAACGGGACACTGCAATGTTTACACACTGCTGCTTGGCGGCAGAATGTCTGACACTGCTGTAGTACCTACCTAACTGAACGGTCACTACAGTGAAATGAAACTAATTTTACGGATTATATCGCGGTTTATTTTTGATTTTAATTACCTGACGTTTCGAATACTTTACAGCATTCATGCTCACGGGCGGACTGAGGTGGTAGCTGTCCATGCGTCATAGTTGTCTTAGGCCTCATTTACAGAGGCGCGGACATGGTGTTATAACTTTAAAGAACTTCGTATAAACGTTGAAAAGTTCATTGCCAAGCGCAGTAGATTGAGCTATTTATGATTTTTCTAGTTAATTAATATTTTTTTGTGGTATGTGGGGTGACTGACAGCACACTGACGTGACACTGACACTGCGACATTTTTATTTTTCAATTTCTTTCCGTCCGTTTATTTTCTTCCGAGGTGAATGGATTCGTTCATCGAGTTTTATGGATTATCAAAGACGACCTGGCGTGTTATATTAATACTGATCCCGATATCTCCAACTGACCTGGGTATTAACCGGATTCCTATAATAACGCTATCATCGACTAACCTGTGGCTGAGAATTAGGACTATATTTTGCTCTGCGAGTTGGAATTTTTTGACAATGCCTATGAAAAGGCGTTGAGCCTGCAATAAAACTCGTAAGTACATCTATTATGGGATTCAATTTAATAATAAAACACATACATCACACAGGTACCTATTGATTGATGCTAAATGTACAATTTTATCTTTACAGGGGCAGATAATGTTAGCCTGCATTTATTTCCCAACCCAGAGACGGAACCGAACAGATTTAAATTATGGGTTAATGCGATTGGTGATCTGCAAGTTATAGAACATCAAACTATTTTTCACTATTATCGAGTGTGCCACTCTCATTTTGATGAAAAGGACCATACCTGAACATGGGATATGCTCGCTCGCGTGTGTTAATTAATTTCCGTAGCTTATCCTCTTAATGTTTGAAACTGTACTAATTTTTAAGTTTCCACAAAGTAATGTCCATCGCAGATATTTATGACACAATGCTGCATCGTGAACCAATGCCGTGTTGTATCATGGTAATTAAGAGGTATGTTAAAACATATGTATACCTATACATTATTATAAGTTTCATGCATGTATGAATGCATTTAACTAGATGGTAGGTCCCTTTTGCAACAGACTGTCCAGGTAGGTAACACCAAAGTTTCAGATATTCTGTTGACAAGCCACAGTATATAAAGATCGATATGTTCTGGACTGAACTAGTGTTGGCTGTTCTGGCGTGCAGGGCACTGTGGCTATTGAACCTACCGGACACAAGAGACTTAATAACTAATTTCTCGGGTGACGACGGCAGTGCAATGCAGCTGTCTATAGGCAGGCGTTCGGTTACCATCAGGAGAAAGAACCTCTAGTCTCATCGCTAGGTTGATTAAAGAGAAAGAATTGTTTATTTGCTTTAGTATTTCTATAACTTATACATTTCATTAATCTATTTAGCAATAGTCCATACCTTTATTTAAAATGTTTTAAAAATTCCTATATCACATTGTGCAAATAGCCAATTGTCGTTCATTGTGGCGTTCTAAGGGGGAGGCCTATGTTCAGCAGTGGACGTCTTCCGGCTGATGATGATGATGATGATGATATCACATTGTGTAATCGTTGATGAAGGTGAAATATACTTTTTTAAATTTCTATACGGTATTTAGAAAATGTAACCACATTTTCTAAATACCCTCTAGAAATTTAAGATATTAGACATAATAATAATTATATTTGTAATTTAGAATACAAAAAAAGTTGTATTATTAAATAATAAAAACTTTTTTAGTACATAATAAATTCGTGTTAATTAATTTCCCCTTTTATCGCAATAATTTAAAATAAAGCAAGTAAGGGACTAGTGCATTAGTGCATTGCACAAAACTCCAGATAGCGCTATGCGCCATACATCCCGCAAAATAACGCGAGTGACGGCTCTATCTCTAGTAAATGTACTCTGTGGCTTGGCGTCTCGCATCTCTCTCTCACTCCTACAATGCAATTTATGTTTTGACTAAGCGCGGGCCGCGGCGCCCATCGCGACGCGTGACGCCTCAGGTCTTCTAATTATTATTGTTAGTCCGATCTACGCAGAAAGAGGAGGTAGTAGTAGCTGTATCTTGAGGTCTTGCAGTGGAAAGCTTGTCTTTGGATTTGATTATATATATCACGGGATCCCAAGCTGGTGGTAGCACCCAGCCATCTTCTCTATTGAAATTTGGATGTTTTTTAATTTCAATCGCCTCACGAATCATCCTTGGCAGGAATCGCTGTTCTTTTACAAGGATTTGTGGTTTTTCAAATCAAATATTTCAAATCTAATTATTACGAAGTCTGCAGTCTGTGAACCTGAACATGTTCACAGACTGCAGACTTCGTAATATTAGACCGTCGATATAATCCGTAAAATTAGTTTCATTTCAATATGTAGTATTCGCGTAAATATCAGAAATCATTATGTGAACCGTCTCTAATTTGAAATACGGATCATCTAAGCACTGATCAGTGCAGAGTGAAGTAATTGTCAAGAATTAAACAAGTCACGTCAAATCATGCATGGCATGATACATCTAATGATGATAAATAAATTTGTAATATGACAATAGATCAGAAATTGTTTGTAATTTACTGAGTTATTTAGGAAACTAGTTGTAGAAAGGATGGCAAAGCTGCCTCCATAAGTGTGGGGTAAAAGAGAAGGGTGCTGTGATCAAGGATTCGTCATTCTTGTCTCATTCTACCTAGTCATCAAAATCAGTACCTTTTAAATGAGATCAATTTCGTTACTAAGAACTCATAGATTTACTTATAGCTAAAACATCTAAGTTAAAATAAGTTATAAGCGAAGTCCAATATAATCACATTTTTGGTAATCTATACGATGACACAATTTTTCCGTATGTATTGTTGATATGAGCCAAAGATTTTTTTTTAAAGATAATTTATTTCAAAGAAGTTACGTAATAGGGCTACGGATGCAGTTCCTTTTCATATCAGATAAGTATATAATAAAGGTTTTAAGGCAAGAGAAAACCTAAGATTGTTAATAAAATTATGTAGATCGTATCCTGCGTTGTACAAAATTTTTTTTAAAGTAATTCTTAAAACCAGAATTGGTTTATAAGATAAACTGCCTCTAATTTGAGCCCAGTGATTTGGATATTAATATCCAAATTAATATCCAAAATTGGAAGCGTACTCTTAAGAGTACGCTTCCAATTTTGGTTACGAAAACTTAATTTCAAAGTAAAAGAAAAACAAAAGATAAATTGATGCAAATTGTTTATTGATTATTTAATACAATCTAACAGACCATGATTATTAAATGATAATAAAGATAAAAATAAAACGAATCTCACTCCTAAATCATAATCATATTATTTAAAGGAACGGACGCGATTACGATATTTAATAGTTATGGTACACTCTAAAAAATTTTCTAAGAGATGATCTTTTGTCAGGTACTGTCTTCTTCATGTCAGGCAAAAAAATTCCTGTAAATTTAAGTCGAAATAAATCGGCAATCTGTATATTGACTACCGTACTTACCTTGTAAATTTTAATATAATAAATTATAAAATAAATATTTTTGTTGCTTTTCCATTTTGTGACATTAGGTAATTATTTATATTTCATGCACATTGTTTTGGGAATTCGTGACATGGCTTCACGTTTTTTTATTCTATGATTTTTTTTATTAATTCAACATTCTTGTCTCATTCTACCTAATCATCAAAATTCATTCCATTTAAATGAGATCAGTTTCTTTACTAAGAACTCTTAAGGTGCGTTTCCACTGAAGCGGAGCTGGGCGGAGCGGAGCTGGGCGGAGCGGAGCTGGGCGGAGCGGAGCTGAGCGGACCGTGAATTGGCCAATCACAGTTCTCGAAATCAGTGGAAACAATGTTAGCGGAGCTGAGTAGACGATATAAAAATATATGAACACGCAGCTCCGAGCCGGACATAGCGGAGCGGCTCCGCTTCAATGTAAACACTTGCCACTACCCATTGCTCTTCTCCGCTCCGCCCAGCTCCGCTTCAATGGGAACGAAAAAAAAATAAGTTAAAATGAATATGTGTGGAGTACTGAAGTCATATATGGGTTGGTGCTGCGAAATTCCATCTTGCAGCTTTGGACTCAATGGAGTGGCGCGCTAGGAGGCTTATTGGTAACTCTGGGTTAGTAGAGACCAATTTACAAAGCCTGGAGCATTTGCGCAGAGTAGCCAGCCTCTCGGTATTCTACAGGATTCATTTTAGAGAGTGTGCGCAGGAATTACACGACTTGATTCCACCATCCCCCTTCTATTATCGAACGACAAGACGCACGGCGCGCACACACCCTTATGTGGTAAACGTGCCTTCAGATTTGCATCGTCATTCATAATAAGGACAGCTAAGGGGGCTTAGACAAAATCCAAGCGTTGGTTGTTCCGTTCACGCTCACGCTCACACGTTAGCGTGACTTAAACGGTAGACAAGTGACAAAACGTTAAGCGTGTCACGACAAACGCACGTTCCGCAGCATCACACGCTCAACGAACGGAATGTTCTTATTTCATTCATTCAATGGTCTCCGTTAGTGTGACACAGCTGTCAATTTCGCGTTTATGCCGTCGATTTTTAAAAGTTTTGAAGTGCTTGTTTTATTAAAATTTATTTAAATAATTAGATAATTGTTAATTGATTGATAAGTAGGATAAGACTTAAATAGAGACGTATTTTAATACTTATGTTGTGTTACTGTTTCGTGTGTTGTGAGTTTCCTAAGTACAGTGCTTCAGTGTTTATTAATAAAGGAGGAAAGATAGCTAGATGGAACCTAGACAACGTACAAGCCACGAGCAATTTAATTTGATGCTGGAATTCATGGAAACGTAAGTTTATTCCGAAATTCATAATGTATTTCATACCATATTTAATATCGAGACCCAACTTATGCACAACGTATGTGCGCTATCAACATCTCAAGTAGGCACTTATGAGTGTGGAATGTAATGTAAATTAAGGGACTCTACAACGCCTCTTTTGTGTGTAGTTTTTGCAACTGCATTTGTTTTTAAGTTCTAAACTTAACGTCAACTAAGTACCTAAAAAAACTTGTGTGTTTTCGAATTGGTCTGATTTGTTTATTTTGTCTATTTTTAGCCATGGTGATCTTTCAAGGCCTCAACCTGGATGGTAGGGTAACGGGTGAACGGCAGTGGGAGGAGTTAACAAAGCCATAGATATATGGAAACAGGTAATAAAACATTATATAATTTTTTTAACAAATATTAATATGTTTGAGGTGTGTTAAACACAATATTGAAGGTGACTGACTGCTCATTCATATATTCACCTTGTCATATTACTTGTATTTAAGGTATGTTCCGATTCCAAAACTAAGACTAAGAGGTAGGCTTCTTTAATCAATCGGGACATACATGGCACTGGTGGTGGGCCTAGCAAAACAAAACCATTAACTGCGCTTGAGGAGAGGTTATTGCAGATTATTGGGTTTGCTTCAATTATCGGCAATCTAGTCATAGAAGCGGCGGGCTTTGAGGTTGATAATCCGACTACTTAATTAATTAAAATTTCCTTTTTTTTTCACATTTACTTTGTGTTAAAATATTTCTCCTGTTACTTCACAAATGACTTGGGCCTTAAGGAGTTTGTTATAATGGAATATTATAATCTTATATATTTATTTAACATTTCAGGCACCTTCACACCCTCGGCCAGAGACCCCCATCAAAACTAGTGCCACACCAGGTGATGGTAACACCACCAGTGCCTGATTTTACCTATTGGACGGCGGTCAAGGGAGTTTAACCACTAGAACCGTCGAAGTAGTAATGTAGTAGATTCTTTTTGTGGTGTACAATAAAGAGTTTATAACGATGTGGGTTGTGTAATTATATCATTCTTGTTATACTTAATTGTTTGTTGTCCTAAATAAAAATAATTCTAGAATTAAATAAAAAGAATACGAACATTTAGTGTTCTTATTTAATTTATTACATTATATAAAGTATAGTTAAAAATCTAAAACAATTGTCACATGTCTATAAAAAAATAGATTAAATTTTAACACATATGGACAATATACTAATTAATACCTCATTATTTTTAAGGCCGTGTAGGCCATGCCAATAAAATAGACATACAAACAGACATAAGTACCTAATGTACATACATACATACTCAAAAAACATTACCCTCCTTCTGGGGCAATCAGGCTATGAAAAAGACAAGAAAGAATTTGCAGTGTATAGAGTGAAACTCAAGTTATTAAAATATGTTAAACATTATTGTAGTCTTAACACGAGACTATTTAGAGCAGCTCTGTCCTGGATTAATTCGGTTTGACTGCCAATACTGACTGTCACTAGGACACTTGCAGAATTTGCAGTGCTATGCTGTAAATCAAATTCAACTATTTCAATAATGGGTGGACTAGGTAAATTGGCATCTAAAGCCATGTTGTGTAAAACACAACATGCAAGAACATTTTTTCCAGCTATGACGGGATGGTAATGTAAGGTCCTGTGTCTTAATAAACATCTCCAACGTGATTTCAATAATCCAAAACAGCCCTCTATACAATTTCTGGCTTGTATATGCCGCTGAGTATAGGTGTCTTCGGGAGAGCCAGGTGGTGTATTCAATATAGGCGCCATCACCTAAAACATTATATTATTATTAATATAATTAAGAAATTTGACCCGTGGGGTGTCCGGGTAAGAATAGCATGTTGGGTGTCCGTAAGAGGCGACTAAGGGAAAGCAAGAACACGGGCAGCAGCGTCTCTATTGGATTACCTACCACCTATAATGCGATCCCCAAGCCACCTGCCAAGCGTGGAGGTGCAAACCCTCCCATCTAAGGGAGAGGCCTTTAGTTCAGCAGTGGACGTGTTTCGGCTGCTGATGATGATGATGAATTAAGAAATTTATAGCATATTAGTATGTTATGTGAATATGAAAATATTATCACCTAACAAAGCATACCTTTAAATTGTTTAAAAACATGGCAACAGATATAATAATAATAAACATTATCCTACCTAGTAACCATAGTTGTTCCCCACTTTGATAAAGGTTTCTAAGAAACAGCTCCCCTTTACTGGATGCCCATGTGAAAGAATCATGAGTGTCTCCACCAAATTTAGGATTAACATTAGTTATCCTCAAATTACCGTCGCATATCTGTAGGTAACAAAAGAATATATTACTTTAACTTTATTTTTTCTTCATACAACTTAGTAAAGAGACAATCAAGACGTTCACTTAATGGTAAGCGACATGCCTGCCCGAGTTATTAAGTCTCTTGTAACCGGTATTTTTCACCAGCTACAGTGCCCTCCACACCAACACAAAGGGATGTTTACACACTGCTACTTGGCGGCAGAATATCTGACACTGAGGTGGTACCTACCTAGACAGTCCCTTGCACAATGGACTTGCCATTTACCCATTCGGAAATTTCTTTTTTCTTTACAAAATCATGTCAACTTACCATTTGGACATTTATTGAATGATAACCTTTTCTATTAAAATACAAATGTTCATCATGTGAGGGCCTCACAATAGCCACATGGGTACAGTCGATACATCCAACTACACCCGGCAGTCTGAACTTCCTCTGGAACCTAGAATATATTCAAATATAAATATATTTTAAAAAATATTAATTGTTAAAATATGTCATTGCTTTAAATTAATAAATTATTAACAGTATTAAAATCAGGTAAAACAATTCAAACGATACTTTCTGAAAACACAATAGTTTAACTTTGAATAATTATAAATGAGTAGTATATTTAGTAGTATTATGAAACTATATAGACTGGTAGATGAGGCATTTTTAACATTATTTATTTGTAAAAAATATCTATCTATCATCTAACTTATAAGATTTATGCATGAGGGTCTGCACTGACAATAGGTACGTTAGGTACTTACTTAAGTCTTATTTGAGCTCGATCTCTTTGCGATTTTGGAAATACAATCCACTTATTTAGAATAGCCGGATGATTTAGTGCTTCCAAAACTTGACGTATGCACCGACTGGTTGTCCTTTGTATTAAATATTGTGGAAGTCCAATAATACGCTGATATGACCATGTTGTTATGCTTAGAGTGCACAGCAACTGAAATAAGAAATACCCGTAGGTATTATACACATTTGGCGTACATTTGACATAATATACGTAGAAAACTTACTTTTACTTCCAAAAATTATATAGCGTGTGACCTATAATGAAGTCAGACGACGTAGATCATCACAAAGCACAGCAAAAGCATGTTTGTCTAGCTTAAATCGATAGATAAATTCTAATTCCGCCAACTCAAGAATTTGTTCAATTTTACACCGATTTAATCCTGTTTACCGTCTCTCTAAAGCTTTTTCATTATTGCTTGCCCATATCAATCTTAAACTATGCATTATAATAGAAGTATTTTTAAAGAAACACACAAACACTGTCACTGTTTACTTAGTTAAATACAAACGACGCCATGTTTTTATACTTAGCAGCAGGGTCTGCGGTCACGCTCGAGAAGCGTGCTGCGGAAAAGCTAAACTTCGGTTAGCACTTGTCAAAAGTGGCAATTGTCTACCATTTGTATGTAAATCATTCGGTCACACGTCACGCTAATTTCAACATTCCTTAGCGTGTGCGGATAAACGGACTTTGTCTACCAACATTAGCGTTAGTCACGTGACATCTGTTGAGCAATTGTCATTTTCATACATTTTGATCTTTCCGCAGGTATTCACGCTTACAGAAAAGGGATTTTGTCTAAGCCCCAAGGACTGGAACATTTGCCTGAGTCAGTTTTCCCGCCCGATTATAATGTGGATGTATTTAAAGCTAGAGTGAATAGGCTTTTAATAAGCTAGTGTGCTTTACCATCCTAGATTGCGTCGCCGCTTTCCATCAAGTGGGACTGCAGTCAAGCACTGGTTTATAGTGAGTAGAAAAAAAATATAATCACATTTTTGATGATCTATGACACAATTTCTCCGTATTTATGTATTGTATAAGTTACGTAATAGGGCGGATGCAGTTCCTTTCCATATCATATATAATAATCAAAAATAGAAAAAAAAAACAAGGCAGGAGAACACTGGAGTTTGTCAATGAAACTAGATCCTATCCTTCATTGGAGTAGAAAAAGGAAATGGTTTATTCTTAAAATATTGAAACCAGAATTGAATTATAAGAAATTAAATTGTCAGTAATTTGTGCCCAGTGATTTGAAAATTGCGAGTATGCTACCAATTCAGGTTGCTATAAAAACTCAATGTCAAAGGAAAAGTTAAACAAAAGATGAAAATAATGCAATTTGTTTATTGAATACATATTTAATAAAGAACGATTAATTTATTAATCAGATAGGCTTATTTTTATAAATGTATAAAAGAAAAGAAAAAGATAGTAATATGTACACAAGTAACAAAAAAAAACAAATAAATTACAATAAATAGGTTGGTGCATCGCTGTCACCTGGTAATTGTACCCAGAAGACTGGCAGCGTTACCCCTCTGGATGGTAATGCTAATATGCTGAGCAAGGTACGTGCCAGCCCTCTGGTCCCCTGTTGACTCTACTAGCCTTCTTGATATATCACTAAAAAGGCGATGAGCGCTAGGACCCCACGGAACCAATGTCTCAACCCCAAATGGCTCAAACATATAGCCGCGATCGAGGCTACTATATTTGCGCCGTTTGAGGCTTTCAGCTGACGCAGCGGCAACTCCAGCCTTGCCAGAACTTTCTGAAAGAAGGGACGGTGCCAAGGTATCGACGCATGTTGCATCCCATACCAAGGGCCGACCCATCTTCCATGGGATGAGTCATTCCGTCTGGTCTCTTACCATCGCTACGTGAAAGGCCACAAGGCTCTAAAACTGCAGAAACGTTAGCGGTGTTAAGAGCCACACGGATGATGTCATTAAGACTGGAGTGTCGCGAAAACCTTCCTGCACTACGAAGGCAAGAGAACCCGTGGTGTCCAAGCTGGTCAATATGCTCACCACAGCGGCAGCGATGGGGTACAAAGCATATGGTACCCGTAGGCACGCAGCTAGTCTAAAAGAAGTGGAATCTAGGAGCGTTCCAATGTTGGAAGACGGAAGTTTCATCATCATCAGCCGGAAGACGTCCACTGCTGAACATAGGCCTCCCCCTTAGAACGCCACAATGAACGACAATTGGCTATTTGCATCCATCGGTTACCTGCGACGCGCACAATGTCGTCTGTCCACCTAGTGGGAGGCCTGCCAACGCTGCGTCTTCCGGTATGTGGTCACCACTCGAGAACCTTTCATCCCCAACGGTTATCGGTTCTTCGAGCGATGTGGCCGGAAGTTTAATAAAGTATAACAGACCAAGATTATGAAATGATTATTATGATAAAAAGAAAACGAATCTCATTCCTAAATCATAATCATATCATTTAAAGGAACGGACACGATTACGATATTTAATAGTTATGGTACACTCTAAAACATTCCATGCATAAGCCAGGAAAACCTGGACAATCTGGGCAGCCAAACATAACCTGTATTCTCTTTTTCGAAATCATGTAACAGTTTCTGCAGCGTCTTCTACATGTTTTTCCATTTTTTCTAGGCAAATGTACTGGGACATGGATTTTTCTAAAAGATGAATTTGTGCCAGGTACTGTCTTCACAGATGAATTTGTACCAGGTACTGTGTTCACAGATGAATTTGTGCCAGGTACTGTCTTCACAGATGAATTTGTACCAGGTACTGTCTTCACAGATGAATTTGTACCAGGTACTGTCTTCACAGATGAATTTGTACCAGGTACCGTCTTCACAGATGAATTTGTGCCAGGTACTGTCTTCACAGATGAATTTGTGTCCGGTACTGTCTTCTTGTTAAGCAAAACATTTTCTGTAATTTTAAGTCGAAATAAATCGGCAATCTGTATATCGACTACCGTACTTACCTTTTAAGATGAATATTTTTGTTGATTTTCTATTTTGTAACACTTATTAATTATGTTTCATGCCTTTTGTATCGGGAATTCGTGACATGGTTTCACGTTTGTTATTCAAAGAAGTTTTTTTTCTTCACTTTCATTCCTCTGCTTTATCCACATAGGCATATTATCAATAACTTAATGGATTACTGAATTCTACTGGATTTTAATAAATGAGTATTATCCGATAGGTACTTAATTATATAAAAGACAGCCACAAATGAAAAAAAAAAACAGAGTAAAGAAAAAAAATAGTTGTTTTAGCCTTAGATATTTATTTTAAAAATAATCATAAATTATAATCATAATAATAGTTTAAGTGTATGGCACATGTGAGTTAAATTATATCTTACTTATTAGCTGTTTAAGTTAGGGTTAAAATCACAGGTACGGTTACACCTACATATAATTTCAAGTTGCGACATTTGGGCTTTTAATTCACTATTCCAATCAGCCTCAAGAAAAAATTCAGTAAACAAAACAATAGTCCAGACAAATAGGAAACATGAACTTCATCAGGAGATCCGAAAGACCATGGCTAAACCAGAGTCAACTGTTGCAACTAATAGTGATCATCTTGATCCCTTTTACCAGTAGACACTGGTAGGTAATTCTACCCAGTACGGATACTGCAATCTTTAATGCCAGTGTCATGTATATTTTTCAAATACACTTTTATGTGATTCATCAAGACAAACATATTCAAGTAGCTCAACTAGAAATAAACACCTTGAAAAGGACGCAATCTTTGGGGAACTAGCATGAAAATTATAATGAGAAATTATGATAATATTTTAATAATAGTAGTTGAAAGAAGTGTATTACTTAAAGATTTGTTTGTTTGTTTTTTTATTCAGCCTAATGACGAGGCAAGCAAGACGTTCGCCTGATGATAAACGAGACGTCTGTCTATAGACAGCTGCATTGTAAAGTCTTTCGTCATTCGAGACGATAGTTATTATGTCTCTTGCATCGATGTTATGTCTCTTTTGTCCGGTAATTTTACCAGCGACAGCACCCTTGACACCGGTACACAAACTGCTGCTTGGCGAAATGTCTGACACTGCTGTAGTACCTACCTGAACGGTCCATAATTTGAAACACCTATCCTCCAGGCACTGATCAGTGTGCAGAGTGAAGTAACTTTCGGCCATATGCCAACCAAGAAAGTCACATATGTTAAGACATATGTGTATGTGCAGTTACCATGCCAAATTGTTACTTCGTAAGATAATTCCCTTAAATGACATCATGTGCAGCCAGAGAGAGTGGTCGCGTCAACGAAATAAGTCAACTTTTGATTTGGAATATCTGAATTGATTGTGCATTTTTAAGTTTTTGGTATCTTTATCATATTATACTAAAAGCCTTATTATTGACTAAAAAAAAGAAGAAATTTTGCAAGTTCCCCATTCATGTAAACTGTGTGTGAGACCTCAATGGTATTGTATAATACAATATCGATGACTTGACATGGCCAGAGGCCTTAGCCAAGTCCCCATTCTCTAATAGTAAACGCTAGAGAATGGAAAACAAACGTACATATGATGAATCGCTAAGTCACGTGATGAGTTATACATTCCTTTTCAATTCTCTAGCGTTCAATATTGGATCATGACAACTAAGCTAAAGCATTTGACGTGTTAAACGAATAGCAAACAACTTTTATATCTCCAAATAAGGTGCAGGACCCAGTTTGCACTTGATCGGGATTTTTTTTCTTTTGCAAATATACTTTTCATCTGCCCCGTTGTTCCATCTTGTAATAAATACCATTATAGTGATAATACTTGGGAGGTTTGTGCGAGTGCAGTTCTTGAGATCTCAGGACTGTTCCATGTTCATTGACGACCAAGTACGCCCGGCAGTAGTTCTTGCTGGATGCCATCGTGCATTGACATCGCAAGCCGGCCTTCAACTGGTAGTGACGACAGAATGTGAATCCTTTGTAAGTAATCAGACGCCTGCCTTTATTCGTGGTAATTAACGTAACTGCGAAAATTGTGCGATTAGTTGAATAAAAAAACAAGACTTTTGACACTCGCTACTGATCAAGCCGCGACGCTAAACGACGTGATATATCGGCGCGGCTTGACGGGTTAAACTAGTTACACTTGAACAAAGTGATGATGTTTGTGAACGCTGAGTTCTTTTCTGTGAACATTGTAATATGTACTAGATAATAGATGCAGTAACAGCTCAGTGGGCGAGCGCTTGCCTTGGAAACAAGGTGCGCAGGTTCGAGCCCCGGCTCGCACCTGATTTCTTTAATTAATCATGTGCGAATCGTCTTTGTGCGATTGTTACCAGCTTTAGGTGAAAGAAAACATCGTGAGGAAACCTGCATGTAAGAGAAAGCTTTCGATTGACGAGTGAAGTCTGCCAACTCGCACTTGGCTTGGTGGACTACGGCCTAAGCCCCCTCATCTTGAGAGGAGGCCCGTGCCCAGCAGTGGGACATAAACCAGGGCTGGTATTAACTAGATATTCGAATACATATATTCCCCGTGGGGTGTCCGGGTAAGAATAGCACCCACCCATCTCCTCCTGTTGGGTGCCCGTAAAAGGCGACTAAGGGAAAGCAAGAAGAGGGCAGCAGCGTCTTTTTATTGGATTACCTACCACCTATACTGCGATCGCCAAGCCGCCTGCCAAGCGTGGGGATTATGGCAACCTCTCCCTTCTAATGGAGAAACATTTGTTCAGCAGTGGACGTTTCGACTGCTAATGATGATTCGAATATCCAGATCCAGATTCCAGATCTTCTCAGTAGAGGCCGTGTTGTGATCTGGTGGTAATTGTAAAAAAGTTGACAATATGTAAGTGCCCTCGTTAGGCCTATGCATAATAAAGATATTTTGAGTTTGAGAATACATTCTGGGAGTCTAGTGCGAGTTTGATGACTCACGAAATCAATTTAACTCACAGTTTTTCTCAATGTATCCACATATTATTAAAATCCAGTAAGTATATGAGAAAAAATTGAAAGCATAATGGTTTTCGGTTACCATCAAAACGTACGTATCATACTAGGGAACCGCCAAGAAGACGCTATATCCAATCAAAAGAAAGTTTTAAACATCGTATTTTACTGATACAGTATTAAAAGACTGTCCGATCGCTGAGGGTATTAATAATAATATCCTGCTGCCGATACGACCACAGCGCCCAATCTTTCGCAACATCAGCCACCTACGCGGGAGATACATATTATATTGCACTATTGGGGCACTTGTGCACTATAATATCTCCCGCGTACGCAAGCGCGTAAACACAAGTGCACTCACTCTTCACCTTTTACCTCTCACAATCCGATGGGACGGCAGACCGACACGACCGGGGAGAGGGCAGGCGCAGGATGACTTTTTACAAGCCCATCTGACGCATGGATCATCTTACTTTACAGACAATCAGGTGATCGGCCTGCAGTGTCCTAGCCAGTAAGGAACAACTACACAAAGTTGTTGCTCCCCGCAGTATTCGAACCCGCGACCTGCGGTTTGCAAAGCAAGCGGTTCCCACTGTACCACAGCTACAGGCTACAAATCAGGCAGGCTTCGCTGAGGGTATTATTAGTGACGCAATACATAAATATCAAAAAAATACAATCATACTCAAATACTCAATAGCTACTACAGTGTTCCTAGATTAGAAAACTTATACAAAATGAATACTCGTAAAAATAAGCATTTTGAGGGTAAGATTGGTTCGCTGGCAACTGTCTACTGAAGTGTGCGACAGTGAAGCTGGTCTGTCGGTGTGACGAAAGTGGCAAAGTTAAGTCTCCCTGTTTAAGATTGATATTGTTTGAGAGACCAATTACCTTTTTAAATGCTTTAAACCGTTTCGGCGAGGGCTCTCATTAAAACTATGGAGAACATCATCCAAGAAAAACCCTCTGAAAAACTTTCTTGCAAACCGTGTGGAATAAACTCCCTGAAAGTGTGATAAAGGTACCCACATTGAACTCTTTCAAGAACAGACTCGACAACATCTCCAAATCTTAATGAAACACACGCATCAGCTAGTAGCTGCTGGTGTGTTTATAATATAATAATAATAATCCGTATATAACTCATTAGTTGAATTTCTCATAAATATATTTCCTGATTAAATTAAGTAATATTCTCGTAATTAATGCAAGTAATATTCTCGTTACAAATCGGTGTTATAACACTCTGTATAATAGAGAACCGTGAAATGTGTTTGACGGATAGACAAGAGAAAGGAATAAAAAACATTTATTTCATCATTGTACACATAAAAACAATAAGTTAAATTAATATATTATTATATTCTGTAATACGTCCCTTCACGGACGTAAAATTTAGGTGGGCTGTGCGAGTGAACTTCATACGATTTTAATATGAAACCCTGATCATCGATGACCAAGTAGCCTTTACACAAATTAGCTGACCGAGTGCACCGACAACGCATTCCGTTCTTCAATTTGTAGTGGCGGCAGTACGTAAATCCATTGTACTCGATAAGTTTCTTGCCTTGGTTTGTTGTTATGAACGACACTGCGAAAAATTCAAAACTTTTTAGGCTGCGTTTCCACCAGAGATGTGTGGAGTAGGTGAGAGTTGACGCTGCGAGGATGTGTAGCGGGCTCTTGAGATAAGCAAGGGTCAACGCCGTCTAATGACTTCTATATTTTCGCTCACGTTTGCCTAACACACGTGCTTCTCTTGTTTTCTATGTACAAAAACCTCGCTCCACTGAGCCGTGTCTACTAGAGCTGCGCTGAGCGTGAGGCTAGGTTAATGAAGTGATTCTATTAGTTCTAAACAAACACATTTTTCGATAGTATACATCCTCGCACATCTCTGGCCTTACATACATTTCCTGCTCATCATCGATTCTCAAGCTAATTTTGCCCACTTTGAGAAACTTTCTAAAGCCCTTGAAAAAGTGTTCTCTTCAAATTCTTAAAATGGCTAATTCAGTAATTTCTTGTAAACGTAAAGCCAATTTCGGAGTTCGTAATTACATTTGCAATTAGCTGTTATCTATTGTACGATAGTTGGAGATATTTTGAATTTGAAGTAATAGAAAAATATTGTTTTTTATTAATTTGCAATGTCCCTTAGACCGCATCAATGCCCTCAATTTTCTCTGGATCATCTACTTGAGGGCCTCCAGCGCCCAGACGGGGGCGTTATCGCCCATTTTAAATAAGTCAAGCTAGAGGTGTGCCCCATATAGCTTCAAATGGTAAGCAATGGTTAAAAAACAAAATACTACTCAATTAAAGTCAAAATTAAAATATGTATTTTTGTAATTATGGCCTACAGTGTAGGCCATAATGTAGGCCCTACACATACACACATCTTGGAGGCACTTACACAAAAATATTAACTACTACTGGATCGTAACGCGGCAAGAAAACAACACAGGCTTGCAATTTTTTGCCAATAAAAAAAATTACTGAAAAAATAATATTTTGCTATGAAAAATAAAATTAATTTGTTTAGAATGCTTACCAATGTGTTCCAACATAAATAATTTGCATTTCTAAATGGCTTGTACTACAGAACGGTAACTTGAAACGTAAGAACCAATACATATTATTGCAACGAAAATATTCATGGAAAACTAACGTATCTCTTCACTTTCGTATTAACTGCCTCTAATTTTTATATAGGTTCCTTGCCTGTCTTTATAGTATTGTGAAGGGGGATGCAAGTGGTTTTCATTTGCCTTAGTTATTTCACAATACTCGTTGGTGACCAAAAACGCGTAACACTTTAAGTGACTTCTCTTTGGACATTGCCAACGCTGGTGACCTGTAGCATTCACCATACTCTTGCAGTAAGTGTACTGGTTGTACATCAGCATTATTTTACCATCTTGCATGTGAATTATTCTTGCTGTAAAATAATCATAAATACAACAAATTCAATCGCTGATAGCGAAGGAAATGATAGTAATGAATTTTACTAGGATATAAAATGTGGGATCAAATTCAACAATATGAGGGTAAATAAAATACTATATGAATGTTTGAAAAGTACGTATGGATACGGTGATTTGCGCGCCGTTGTAAGTAATTATGATAAGTTTAGATTCGATTTTGTTTACCATAAAATCGAACCAAATATAAAAAACAAATATATAATAATATTATTAATAGACAAAAAAATTTAAATGAATTGGCAAAGAATATAATACAAGGTTCAAAACTATTGACATGGGCTATATGTATCAATGATTCTGAACTTTCTGTTTTAGGGTATACCTAAAATTATGTTGTATTTTCTTTAATATTGTATAAATCGATCAAAACTCAAATTTTGGGTAAATAGATATTTAGATTTAATGAAATTTAAAAAAAAAAAACTAAACAGTAATACGAGATCAAATCTATCGATCTATCGGTTAAAGTAGACTGCTTAACAAGCCGTTTTACACTTAATCTGGCAAAAATATTAGATCGATGAATATAGCACTTTTTACAAGTCAACACAATTTCCGCACAGAAAAACAGCGTGTTCCATACATATCGGCTTTACACACGTCGAACAGCAATATTTTGTTTTTCTATCTCTTTTTATAGTACAATCACCACACCGTACTTGTTTAGCAAGAGTAGTTTTAGGAGCTGATGGTGTAGCCATGCGTAGGGGACGAGCAATCCTCTTCAGAGTTTTCTTAGGAGTATTTCTAATACGAAGACTATCAATTGCACGATACTGCGTAGAATCTAGAAATAAATCAAACTAAACTCCGTTTCAAATTAATTTGCAAGTGATTACAACTTGATTTTGCGGGCAGAAAATACGTCATCAATATACGGATGGAAAAACGCGACAGCAAAAATGACTCGTATTAACTAAGTCATAGCGTGACAGCAGAAACAACTTTGTAATACAAGTCAATTTTCTATAATGTTGACAAAATCCCTTGGAAATTCGTTTTAAATAAACTTACAACGTTTTAAAGTTCCAGTTACCTTTTCCATGAGCACGTGGTTGCACCTACGTCTTTCTGGCGCTAGAACAACACTACTGAGGGCTTAGACGAGTTGTCATTCTACAATACGAAACGCTAGAGAACAGAAAACAAATGTAAGGAAATGACATATCTCTTCGATCAGTCACGTAAAGCCAAGGTGGCAAGCAAGCATGCGGCCCCCCTGATGGTAAGCAGTCACCGCAGCATATGGAGGCTATCAAAACTGGAAGAATCACTAGCGCCTCGCCGACCCTAAAGCCATTAAATATTAAGTCTTAACCCTACTGTTAAAATTGGGCGACCACATTAAATTGTATAATATTCTGTTGCTGATGTGTCAGAAAGCTCCCTATGGTTCGCCACGATTCCGCCAACATGGAACTGCACATAACCAACTGGTGCAGGATCAACTATTCCCAGAAGATTCAGCCTACTTGTTGCAGAAGTATCGCCATTACACAATATGTGTGACATTGACACTATAGCTCGTAGATTATATGAATATTATACCTTCACAAAATCTGTAAGTATGTACAAAATTAAGCCTCAGTCTGTGGAAGTGCTTGTTAATACCATAATGTTCCTTAAGGTGGCGGTTCATAGCGGACTGCACATAGCGGCAGCAGACGACGTATCGGTTTCTATGTATTTCTATGAAATACCTTCCGCAGCATCCGACACGTCGCCGTCGCCTGACTGCACATCGCAACCACAGCAGACGACGTGTCGTTCGACCGCAGATGTCGACAGCAGTGCCAACCAAACGGGACTTCTATACTTCAAATAACAACATCACAAAAAATACTGACAGTTTATCGGCTTCCTGCCGTCTGCTGCAGCCGTCTGTTGCCGCTGTGTGCAGTCCGCTACGAACCGGCACCTTAAAGTGCACCTATTAGGGGCCAAATTTGTGATCTGTGTAGATTTATCTTAACCCGTCTTCATTATTACGGCTATAAAACGAAAATCAATATTATTACAATTATAGAAAGCAACTAATTGGCCCACCCTAAAATCCCCGATTCACAGAACTAGCCATATTATCCGAATAATATGTATTTATTCAGAATATTAAAAATAAATAATAACAAATGGTGTGTATAAATAAGTATAAAATACTACAGATCTATTTATTTATACAACAATATCACGAAATCGTAGTAATATTTTTTTTACTTACATTACATATGACAAAAGAAATAATGTGATGAAGCTTAATAAAAATTGATCTTGTTTGCATCAGTTAGACAAAGGACATAGATACATTTCAATTAGACAATTTAAACATGATTTACGTGAATAATAGGGGTCCAACGATTGTAACATAATTTGTAGTGATTTCATAATTTATAGTATTTTATCTATAGTGATTTCACTATAAATACTTTAAACGTTTTTAAAACGCTTTTGTAATTTGACATATTATCTTGTTTACCACGGTCATGAAGTAGTACCACTTTCATTAAAGTGTTTATTTAATCAGTCATAAGATGCAAAACCATAATTAATACAAGTCCTCAACTCATGTGTGATATTATGTGTAGGTATTAGAAAATTAGTTTGGAAATACAAATTGAACACGAATATTCTTATTGCAAAAATATAGAGATATCAACAAAAGAGTTATATGAGTATTGGGACTCTGAATAAACAGGGTTTTTTTACCATCCTGTATGGTTTAATAATTGATGCAGCTATAAAAAAATATTGAAAATAATGACTAATATTAAACAGAATTTTGATTTGGCTAAATGTCAAATTAATATGTAAAGCGGATCAGCGGATCTAAAACGGCCACTTTCGGTGAGTCATAATATGAATAAGTTACAGTTTAATATTAATTCGTATGGCGGCGTTAACGCCAATTTTGAGGCCGCTAATAAATGAATTGAGTATGATTCACACATGATTCACACATTCACGTGACCATTTTACAAAATGATTTTGATATTTACGCGAATACTACACATTGAAATGAAACTAATTTTACGGATTATATCGCGGTTTATTTTTTATTTTAATTACCCGACGTTTCGAATACTTTACAGCATTCATGGTTCCGGGCGGACTGAAAACGTAAACGAAACGTCGGGTAATTAAAATAAAAAATAAACCGCGATATAATCCGTAAAATTAGTTTCATTTCAACGTTTTACAAAAATTACAGGAATTGCGAAGGATCTGCTGGGAATGCAGAATACGAATTCCTTTTAGAGGAAATGTTTAATGCGGCCTTTTTTAGGCACGCAGCTTTAAATTGCATAGTTTTAAATTAATATTATGTGAAATAGGTACAATGTTTACATGATTATGTAATAACATTTTTTGACTGGAGACTTAAATAAATAAAATTACTTTTTCTTTAGAATTATCATCGTTACTAAACACGCAGGAATGGTAGCCAATCACAAAAGTTTAGTTTTTTTTTAATTTCACTCATAAAATAATATGGTCTAAATACGTGCTAAAATGTAATAATAACTAAGTACACAATTAAAAACTAAACTACTGTGGGTAAAAAAAAAACAAATAAATAGGTACCTAATAATTAAGCTGCGATTTAAAAACTTATGTAGTTAAAACAATATTATGCTCTAAAAGAATATTTAAAAAAAATTGGCACACTGATTACTGGAAGGACATAGGTATAAATAAACCAATGATATTTTATACACTAGATATGCCATTAGCGCACAAAAAGTGAAACAACGAAATTCACCCAAATTGGGTGAACTAGCAGTAAGTCGGACGCGTCGGTAAAATGTAATGAACGTGACGTGTGCCTTTGAAAATCAAGTAAAATGCCTTCATGCGTATTTAGAAAATGTACAAAGTACTGTACAAAAGTAAATAATAAATGAGAAAATATTTTAATAATTAAACATGAGACAACTTTTGGTTATCTATGGTTTATAATATCATTGGTATAAACCTTGTACAAACGACTTTATGACTAGTTAGGAAGTTGACGTATAGGTCGTCATCGATACATTTCTCACTAAACATTAAAAAATACATTATGAAAACAAATTCTTATACAGTTAGCCTAAAAACTTAAAATAACCGTTACTACTACCTCCATCTCTTGACGTTTGTAGGCAATTATATTTAGTTATTCGCTTAAGTGACCACTAGGTGGCGCTAAGTACACAAAAGAAAAATATACATTCACAGCACTATGTTTTGTGTAATTCGATAAAAGTTATAAATTACACATTTTATACGAAATAAATATAATGAGTACTTATCACACTTAAAGGAAAATATTTTATAATTAAGCATATATTATTTCTTAAATTAAAACTTATTATCGAAAAGCTGTGTGGCACAATCCGTATATGTATTTACCTACCTATCTTATCATATATGGGCAAATAAAATTGAGTTTACAAAGTAGATCTTAGGACAAAAATAATCTGCGCACGCATCAGCCTCTCATTGAAGAAACAGGTTACGAGGAAGACCACTACGAAATTATTTTAGGAAAGTAAACTTCACTTAAAACTTAGATGAAACATAATTTTATGTACAATTTCCGTCTTATTACGAAAAGCAGTTTAACAACGAATCTTGGTTTAGACCCAGGTTTAAGGAACGATTTCCTGGGTCTAACTGTCGAACCTACAAACGTCAATTAAAGTTAATAATCATTAATCCATTTTTTGAAATCGGATTTTTTCGTCACTCGAAGCCCATTAATACTTAATACGCAGATAGTGAGTAGAGATAACAATTATCTCATGTTCAGTAATCGAAATAAATCATAAACTGCTCCGACAGTCGAAATAAATAGATTTTAAAAAGTGACTTAATTAGAATTAAAGTTAATTGGGGTTTGTGAGTGCGGCAGTTAGTCTAGGTTCGTCGTTAACTATTGAGTACGGCGGCGACTCCGAGGAGGACGGCGGCGGGGTTGCGACCCCCGTCCCCGTGAGCACCGTGACTGGTTCCCGGGGGGCTACAATGCGCCCCCCGGCGGCGGGCACTGTGGGGCCCCTGGTGCAGATTCCACAGGAGACCCTTGGGGTCCCCCCTCTCATGTGCCAATGCGACAGCCGCGGGGGTTTTAGTTGGTAAGAATCCCATATACCCCAGTCGAGTCCCACAGCTCCCGGGGATCTTTGGAAGACTTACCCCGCGTCAAAAAAAAAAGGTTCGTCCTTAAACTGCTATTCGTAATAAGACGGTTTGTTTTTAAAATAAGTGAATAAGATTTAAAAAAGATTTAAACAACCTAGCTTATTTTAACCAACATTAAATTAAACTTTATTTTAATCGGGAATTAACGCGATTTACCCTACATATATTTTGGCTTGACGTTTCGGCCGGGTTGCACCAGCCAAAATATAAGGCGAATCGCATTAATTCCCGATTAAATTAAAGTTTGATAATGGAATGCGAAAGTCTAAAAGTTTATATTGCAACATTAAATTGTTATTGTTAACTATTAGTTCCATTTGCCATCAAATAGATTCGTGGTCAAACATTGATTTATTGAGAATAGAAATAAGCGGACTGGAATAGATTTCATGCGTCTTTGTTTTGTCCCATTATAATGTTGGTGTTTTCGAGGATGAATTGTAGTTAAGTCTAGCTTTATTAAAAAAAAATATAATAAAAAAGGTTTCAAATGACGCCTAAGATTGATCATTATCCGCCGATCTTGACAGGGAAAGACTAAATAAATTTTTCAATTATCATCATTCTCGTCGTCCACTTTGCAACTCTGTACTGACGTAATGACTGGCCACACAGCCGCCTGACATCAATCATTGAAATTATATTTAGTGTAATTGTCTGCGTGATTGTGGAATCCTTTATGCTTCAAGTATCGCCCCTCGTTGGTAGTCTGAACGCAGCTGTTACAGCCAAGGCGTTTGCGATCCCTGCACGTCCAGTTGATTGTATTCTGATACCTGTTGTTGATCCAATACTTGTTGTCGTGGTATATCAACACCATGCTGCCAGTTCTGTGAGATGGGAGGTAATAAATATCTGCAAAATAAAATCCAATTATTAATATCTGCACCAGGTTTTTATTTTTATTCAGTGTATTTATCATCTTTGAAAAAGTATGTACTTTCATCCTGATAAACATTAGAATTTACAATAATAATAATAAATGACACGTTATTACCAGAATACTGTATTTTCTAAAATAGTCACAAATAAACTATACTACATACTAGCAGGTCCCTACATCAGAAACATGCGTTATTAAGAACACGTCTTTACAAAAGTACATCACATGATTTCAGAGTAAAACAACATAAAAAAATTATATAAAAAAGAATATTGCATTTGTGAATAAATAATATATCACTTTAATGACTGTCTATTAAAAAAATATTTTTCTCTAATAAATCTACCGTCGTGGCATTGTCTTAAACGAGGAGGATCGTGTATGTGCCTTCCTCGAAAGATTGATATATAGTCTCTGCCATCTAAACCTTTATAAGTGATGACGTCAGCTCTGCACCCATGGACATCCCTCGAGGAGCAGTACCATTGTTTTTTGCCATGAGCTTGATGATTTTTCATGTAAAACGTGAAGCCGTTTAATATTAATAAGCCAGCTCCTGTCCTCCCCGGTATAAATTGGGCCGGAACTGTGAGCAAAACCAAAATATTACTAATACCTTCTTGGGGAGAGAAATAAAACAAAGCGTGTACTTATAAACTAATTTATTTGGTTTAATGTACATGTCTTCTTAATTTTTTAAATATATTTTTGTTTACTATTAAGAAAACATGCACATTTTTAAAGTAATAAAAAAAATATAGGAAAAAGGATTAAGGATCAGGTAAATAAGTACACACGCCAGCACCCACATATTTATTTTACACTTCCAATTTTTTTTTTCTTTATTTATTAAAAAAACGCAGCATACATTATTAAACCCTTATCATTAAATAAATAAATAAATATAAATAAGTAATCATTAAATAACAAAAAGAAAATAAATTGAAAACTCGCGATAAAATATTTCGATTTTCAACAAATTAAATAGTAATGGCACCATGGTTATTAAATGAAATCCCTATTAAAATAACTAACGTTTAAAGGATCTCCAAATATACAGACAGATATTTAAGCGCGCAATGTGTGAAAATGGCTTTAAAAAACTTCGTTTACGTGATAGTGTAGCAGGGCTTAAAAATCGCTTTTTACGTCAAAAATTATCCCATCTTATTATAATATTGTATAAGTGAGTAGGATAATAATTAAAGCAATAATGATAATCTTAAAGCCCTGCTATAATGCTGGCCATACACAAAATGTTTTTTAACTTCTAATACATACATTCCTTGACCCCTTAGAAGGATGCCAAGTTGCCATTTTCTTAGCACAGATCCAAAATCTGGCCGTTTACTGAGAATATTTACAAAAAAAAAAACACATGTTCGCGCAATCTGGGAATCGAACCCAGAACCTCGCGATCACAGCTGCGCTCAACTAGGCAATTTAATTATAACCTGTTTTTACCTATAACTCATCGATAATGAAACCATTTATATCAAGGGAATCGAACCCAGATCCAAAAAAAAAGTTTTTTTTAATACCAACGAGTGACGATGTTGTGATGGTAAGCTATATGGTCACACGACATTAGTAAGTCTTTTGAGCCACGTAATTTCTTCATAATGCTCTTATTGATTATTTGCATGAGAATACCTGATGGCAGCGGCACCTACTGGTTAATCTCTTGCACAAGAGAACTGCCGCCTAGCTACTATCATACAATCAAACTATAGGTAAATATAATAATAGCAAGTAATACTTAGAGATTAATTAACTCATTGTGTATTTCAATCACTACCTCTGCATTAGCATTATCCTTCTTACATTAAATAAAAAACTAGCCTATTACTCTAGTAACTATTTCGTCATCAGCGCTATTACAGTCCAAGTCTAGATAACAAATCCTTACAAATCAACACTTAAGACATTCATGCTTATAGTGGGGGTCGAACCCAGTATAACCTACCTACTTGTAAACCATCAAGTTCTGCCACCATATTATTACACATAGTCAATTGAGATAGCTTGTTTCTTTAACCTAACATACATAACTATTATGAACATTACTATTGGTTCAACTGTTTTTGAGCTAAAAGTGACAACCATACAAGTTCTCCTCAAGTTTTATAATTTCAATAGCATAATTTAAAGTACAGGGAATCGAACCCAGATGACATTTTGTATGAATTCTCTTATTAAGTACCATTCCTATTGTTTCATCTAATATCTAAATTATTATCTATACCTTCACTCAGAGACACCAACACACTCTTTGCTATGGCTACTAGTATACCCAGCATGCATTTGCCTAGTAGTTTAGCGGTCTACTACACACATAATAGAATTCTATCATTCTGGTGTGGTTTCCACCACTATTTTGGAGTACATTGGTACAGTCAGCAAGCAAACAGACAAACAGAGTCTCATAGTCTCTAGACTCATCATCATCATTCATCATCAGCCTACAGTCCACTGCTGGACATAGGCCTTTCCAGTTACACACCACTGACTTCAATCCTCGGCTTTCCTTCTCCCCTTTACTTATATCATCACTCCATCTCGCTTGAGGATGTCCTATGCTACTTTGCAAACTTACGGTCTCTCTCAAGAACTCGTTTGCTTCATCAATTATCAGTTCTATGGCAGATATACTACTTCTGAGAGATAACTACTATATTATTTATACTACTGAGAGATAAATTATTTTCAACCTCTTTCAGTCATTGTATATTGACAACATTGGCTTTGGTATTGGTATAATAGGCTGCTTTCCGCAACTCCACGACAAACTGCGTATTCCGCATATGGGCTATTTTGCCTTTGTCTATCCACTTCAACTTACTGCCAAGGATTCGAACCTTGTTTATGTTTACCTCATCTCAGCTTTCAAAAGGGTTCGAACCTCTTGCATACCTGTCGAGTTACATTAGTGACATGTTACAGAATCTGGGATTCGAACCCATCATTTGTCAACATCTAACCCACAAGGTTACTTAGTGCTACATATCTTGCAACTATTATAGTTGTTTCACAATGAAAGTATTACTTATTTTAATTTAGACAAAAGTAATGCTAATATAAATGACTAAATAATATTTAATATAAAGCAATTATTATTCCACATGTAATATGATGATCCCAGCATCAACTATAGGGAACTTCAGACTAGTAAAAAGGAAAAAGCAGGATTCGAACCTACTTATTTGAATAAAACTTCAGACTTATAGCAAGAAAGAAACAGGATTCGAACCTACTTAAGTATTTAAACTTAAGAAATGTAAAAACTTATTTTATTAAAACTACAGATTAAAAAACAGCAGGACTCGAACCTACTTATTTCAGTAAAAGTTACTGAATAATATGTAATATAGCAATATATTTATTTGCATACTTTGATACTCAATATCCAAAGGGATATCAAAGGGGAATCGAACCCAAGGTTTTGCACAGTAAACATTTGCACCGAAAATATATAAAGTACTTCCACATTATAGAAGATCAAAGCCAAATAAGGCAAGTGAGGTTGCCAGTGCATTACGAAGAGTTACTGTGCCGAAGACTGAGAAACCATCATTCATCCCTTATGCTCCTGGCACAGCAATACCTCTTATTTACAGGTATATTTCCCTAATAAATTACTGCACTGTACCTTACCATCAGGCGAGGTTGCAGTCAAGCCTTATATACTAAGTAAAAAAACCTTAAATTATTTTTAATAAATATAGAACACTCCATAAGGGTAGCTTAAAACAATACATGGATATCAACTAGTCTATGTTAGCTTAACAATATTGACTTGACATTATTCATCATCATCATCATCATGATCATCATCATCAGCCGAACTATGTCCACTGCTGATCAAAATACCTCCCACTTAGAAGGAAGAGGTTTCACTCAGTCTCCTCTTACGACACCAGACGAGGGAGATGGGGGGTTGCAATTCTAACGCGGCACCTCATGGCATATTATATCCATAGTAATATGAAAAGGGCTATACTTGGAATAGCTTTGATAACTAGCATTCACAAATGGAAAACATTTCTCTCACTAATACAGAACATAATTATAAAGGGAATTTAACCCTTCATAAACTATAATTAAATGTTAGATATTACCAGTAAAACATATCAACAAGTCAGACCAGAACAAAGTAAAAAGACATATTCAAGTACACACGCGTTTAGACATGTCATATCTTGGGTGGGAATTGAACCCAGCCACTACATCCTTCAATAACTAAGGAATGCTATACACTCAGAGGAGAAAATTACAAATTGTATTAACAAATAAGGTTTTCATTTTTTGATTAACCAGTTGAAATAACATAGCAGCATGGGTTATTGGTTTGCCGAGAGCAATTTTGAGTAATATTCAACGTTACATTTTGTAATTAAATTAATGTAACTGACATAAGATATACCTGTTTAGATAGTAACAATCTAAACTATGCTGTTTATAAATAAAATATTCTTATGACAATTTTAAATCGTTTAAAAATAGTGGCTGGAAATTATGCATTGACTTTAATTTCTGGTGTTTTGTATGGCATCAAGTTAAACATTCGAGCACAGTGTAATCATGGTTCTTAACATAAATAGAAGTTAACCAACAAAATATGTATGGACTACATAAAAGCTTGCAATGTTGGCTAATTTAATATATAGAAACTTGTATCTACTTGTTAACATTGATATTATCTATTTTAAGGAAGTTTTTCAGCCATTTTCACACACTGAAGTCTGAATCAGACAAAGCTGTAGACATCTATCTGTCACTATTCAGTATAAACAAACATTACTTTCTAGATATGGATTGCATTGAATTCTCATATTTTTATGATTTTCATTTAGAAATCCTTCAATAATAAACTTACTCGCTATTACTCACCGAACCGCAGCCAGGAATTCGTACCAGGGACCCCATTATAGCGGGAACAAAAAACTAACCTCACATTCAACAAATCACTAACATTTTTTCTTCAAATATACACCTCTTCTAGCATTTTACAAGCCAAAATATTAACACTGCACCATTTTAAAACAATATAAACTAGTTTAATATGGGTTTTAAAACAAGAAAACACGTAAAACACTTATAAACAATTTGACATTTTCAAGTGTAAGAATATCTGCTAGAACCGCTTGCATTTTTTTACCTTTTAGTGATTCGCGACACGAAATTAAGAGAAACAAACGCGATTAACTCAATCTCGATGCATTTTATGGAAATAAACTTGATTAAACACATTAAAAACAATAATAATTACTTGGCATCAAGAGAGTTATTTTGACGTTTACATACAAATGAAATACCGTCACAATTTGTTCGTTCCATAATACGCATCATGGCGAACGCGAACCTAACTAATCTTTTGTTCGAACTCGTCTCCGAATCACAACCCACGTGTTCATTCTTTTGTAAAATTGACATCTTACCAACATCTTACGAAGAAATAATAATTGCTGATATGTCATATTTTAGTGACTAAAATAAAAATACATCCGTTCCTCTATCTATTAAATTCCTCTATCTATTAAATCAGTATAGATTTAGTAAAAACAAACTATATTTCTCGAGTTTCAGAGAAAAAAAAAACTTCAAAAAACAAAAAAAAAAAACTTTTTTTTTTCTTTTGTTTTTTGACTGATGTCTTCATTTGTATAGCCGAATGAGATCGATAGTTTTTGGTATCTCCTCAAGCCACGAGCCACAGTCACGCGCGAATCCCGCTTCTTATTCGCTGCGGGATTCGCAATAGTCCGCATTATAAAAAGAGCAGGTCTGAGAGCTGCTGAAAATATGAAATCGAGAAGGGTGCGAACCCGCGAAACAGCTCTCTAAGAGCTGTTACGCGGGTTCGCACCCTTCTCCATATTTATCGGCCGAGGCGATAAATATGGAGAAGGATGTGATTGCTTAGGATCTGCGGCGTGAACATCTTCGTGTTCCTGCCCTTCGCCTTCGCGCACGCCGCAGATCCCCACAGAGCACAGATCGCCGCAGAGTCCGAAGGGACTTGCGGGTTCGTGCGCGATTCATACGCGAATGTGGAGCGGACATAACCAATGACATGATGCCATCACCATCAGGCATTTACACCTTTTTGAGAATGAGATGATTTTTAAATGATAAAATATAAAAAAAAACTAAAAAATATGGATAAGTAGGTAACGTTATTATAAGTCTAAATTATTAAAACACCTTATGGTGGAAAATATGAAATGTTGCATGGAATTGAGGATTGAAAGAAAATAACCACGCAAGCAGTGGAAACACTACATTATTGCTAACAAACTAGACAAATAAATGCTTAAATTAAAACAAAATGTTATTTCCTTGAGTTAAACACAAAGTCACAATAGGCATGATGACTAATTTTGAAAAAATACTCTATAATGTACTTACTATTGCCGAAAATAATCATATTTTTGTATAAAATATACAGTTAATAGCAATAATTTCAATTTTTAAAATAGGGTTTGAATTTCGTTCCAAAACGATGGCCGGTGCATGGCGCCATTTTGTGACGTCACTCCGGCGGTGTAAATAAACATCTGTCTAGGTATAAAAGTGAATCATTAGTATCATTGTATGAAAGAAAACGTTGAGATGACAGTTTGACAGTTGTTTATTTACACAGGATTGACGTCATTCACTCTGACCAGCGTTTATTACAAAATGGCGATTAGCTGTATTTGAGTAATTTATTTGCTTAAATATCACGAAAATCTCTCTATTATTATGAAAATGAGATGCATTTTTGGAATCAGTGCAATCTGTTCTAATATTTAACACCACAGATTTATTGGTATTGTGTTGCAGTCATCATGCCTATTTTATTTATCCCCAATTTATTATCAAACGGACCCAGATACACTGGTGTATGTTCTTGGAGTAATTTTATTCTGTGCCCGTGATTTTCTCGAAATCTGAAGCTGTCTTTTTACATTGATTCAGTCAAAGAATACGGGAATACCAATTGTTGCCAATTTGCTTCATTTCTGAGGTATGTATATTTAACACGGATACATCTAATTCATCATCATCATCATCATCATCACCAGCCGGAAGACGTCCACTGCTGAACAAAGGCCTCCCTCTTAGACCGCCACAATGAACGAAAATGCTATTTGCATCCACCGGTTTCCTGCGACGCGAACAATGTCGTCGGTCCACCTAGTGGGAGGCCTGCCTACGCTGCGTCTTCCGGTTCGTGGTCGCCACGCGAGAACCTTTCTTCCCCAACGTTTATCGGTTCTTCGAGTGATGTGGCCTGCCCACTGCCACTTCAACTTGCATATTCTACGAGCTATGTCGGCGAATCTCTTCATTCCGGATTCTGTCGCGCAAAGAAACTCCGAGCATAGCTCTCTCCATAGTTCGTTGTGTGACTCTGAGCTTTTCCAAAAGGCCAGCTGTTAAATACCACGTCTCGTCTCAGTACCATATGTCATCACTGGCAACACACACATACATCTAATTAAATCAGTGCAATCACAGACTGACAGGAAGACGCGCCAATAATTGATGCATAGATATGCTATGTACCTACTATCGCGGACACGAACGGTATACTTACCAGTATTCAATCAAAATCTTTTGAACGATGTTACGTTCGCTTACCCCGTCCGCACGTATTTTGGGCTGGCTCGTGCAAGCGATTATCATCCTAAAGGTGATACCTTACGCCGCTTGTGACTGCGAGACTACCTTTAATATAATGTAGTTTGAATCAGTTTGAATAGTGGATGTTGGTTGAGCAGTATTGAACTAGAACCATAGTTCGACAGGATTTCCCAATGATTTTTAGGTCCATCTGTGTGTGGGTACTTCAGTAGACGCATCGCACCCAAATATTGCACCAATATCCAAGTGCCTACCTACTTATATAAGTAGGTAAACTAAACATTGATAAAAATAATTTATATCTAACTAGCTGACTCGCGCAGAGCTTCGCCTGCTATGTTATTTATACAGTAGATATGCCATTACACGAACGAAAAGTGCAATAACGAAATTCACCCAAATTGGGTGAACTAGCAGTAAGTGACGCGTCGGTAAAATGTAACGAATTTGACGTGTTCCTTTGAAAATCAAGCAAAATGCCTTTAAGCGTATTTAGAAAATGTACAAAGTACCTACTGTATAAAAGTAAATCATATACCATCATAACTTAATTAACAGTAACTATACTTAGATGAAAAATTGTGACTCATGTAGGTATGGTAATATGTACGATACTCATGTGTGATATTATAAACCATAGATAGGTAGGTATGTTATATCCGTAGGGATATATATGTGTGGCGATATCGTGCACCCACAGACAGCCAAAGAGTAACATGGATGTTATACTGTTGACAATAGCGATGCGCACATTATCAGGCACACAAAAGGGGCAAATTAATATAGCTAATAATATTTATGGTGCGTGAATGATGTCTGTAACATTAGGGGCGTGTGTGCGTGATGTCTGCCCGGCCGAAGACGAGGATTTTTTTTTTGTTTTTTTTTTGCGGAATGATAGACGCTGTTGGCCGCAGATGGCCATTACAGTTTCACCGGACAATAGGAGGCGAGCGCTTGAAGCGCTCTAGCCTTTACGGCAGAAGTAGCGACGAGCTCAAGGGCACCTCAGGGAGGCACGGCCTCGGCTTGGGCTGTCGCTTAAGAGAGGGCTGAGTTTACCACCGGTTCACAACGCGCCCCCACTGAAAAGAACCGGCAAGAAACTCAGTGGGGTGATGCACGTCGTTGAGGTCGCATACGTACGACCCTTCGGCCTCGCCGGCGAGACCGGTGTCTGATAGTTATGAGGACGAGGATTGTAATACTCCACCTTCAGTAGGCCTTCCTCACACTCTCGCCCGTGACGCAAGGGTATAAGCGCGTTGTGGCTCGTAATATAGCATTTTAAAGGAAACCACATGTTTCATTTTGTCCAGTAGACATATACGTGCCTGCCTGTTAGTAGTTAGTACATACGTTGGGTGAGATAAAATCCCCATCCCCATCCCCATTA
Organism: Furcula furcula; assembly: GCA_911728495.1. Classification (NCBI taxonomy): domain Eukaryota; kingdom Metazoa; phylum Arthropoda; class Insecta; order Lepidoptera; family Notodontidae; genus Furcula; species Furcula furcula. Next base: position 5,961,850 of record OU452254.1, on the reverse strand, counting down.
ACCGACTTCAAAAAAGGAGGAGGTTCTCAATTCGTCTGTATATTAACTGATTTGAAAAAATAATATCTGTATATAAACCGATTTGAAAAAATTCTTTTTTTCCATTCATTCTTCAATCCATTAATTGGGTCCCATAAAAAAATTATCGCTTACGAATAAGTAGTTCCTGAAAAAACAAGAATGGCGACTGCGCAGGAAACCTGCAGAAATGCTTGCTGCAATTTTAATGATTCTTTTTTTATTCGAAAGAAGGAACCACTGTAATGAATCTGATGTAATTTATGAATATTATCACAACCGGATAACTTTCTGGAGGACCACGAACGATGTGGAGGAATTTATCTGGTAAAAACCATAAAACAGATGTTCTCCATTACATTACTCTGACAATTATGAACCGATTTCGATGATTCTTTTTTTATTCGAGAGAGTACCTATGTAAAACTATGGAGACGATAATGTGACCACGTACCACCTAGATCATTTTACCGTCTTCGATGGTCCAATCTTTATGTATGAAAATATCACTAAAAAGTAAAGTGGAAATTATACACAGCAGGTACGCTAACACCAACTTCTATAATATTTAAATTATTTTATACTTTTCAGTGTTATTGAAGTCGGTTCAAATTTTTTTAAATATTTTATAATCAGTTAAACTTTCTGGTTTCAGGAAGATTAGGTTCAGGAAACCATTCTGGTCTGAACTTTTGTGTGAAGAGCGTACTTTGCGCCAGTGCAATAAAAAAATAACTCACTGGACAAAAAACATTCACAGGCGATTCCAACCTCAACAATTTCCAAACTGTTCCGTGACCATGGACGTTAAGTAATATATTATATCTATAAGTTTGTGAATTACGATGTTCGGTGCAATCTCCGGTACTATTTTTCCACTGTTAGAAAGGCCTTTCTCCCTAAGTACTATTATAGACTACTTTTTGTTTTGGTAAACGTACAAAAAAGTGTGGCGGAGCTGCGCGGGTCAGCTACTGTAGGGCCGATTTAATAGATCACATTTGACATCTGTCAGTTTCTTTATTCTGTTTCAAAAGTCAAAGTCAAGTCAATAAATATGTAATCGTAATTGAAAAAAAGTTAAGCAATTGGGTAGTCCTTACTTTGAAAAATTAATAATATTTTAGGACCATCGTTACAAGGTTCCGTCAAATGTGATCCATTTAATTGGCCCTACTTTAGTTTAATATAAAACACTTATTTCATCTTCCAAATGTTTCTGTTTTCGGAGAATAGATAATGAACCATCCGCCACATATCCGGCAAGTTACCTTTTACGTTACTCTACGGTCACCGTGTCAGTTTCATTATGATGCGTAGCTCTAGTACACAGACTAATATGATGCTACGCATCTCTAGTACGTCTGTGGTTTCATTAATCATGATTGTATTTTTCTTTAATACTATATACGTGTAAATATAAAAAAGCTAAAAATTGTAGATAAAAATAGCTTAATAGCTAGATCGAATTATTTGTAGCTGATGGAGTTGATTTATAGCTAAATCTAGCTATAAAAACACTGAATTGGCAACACTGATTACAATCCTGCGGCCGGGCAGACATCGCCACCTTCAGTTGAGTAGGCCTCACCTCACCTCACACTCTCGCCCGTGACGCAAGCGTTGTGGCTCGTAATAGAGCATTTTAAATGAAACCACTTGTTTCATTTTGTCCAGTAGACATATACGTGCCTGCCTGTTAGTACATACGTTGGGTGAGATAAAATCCCCATATATGGTTTTTATTATAATAGCAATTACCCATCGTTATATTTCGACCAATTTACACAAATTCCTCCTGAATCACTTTATCAATTGCTGCTGCACTGCATTAAAATCCGTTGCAGACCTCTAAGCGTACAAACAGCGGGAGGGGGAGCGACTTTGTTTTATAATAAGTAAAGAATAAGAAAGATAAAATATATAGGCTATGGAGTGGCAACACTAAATTAGGGTTAGGGCTATTAGGCAGTTTTTCTGTAAAATTATTGTTTTGTCGAATTGGCCTATGGTACATTTGAAAAACATAACTGTCTTTCGAGGTACTTGGGAGTACTTGGGTAATTTCTGCAAAATAGTTTGTTTGGATGGTAGTGTCATCTGTTGAATACGTTACGTATTATTTGTTTTCACGTCTATCTACTGCTGAAGACTTGCTTGCATAAGTAGTTACTATTTTGGTTTATTAATTATACACTAGATGTCATGATTAGAAATAATAAAAATTAATACTTTATTTTCGACATGGGCTACTTCTACATACTCGGCGTGGCGAGCGGGCGGAAAAAATTCTCTAACTAAAACATTATGAAAACCGTAGACAGATAATAAGATTTTTTTGGCAGGTACAACCATGAAGCTTACTATATCTTCATGGGTACAACCGTAGTTTATCCATCGTGTACGAGGTTGGGTCCGAGGAGGACGGCGACGGAGTTGCGACCTCCGTGAGCACCTTAACAGGTTCCCGGGAGGCACAGGACTCTCAGCTCTGGCTTGCCTTATTTGTCTGCCCAGGGAGGGAGGAGTCGTTAGAGATGATCCAGGGATGAAAGTGTTAAAGACATAACGCCCCATATAGCACTTTTCGGTCACAGAATCATAAAAGCAGTATCACGTTGCACGGTTACGAAACATGGTTACTGTGTGGAGTTCGGTCTTTAAGTGTGGTAAGTGGTAACAGTTCGCACACAATTTGACCAGATTTTTTTTTAATTACTATGTGTAGTCTTTGTGTTCACGCGTAACGTAATCATTTGTGTCGACTTATTTTTAAACACAATGTGTTCAGTTTGTGACATGTGAACAAAGAAGTCGTCATAAGACACTGTTTTTCAAACTGTTTCGACTGCTCGCAGTTGAAAATGAGTAAAAAACTGGAAGGATTCCGTCTCACCTCAACTTTCTACAGAAAATTCTTCACTACATTACTCTGGATAATAAGAACCCTTTTGGATGATTATTTTTTCAATCGAGAGAGTTAAATATTACAATCAGTCCATACAAATTTTACCACAACCGGAGAAGTAGTTCTTATGGAACATGAATGATGATGAAATTATAGAGATGATATCATCGACTACAGTAATGGTCATAATCCCACCCGGATTATTCTACCGATTTCGATGGTTTCTTTTTAGTGATAAAGATTTATATCCAAATCGGTATAGTTAAATAAAGACTATATTATTTAAGAAAATATAACTAAAAAGAGTAAAATAATTATTTTAAATAAATAAAAAAATAAACCGAATTCAACTAAATAAATGCTAAAATGAACACAGTACTACGCTAACACCAGAGTCGACTGACTAGCACGAACTTCAATAATATCTAAGTTGTTTTTTACTTTTTAGTGTGGTGTAGTATGTTGAAGATGGTTTAAATTTTTTGTATTTAAATACTTTATTCATGTCAGAGAGAGCTAATCTGAGTAGTTATCTGACCTGAAATATATTTTGACCGCAGCCTATAAGATCAAATAGTATCATCATCCGAAAGATCGAACGATGTCCACTGCTGAACAAATGCCTTCCCCTTAAAAGGGAGGGGTTGCAATCCCCACGCTTGGCGGGCGTCTTGGGGATCAAAATGTATATGTATAGGTATTCTGATGATTAGATAAAATTAATAGAAGCCATAAAAAAGCCATGTTATTTTATTTATCTTCTATCATTTCAAATTTAGAATTCAAATGTCGTAAATCCTTTCCAGTTGACTGTGTCCAGTCTACAGTAGCTGGATATTTTTTATTTTTTTCACGATTTCTGTGGTATCTGTAAAAATAATTACTATAATTTAAAACATCATATTGCACGAGATGGCCAAACGCACAAGGTCCGCTACAGTGCACAAAAATAAACAAACAAAATATGGATGTTTAAAGGTGGCCGAGCGAAGATTTTGCGGAAAAATTAATTGAAATATCAAGCTCTATCTACCTACGCTTTATTGCCCTATTTAAATATATAATTTTTTACTCACGTAATCTGTGATTCGTTTTTTTTTCACTTTACTTACAAAATATAATGAACCTTATCTTGTCGTTGTAATAAATGAATTTAATATATCTAGTCATAGCATATGTCTAGTCTAGTAATATGTGACTGAGCGTCGTATAAAAACGTAGTAAAGATATCGCATGGAAGGTAAAACAGAGCAGATGGGTAAAGGCAAAGACGTACCACCGCGTTTCAGCCTGCCGCTACCTGATGTCAAACACATTCGTCTCCATACAAAATTTACATACAAAAATCTCTTAACTCAATTTTATATAAATTAGCAAAATATGAAAGTCTTTGTTGACCCATGTACTAGGCATATCTGATAAAAGTTTGGTACGAGCCCTCTCTAGTTAGTACTATAGAAAACATTTTGTCATAACCAGTATGGCCTCCGAAAATTTGAGAATTGCTGGATACAAGAAGCCATTTTGTAAATTCGGTAACTTTATAACTACTTCTAGTTTCACGTCGACATATGTCGACACAGTCTGGTAACTTCCTGACCAGTTGTGGCAAGAATATTTTATTTAAATAAGAATAATTGTTTTTAATTATTTACCAATTTTATGGTTTGTTCTTGTTTCCATACCATATACCTACCTAGTTAGTATTAAAAATGTATTATTCTATTATAGCAAAAGTTTTTGAAGAATTCAAGCTCTGGGAATGTAGACTTCTTAGTAAAAACTATTGTTTAAATTGTTCACTACACAAGTTAAATTACAATTATATGGTGGCGCGTTGACAAATTTCAAGCTATTTCAACAAATTACACAATGAATTTCTTTTCCCACTTATTTTCGAACTATACAAACCAATTAATATCAAAATAAAAACTTACGATGACAATACAATGATGGCCTATAACTTTTTCTTCTTAATATATTTTTCACCTAAAAACTTCACGTCGCTGAACAAAAAGCAAATGAACGAACGAATGATTTCTGAGAAGTGGTTGCAGAATAAGAACAATGTTACCACACAGCAACGTAACTTTAAAACCAAATGTTACTGTGTCGACTGGTCCCCATTTTTAGTCGTAACGACGGAACAAAGTCGACACAGCGACCAAAAAATGTTACTAGAATGAATAAGTGTCGACACGATAGTGCCGAGTTGTTTCATAACGGCAACCAAAAAGCGCTATATGGGGCTGCCAGTAACTTTAGGCTAGTCTCCACTTGCAGCAAAACAATGTGTAAAGTATAAAATTGTGGCAAGTGACTATTGATTTCCGCAATAGCCCAGCTGCAAGTCTACCAAATGGTCCCAATATTTGCAATAGTCCCTGCACATGCCGAGGTCAACTTCTTCTTCAAATTTTCAAAACATTTGGAAAAGCCGTTTCACGAAATACACCCTGCCTAAATTTTAGTGCGCGTTTACTAGAATTTAATAGTGTTTATATGGTACACCGAAACCGGAATGTCAAATCCCGTCCAATCAAAATCACTATTCTATTTGCTTTTCGCTACCATAAAGTTAGCACTAGAAATGACAACTTAGGTACCTATAATTCTGCCTTCATCAGCAGCCGTGAGACGTTCACAACTGTACAAAAGCCTCCCCCTTGGCTTGCCATAATCCCCACGCTTAGCAGGCGGCTTGAGGACTACAGTAGAGGTGGTAGATAAATCAAATAGGAAGACGCAGCTGCTCGTCTTCTTGTTTTCGCTTAATCGCCTCTTACGAACACCAAACGGGAGGGTGCTATTCTTACCAGGACACCCCACGGAGGCCTTAATTCGCCCTATGGGGGCAATTCTGCCTTGTATTTGCTAATAAACTGATCTAACTGCTGTACAATGAGACTATCGACGAGTTATATTACAGAAAAAAAATTGTGAAAAAAAACTAGGTGATGTTTCATGTCTAAATCTTATTTATCGAACTACTTATGCATCTTTTGTCCAGTTGGAATAGTCACAGTACTAATTTACTCCAAGAGTGGGCAAGCAGGCTCCGCCTAGTTTGGGATCAGATATGACTAGTTGATTATCTCAGGATACTTTATATTAGGTAAGTATATTTTATTGTCCAATCTATGACACAAGCAAGACGTACGCCTAATAGTAAGCTTCACGCCCGCGTACAATAGTCAGATACACTACACTGCCACACCGGGGACGGAACAGTAATACCACCAGCTACACACCGGAACATGGCAGCGTTTACACAATCTGACACTGCGGTGATTATTAAAAACTATTTTTTATATATTTCTAGCTGCTCAACAGCCAGAAATCTAAAGTAGACTCTTCCAGAAATATACATTGTTCTGTCTAGACCGGCATTTCAAACGATCAATGCGATCGGCTTCGCACGCGGCAGGCTTCCATCAAGGATTTGACGACTTTGATTAAGTCCACCTTTGTCTCCACCAAGGGTTTAAATACATACGAGTGCGGATGTCTCATTTCCGGGGAAATTAATCGGTTGTGCAATTAGACAAAACGGGATAGAATATGTCATGACCCACCCCCACCCAACGGTAGGAGATGGGAGGGTGCTATGCTTACCTGGACATCCTACGGGTTAATTTAACACTAATGACAATAAATTATTAGGTCCTATTACACCGTGATCCTTAACTCAAAAGTTCTGTGAAGATACATTTCCTACAATCCTACGGAGAGCGCTAAATCACAATTTACACACGACGATTCGTTGTAAGAAATTCCTTAGAGATAGGAAATGGTAGGTAAATTCGAATGTGGTTTGTTATAGAATTTTGACTGCATACTCTTCAGTTCTATACTCAAAGCGCTTGAAAGGTGTGGTTTTATTGCCTTATCATGATTCTTTAAATCAATATCTAATGTAATGAAATTTGCATGGAATTATTATAGTAGTTTATTCTCTCGAATAAAAAAACAACCATCAAAATCGGTTCATATTTGTCAGAGTAATGTAATGGAGAACATCAGTTTTATGGTTTTTACCAGATAAATTCCTCCACATCTTTCATGGTCCTCCAGTAAGTTCTTATCCGGTTGAGAAATTCAGATTCATTACAGTCGTTCCTTCTTTCGAATAAAAAAAAGAATCATTGAAATTGGTAAATATTTGCCAGAGTTATGACCATTTTTGTCCTTAAAAAGTGACAAAAATGTCATCTGTTAGGCATTTCTGCAGTTTTTTCTGAGGCGCCATTCTTGTTTTTTTAGGAACTACTTATTCATAAGAAATATTTTTTTTATGGGATCCAATTAATGGGCCTATCAGTACAAGAAATAATTTTTCAAATCGGTTCATAATTGCCAGAGTTATGCGCGAACATTCATAAAATAAACTATTTAAAAAAAAAAAAACCGACTTCAAAGTAAATTATCTAAAAAGCATAAAATAACGAAAATATATTGAAGTCGGTGCTAGCACATCATGTTAACTAACACTATCACCAGCTGACACCGACTTCAATATATTTTCGTTATTTTATGCTTTTTAGATAATTTACTTTGAAGTCGGTTTTTATTTTTTATTAAATAGTTTATTTAACACTTTTTAGTGACTTATTTTACCAAAATAGGTATCAGCACTATCACGCAACTCGAACGTCTACGTTACAGTAACTTACTAAAAATATAAAAAGTTTATATTTCTTAAACTACTGGACCGATTTTGATGAAACTTGTACTCTACCTGTTCAGGACGACTATAATACTACGAAAGGACAAAATAGTGTTTGTGTTACAGAGTGTTGTGTTTTATAGTAATATTAGTTAAGTTTTATAACTCTGCGATAGTTAAGAGCCTAGATTTAATTTCCTAATAAATTATAATATAGTTTTGTGTATAAGCTCACTATCCCGAGGAGGGGTGAGCTGAATCAGTTATAGATGGCCTAGCCTGGGTCTCATAGTACTTGCTATTTGTAATTAGCGTAGGGTAAAAAAAAAAAAAATTGTATAATAGAAGTACCCACATGCCCTAGATGTGCTAAGCACATATATGAACGGCAAATAGCTATTTGCAGCTAGGTCCCAAATCTGGGAACCGACTCGGGACCTGGATCTGGGTCCGCCTTGGTGGGTCTAAGTGCCTGAACGGCACTGATGTACATATTTCCATAGTTATAGGCAGTTGTTCTATCGCATATCATGTTTTCTAGGGTTTTTGCTATGACCTAGGCCCCTAGGTGGTCTAGATCATAGATATACAGATAGTACACATCGCAGGCTACCTATCGGTACTATTTGTGGGCATGTGGATGCTACGGGCAGGGCGCAGGCGAAGAGACAAGCGGCCAAAGCATAGTCGTCGCGCCCCTATTACAGTATTTATCGGCCTGTAGTTCCCTAACAGAAATAGATAGATAAACCCTATGTACACCGTTAGAAAGCTGCTTACACGCACTTTCTAACGGTATAGGTATCATGTATGTGTCTAGAATAGCCTAAGTAGAATAAGTGAAAATGTACAGTTTTGATAATAAAAATTAAACGTTAGTGGCTGCCTCGGTGGGGCTCTCGTTACGGTAAAGTTCCCTGCAAGGATAGTAAATGCGCATTCGGCGCCACTGTCGGTGAACAAGCAAGCGGTCGACACGGGAACTAAAAGCAAGATATAAATAGAAGAAAAGAATATTCAGTACGAAGAGCGCCACCGTCGAAGCCACTATCAAGCTTGCTATCAAATTGGGAGTTCTTATTTCACGGACACCTTGTAACCAACCTACATTGTAACCAACAGCGTCAACACTCTTCGGCGGGTTCATACCGTACCAGCGATAGCTACAGACACACAGGACGTCAGTGGCTCGTGCATTCGGGTCCGCCCGTCCTGCACATTCGCTGGTCGCATCGAGCCGGATTACAGAAGAACCGGCTGAAGAGTACTAACCAGCATTCGCTGGTCCTACGGAGCCGGATAATCGAAGAACCGGCTGAAGAGCTGAAAATTTGGACTGAAGACTTACAAGATGCCCATAACGCGTTCAAGAGGACGGGCTCCCGAGGCGTGGATGATTGAGGTGGGGGGGGCCCCCACCCCCAGAGAAGAACCGTCCGTTCGCCACGAGCTGCCGCCGCGTTCCCCGTCGACCGTCAGCACCGACCCGCCGCGGCCCGCGACCCCGCGGCGGTCCCCTCCGCCGGCCCCGAGGACTGTTCCAGAGAGACCAGAGCCGCCGAGCCAGAGGAAGGGGAAACATACAGGAAAACATTCAGATGCGACGCTGCGCCCCGCCGACGAAGCACACCAACCGGACGCAGCGACCGTTAGCCGGGAAGAAGAAACCCGGACCGAAGAATCGAAGAGGCCGACCGGCCCACCAAAGTCCCACAGGACTCATCGATCCCAGAAGAGGATACTGAAAGCCCGTGAAGAAATACTGAAACTCAAGTTGGAATTAGCCGAGCTAGCGCTACAGAAGGCTGAAGAGGACTCATCGGAGGACGACTACGATGATGACGGTCACTCCAAGACAGAATTCGTACGTTCCTGGCTGGAAGAAGCACCGGAACCAGAGTCACAGCCACGCCCAGAAGAGGACGAGACCGCCGGGAGGGATGCCGACGCCGCCGACGCCGCGCAGCCCGTTCAGACACTGCCGCTCTGCCCGGAGGACATCGCGCCGGCTCAAGACAGAAGACTTCACGAGCATCGACCGGATCCCGACGCCGCACAGAAGACTGGGGTTCCGGATACAGAAGAACAGAAGTGTGCTGATTCAGTGAAGATCCCGAAGGAAGGCGACGCACTCCGTCCGTTCATCAGCGAACTAACGTCCGCTATCGCCGCGCTCGCCGACCGAAGCAAACCGTTCGAGACGTACGCAGTCACGCCGGTTGCCGCCGCATCGAAGGTCATCATGGACCTGCCAATCTTCAGTGGAGCACACACCGAGTGGTTATCGTTTCGCGCCATATATGACACCACTCGCAGCTACTTCAACGACGTTGAAAATACAGCAAGACTAAGAAGAAGTCTCAAGGGAAGAGCCTTGGAAACAGTTAGCTCGGAACTCATCGGGCACGCGAAGCCGGACGACATTATGAAGGAATTGGAACTACAGTTTGGCCGTCCGGACTCCATCGCTCAAGCGGAAACAGAAAAACTCCGAACTTTGCCGCGCTGCACAGAATCGCCGAAGGACATCTGCACCTTTGCAAGCAGGGTCAGAAGCAGCGTGGTCACACTTCGCGCGTTGAAGAAAGAATATTATCTCATCAATGCCGAGCTACTGCGGTGTCTCACCGAGAAGCTACCGAACTCTCTGCGCGTCCAGTGGTACAAGATGTTCACCGAGAAGTATAATTCAGTTCCGGACTTAGCAAGATACAGCGACTTCGTCACCGAGCAAGCCCGCTACTGCAGCGCCTTCGCACCGCCGGAGCTGATCACCGAACCACGGGCCAGTCTACGGACGACGCCGACGCACAGAGCGCACACCGCAACAGAGAAGCAGACGCCGCGGTGCAGGGTCTGCAACAAGGAGGGGCACGCCATTACAGATTGTGCCAAGTTCAAGGAAGCCGATTCAGATGGAAGGTGGGATCTCGCGAAGAAGCACAGCCTATGCTTTCGCTGTCTGAAGCCAAGATACGCGAAGCATCACTGCAAGATCAGAAGGTGCGAGATCAAGGGATGCAAGAGGACGCACCACCGCCTTCTCCATCACGAAAAGGCGGCGTTGGTAGCGTCCACCGAAGAGAGGAATGCGGAGGAAGCCAGGGAGACAGTCGCCAACGCATGGATGTCGCAGAAGCCTCAAGCCTATCTGAAGATAGTTCCGGTACGAGTCATCGGACCGGCGGGAGAGACCTCGACGTACGCCCTGCTGGACGACGGGTCTACGGTGTCTCTCATCGACGAAGAGATCGCCAAGCAAGTGGGAGCCGAAGGACGTCTGGACCCGCTCAAGATGGAAGCCATCGGGGACATTATCGTCGACACGCCAGAGTCTCGTCGCGTTGCGGTCTCGCTCACGGGGCCGCAAGGACAGCGCGTCAACCTACACGCGCGCACCGTACCAGGACTGCACCTGTCGCCGCAAACCGTGGACCGGAACGACGTCACGGGCTGCGAACACTTAGAAGATCTGCGCGAGAAGCTCGCCTACGAGGGAGCGGTGCCACGAATACTCATCGGGCAAGACAACTGGCACCTGCTTCTCGCCAGCAACGTGCGAAGAGGCCCGCGACATCAGCCGGTAGCTTCGCTCACTCCGCTGGGATGGGTGCTACACGGCGCGCACACCAGAGCATTGGGTCAGCGCGTCCACTTCGTGAACAGATTGACTGCCAGCGAAGACAGCGTAGAAGAGCAAATGAGGGAATTTTTCGCCATAGAATCTCTCATCGTCAACCCTCGTCGGCCGGCGAACGATCCCGAGAAGAGGGCCGAAGACACGCTCAATAAGCACACACACCAGTTGGAGGACGGACACGTACAGACTGCGCTGCTATGGAAGAAAGAAGACATAACGATGCCAGACAGTTACGGCACCGCTATGAAGAGGCTTGTCTCCACGGAGAAGAAATTGGATCGCAATCCCGACCTGAAGAATAGGTACGGCGAATACATGGATTCGCTCGTACAAAAGGGATGCAGAGATAGCACCGAAGAACAGCGTACCCGGAAGAACCTGGTACCTGCCCCACTTCGACGTCCACAACCCGATGAAGCCTGAGAAGCTGCGGATCGTACACGACGCCGCCGCAAGATCAACAGGAATGTCTCTCAACGATTACCTGCTCACCGGACCGGACTTGCTGCAATCACTGCCAGGAGTGATGATGAGATTCCGCCGACACCCCGTCGCAGTCTCGGCGGACATAGCTGAAATGTTCATGCAAGTCAAAGTGAGACCAGAAGACAGAGACGCGCTCAGGTACCTGTGGAGAGGACACCGGCGGGAGGGAGCCCCGCAAGAATATAGGATGACGTCGATAATTTTCGGCGCAGCAAGCTCACCGTGCACCGCCATCTTCGCCAAGAACTGGAATGCACAGAAACATGCCAGCAAGCATCCGGAGGCGGTTGAAGCAATCGTCCATAATCACTACATGGACGACTATCTCGACAGTTTTCGTACAGAAGAGGACGCTGTGCGAATAGCGAAAACAGTACGTGATATACATCGAGAAGCACACTTCGAGTTACGAAAATGGGTCTCCAATTCAGAAGACGTCAAGAAGACGCTGGAACCAGAACGGGACGCAGTCAACATAGTCAGTATAGGCTGCAAATCGACAGAAGAGAAAATTCTGGGACTGATCTGGAAGCCGGAAAAGGATGAACTGAGCTTCAATCTAAAGCTAGCACGTCTACCAGAAGACATACTGCACAGAGTCGCGCCGACCAAGAGAGAAGCCCTCAAGATCGTGATGTCGCTATACGATCCCCTCGGCCTCGCCTCACCGGTCACAATACGGGCCAAACAAATACTGCAAGAAGCCTGGAGAAGAGGAATCGGATGGGATCAACAGTTAGACGAAGACCTGGCGCATCAATGGAAGGAATGGGTCGAGCACCTCAAGAATCTCAAGACCGTCAGTCTGCCGAGAAGCTATCCCGGATACACAGACGCAGAATCTCTCCAAGTACACGTATTCACCGATGCCAGTGAAGCCGCCTACGCTGCTGCCGTCTACTGGAGGACGACTTCGCCCGACGGAACACCGCACATCAGCCTGGTCATCGCCAAGGCGAGGGTGGCGCCGCTCAAGACCACGTCAATTCCACGTCTTGAGTTGCAAGCCGCCGTGATGGGAAGTAGACTGGCTGCTGCCGTCGTGCAAGAACACCGGGCGAAACCAGAGTCGGTAACATACTGGACCGACAGCAAGACCGTTCTCACGTGGCTTCGAAGCGGCGCGCGGTCGTACAAACCGTTCGTCGCTCATCGCGTGGCCGCCATAGAAGAGCACAGCAGGGTGACGGACTGGCGCTGGGTGCCGTCCAAAATGAACGTCGCCGACGTCGCTACCCGCGACGTGCCGCCGAACTTCAACGCCGGACACGAATGGTACCGGGGCCCGACGTTTTTGTATGAAGATCCGTCACAATGGCCGAACGAGAGACCAAGCATCAACGAACCAACGGGAGAAGAGAAGACTCTGACAGTAACAGAAGCTCGCAGCGCACCGAAACACAGAGAAGTCATTCCCGATCCGCACAGATTTTCGAAGTGGGAACGGTTACTGCGGGCCACGGCAAGAGCGCTTCAATTTATAGCACTGTGTCGAAAAACCACAGCGAAAACGTGCTACAAAAGGACCAGAAAGAATCCGGAACAAGATCCCGACTGGAGACGGCAGAAGAGGACTCAGAAGACCTGCAGACCTCCACAGAAGACAGTCACCACTCGAAGATTCGTCACGTTACCGGCCGAATTCCTAAGGGAAGCAGAAGTACTACTGATCCGCGTAGTACAAGAAGAGTCCTTCGGACGGGAAATCAATGACCTCCGGAAGGGCAACAGTATCGCCATCGACAGTCGCCTGAGATCGCTGCCGATAGAACTCCGCAACGACGACATCATCACGCTCAGAAGTCGCATCGCCGCTGCTGAAGATGTAACAGAAGAGACGAAAAGACCGCCCGTGCTAGACGGCGATCACCACATCACGCAGCTCTACATCGACTGGACGCACCGCGATCTACACCACAGTGGAACAGAAATGATCGTGAACGAGGTGCGCCAGCACTATTGGATAGTGCGACTTCGACCCGTCACGAAAAGCATCGTGAACCGTTGCTTGAGATGTCGCATACGACGAGCACAACCTCCAGTGCCGTCCACCGGCGACCACCCGAAGACACGACTGGCACATCACCAGAGACCGTTCACATTCACCGGTCTGGATTACTTCGGACCGTTCTCCGTCACCGTCGGTCGTCAACACCAGAAGAGATACGTGGCCCTCTTCACCTGCCTCACCACACGGGCCGTACACCTCGAAGTCGCGGCCAGCCTCAGCGCGGACTCCGCCGTGCTCGCGCTGCGAAGGTTCGCGGCGCGCCGCGGGTGCCCCGCGGAGATCTACTCCGACAATGGCACCAACATGCACGGCGCGGACAGGGAGCTGCGCGACGCACTCGCCGAGGAAGCCGGCCGTCGTGGGATGGCGTGGCGCTTCATAACGCCCTCAGCGCCCTTCATGGGAGGCGCCTGGGAGCGTCTCGTTCGCTGTGTCAAGACCACACTGAACACAGTACTACAGGAGAAGCACCCGCAAGAAGAGGTTCTGGCCACGCTGCTCTGCGAGGCCGAATACACAGTCAACAGCAGACCACTGACGCACGTATCAGTGGACACCGGGGACGACGAAGCCATCACGCCCAATCACCTGCTGCTCGGGGGGTCGGCGCGGCTGCCGACACCCGGGACGTTCGACGAGAGCGACCTAGACAGCAAGAAGCAATGGCGACGCTCGCAAGCGCTCGCCGACATGTTCTGGCGACGCTGGGTGCGCGAGTACCTGCCCGAGCTACAGTACCGGCGGGAGCCCCACGGGAGGGGTCCAAGTCTCCAGGTGGGCGATCCCGTCCTGATCGCCGACGGACAGCTGCCGCGCAACACTTGGCCGCGCGGGAGGGTCGAGGCAATCTACCCCGGAGCCGACGGAGAAGTCCGCACTGTGGAGGTGCGCACTGCGGGGGGCATCTTAAAACGCCCCACGAAGAAGATCGTGCCACTACCGAAATAGAAGCGTCGAGAGCGCCGGAAGCGTCGCCCTTCACCGGAAGAGGATGCAGCATCGCTCCGGCCCGTCGCGCTGCAGCACGGCGGGAGAGATGTTCAGGACGACTATAATACTACGAAAGGACAAAATAGTGTTTGTGTTACAGAGTGTTGTGTTTTATAGTAATATTAGTTAAGTTTTATAACTCTGCGATAGTTAAGAGCCTAGATTTAATTTCCTAATAAATTATAATATAGTTTTGTGTATAAGCTCACTATCCCGAGGAGGGGTGAGCTGAATCAGTTATAGATGGCCTAGCCTGGGTCTCATAGTACTTGCTATTTGTAATTAGCGTAGGGTAAAAAAAAAAAAAAAATTGTATAATAGAAGTACCCACATGCCCTAGATGTGCTAAGCACATATATGAACGGCAAATAGCTATTTGCAGCTAGGTCCCAAATCTGGGAACCGACTCGGGACCTGGATCTGGGTCCGCCTTGGTGGGTCTAAGTGCCTGAACGGCACTGATGTACATATTTCCATAGTTATAGGCAGTTGTTCTATCGCATATCATGTTTTCTAGGGTTTTTGCTATGACCTAGGCCCCTAGGTGGTCTAGATCATAGATATACAGATAGTACACATCGCAGGCTACCTATCGGTACTATTTGTGGGCATGTGGATGCTACGGGCAGGGCGCAGGCGAAGAGACAAGCGGCCAAAGCATAGTCGTCGCGCCCCTATTACAGTATTTATCGGCCTGTAGTTCCCTAACAGAAATAGATAGATAAACCCTATGTACACCGTTAGAAAGCTGCTTACACGCACTTTCTAACGGTATAGGTATCATGTATGTGTCTAGAATAGCCTAAGTAGAATAAGTGAAAATGTACAGTTTTGATAATAAAAATTAAACGTTAGTGGCGGCCTCGGTGGGGCTCTCGTTACGGTAAAGTTCCCTGCAAGGATAGTAAATGCGCATTCGGCGCCACTGTCGGTGAACAAGCAAGCGGTCGACGCGGGAACTAAAAGCAAGATATAAATAGAAGAAAAGAATATTCAGTACGAAGAGCGCCACCGTCGAAGCCACTATCAAGCTTGCTATCAAATTGGGAGTTCTTATTTCACGGACACCTTGTAACCAACCTACATTGTAACCAACAGCGTCAACACTCTTCGGCGGGTTCATACCGTACCAGCGATAGCTACAGACACACAGGACGTCAGTGGCTCGTGCATTCGGGTCCGCCCGTCCTGCACACTACCCTAAGTTGAAAAATACTCTAACTATTGCAAAAAGAATTTTCAAAATCGGACTTGTAGTTTCTGAGAAATCCGTGGACAAACCTACATACATACATACATACATACATACATACACTCATAAAATTTGGTAAATTTGTTTAGAAGCCCACATAGACTAACATATATTAATATTACGCATTTTTATCAATATTACATACATACGCGTCGAATAGAGAACCTTCTTTTTGAAGCCGGTTAAAAAATATACAGTCGAATTGAGAACCTCCTACTTAGGGGTTGTCCATTAATCACGTGATGTTTTTTAGCAACTTTTTTACCCCTCCCCCCCTCCTGGTGATATGTGGTGATGTTTTAAACTACCCCCACCTACTCAAAATCACGTGTATTTTTTTGTAAGTACAAACTATATTGAAATTTCCGGAATATTATCTTTAAATACAGGTAACACTGATTAAATGTTGAAGGGGAACTCGTTGCCGGCAACGGTGAGTCAAGACCACGTGCCGCTGTTTGGTTTAGAAATCGTGCATTCAACCAAAAATAAATACACGTGATGTCTCATTATACCCCCCCCCCCCCTGGTGATATTTCGTGATTTTTTCAGAACCCCCCCCCCCCCTTTCGGGTATCACGTGATTAATGGATGCCCGCTTATTTGAAGTCTTTAAAAAATCTGTAATAATTATGGGTGTCTATCTATATTTTATAAAAAAAAATATCTTTCTCAGTAGTACAGTTTTTTAATAATCCTAAAAAGACCTCGACAAGCAAACTTAGTTTTGCTGTTTGTTTTTTTTTTGCTATCTGAGCAGAATTACTTTAATACGTCCAAAGATGGTATGGAAACCTCGGTGGCGAGTTCGACTCGCACTTGACCGGTATTTATAAGTGTCTTTTCTTCTTTTCCAACACTTCAAAGTCCAAACCAAATTTACGGCAAATATAAAAAATTACGGCAAATATAAAAAATATAAAAAAATTGATTACAGCGTGGTATTTCGCTATTACTGATGAAGAGGGATAAAAACATGCCCGAAACTTTAGGTAGACAAACAAAAAATGTTGTGCCCATTTACAAGAGGATCGGTCTACGCAAAAATATAGTGGAACTCATAAAAACTGAGTAGGTACCTACATATACTGAGGTATCTCAGGAAAATTCCCGGCTTCGAAGAAGCGTTGGTTGGTTATTTTTATGTTATTAACCTGACTAGATATTTTAGATTCCTTCATTACAGAGCTTTGTGTCCATGAAAAATAATTAATAACGAATGTTAAATGTTTACAAAATTTACGAGTATGAACACCGTAATTCCTTTTTATTCGCGGTCAAGCTTCAAATGGTCCCCGGGAGCTGTGGGGTTCGACCAGGGTATGTGGGATTCTTACCCACTAAAATGGTGGGATCCGCACCAGGACCCCTCAGTGCCTTAACTTTGAACTTTGAGCCTCCGGGAACCTGTCACGGTGCTCACGGTGACGGGGGTCGCAACCACGCCGCCGTCCTCCTCGAAGTAGCCACGGTACTCAATGGACGTCAAAGGGCACAAACCCCGAACGTCCAGCGACTCCGAACGCCTTTCTTTTTTTTTTGACGTGGGGCAAATCTTCATAAGATCCCCGGGAGCTGTGGGGCTCGACCGGGGTATGTGGGATTCTTACCTACTAAACCCCCCGCGGCTGTCACATCGGCACATGAGAGGGGGGACCCCAGGGCTCTGCACCAGGGGCCCCTCAGTGCCTTGCCTTTGAGCCCGCCGCCGGGGGGCGCATTGTAGCCCCCCGGGAACCTGTCACGGGACGGGGGGACGGGGGTCGCAACCCCTGCCGCCGTCCTCCTCGGAGTCGCCGCCGTACTCAATGGACGTTCAAAGGGCCCACACCCCGAACGTCCAGCGACTCCGAAGGTTGCCCGTTGTTTATAGCCCCGGGCTCAGGGCTGGGGGGCGAGACTTTGGGCGGCCACTTGTGGCGGCCTGCGCCTTCGTCGCCGAGCAGGGATCAGCGCGTTCGCGTTCCCGCTCGGCGGCCTCCTTCTGGGACATGACAGTCTCGCAGAAGGCGGCCATCGCTCCCCACGCCGCATCCCCGGACAGCATAGCCGATACTACGCTGCCCAGGGAGAGGTCCGATCCGATGACTGCGACCAGGTCTCGACGCTCCAACGACCACGCGGGACAAGCCTCTAGCGTGTATTGGGCGGAGTCAGACTGGTCGCAGTGGAAGCATCTCGTCGTCGCTTCACGTCCAATCTTATGCAGATAATCACCGAAACAACCGTGTCCGGTGATTATCTGCGTAAGCCTATAGGTGAGTCGTCCGCTCCGTCGCTGTATCCAGGCTACGAGATGCGGCAGGAATGCCTCAACGACGCGTTTGCGCGCTATGTGCTCCGGCTGGAGCCGCTCGCGCCACGTCGTGAGTGCGTTGTATCGTTCCCGCCGCTTTATGGATTCGAGTGCCACCGGGGAGCAGCCTGTGCAAGGCCGCTGCAACCCTGTCGACTCGGGGGACCAGGCGCTCGAAATGCTCCTCGAAGCCCCAGCGACTGTCAAGGGTGAGGCCAAGATATTTCATGTACGGCCCCACCCTGACTTTCGACTCACCCACACGGATGCGCAAGTTGGGCGGTGGTTCCCGGCTCCTAGGTAGGCCGTGGCCTAGGTGCGGCCCCTTGAGCGTCCATTAAGTACGGCGGCGACTCCGAGGAGGACGGCGGCGGGGTTGCGACCCCCGTCCCCGTGAGCACCGTGACAGGTTCCCGGGGGGCTACAATGCGCCCCCCGGCGGCGGGCTCAAAGGCAAGGCACTGCGGGGCCCCTGGTGCAGATCCCACCGGAGAGCCCTGGGGTTCCCCCTCTCATGTGCCGATGCGACAGCCGCGGGGGTTTTAGTGGGTAAGAATCCCACATACCCCGGTCGAGCCCCACAGCTCCCGGGGATCTTTGGAAGATTTCCCCCGCGTCAAAAAAAAAAAAAAAAAAAAAAAGGTAGTCCGTAGAACCACAGCGCCTCGGTTTTCTGAGGCGCTATCTCCATGCCAAACTGGCGTATCACAGCGACGACGATTTCCGCCCCAAGCTCGGCGAGCTTTTTGGTCCTCTCGAAGGTGTCCCCACCGGCCGCATAGCAGACGACACTTACGCCGGCGGGGAGTTCGACACGCAGAACCGCGTCGTGACTCCAAACGCCTTTTTTTTTTGACGCGTGGGAAATCATCGAAAGATCCCCGGGAGCTGTGGGGCTCGACCGGGGTATGTGGGATTCTTACCCACTAAAACCCCCGCGGCTGTCGCATCGGCACATGAGAGGTGAGACCCCAGGGCTCTCCGGTGGGATCTGCACCAGGGGCCCCTCAGTACCTTGCCTTTGAGCCCGCCGCCGGGGGGCGCATTGTAGCCCCCCGGGAACCTGACACGGTGCTCACGGGGACGGGGGTCGCAACCCCGCCGCCGTCCTCCTCGGAGTCGCCGCTGTACTCAATGGACGCTCAAGGGGCCCACACCCCGAGCGTCCAGCGACTCCGAAGGGACTCCGAACGCCTATACCATCCTATAACGACACGTTTACCAACCTACTTCCGCATATACGTCAGTACCAATCAAAAACCGTCCTTTTCCAAATCACCGTCTCAAAAGTTAAAGTCAAAAATAGTTTATTAAAAATAGGCTTAACGCTAGCACTTTTGAAAAATCATGTTTTTTTTTTCAAAATTGCAACCACCGGGTCACAACGCGGCCTCAACTGAGAAGACCCGGCAAGAAACTCAGCGGGCTTGTCATTTTTTTACTTTTTTTTAAACAGTGTGTCATGTTACAATTAGATCAGAGCGACAGTGTGTCTTGCCGTTCAAAAGATCAAATAAGACACAAAAATATATACTTACATCTATCTTATCTTACTACCTACTACTACTACAGTCTATCTTCCTCTCCAACGATGAATATTTTTTTAGTTTCAGCCTTTCATAATGTACTAAACCGAAGCAACAAATCTGCTTTGAAACAATTGTAAATAAGAGATACAGTCGGTTCGAAATGTAACCGCAGTCGTAAAGTTCTCATTTTTATGATAATCATTGTTTTGTTGAACAAGCCGAGTTGGATTTAAACATGAATGTTTATAGTTGTTTTCATTACTTCAGTTGCTTTGTACGGCCACAATAAAAAAACCTATCGAAACCTGATGAATAGTTTAACACAAATACAGAAGCGGAACTGATACGCTGGCCGCCCTAGGCCTATACGAGATCTTACTTGCTGTAAAGCACGAAAAATTCAATGACCTATAGAAATAAAACTAGCATTAGAGGATTAGCAAGCTGAAGTGGCAGTGGGCTGGTCATATTTGCCGCAGAACCGATGCTCGTTGGCGAATACTGGTTCTAGAGTGGAGACCGGGAAACGTAGCGTAGGACGTCCTGTGACCAGGTGGAGTGACGACATACGCAAAGCAGTTGGCAGTGACTGAATGAGGAGAGCCGAAGACCGGGCTCAATGGCGTGTATTAGGGGAGGCCTATGTCCAGCAGTGGACTGATGTGGGCTGATTATGATGATGATGATAGAAATAAAATTAAAGTAAAAAAACTAAAGTCAGTAACCAATAAAATTCTCTCATTTAACTAAATGAGAGAATCTAACTAGATTAAGGTGTCCGGGTAAGAATAGCACCCTCCCATCTCCTCCCGTTGGGTGCCAGTAAGAGGCGACTAGGAGAAAACAACAAGATCCCCCCTCCCCCCCCCCTCTCGGACCGCCACTGCCAAACAGTGGGACATTACGAGTACATTAGATATATCCTTATTTGACGGGCGGACGGCGGCGACTTATAAGACGGGCAGCAGCGTCATTCTTCTGGATTGCCTAGCTAGCACACATACCTACAGAGATCCCCAAGATGCCTGCCAAGCGAGGGGATTATGGCAACCCCTCCCTTCTAAGTGGGAGGCATTTGTTCAGCGGTGGACGTCTTGCAGCTGCTGATGAGAATCTGATGCTTATTGGGTGACACCTTAGAGGAGATACCACTGGAGAGAGCATGATGCGCTAACCCCCTCTGCCAAATTTTTGTTCATATGTTCAGGTCATTCTTTATTTGTGTGTATATATTTTTGAATGTGTTGCGAGTTTACTATAGTGTGGGTATGCGTGAAAGTGTATCTGTGTGTGTTTACTTCGCCTCCCGCACCCCGCAAAAGTACTAACTCCTTTGGTACTTTCTCGGAGGGTGACACACACAAGTGGGTGCACACAAGGTGCGACTAAGTATTTAAAAAATATTGGTGACTACTTAAAAAAACTCACCATGTTTTGCCGCCCTAGGCCCGGGTCTACTTGGCCTATAAGCAAACCTGCCCCTGGAGAAATAGGTAATAGGTAATATAGGTCTGATTTTTGTTAGCTGCGCCGTTAATTAAGACCTTTGTGACATTAGTAAAAAAATAACTCGAAACAAAATACTAGATGTCCGGCACGAGACAAATGATTTATATGGTATAGCATCCGTGGGGCCTACAAGTATACCAAAGATATTTTGACTGAAAAAATACATATACTTAACTTGCAATTTGCATAGATACCTACAAGCAGGTTGGGATATGATTGGAACGAGCACCTCAGTGTGGTATAGTTTTCCAACTACCAAGCTACACATACCTACTTCTATTAATTTTTTTAAGTATTAGATATTGGTTATAATGTGCAGCAAACACCCAAGGGATAAGTTTTAAATTGTTATAGAAATAAGATAAAATTGTATTATTGCCGTCCGCGTCCTCACGGGAATCATATCCTATTTTCAACTCGGATGCAGAAAGCTGTCTCTAATGGTAAATTTCTACAAAATGTATACAATAAATTTTATGTTATGAAGAGAAATCCCCCCATCATCTCTCCTCTCTCGTCGTCAGAGGCGACTAAGCGAGAACAAGAGAAGACGGGCAGCAGCGTCTTTCTTTTGAATTTTTCTTACCTATAATGCGACCCCCAAGCCGCCTGCCAAGCGTGGGTATTATGGCAACCCCTCCCTTCTAAGGGGGAGGCCTTTGTTCAGCTGTTAGTGATGATGATGAAGAGAAATCTGTTCTCTTTAGGCGTTAGCCGCGTTGCTTGTCCCGAAACTGTACATGACCATCCTAGATTGCATCACCGCTTTCCAACAGGTGGGACTGCAGTCAAGCACTGGCTTATGTTTTGTTAAAAAAAAAGGTTGCCACAATCTTCATCGTGCATAACCCATCGTGGGTGGGTGGGTGGTGGGTGGGTGTTTTCGGATTGATCTTGCTGTTGCTTAACCAGAGATCATGTACCGAACTGTGATTATAACTGGCTATTAGTGCCTTGCCTCATTTCATTTAGGGACGAGACGAGTAGGACGTTTGCCTGATGGTAGGCGACACACCCACCTAAAGGCAGCTGCATTACACTGCCGCTCGTCTCTTGAGCCATTGGTAAGCCTCTTCATCATCATCATTCATCATTAGCAGCCGATAGACGTTAACTGCTGAACAAAGGCCTCCCCCTTAGGGGTCGTCCATTAATCACGTGAGGCTCGAAAGGAGGGGGAGGGGTGCCGAAAAAATCACGAAATATCACCAGGAGGGGGGAGGGGGTATAATGAGACATCACGTGTATTTATTTTTCGTTGAATTCACGATTTCTAAACCAAACAGCGGAACGTGGCCTTGACTCACCGTTGCCGGCAACGACTTCCCCTTCAACATTTAATCAGTTAAGTACCTGTATTTAAAGGTAATGTACTGAAAATTTCAATATAAACTATATTGAAATTTTGTACAAAAAATACACGTGTTTTTGGATGGGGGGGGGGGGGGGGGTGCATAATGCCCACGTTTGGCAGGCGGCTTGGGGATGGCGGTCAGTGGCGTGCACAGAAGGTAGGCAAAAAAATGTATTTGGCTTGTTTCATCTATTTTACGTATGTTATTATACCATTTCAAATATCCATATGCAAGCAAATACTATAGACATATTAATTTGCATTTCAAAACATTAATAAGTTTATTCAGCAGCTCCATACTGACAAAAATACTTTGCCTACCCTAGGATTTCTCTAAACAGTCTTAATTTAAAAAAATCTTAGTTTGGACATGAATTAACTTAATGTTTTTTTTTTAATGTAAATGGATATGTTTGTAATATTGGTTAATTTAAGGATATTTCCGCTGGAACACGAACAAGTAGCAGAAAGCATAAACAACTCGCAAATATTTTTGGCTGCTTTCAATGCAAGCCACTGATCGCAGTATAGGTGGAAGATAAATCCAAAAGAAAGACGCTGCTGCCCGTCTTCCCGTTCTCGCTTAGTCGGCTCTTACGACACCCAACGAGAGGAGATGGGGGGATGCAATTCTAAACCGGCACCCCACAGGAAACCCGGCACCCCACGGTAAGCCCCTAGTAAATTTACCCGCTACAGTGCTCTTTGAACTGGAAAGCAGAGATGTTTACTCACTGCTGGATGGTGGCAGAATATCTGACACTGCGGTGGTAGGTGTTTACCACTTGTTTAGTAAATAAATGATGAAGTATAGATGACATAGGTATCTTATACCTATGTCATCTATACTTATAATAAAACTGTAACAGGTCCAATTCTGTACATTGAAGATATTTTGAAAATTATATTTGGAGGGCATTCTATAACCGATACTGAGGCCGAAAATGTAATTTTTTTAATTTTTGTCTGTCTGTCTGTCTGTCTGTCTGTCTGTATCACGGCTGAGCATCACGCCGAAACTACTGAATGGATTCAAATGAAACTTGGCATGATTTGAGATCTTACTACGAGGTAGGACATGGGATACTTTTTATCCCGTAATCTAGCACGGTTCTTTTGGGAGAGGGGATTAAAGTCAAAATGGGTACTTGCTTGGTCCGATTTTATCAATTTTTCTTTATAATATAATAAATATTAGTAAGGGAACGCTTACAGAGAGTTGTTATCAAGGTTTTGTAATTGATCGGGTTAAGCAACGTTTGGTAAGGTCATTATTTAATGACGTTTGGTCATTATTTAAAAACTGGGACCCACTTTTTACTTGCTCTCCGAAGCACGGACCCGTTTAGTTCAAATGGCGTTAAACGGTCACCCATCTATTTAGATAAAAACTGGGACCCACGTTTTACTTGCTCTCCGAAGCACGGACCCGTTTAGACCACCGTTTCACCCATCTATAGATGGGTGACCGTTTAACGCCATTTGAACTAAACGGGTCCGTGCTTCGGAGAGCAAGTAAAATGTGAGTCCCAGTTTTTAGCCGACTATAAAAAAGGGGGTTATGTATTCGATGCGAATGTCTGTTAATAAAAGTTTAGTTAACGTAAAAATAGTGCAGGCGGAGCTGCGTGGGTCAGCTAGTGTCATAATATATATATAATTTGTTTATAATATGGGATGTAGTCAACATTATGTTAAAACAGCTATATGTCTTGTAGAGTCTTTCAGATTACGAAGAAGATCAGAGTCCCACGAGCTCTGGCGAGATCTATGCGTGGAGTTTCTTTACGCGACAAAATCCAATAAGAAAATTCGCCGAAGAACCATAGTCAGTGATACAGCTCTCAGAATCTGCAAGGAGGCATTGAGCAAGTTACATCGCTCGAAGAACCGATAACCGATGGTGAAGAAAGGTTCTCAAGTGGCGACCACGAACCGAAAGACGCGGCGTGTAGGCAAGCTTAGCTTTTACCCGAGACGGTAAATGTAACATACGTGACATACCGAGCTGCAGATCCAGTCAGGCAAGAGTAAAAAATGCTATGCATCGGCCGGGAATCGAACCCGGGTCGCCCGCGTGGCAGGCGAGCATTCTACCACTGAACCACCGATGCTTGCGATAGTCAGCATAAATTAATAATTAATTAAAGTCGTAACATCTTTACTTGTACGCAATGCATTAAAGCAATTCTAACTAGCTCATTCAGAAAAGTTAATTATTGTTGTCTTTTACTTACGCGAATATTACACATTGAAATCAAACTACTTTTACGGATTTTATCGCGGTTTATTTTTTGATTTTACTATCCCGACGTTTCGCGATAAAATCCGTAAAAGTAGTTTGATTTCAAAGTTAATTATTGTTAATCACATCGATATACCGATGGTTAATCTATATATCGATGGTTAATCATCAATAATCTAGTTCTTGAAATCGAAATATTTCGACACTCCTAGCCAATTATAATACTTAGGTACTCTGGTTATAGAGCGTCCAACCGTTTATTTTCTTTTTGACAGCACCAATAGAACGTAACTGCGTCATGTTACGCAAAAGTGAACTTTAAGTGAACTTTTGCGTAACAAAAGAAGTAGAAGAAAGAGTGCACTTGTGTCTACGCAAGCACTTGTTCACTATAATACCTACCCCCCACGTAGGTTCTGTCTTGCTACTAAACAAGATCAGAACCTATGTGGTTGATGTTTATTGTATACAAAAACCCCTAAATAAAAATGATTTAATTAAAAAAACCTATCTAACAATAAGTTCCAACCGTTTATTTTCTTTTTGACAGCACCAATAGAACGTAACTGCGTCATGTTACGCAAAAGTGAACTTTAAGTGAACTTGTTGGAACTTATTGTTAGATAGGTTTCTTTAATTAAATCATTTTTATCAAGGGGTTTTTGTATACAATAAACATCAACCACATAGGGTCTGATCTTGTTTAGTAGCAAGACAGAACCTACGTGGGGGGTATTATAGTGAACAAGTGCTTGCGTAGACACAAGTGCACTCTTTCTTACTTAACTCTCACAATCCGATGGGACGGAACACCGACACAACCGGTGTGGGCTGACTTTTCCCCATCTTACTTTTCAGACAACCATCATCATCAGTCGGAAGACGTCCATTGCTGATCATAAACCTCCCTCTTATAACGCCACAATGAACGACAATTGGCTATTTGCATCCACCAGCGACGCGCACAATATCGTCTGTCCACTTAGTGGGAGGCCTGCCTACGCTGCGTCTTCCGGTTCGTGGTCACCACTCGAGAACCTTTCTTCCCTATCGATTATCGGTTCTTCCAGCGATATGGCCTTACCCATTGCCACTTCAACTTGCAGATTCTGAGACCTATGTCAGTGACCTTAGTTCTCCGGCGAATTTCCAAATTTCGGATTCTGTTGCTTAAAGAAACTCCGAGGCTCTCTCCATTGCTCGTTGTGTGATTTTGAGCTTCTCTAAACAGACAATCAGGTGATCGGATTTGTCCTAGCTTGTAAAGAGAACAATTACAAGTAATTGCTCGCTCCCGCAGGATTTGAACCCATGATATTCGGTTTACAAAGCTAGCCGTTTTCCGCTGCGCCACGTAGGCCGCGTTTAAGTTTGCATCGTGCTATACATTATCTATGTACTTATAGCACGATGCAAACATAAACGCGGCATAAATGTATTCGTATCCGTTAGTCGTCGTCTGTACTATTACTATTATTTGTTTGCCAATTGGCATTATTCCTTAATCTATAATAATTAATTAATGGTATACTTAGCCTAACTTTATTCAATCTTATTTTATTTGTCTTCGTATCCATTACTTGCCGTCTGTTTTATTAGCATTATTTGTTTTTCTACACGCAATTATTTTGTTTTATTATTTGTTTTTTCTATTTATAATCGAACAGTCGACCTTCTAGGGAAACACAAATAGAAGAGTCGACTCATAATCATGCCGATTGAGCGTTCGCCGCCACGGCGGGCGACCAATCCAAACGCTCCAAAGCCCACAACTGTTAAGCAGGATAAACGAGACCTGGCTTTTAATGTGAGCCCACCTA
Organism: Furcula furcula; assembly: GCA_911728495.1. NCBI lineage: Eukaryota > Metazoa > Arthropoda > Insecta > Lepidoptera > Notodontidae > Furcula > Furcula furcula. Next base: position 5,935,126 of record OU452254.1, on the reverse strand, counting down.
AGGCTCGCATAACGAGAACCAGCAACATGCCCAGTCAGGTGCCATCCAGCAGCAACAATCAACCCTCACCATCTTCCAGTGCCAACCTCAACACCACCTTCACCGCTAACACTCTTACATCCTTAAAACCGAAACCGAATACATCCCCTGCAACCAAACCAAACCCCCCAACGGCACCTCCGCCACACCCAGCTCCTGCGGCGCTTTCCTCGGATGTTCGCTCCGCCACATGTAGCTTCTCCTGCGAAGAACAACCTTTCACTCAAACAGAAGCTACGCGCTCTGTACTGGAACCCGCCATCTCCCTTTCCTTACCCACTAACACCCGCGCAGCTCTAGCACAAGCCTCCCTTCCCATTATTGCCCGACAGGTCAATGATCTCCCTACATCAGTGGAAGCCATTAACATGCTAGCGAAAACCATCAACACCGCCATCAACGTGGGCAAGAACGTAACGTCGGCCAACAAGAAACTAATAATCTCAGCGGCCGAAGAAATCTACAATATCACAGCTAAAATCATTGAACTCAGTAACTCCGTCCATACTCCCCCAGAACCTCACTCCCCGTCGCCCAACTTCAAGGAGGAGCTGGCCGAAGCAGTTAGCGCCAACCTAAAGCGGGAAATAGCAGAGTGTGTACGTGAGGAACTAGACAAGCACTTTGCTTCTGCACAATCCACTACACTGCCGCCTCCGCACACTCCACTCCCAACTCAACCGCCCTCGCTGTACGCGCATATTGCCGCCTCCGCAGCTGTTAACTCACCTGCTAGAGAAAAAACAAACGCGGCTGCGAAACATAACAGACCAGCAATAGTCTTCACCCCACCGGCAGGCACGAAAACCCGCCAAGAGGCGATAGAGGCGCTCAAGAACAACATAGATTTTAAAGCAGCAAAGTATGCTCCATCCAGAATCATAGGCATTTCTAAGGGTAAACTCCGCATAGAGTTTGAAACCACAATACAATGTAGTGATGCACTTCAACGCCTGAAATCATCGAAAAGGGTTCAGGCCGAGCCCGCCAAGAGGCTGCTCCCAATGGTGATCTTGAAGGGCATTTCATCAGATACACCATCTGCCGAACTCGTCGAAATCATTAAGGGACAGAATGCAGAGATCGGCGAATTGGTCACCGACTCCAACGACTTGCGGCTAGCCTTTAAGAGGAACAATCGTAACCCTAAGCTGTACAATGCGGTTTTAGTTGCACAACCGGCCATTTGGAAAAAGATCCTCGAGATCGGCCGAATTTCCATAGAGCACATGAGGGTCCATGCTGAAGAACTCACGCCCTTCATCCAATGCACGAGATGCCTACAGTTCGGCCATGTAGGAAACAAGTGTGGCTCTGAATGCGTCATATGCGCCTACTGTGCGGCAGAAGGCCACACAGAGAGAGACTGCCCGCTAAAATCGAAAAAAGGTACCCCAATGTGCCTTAACTGCCATCAACACAACACAAAATTCTCCACTAAATTGGAAACGAACCACAAAGCCAGCTCTAACGAATGTCCCCGACTTCGAGCCATGAAGGAAAGAGTTACCGACAAAATCGATTATGGGTACACCAAATAACATCAAAGTAATCCAGTGTAACACTGACAGATCTCGCAATAGTTCACATGAATTTAATCTTTCCTTCATGGCTGGCAGCCATCATCTGGGGATAATCTCAGAACCATACGTTGGGAACAGAAACGAGCTGAAACCACATCATGGCTTGGATGTGTTTCAATTCTCTCGGGGCCAACGGGTGAAGGCCTGTATTGTGGCAAAAAGGGGATGGGCGCAAATCATTGGCCTTGCCCAGTACTCGTCGCCCAATATCTGCGCAGTCCAAGTTACAATGGGGCACTTTAAACTGTACGTCGCTTCAGTTTACATAGAGCCAAATGACGACCCTCAAGACACCATTAACCGCCTCGATACATTCCTTAGGTTAACCTGCAACTCGAACCGTATAGTTGCTGGAGACTTCAACGGTTGGCACCCACTGTGGGGAAGCAACTCCGCAAACTCGAGGGGTCACGACGTGTTTGAAACTATGCTCAGCAACGACATGGAACTGTGTAATATTGGTACTGAACCCACCTTTGAGTGCATCACACATGGACGTCCCCGATCTTCAATAATAGACCTCACTTTTGCATCCTCCCCCATCAACACTCACGTTCAAAACTGGACAGTTCGACACGATATCTGCCCGTCCTCACAGCACAACGCCATATCTTTCTACATCTCCACTCCTGGCAGAATCCCATGCACACCCCCACAATCCACCTCTACCTTCCTCTACCACCCCAAGAGAGCTCGCTGGTCAATATTCAAGGACTCGCTGCATACGCTCATTGCCAACTATGACCTCCTGGACACCAATGTTTCCACTCTAAACACCATAGAAATAGATACGTTTGTCGACTGGCTTACCGATATCATCAACGAAGCCTGCAAAGAGTCCATGCCCATGAGTGAAGGCCGGGCAGGTCAGACCCCTAAACCTCCCTGGTGGACTCCTGAACTTGAGCGGCAAAAAAGGAATGTAATCGCCATTAAGCGACAACTGAAGTCAGCATCGAGACAAGGCCTACCTATCGAGCAACTTCTGGCCGAACAACAATTGAATAAATTGGCATATGTAGAACTCATCAGAAGCGAGTCTACCAAAAACTTCCGAGAGTTCTGCAACCTGCAAACCAAAGAGAACACGTGGTCCCTCACAAATCGGCTACTAAAAGAAACCACCCCCCGTCTTCCACCAGCCACTCTCAAAGTAGGAGACAACTACACCTCTTCCGCCAGGGAAACTGCAGAAGCTTTGATAAATCATCTTTACCCTGATGACACACCCGACGTCGAATCCCATCACCACTTGCTGCGTTCCTGTCTGGACGACACCCCCTCTACCACAGACGATCTTCCCTTCTCTGAAGACGAAGTTCTAGAGACACTCAAAACTATGAACCCCTCTAAAGCCCCCGGTTTGGATCACCTAACATCTGACATCTGTTATCAGTTTGCTATATTGTACCCCAAACTTATCACTGACGTCTTTAACCGCTGCCTCACGCTCCATCATTTTCCGAAACAATGGAAGGCCGCCTACGCTAAGATTGTCCCCAAACCCGGTAAAACTGATTATAGCGAGTTGGGATCTTACAGACCAATCGGTTTACTTCCAGTGTTTGGCAAAACACTGGAAAAACTATTTATTAAACGTGTCATCTACGCCACTTCTAGATTAGGAAACATGAGCTCGAAACAGTATGGATTCAAGGAACAGAAAAGCACCACCAGAGCTATACACGACGCCATAGAGATAATAAAGACAGCTAAGGCACACAAACAAGAAATCATTGCTGTTTCTCTTGACATAAAGGCGGCATTTGATAATGCTTGGTGGCCGGCCATGTTCCATCACCTGAGACATATCAAATGCCCCAGAAACATCTTTCGCCTGATACAAAGTTACACTCAGAACCGTTTCGTCACCCTGGACTACGCTGGTGAGCGCGTTACCAAGGAAATGACTAAAGGGTGTATTCAGGGATCAACCTGTGGCCCAACACTATGGAACATCATCCTCGATGAGCTTCTGGACATCCAACTTCCAGACGGATGCCACATCCAAGCCTTCGCGGATGATGTTCTACTTATAGTGGCTGCCCCTAGCGTACCGGTACTGGAACGCAGGACAAACGAGGCCCTCAAGACCGTGACATCCTGGGGCATTAACGTCAAACTGACGTTCAGCCCTCATAAAACAGCCATCGTCCCCTTTACTCCCAAGGCTAAAACAGCAAATATCACAATAGAAGGCAACCTCATCCCACTTTCTAGCGAAGTCAAGCTGCTTGGAGTAATTCTTGATTCTAAGCTTCTGTTCAACGCCCACATCCGCCATATTATCAAAAAAGCCACTAACATATTTTCTAAGCTCTGTATGTACACCAGACCGACCTGGGGCGCTCACCCAGATAACATCCGCGCTATTTATCTGCAGGTAATCGAGCCCATTATAACGTACGCGGCAGGAGTCTGGGGCCACATAGCTCACAAGAAAGGAGTTCGTACGCAGCTTCTATCACTACAAAGAGGGTTTGCCCTGAAAATTATCAAGGCCTTCAGAACCACCTCCACATGCGCCGCATTAGCCCTTGCACAAGTAGTACCCCTCGACCTCAAAGTCATAGAAGTGGCAGCCCTAGAAAAAGTCAAACTAACAAAATTAACAGACATTCTCCCATTTGATATCACTCTGGAAACCCCCACCCCACCTCACGAACTCCTCCACCCAGCTGTCAGACCAGCTATCCCCATAATTCGTGCTCATACACAAGAACAAATCGATTTACACATTCTCCCTAATACAACAACCATATATACTGACGGCAGCAAGCAAGAGGATGGTTCTGTCGGTGCGGCATTCATATGCTGCAACCCGGATCGAGCACCGAGTACCTCCACTAAGAAAATAAAACTACACTCTTCTTGTTCTGTTTACCAAGCCGAACTTCTAGCCATCCTGGAAGCTACCAGATTCACAATAACTAACCGCTTTCCTCACACTCTCATCCTCTCCGATTCTCTCTCATCCATTCAAGCTCTTAACATTCGCTCAAATACTCATCCAATAGTGTCTCAAATTCACAAAAATATATATGAAAATCCCTATCCAATTAAAATTATCTGGGTCAAAAGTCACTCCGGAATCGCAGGAAATGAAGCTGCGGACCGGGCAGCTAATGCTGCAGCAATAGCACATAAGGCCCCCGACTATTGCAACTTTCCGCTAACTTACGTAAAGTCACAAATCAGAAAAGATCACATTAATACCTGGAATTCAAGATACCAAAGCGCCCAACAAGCATCACACACTAAGGGACTCCTACCCACAATTGCTGACGTACAAAAGTTCTTCCGCAGCACAAAAATGTCATTCCAATTAACTCAGATTTTAACCGGCCACGGCTACAATAAGGCCTACCTACACAGGTTCCATATAACCCCGGACCCTCACTCCACTGTGGGGCGACACCGCAAACTTTCAAACACCTCCTTCTCGACTGCCCTGAATTCTTGGATGGTCGCATGACTCACATATCGCTCTGCGAATCAAATCTTATAGACCCCTTTGATTTAAAGGGGTTTATTCAAAATCCCTTGGCATTGAAATCCTTTATACGATTCGGCAGCTCAATTGTCGATCGCCTTAAGGATTTCAATGGCACTTAAATACATAACCCAAGCGACTCAAAAATCCCCAAATTAGAAAACAGGTTACGTATCAAATCGCGTTCTCCTGCCATTACTTAATTCAATAAACATAACATAACCAAATAAGCGAAACAACCTAAATGTAAAAAAAAAAAAAAAAAAAAAAAAACACAAACGCGGCCGTGAAGTTAGGCTCAAGTCGCTGCCCAGTAACCAATTTAATGTATCAGCGGGGTACTGCCGGCCGAAGTTGTCCATTGTCAACTTGAATGTACATACATGCGCGAAGACGCATTGCACGAACTTCACAGAGCCGCCTTTAAGTTTGAATCGAACTGTAGGTACCTGCATTTACAGCCATCGGCATGTAACTTGGCAAGATTCGTTAGATGCGCAGAAGTCATTTTTTAGGCCTCTTTGGTTATCAAGCGGGGCGCGGGGAACAAGGTAACATCGTTCCGGGCGCGCTATTGGTTAACAGGTCGAGCCTCACTCCCCGCAACTCGCCTAACGTCCCGTTCGCTCCCGAGTAAACTTGCGTGCACTAAAATGGTTCAGTTTGTTTTTGTTAAGTATTTGTTACAAGTTTTTGAAAATGTTATTTTATCACTCTAAGTAGATCCCGACATTTCATACTGCAACCCGCCGGCCGTCAAGCATTAAATCAGTAATTACTTTATCACAATATTTTATTAACCGACTTCAAAAAAGGAGGAGGTTCTCAATTCGTCTGTATATATATATATTTTTTTTTATGTATGTTCGCGCATAACTCTGGCAATTATGAACCGATTTGAAAAAATCTTTCTTCCATCCATTCTTCAATCCATTGATTGGGTCCCATAAAACAAATATTGCTTAGTAATAAGTAGTACCTGAAAAAACAAGAATGGTGACTGCGCACTGAGAGCTGCAAGAAAGCCTATATAGATGACGTTATGTCGCTTTTTAAGGACAAAAATGGTCATAACTCTGGCAAATATTTACCAATTTCAATGATTCTTTTTTTATTCGAAAGAAGAAACCACTGTATTGAATCTGTATGAATTTTATTACAACCGGATAAGAACTTCCTGGAGGACCATGAACGATGTGGAGGAATTTATCTGGTAAAAACCATAAAACTGATGTTCTCCATTACATTGCTCTGACAATTATGAACCGATTTCGATGATTCTTTTTTTATTCGAGAGAGTAAACTACTATGATGATTGCAATCAATCTATTCTTACGGATTATATCGCGATTTATTCAACATCTCAGTCCGCCCGTGACCATGGGTGCTGCAAAGCATTCGAAACGTCGGGAAAAATAAAATAAATCGCGATATAATCCGTAAGAATAGATTGATTGCAATGTCTAGTATTCGCGTAAATTAAAGACAACATTACTATGATGATTCCATGCAAATTTCATTACGACCGGATATTTTTTTCTGAAGAAATATAAATTATGTAAAACTATGTAGACGATAATGTGATCATAACCTACCTAGATAATTTTACGGTTTTCGATGGTTCAATCTTTATATATGAAAATATTACTAAAAAGTTAAAATAAAATCTTTTAAAAAAAAAATTGAACCGACTTCAATATCACTGAAAAGTATAAAATAATTTAAATATTATTGAAGTTGGTGCCAAATATACACAGCCGGTAAGCTAACACCAACTTCAATAATATTTAAATTATTTTATACTTTTCAGTGATATTGAAGTCGGTTCAATTTTTTTTTAAAAAGATTTTATTTTAAAATACATTTCGTAAGTTTAACTATAAAAAAATCATTTATAACACCTCATTATATTTCAACAATTCTTATGTTTTTCTTATTTTTATGACATGACTAAAAATATGGCAATAAAATTGCAATATATTATATTGACCATGTTTTGTTGCAACTAAGTGCACTTGCGCGAACTACGCCAAAACCTTGCCAACTTACGTGCCGGGGATTATACAACAATAAATATAATAATATAATTGGAACAATGTCCTGTGTTCATACATTTATTTAAAAAAAATTCTATTTCTCATTGTAACGCCACGTCACTTGCGTAAACAAATATACACATTAGAATGCAGTAATTTTTATTATGTTACTAAATTGATAATATAATTTTTTTTCCTGACAGTTCATTTAATATATAAAGCATATTTTTAAACGTATCCTCTAAGCATCGGTGGTTCAGTGGTAGAATGCTCGCCTGCCACGCGGGCGGCCCGGGTTCGATTCCCGGCCGATGCAATAAACTTTTTTGAGGATTAATTGAATGCATAATTTATGTTTATTGAAACCAAGATAACTGTGATGCTTTAATTATAAACTACAGAAAAAGAAATTAACTTATAAAAGATAGAATCCAGAAAATGAATGTAGGTAAAACTCACAGGTGATTAGAAGAGTTTAGTTTTAGGTACTTCATTATCATTATCAACAGCCAAAAGACGTCGATTGCTGAACAAGGGCCTCTCCCTTAGAAGAGAGGGGTTCCCATAATCCCCACGCGCTTGGCACGCGTCTTGATGATCACTGTATAAGGTGGTAGGTACCTATTCCAATAAGACGCTGCTGCCCGTCTTCTTGTTTTCTCTAAGTCGCCTCTTACAGGCACCCAACGGGAGGAGATGGGGGGTGCTATTCTAACCCGGACACCCTACTGGTGGTCTCACCTACTTAAAATTAACAGTTGCAAAAATCCTGCATCGGCCGGGAATCGAACCCGGGCCGCCCGCGTGGCAGGCGAGCATTCTACCACTGAACCACCGATGCTTGTTGCAATACATTCAAAGTGATTTGGTACAATCGGCAAAAAAGTCGTAATGACGTTCATTTTCATGATAATAAATGCAATCATCATCAATACGTGGTTAAAAGCAATTTAGCCAACAATCCAAGATTACCTAACTCAGTCCAGTATTGAATAGTTGCAAATCATCACGCTTTACCTTAAAAATGTAGGTACAGTCACCAGCATTGGATCTACGATTTTTTCGAACCGCGGTAGAAACTTGATAGTGGCACCCCTCTCTCTAGCGTTTGAGGTAAATTACTTAAAAAAGACACAAATATGGGTAGTATAATGGTTAGCATTTTTAATAGGACATTAAGAACCCTTTAATAAATGTACTCTTTATTATCTATTAACTTACGCTTTGTGGAGCAATATTTTTTTAATCATATGAAATTACGTTTCTGGCGCCCCCAGAGACTGCCACCCGTGGCGAGGTGGGGTACATGAACAGGACCACCTTACCACGATTATGCCTTGCTACCCAACCTCCAACGTCATTTACTTCCCGTGAGGACGCTTCCAAACGCTTTTGCCTTTAAAACTGGTGCTGGCTATCTTAATATTGCAAACCCTTTTTTTATATTTTCGTGGCGAAAGTCTTTAAAAGGCCCCCGGGACGGGATATCAAATGGGGTTTGTGAGATTCTTACCTACTGAAACCTCCGCGGCTGCATCGGCACATGAGAGTTGAGACCTAGGCTACCCGGTGGAATCTGCACCGGAAGCCCCTTAGTGCCTTGCCAGAACCAGACGCGGTGCTCATATGGGCGGGGGTCGCCACCCCGTCCTCTTCAGAGTCGCTGCTGTAGTCAATAGGTGTCCTAGTGCACACAAACCTAACTTCCAGCGAACTTTTGCCAACCCATCTAGTGATAATTGATACCGACCCCTCACTAACACCAAAACGCGTTTTTAGAACTAACACCGGCGATACCATACCCCGTCGCAGTTTTTTTTTGGAATGATAGACGTTGTTGGCCACAGATGGCCATGTTACTACATACATCGATTCGTGATCCATAATAAAAAAATACATATATCTATCAAATACGACAAGTTACCTATGTACTAACATATAACATTCTATTCCTTTGTGTAACCCAGTTGTGTAAAGATAAAGTGCAATGATCAAATAATATTCATAAAGAAAATAGATTATTTTTATGCTGTCTGTACATTTTACATTGCAATCGTATTTTATCGCTGCTTTCAACATGCATCGGTGGTTCAGTGGTAGAATGCTCGCCTGCCACGCGGGCGGCCCGGGTTCGATTCCCGGCCGATGCAATTGTCATTTTGGTGCGTCCAAACATGCGTAACTGAAAGCTTCGTAGTAGCTTCAGCAATAAAGAGAACTTTATTCCAATTAAGTATCTTATATATTTTTTTTAATAAGTCAGTACATGCTATTTAGTAGATAGATAGTGGTACCTATATAACAGTAGCGTGCAGTCCATACAGGCATAAATACTTTGTCTACTCTAAGACTCAAATCTAAATAAATGTCTATAATATAATAAACTAGCGACCCGCCCCGGCTTCGCACGGGTGTAATTGAGAATAAAAAAAATGAATAGGTAATTTAAAGTTACTGCCTTTGATTATAGAATTTCTTCATAAATAATGTTTGTAGCTGACTTTTCGTAACGCAATATGAACAAATTTTGTTTAGAAGAGGGCTACGTATAGCTGTCTGTCCATGGGCAAAGAACTCAACGCTTAGGTTAAGCCTGTAACGTTGAATCTCTGAGCTTGTGATTTGTTAATTGTATTTATAATTTTATTAGAAACTGCAGACGTGTACCGGTGCACAATTTGGGTGGATTAAGGACAGGAACAGGACACCATTTCTTTAAAACCAATTTATGGAAACAATACGGGCTTCCTTGTTCGGTTTCATCGTTAAGACGTAAACGGGGGTCAACCGGGAAATTCTTACCCACTAAAACCCCCGCGGCTATCACATCGGCACATTAGAGGGCGGACCTGGGCTATCTGTCGGGATCTGCACCAGTTGATACCACTCAGTGCCTTGACTTTGAACCCGCCGCCGGAGAAGCACATTATAGTTCCCCGGGAACCTGTCACGGTGCTCACGGTTACAGGGGTCACGGGGGAAGCCTTTAATGGGATTTATGGGACCCTGTTGGTGGTCAACCGGGTATGTAGGATTCTTATACACTAAACCCCCAACGGCCGTGCAATCAGCACATAAGAACCCCTTCTTGGGCTATCCGGTGGGATCTGCACCATGATACCCTCAGTGGCTTGCCTTTGACCCCGCCCCACCGGGGGCACAATAAAGCCACCCGGGAATCTGTCACCGTGTTCACGGTTACAGGGGTCACGGGGGAAACCTTCAATAAACTTCTAAATAAATTCAGTTATTATATAAACCTTCAGTAAAAAAAAAAAATGTGCATGCGTGGAGTCCCTCCGCGCGGAAGAAGTGAAACTTCATTCTAGCTCTGTCTCATTCTATTCCCCCTCCCCAGGAGCGCTGAACGTAAGTCGCTTAAGAAGATTCACTTCATTGACTCGGACTAACTGACTGACTCGGACTGACTGAATCCGAGTCAGTCCGAGTCAGTCCCGGTCAGTCCCGGTCAGTCCCGTCAGTCCCGGTCAATCTCGGTCAGTCCCGGTCAGTCCCGGTCAGTCCCGCTCAGTCCCGGTCAGTCCCGTTCAGTCCCGGTCAGTCCCGGTCTGTCCCGGTCAGTCCCGGTCAGTCCCGGTCAGTTCCGCTCAGTCCCGGTCAGTCCCGCCCAGTCCCGCTCAATCCCGCTCTGTCCCGCTCAGTCCCGTTCTGTCTCGCTCAGTCCCGGTCAGTCCCGTCAGTCCCGGTCAGTCCCGGTCAGTCTCGGTCAGTCCCGGTCAGTCCCGCTCAATCCCGGTCAGTCCCGCTCAGTCCCGGTCAGTCCCGCTCAGTCCCGGTCAGTCCGAGTACCACACCGTACCACACCGAACCACTCACACACGATCACACACACTCACACACACACTCACTCACCCACTCAAACACTCACCCACCCACTCACCCACTCACCTACTCACTCACTCGGTGACGGCGTCACATGAGCGCTTTCATAACCTTAACAAATTTAACGCATAACGTTTAACACTCCACGTACAACACCTATCATTTAACACTCAACGTCTAACGCGTTAAATGTTAACATTTTTGGAAGTCACATAAGAAGTTTCACTTCAATAAAAAAAAAAAAATGATCAAAAATAAAATGTATAAAAGTACACAAAAACAACCCCAAAGAGAGATTTGAACCCGGACCCTGTGCTGTGCTTAGAAGACGTTTCCGTAACCTCCAGACCACGGCTGCTCTTATTTAATTAATCGAATTACTTGATCATATTATTGTTATTATGTCTGCTGAGTCCCATAAAACTGAATTAGGTTTTCTATATAAGTACATAGGTAAACCTTCAATGAAAAATTATATAACCGATGGTGAAAACCGCTGCGTGGTTTAGGAGGTGCTATCATATAGACAGCCTCGGATAGTGACTTTGTTTCACACTATGTAACGATACTTTGACTTCGATAGGGACAACACCAGCCAACCTGTAGAAAAAACCCTGACTGACAGACACAATAATTCCAATAAAGTTTTGGCTTTTATATCATACGTACAATACATGCATATTGTATTCCTACCGACACAGACATTTTGGAAATATATTTGGGAAACAAAAAAATTATACCACTTATTACTAATATATCAATTAAGTTTCCTAACTAATAACTAAATCGTAAACGTATGCCTGATTTTAAATTTAAAAAAAGAATTAAATATAAAAATATAGTAGAGATAAAAATGCTGGAGTTAATATGAGTTAAATATTTAAAACTGTTTAAAACATTGAATCTTAATATAAATAAAAAAACATCAAAAACAAAGTTTAAAAATACAAAAAGGAAATCCGCTCACGGGTAGCGAACCCGGACAGACCGCGCTTAGAGGACGCTTCCGTAACCACTTGGCCAAGAAACATATGTTTTAACGTTCGAATTATCGTATCTTATTGTTGTAATATATTTGTACCGCCATCGGTTGAGTAATAATACTCTTTTTTAACTCTAATCAGAGACAAATTAAAAAAAATATGAAATACAAATTCAATTAATTTTGTTAAAGAATGTCTGTGCAAAATTTCAAGTCAATAGGACCAAGGAATCGCATTCTCCCATACAAACTTTACCCCCCTGTTTCACCCCCTTAGAGGTTGAATTTCACAAAATCCTGTCTTAGTGAGCACCTACGTCCTAAACGAAACCCCCATGCAAAATTTGAGACTCCTAACACTTGTAGTTTCTGAGATTTCGTGATGAGTGGGTTTTTGTCTACTCTTTTATATAATAAGATAATCTAAGAAAATCTACCTTGTCATATAAAAGGGTATCCACGCAACTGCTTCCATCTACTTATTAAAATGTACTCAAAAAACAAATGACTTGATGATAATGATCACAGTAAATACGCCGGTAGTTAAAGAGTTTAGTTTCACCAACTATGAAGACATACAAACTCATACAAAACAATAACGGTAAAAAAACACTGCATCGGCCGGGAATCGAACCCGGGCCGCCCGCGTGGCAGGCGAGCATTCTACCACTGAACCACCGATGCTTGTTATAAATCACTCAAAGTACAGAGCGCAAAAAAGTCATAATGACGTTCACTTTTAAGCAATCATCATCAATACGTGTTTAAATGCATCTTTAGCTTAGTTTACACAATAAATATTACAAATATAAACGCCTTTATCTTAATAACGATCAACTTCCATCGTCCATGAGCTTTTCCTCCTCTTTACCTCACCACGTAGGTACTCCCTCCGCAGGATTGTCGCTCATGCCTCCTAGCACTATTGCCTTTACTGCTAGTCTGAGCAAGGGTCTAGCATAACCTTCGCTCTTTCCGTAATCAAGACTAAGAAGTCTTGTCCTAGAGGAAGACCTCTGGCACAGCTCTGGGTCAGAGATCCGATAGTTTCAAGATCACAAGCCATGACAAGCACATCTGTACCACGTCATCCGTCATCCTCATCCTACATTCCGAAACAAAATTGCCAAGTGTCAAGTACCACCCCTCCCTCCTGTCACCCCTATCTATATTTGTGCCCCGCGAAAGCGTTTTCTGCGTCTCCCTATGTTGTTTTCTTCGGCTCCAATAAATTTTAATAAATATTTACAATAAGTGCAAAAAATTATGCCCATGTGGCATGGTACCCAAAATGCTGACACCATTTCCTCGCTGTATGGAAATAGAACGAGAAAATGAGCAGCTTTTGGATCCCCTGTGATGTCGACCAGCTGTTTTGAAAGTAAATTAAATAGACAATGGGCAGAAGGACCCCATGGACCCAGAGTATCAACTCCGAAAGGCATAAGATATATTCTTAGCCGATGACCCTGTATTTGTGTTTTTTAATCATTTCGGCCGCCTGCACCGCAGTACCAGCTTTCTTACTAGTGTCCTGGACATGCGAAGCAGCCAGTTTGCCACACAAGTGGCACCCCAGCACCCGACCCATGCATGGTCCAGGGCATGAGAGTCATACCGTCGGGCCTCTTGCCATCATCACGCACGATACCTGCGGCTCCAAAATGGTGGTGGCAAGAGACCGATGAATGATGTCGTTTAGGGCTGCATGAAGGAAAAATGGAAATGGTGCCAACATTTTGGGTACCATGCCACGTGGGCTTTTTTTAAATTTATTGTATTTTTTTAAAGAAGTTATAGGTATATTCATTGTATTTTGTGATTTTTTACTCCAGCTAATTTATTAAAATTAATTTATTTAAAAAAAACTTTATTTTGTCTGGATATTGGATTTAGGTTTCCCAATAACTCATTGATAGTTCTGATATGTTGTAAAAATGTCCTTACTAAACAAATTACACAAAGCGCTTGCTCCTGCGAATGTTTTTTTAGTTGTAAGATTAAATAAAAAGTGATTTGCATCGGCCGGGAATCGAACCCGGGCCGCCCGCGTGGCAGGCGAGCATTCTACCACTGAACCACCGATGCTTGTTCTAACACACTCAAAGTACAGAGCGCAAAAACAGTCATAATGACGTTCAATTTTACGCAATCATCATCAATACTATGCGTTTCAACTAAGAAGGTGGCCGCCATCTTGCCATTTCAAATATATAATTACTAAAAATGATGTTTCAACAAAAATAGACAGCAAAACAAGACATTACAATAAATAATCAAAACATTTGTGTTTACTCTGCTGCCGGTACAAAAATCGTAAAAAATTAGTGAAGTGCCGCAGTCGCGATTATCATGGCGGCCACATTCTTAGTTGAAACGCATATTACGTGTTGTAGCCTAGTCGGCGAGCATGAGCTATTAAATAAAAAAATTAAATAGGACTACACAAATTTATTTACATAAAATTAATTAATTACAGAGAAGAATACAGGGAGATTCGTTATTTGGTTTATAGCTTGTTCGATTCTACAAATGGTTGGTAACTCAACTAAACAGTTGGAGGGCGCGAGAACGGCGAGCCCTCGGACGATGTCTTCGGCTGGCTGAAGCCTGGAGTCCTCGCAGGGAGGAACCGGACTATCGTCCCGGTCGCAGTAGCCAGGCGTAGACCCGGAAACGGAGAAACTGATCAACCTTGATCAGCTCGGCGAGACCTCAACTCGGAGGTGGCAACCCTCTAACCAGAGGAAGATTCTTGCCGTAGCAGTAAAACCCTGGAACGCCAGATATGCGTCCCTGTAGTCGCCGCTTCCTTACCGCGACCCTCTCCCGACCAACCTCAGTTGGTGGAAGTTGGCGCAAAAGAGCGACGATTACAAGAAGGTAAAACACACATAAAAGGCCAGGAGAATATAGATTCTCCTGGTATAAAAAAACTAAAACCTAACAGGTAGGAGATGCCTATTTAAAACAAGAAAGAATTTACACAGTTATTAACCTACATTCTTATAACTAAGTACAACTTACCAGTTAATACTGGGTATGTTCACTGAATTTATTTATTAATACAGATTCTGATAAAAATAACTTATATGGAATAAACTATTCTTCACGATTCCAACTCAACTGTGGAACGTGTGTTCCAGGCAAAGACTATTTGATGTGTGTGAGACCTATGCGCTGCATTAAAAATATCGAGTTACAAAAGAAAGGTCTAGAAGACTCCGCCCACATTCTGCCTAGCAACTCGATTTCCTTTGTCTCTCGTTGAGACACTATTTTATTTGCAGGTATTAAAAGAAATGATGGCACAAGCGAGCGGCTATACCGCGCCCCTTAATAACTAAATACCTTCCTACGTGAAAATTGTAAAAGAACAAAGAAATATATAAAAGTTTTATTCTTTTGGTGAAAAGAATAGCAGAGAAGCTTGCTGCAGCTTCCATCAACCCCAAGCTACCATATTATATAAACTATCTAACGAATTTATAGCGAATCTAAAAGATATGGAAACTACTCCACTAAGCGCCTGACCTAGTTATCTGAGCACAATGTCTTGTACCCTTGTTTTAATGAAATAGGAACTATAATATATTTCTTAATAAGTCTGTTTTTCGTAATCATTTGTTATAATATAGTGAAAAACAATGTAGCTATGCTACATATCCCCCTCGCTTAGTAAGAGTTTTGTTCTCTACTACCTAAAGAACAAAACTCCCGAAGGAAATTACCCTGATAGCTTACTACAATCATACATCACTTTCATACAACCAATCATTCAAGGTAGCGGCAGCAATCTTTATAGAAGCGATTCCTGTCGCCTGCATGCGAAATAGAGATCACAATCGTATCAGATTATGCGCTCATACTATCAGTGCAAGATGTTAAATGTTTTGGAGATAAGCAGCCAACTAAACCTACACAATGAATATTGACTATATATTTTCTCAACGTAAATGGTACAACAGTATAATGCCTTAAAAAGAACTGCGTCGACACAGCGCGACACAGCAAACGGTGTATACAAGACACCAACACGGTGTATAAAAGACACCAAAACGCTGTATAAAAGACAGCAAAACGAGTTTAGATACACAGCGATCTAAACTCATCAACTAAGACACCAATAAAACTGCTGACCGATTCAAAAGAATTGAAAATAACAAAAAAATATGTAGTCAATATAGGTAATTTATGATAGCTTCTTCATTAATATAAGTAAACCCCAGGAAAAAAAACCCTAATAAAAATATACATAACCTACGGCCTAAGGCTTATTTAAGAAGTGGCCTAACCCCGCTTCCGTACTTTTCTTGTGGCACGAACACACTGAAAAAATAAATATATATATGTCCCCATAGTATGAGTACAGATGAAAAGAAAAGTTAATATTGGCTTGTTTATACAGTTATTAAATCCGCTGTTTAGAAAAGACGTTACGACGGCTTATTTTTGGTTGGAGTCCGTAACCCCCGCTCCAGAAAATACAAAGGACAGTATCAAGAGGAAGAAGAAAATCATAAAAACCTCGTTGATTTATTGTTAAAAAAAACTAATAAAAAAAATTGTTTATGAGTAATGACTCGCATACAAACATACAACTTACTATAGTATTAATCACCCATGGATATAAAATACTGAAAAAAAAATTTGTTTCTGAGAAACAACTAACAGACATACTAACATACTACAGAATATCGTATCATATTCTGCTAAACGGATACTAGTTAAAAAAAATAATAATATTTAGTAAAATAAACTAACAGACGGACATACATACTGCCGTAGTAACTGTCTAAATCTACTACTTAGCAAAACAAAAGCTTTCTAAAAAAATTTTTTTTTTTTTGTTTATAGGAATTAACTACAAGACGAACATACATACTGTATAGTTTCGCAATTCACCGCAGTACCGAATGAATTTAAAAAAAAATTGAGTGAGAAAAAAAAATATTTTATGAGATAAAACAAGAAGACATACATACGGAATGGCGTAGTATTAACACCCCGTTATGTGTTCTGAATACTAATAAAAATTATTAAAAAAATATTTTATGATCTGAAACTAAACAGGCATACATACAAAATAGGTACATACCTACTTATCCAAACTGCTGTAAAACAAACAGCACGAACACTGTTAAAAAAATGTTTTATAAAAAAATCTAAAGTATCAACCCTATTTGTAAATCACTATGAGTGTTTATACACTACATTCCACTAAAACCTCACTACACTTCACTAGTAAGTAACCATAATATCTACCAAGTTCATTATATACGTTTTACTGGTTGACCTACTTATATACGGAATGAAAACAAAGTTAATGATCGACTATGTGTGATTCGTACTGCGGCTAGCGTTAAACATTACTGATAGTCGATATCAAAAATATCAACTAATATTGGAGGTAGTTCTGTGACAACCCACATTCCTCAACGGCCGAGACGCACGGCGATGTACCATAATGGCAGGAACACATCGATATAATATAATTATTATATCGATAATACAACAAGCTAAATAAATTTTGTTTTATGATGGTTGATGGAAAGCTGACTGGTAAATCATAGTAGAAGTTATAATATAGAAATAGATTTGCCCATAGTACAAGTTATGTAAAAAAAAATACCTTAAAAAAATTATATTTCAATATTACGCTCATTAATAGTCTAAAGTTTGATATTAATTATGTCAAGTTTTAAATAAATAATGTTGTATTTAAGTCAAAAAATTGTTTAAATATACTAATATTGCCGAATTAATGATTCTGGCTAAAAAAAAAAACTACTATGTATTATACTAACTTGACTTTATATGTTTTAACTTGCACTTTACCCGATAAAGAAAACTACTTAATAGAATCATTTTGATTAAATACGTATAAATTATGTTAAAAAAATGTGCTGGCGACTGAACCCGCCATTAGGCAATTTATATTGCTAGAATAATAAAAAAAATATACCGGGTAAATCTATGCGTTGGAATCGTGAAAAAATAGACCTATACGTGATAATACCTATACAGGATTACACAAAACACACAATACACAACAGGATTATTGGTCGTGGCTGAAAATACACATAAAATACAAAAAATAAATTAAAATTAGGCCAGGAATAATTACGTAAAAAAAAAATTTTGGAAGAAAAAAAACACAAGAACACAGCGTTGGTGGTATGCTGTGGTGTCACTAGGCCCCCTATCTAGTGACCCTAGATCTGCGGCTGAAGGCCTACAGACCTAGTTTACGAAAAACCTGCCACGGAATTCGCTCCGTGGTTCCTATAATCGCCTCTTACGATACCCTAGGATGAGTAGGGGTGGACCGATTCTGCAAAGTAGGCCGGGTACCACACGGCGGAGGGCAGCGAGAATGAAAAAATCTTCCAACCACGACACGAAATAAAAAAAACACGCCAACCACCACCAAAAGAAAAAAAAACGAACAAGCTATAAAAACCACGTTGGCGCCAGTGTAGCCTAGTCGGCGAGCATGAGCTATTAAATAAAAAAATTAAATAGGACTACACAAATTTATTTACATAAAATTAATTAATTACAGAGAAGAATACAGGGAGATTCGTTATTTGGTTTATAGCTTGTTCGATTCTACAAATGGTTGGTAACTCAACTAAACAGTTGGAGGGCGCGAGAACGGCGAGCCCTCGGACGATGTCTTCGGCTGGCTGAAGCCTGGAGTCCTCGCAGGGAGGAACCGGACTATCGTCCCGGTCGCAGTAGCCGGGCGTAGACCCGGAAACGGAGAAACTGATCAACCTTGATCAGCTCGGCGAGACCTCAACTCGGAGGTGGCAACCCTCTAACCAGAGGAAGATTCTTGCCGTAGCAGTAAAACCCTGGAACGCCAGATATGCGTCCCTGTAGTCGCCGCTTCCTTACCGCGACCCTCTCCCGACCAACCTCAGTTGGTGGAAGTTGGCGCAAAAGAGCGACGATTACAAGAAGGTAAAACACACATAAAAGGCCAGGAGAATATAGATTCTCCTGGTATAAAAAAACTAAAACCTAACAGGTAGGAGATGCCTATTTAAAACAAGAAAGAATTTACACAGTTATTAACCTACATTCTTATAACTAAGTACAACTTACCAGTTAATACTGGGTATGTTCACTGAATTTATTTATTAATACAGATTCTGATAAAAATAACTTATATGGAATAAACTATTCTTCACGATTCCAACTCAACTGTGGAACGTGTGTTCCAGGCAAAGACTATTTGATGTGTGTGAGACCTATGCGCTGCATTAAAAATATCGAGTTACAAAAGAAAGGTCTAGAAGACTCCGCCCACATTCTGCCTAGCAACTCGATTTCCTTTGTCTCTCGTTGAGACACTATTTTATTTGCAGGTATTAAAAGAAATGATGGCACAAGCGAGCGGCTATACCGCGCCCCTTAATAACTAAATACCTTCCTACGTGAAAATTGTAAAAGAACAAAGAAATATATAAAAGTTTTATTCTTTTGGTGAAAAGAATAGCAGAGAAGCTTGCTGCAGCTTCCATCAACCCCAAGCTACCATATTATATAAACTATCTAACGAATTTATAGCGAATCTAAAAGATATGGAAACTACTCCACTAAGCGCCTGACCTAGTTATCTGAGCACAATGTCTTGTACCCTTGTTTTAATGAAATAGGAACTATAATATATTTCTTAATAAGTCTGTTTTTCGTAATCATTTGTTATAATATAGTGAAAAACAATGTAGCTATGCTACAGTGTTTATATGCATCTTTAGCTTATGTATTACAAATGTAATTTTCACGCCTTTATCTTAATATGATAGGTACAGGTTTGCAATCCATGTATATATATGACACCATACGTGATACTCCCGTTCTGGCTCTCGTCCTCTTGCCCGGTGAAGCTGTCATGGCCATCTGCGGCCAACTACTCATACAAAAAAAAAGTTATACTGCCGTTGCTCCCGTAGTACCTAGCCCGTGGTAGGACAAGTGCAGATAGTGGCAGTGGTAAGAAATCAACGATGTAGTTAGGTACACCTTATAATTATGTCGTTTGTGTAGTGCGAATTGTTTTTACTGTGTATAAGTTAGTGCCAAATACTATTCACTCTAGTCCTTCAGGACTAGAGTGAGTAGTAGTAGTAGGTAGTAGGAGTAGTAGTAGTAGTAGTAGTAGTAGGGTGTCTTCAGACACCCACATTATCGGGCGGGAAAACCGAAGCAGGCAAACTGTTCCAGTCCTTAGCTGTCATAATTAAATTATAATGTCCGAAAAGAGATGGTGGGATAAAGTCATGTAACTTCTGCGCACACTCTCCAAAATGCATCCTGAAGAATACGGACAGCTAGTACAGGATCAGAGTGGCCAACTCTGAACCTGTACTTTAGGTTTTGTAAATTAGCTTCTAGTAACCCTCACGTCACGATCAACTTCCTTCGTCCATGACCCCTTCCTCCTCTTGGCCTTATCATATACCCCCCGGGACACGCATGCCTCTTCGCACTATTGCTTTTACTGCTAGTCGGAGCAAGAGTCTAGCATAACCTGTGCTCTTTCCGGAACCAAGCTGTTCTTATAGGTCAGATAATTTTACGATTACATCGAATATTGCCATGACAGTAAAATTTTCCAACGCTATCCCTAGGGTTGCCGGATACAAACGTATTTTCTGGACATTACTGCATTCGAAAAAAACCTCCCAGGACTAATTAAGGCTAGTATTATGGGGCGGGGCTAAATCGTTGTCATTTTCGCTCATAGTCGTTCGTTGAGCGCCCCATGTTGTATTATAAATGTGTATTACTCAATTAATTCTTAATTTATACTCGAAAGATTGCATATTTGCATAAAAAATTTGCATATAGTTACTAATCGTAATATTACCTAATAGACAAAATACAAATCCAGTATCTATTCGTGTGGGCTCGCTTATGTATATGAGCTTGGCTTTTTATTTTGTTGTAAAATTTAACAAAAAATGTTTTATTAACAAAAAATTGCATCGGCCGGGAATCGAACCCGGGCCGCCCGCGTGGCAGGCGAGCATTCTACCACTGAACCACCGATGCTTGTTATGTTATAATTAAAGTACAGTCGGCAAGAAATGCATGATGACGTTCACTTTTACGTAATCATCATCTACAAGGTGTTTGAACGAATCTTTAGCTTATACGAGTATTAGTTTACACAATACGTGTTGCATATGAAGTACTGTATCGTAATAAAGTAGATACGGAGTCGCATCATACGTGACACACCCGAGATGTATAGCAGTTATCTGGGAGAAGCCTATCCTACGCCAGATGATTATGTACAGCTCCAAGCTGGCGCAATTGTTGCTTACCTAAGGGAACTCTTCGACTCGTCAGCAACAGAGTAAGATCTAGGACATGCACAAAAGATCCAGCTGCGTTCCGGTGGTTACCGGGCCCGATTTTATAGCTACCAACATGAATAGCAGTCATGGGTCGTACTTGCTTGCAAAACCAAGGTTTCCAAGTACAAGTCGCCTGAAATACCAGGGTCAAAAACCAGAGCTCCAATACTTGCAAGTATTTTTGAGCACAGGCGTAGTGCGAAAGTCCTTCTGGATCGCTGGATATTTGAGGTGTGGGTCCTTGACTAGACGCCTATTGAGTACCTACGGCGGTGACTCCGAGGAGGACGGTGGTGGTGTTGCTGCATCCATCTCTTTAAACACCATGTCGGTTTCGGTTGAGGAAGGGGTATATGGTGGGAGTCCACCGGAAACCTTCTTTCATGTGCCGATGTGACAGCCGCGGGGGTTTTACTGTGCAGGAATCCCAAATAGTCCGCTTGATCTTCCACAGGGCCCCGAGTATCTTTTGGAGGATGCCCCTGCGAGAACAAGAAACAGGCATTCATAAAGTGGCAAGAAATCAGTGTTGGTTACACCTCCTACGAGAGTGTTATCAATTTCCAGGGTCGATAATCCTTTCCTCCCCTTGGACTTACTACGTACACTTTGGGACTGAAACGCATGCCTCTCCACACTATTGCCCTCACTGCTAGTCTGAACAAGAGTCTAGAAAACCCTTTGTTGTTTCCGCAATCAAGACTTATTCCTCGGGCTTTGATAAACGATTGTTAAGATTCTCTCGTATATATGTATACAACGTATGTCTCGCCGGACTTTATCAGGATCTAGTATCAATCACGCTCTCAACCAGCCCTCAGAATTTGTCCGTTTGTGGTTGAAGTTACTTCGATGGCATGCCGTTGCTTTACACACACAAGCACACACAACACACACACACGACAAGCACCTTGAGATCACTAGGAGTAGGACAATGTGTCTGTTTTTAACCGACTTCAAAAAAGTAGGTTCTGTTTTCGACACGTATGTATGTAATATGCTTATAAATACGTAGCCTCCGTGGCGCAGTGGGAAACCGCTTGCTTTGTAAACTGGAGGTCGCGGGTTTGAATCCTGCGTCAGCAAATTTGAGTAGTTGTCCCTTACTGGCTAGGACAATGCAGGCGAATCACCTGATTGTCTGTAAAGTAAGATGATCCATGCGTCGGATGGGTATGTAAAAATTCGGTCCTGCGCCTAACCTCTCCCCGGTCGTGTCGGTCTTCCGTCCCATCGGATTATGAGAGGTTTTATATAAAGGAAGAGAGAGTGCACTTGTGTCTACGCAAGCACTTGTGCACTATAATATCTCCTGCGTACATGGCTGATCTTGTGAAAGATTGGCCGCTGTGGTCGTTTCGGCCAGGAGGACATTATTATTATAAATACGTAATATTCATTATGTAAATCTATGTGGGCATCGAAATTCAGCAGTGTAATATATATTTAGGTTTGTCAACGGATTTCTCAGAAACTACAAATCCGATTTCAATCATTCTGGTTGCAATACTTAAGTACTTTACTTAAGTATCTTTCAGCTTGGGGAAGAGTATAAGTTTCATCAAAATCAGTTCAGTCAATCAAAAATATTTATTTCAAATAGGCTTAGCGCTAACACTTTTGTATGGTAATTTTTTTAAAAGCTACCGACGGATCACAACCCGGCCTCAACTGAAAAGATCTGGCAAGAAACTCAGCGGGCGTGTAATTATTTCACTTGTTTTTAATCATTGTTTGACTTGCTACAATTGGATCAACATTAGCGATAGAGTGTCCTGCCGTTCGAAACATAAAAAGATTTTTTTTTTAAATTTTTCGTATTTGGTTTTTCTTTTTACAAGAGTAAAAAGAAAAACAAATTACGAAAAAATTACTACAAACTAAAAGGCCAAAGGGATAGTAGTCGGACCCTTCAACCATATTAGAGGGAAGGGGGTGTCCCGCCACACGAAGCCGCCACAAGCAAAGACTTGGCGAGCATAGTAGGTAGAACTACCAAGGTGGCAAGCAAGCGTGCGGCCCGCCTGATGATAAGCAGTCACCGCAGCCTATAGACGCTAGCAACACCAGAAGATTTATTAGCGCGTTGCCGACCCTTATAATAATAATATCTTGATCTTGCGCACGAGGTTGTCGACATGTGGGACATTGATAGGGCAATCATTGTACCCATAGTCGTTTCCGTCCATGGCCTAATGGCCAAGAGCCTCGATAAACACCTCAAGAGGCTCACGTTAGACGGCTGGATCAAGGGCCAGATGCAGAAGGCAGTGCTCCTGGAGACGGCGCGCATCGTGAGAAAGTTCCTCTCTCTGGAGCCCTAACCACCGTCTGCTAGGACCCTGTTCCCGCAGCCGGTTGGAAGCCGTTTTTTATATTTTTAAATGTATTTTTTTTTTATAATCTATATTTAAAAATGTAATTAATGTAGTTATATTTAAAATAAATGAAATAATAATAATAATAATAAAGCCTTTATTCAAGAAGAGTAAGTACATTTTGATTATAATACATTGTTACTTATTACAGTCACAACTGTCACCTCCCCCCCCCTTCTCTCCTTGTTTGTCCTGAGACAAAGGCCTCCTCCAGACTTCTCCATCTAGTCCTATCCCTTGCGGCCCTGGTCCAATATCTTCCTGCCGTTGGCATTATGTCCGCGACCCAACGCTTTGTGGGTCTTCCTCTCTTTCTTTTCCCCATTCTTGGGTACCAGTCTGTTATAGTTGATGTCCACTTGGGTGTCCCGTCTCGCATGACGTGCCCTGCCCAAGTCCATTTCAATTTCTTAACTCTATTTAGTACATTAATAAATTTTGTTTTATTATTTATATCTTCTAATTTAATTTTATCTTTTCTTTTTACTCCTAAAATGCTTCTTTCTATACTGTTTTGGCATACTCTTAATTTATGTAAACTTTTCTCTGTCAGGTGTTTGGCATCCATAAGTTAAACAAGGCAAGATGCATGTTTCAAATACTTTCTTTTTATATTTCATGGGCATGTATTTGTTTTTCATTATTTCTTTTAATGACCAGTACCTTTTCCATGTGTTTGTAATCCGTCTGTCAATTTCTTTGGCTGTATCATCTTTGAGTGAAATGATTTGTCCCAGGTATATGTATTCATTAACATAATCAATGTGAGTTTGGTTTTAGCTATATTAATGGAGAGGCCAACCCTCTTACTTTCAATTGATAGTTCTTGAATCATGTTTTGCAGTTCACATGGTTCATTAGCCAGAAGTACTAAATCATCTGCGAATCTAAGATGTGTTAGCTTCTCTCCATTTATGTTCAGCCCACACTGAGACCAATCCAATTGCCTAAATATTTGTTCTAACACGGCATTGAACAATTTTGGGGAAATGGGATCTCCCTGCCTGACTCCTCTTTGTATTGCAAAATGCCCACCTGTTCTATCTAGTCTTATTTTTGCTGAACTTTGACAGTAAATGTTGCGGAGTATCCGTATGTATTTTTTTTCGATGCCTTGGGACATCAGAGCCTGCCAAATAGATTCGTGTTCCAAGGAGTCAAAAGCCTTACTATAGTCCACAAAGCATATGTAATAAGTTCCGGAATATTCATTATACTTCTCTATTACTTGTTTTATTACATGTATATGGTCTAGAGTACTATAGTTACTTCTAAAACCAGCTTGCTCTTTTGGCTGATTTTCGTCCAATGTTTTACTCATTCGCTTTAATAGTATTTTAGAAAATACTTTGTAGATATTGCTCATAAGACTAATTGGTCTGTAGTTATTTATATTATTTTTATCTCCTTTTTTGTGTAGCAAAGTTATTATAGACTCAGTCCATTGTTTAGGTACTTGTTCAGTTTTTAAGATTCGATTGAAGAGTTTGGTCAATTGGGGTGCTATTACTGACACAGAGCATTTCAGTAACTCATTTGTTATGCAGTCTTCTCCGGGTGACTTGTCATTATTCAGACTTAAGATAGCTACTTCCGTTTCTCTCAACATTATTTCCGGTACTGGTTCCTCGGTTTCAATTTGTAGGTCTAATGTGTTTTGAGTTGCTTTTTCCATTTCTGTTGAATATATACTACGGTAAAAATCAGTTGCAATTTTAATGATTTGAGGTCTCTTTCCAGTATTTTTGTTATCATTGCGTTTCAAGTTAGGTATCCATGCTTTTCCATCTTGTAACTCTTTTATGGCCTTCTTAACACCTCCTGTGTTTTCTATATGTCTTCTAAATGTGTCTAACCTCTTTTGCTTCCTGTCTTTTCTTAGTTGTTCTGTAATCTTTTTACTCATAGCAGCTATCCGCCCATCACGTCCCCTTAGGTGTTTCGACTGTATTAGAAGCCGCCTCTCGTTGATTAGTTGAAGTGCTTCATCCGATATCTTTTGCGTCTCCTTCACGGTAGTTTTGGCCGCGTCTGCTAGCATTTTCACAAATCTATTATAACTGTCTTGAACTGATAGAGGTTCCTCATTTAGGCCATTAAAAGATTCATTTAATTTTTTTACTAACTTGTCTGTACTACATATTTCTGGAGCCTGAAGCTTGGTATTGACATATTGTTTCCTAGATTTCTTCTGGTTATTACCTAATATACTTATTCTTAGCATTCTATGATCCGAAAAGAAGTTCAAATTATTTATTACACTAATGTTGTTGATAAAATTGGGCTTGTTTGATAGTACAAAATCTATTTCATTAAAATTAAGACCATTTGGGTGCTGCCATGTCCATTTACGGGAAGGTCGTTTGTTATAGAAGCTATTTATAATTGCCAGTTTGTTTTCCAAAGCAAATGCGACTACTCTTTCCCCATTTAAACTTCTTTTGCCTTGGCTGTATTCACCAATTATTTTTTCTTCTCCTATTTTTCTAGCTCCAATAGTTCCATTAAAGTCACCCATTACGATTAAATTTCGGTGTGAACTTTGTGTAACGTGATTTAATTCCACATAGAAGGTATTGACTTCGCTTTCACTCGCTTGCATTGTTGGAGCATAAACTTGAATTATAGTCCATGGTTCTTTTTGATTGGGAAAAATGATGTTCAAGATAGCAATTCGTTCTGAAATACCTTTAAATTCTATTATACCTTTAGATAGCTCCTTTCGTACTAAAAAACCAACTCCATGGGCACCTGGTGTTTCGCCTTTATAATATAGAATGTAGTTTTTGAATTCCTCTATATTTTCTCCCATTCTTCTTAATTCGCTTATTCCTATTACATGCCAATTAATGTCTTCTATCGCTTTCTCAAGTTCTAGAAGTCGTTCTGCATCTTTTAAAGTTCTTACATTAAATGTTGCGATATACAATTTGTTATCTCTACGTATTTTAGTTTTAACGTTTGCAAATTCCTCTTGGTGAAGACTAGTTTCGTGGTTGTTTAATAAGACCAGTTTTTTGTTCTCTGGAGGGTGATCGTCTACTTTCCCCACGATGACGAGTCGGCTTGGGGAAGGGGTGTTTGTTATTAAGTTTGTTAATTTGGTTTTAGAACAGTTGTCACTTTCTTCTTCCTATGCTATTTTCTCTGTGTTTGTAGTAGTAGAAGATGAATGTAATTTCCCTTTCATTTTATAAAATGCATTAGTTTTTATTATTTTATTTTGCCCTAAAGATAGCTGTTTTCGTGGTTGGCTTTCTGCCACTGGTGATATAGAGAGCATTCTCTTCTTGCTGTCTTTTGCACCTTCCTTCACCACTAATTTATCATATTTTATATATGCTATGTTCCCTTTATTACGCTCTTCTTCCAATTTTGTCTGTAACTCTTTTCTTTTAGCTAATACACTTTTTGGATAATCTTCTGCAACATAAACATCTTGAAGATCTTTTCGCTTTCTCATAACTTCTGCTTTTTTCCATTCAGTAACAAAAGCAATCAAAACGGGTCTTATTTTCGTGTCTTCAGTATTTTTGCTACCTAAGCGATATAGTTTATTTATTTCCTGTTTCTGTATAGTAATATGAAGGTCCTTTTCAATCTTCTCTTTTATATTTTCAAATAACTCCGCGATTGATTTTTCTTTTTCTTCGAAGCCAAATAGCAATATATTATTCTTTTTTTTCTCTTTCTCGTAGCTACTTATTTTTTCTTCAAGTTGTTGAATTTTTAATTTTACATTTATATTATCTTCCATTAATGGTTTTAATTTCTCCTCTATGGTTTCTGTTAGTGTTTTAGTTACTGAATTGTGTATTTTTTCCGATTGTTTTTCCATTTCTATCTTCAAACTAGCAAATAATTGTTGTAGTGAGCTATTCATATTTTTTCGCGTATTGGAACGTTATTAGATAATATCTTGATAATATCCGATCACGTCTATTATTTTTTTTTTTTTTTTTGTGTTAGCAACATGAAGCTATTAGCCTACTAGCTTCATGGTTAGCAACTCCGTTCACCTGTCAGTTGTCTAGAATGACACCTTGACAGCTTCAAATACGTCAATTGATTTCTATGACTACCGGCGCTTTCTATACTTTAATATACGTAGCTATGTTTATGTATATGAATTGCACTCACGATTTTCGAGATTTTATGGCGTATTTCGATTTGCTGTTGTTATTCTAATTACTCAATTTGATGCACTTTCACTATTTTTCAATCCGAAGTCGTTGTTATGGTGATTTGTGGCGATAAGTGATTGATTTCCAAATAAAATTACGCAGCGATTCGGTAAGGATGTTCACTTGTCAAACGTCGACGGAATTTAACCGGCCGACCCTTATACCATTAGATATTAAGTCTTTTGTGTCCGGTAATTTCACCAGCTACCGTGCCCTTCACTCTGGAACACAGCAATGTTTACAGGCGGCAGAATATCTTACACTGCGGTGGTACCTACCTGGACTGTTCCTTGCACAAGGAACCTACCACCTAGTAAAGGTTACTGGCAGAAAGACAATATTTCTGTTTCTCCTGATGTGTTTCCAAACTAACTTATCAGTTTTGGACTTTAGTTCAAAAGCAAATGCCTGGGCATCTTACAAACACTTAAAATCGATAGGTTTTATTGGTAAAAGATTTTTTTTGGCTAAATAATTGATTTAGGTTTCCCAATAGACTACACTCTATTCCATAAGATAAGAGATCTATTGGGTTAAAAATTTCACTCACTGTCACTGAGATAATAATAAGAAAATACAAATCTCATAGCTATTTAAGTACTTTTTGCAAGACCTCGCCTATAAGCTAGACTTTTTTAGTTGTAAAGGAAACAGATACGCTTTCATACAATCTAGGGCCTGGGTAAAAATAAGATCGAATTAGATGAAAATGGTAATAGTTATAGGCTAATACATCAATAAACCATTACTAAAAATCCCAGTGGGGTAACCAACCTGAGAGCTGAGTTATAAGAGTTTTAATAAGTGATGGTGGACATTTTTATCAGCGGATGTTTGGAGTGTTATTGACACTTTTATGTGCTTGGTTTCTTATAATTCACTTTAGTATACATTTAGCGTATGATCTCTGTACAAACAAAGGATTATTATCAATGAAACACAATCAAAACACAAATGTGCCCAAAACAAATCAAGTTATTCATTCCACAGCATAGAGTATCGTGCAGTCACGAGTTGTCACTGTCAGACAGAATCAGATGTCAGCATAGACTAAAAATACGGAATCGATCACAGCACTTTATCGATTCCTAAATGCGAGTAGATTTTTCATATAGCAGGTATCTGACTTGAACTTCTTGAATATAGAACTCTTCTTGGTTATAGAACTATTTAATAGGTTCCTTTTATGGGGATTTAATTTGTTTGATTAAATTAATCCTGGCTAACTCCCTAGATAGCCGAATTTTTGTACTTAACTAATTAACATTTATTGACTATCGATAATCGATTATGTTTTTATTGTGACTAAAACGTATTTCTCCGTTATCTCATTTCCAAGATTAATAAATGTGTTGATTTCTTGCCAATTGATATTGAAAAAAATTGCCATTTTTTTAAACCTTATCTCATCTTTTTCGACCACTGAATTATCTTGGCCCAGAAATATCCACCTCCTTTATACAAAAAGTGATTTTGCATCGGCCGGGAATCGAACCCGGGCCGCCCGCGTGGCAGGCGAGCATTCTACCACTGATCCACCGATGCTTGTTCTAACACACTCAAAGTACAGAGCGCAAAAAATCATAATGGCGTTCACTTTTACGCAATCATCATCAATACGTGTTTAAATGCATCTTCTTAGTTTACACAATACATATTACAAATGAATAATCTCGCCTTTATTTGAATAAGATAAGTACAGATTTGCGATCCCAGTATACTTATACGTGATACTCCCGTTGATCCCGTAGTGCCAAATACATTTAACCGTGGTGCATAAGTGGAAATATTGGAAACCTTGGAAAAAAAATCACCGATATTTATACCTGTATCATGCGTACCGTCGTCTGTATCATGCGACTCCGCGCGTTCCATCTTACATGACCCTTTTCTACTCTTGGCCTTACCATCTACTTCCCGGGACTGTCACCCATGCCTTCTAGCTCTATTGGCTTTACTGCTAGTCTGAGCAAGTGTCTAACAAAACCTTCGCTAATTCTGTAACCAAGCCTTCTTCTTATAGGTCTGCAAGATTCTATCGTAGGTATGTTGCCGGGAATTGGCAAAAAGGCAAAAGTTCCAGCATCCTCGTTTCTCGCGCTGTTGAATTCACCATCCGTACTCCATTTTATTGCCAGCCCCTGTTTTTGTCCCAATCTTGGGCGATGGCCTCCTGTGAAGATTTAGGGGCCATATTCCACCACGCTGACCAAGTGCGGGTTGGCTGGCGTACTACTTTACCGCCGCTTATTTGTCTGGGCACGGTAGAAGTGACACACACACGCAACGTTTGCACACATTGTTTTCTTCACTTCCAGGTATTACTCCTGTGCTACCCCATTCCACCCTTAAGAGTCATACAAATATCTCGCAGGAGGTACGGGTCTAGCAGCATCTCGCCCTGAAACAGTCCATCAATGTTCATCCGCTTGTTGAAGTGACTTCGATTGTATGGGGTTGCTCTCTAAGATCACGAGCATCTTGAAGTTACTGGGAGAAGAAAAAATCATCTTCTTCCCCTGATATGTTTCCGAACTAACTTATTATTACCATTGGAACTTGCGTTTTGAAATCAATTTCCAAGGCATCGTAGAAACTGCTAACGGATGAAATCGAGGGGTTTTATATTGGTTAAAGATTTGGCTGATTAATTAATGGATGTATCTCTTTGCCATGAGAGACCCAAAATATTTAGTCACAAAAAAACAGAATATAATTCCCGTAGCTATTCGCATGCATTCGCCTATACGTATATGAGTATGTATAGTACAAAAATTTTAAAAAGTCATTTGCATCGGCCGGGAATCGAACCCGGGCCGCCCGCGTGGCAGGCGAGCATTCTACCACTGAACCACCGATGCTTGCTGTTTCACACTCAAAGTACAGAGCGCAAAAAAGGTAAAATGACGTTCACTTTTATGCAATCATCATCAACACGTGCTTAAATGCACCATTATTCATTTACACAATACATATTTCAATTTTAACATCTTCACACTTTTATTTTTATAAGGTAGGTACGGAATGGTGACCTCTGTATACCTATAACATCATACGTGATATTCCCGTTGCTCCTGTGGTGCAAAAGACATATAACCGTGGTGCACAAGTGCAGATAGTGGCAAAGTGGAAAGAAATCACCGATGGGGTTTCACCTTGTATGTCGTCTGTATCATGCGAGAGTGTCACGATCAAATTCCATTATCCATGAGTCACGGCAAGGTTCATGGACCCGACCCTTTCCTCCTCTTGGCCCAGCAGACTCAACAAAAATATCCAATGTCACACCCATCCCAAGTCAAAATTACCAGCGTTAAGTAGTTCACTCCGCCTATGCCTGTATCCACCCCTCCTTATCACTCCCGAGCTACCTCATCCTCGCCTTCGACGGTCACACGAATGTCTCGCAGGACTTAGACGGGATCAATCTCGCCGTAAATCAGTCCCTGAGCGTGTTCGTCCATTTGTCGTTGCAGTGACTTCTATTCTATGGTGTTGCTATGACATCACGATCACTTTGATTTTTTTTTATACTATCAAGGTGGCAAGCAAGCATGCGGCCCGCCTGATGATAAGCAGTCACCGCAGCCTATAGCACTAGCAACACCAGAAGAATTATTAGCGCGTTGCCGACCCTTAAGACATTAGATATTAAGTCTTTTGTGTCCGGCAATTTCACCAGCTACAGTGCCCTTCACTCTGGAAAACAGCAATGTTTACAGGCTGTTGCTTGGCGGCAGAATATCTGACACTGCGGTGGTACCTACCTGGACTGTTCCTTGCACAAGGAACCTACCACCTAGTAAAGGTTACTGGCAGAAATACAATATTTCTGTTTCTCCTGATGTGCTTCCAAACTAACTTATCAGTTTTGGACTTTAGTTCAAAAGCAAATGCCTGGGCATCTTACAAACACTTAAAATCGATAGGTTTTATTGGTTAAAGATTTTTTTTTTGGCTAAATAATTGATTTAGGTTTCCCAATAGACTACACAATATCCATCCCATAAGATAAGAGATCTATTGGGTTAAAAATTTCACTCACTGTCACTGAAATAATAATAAGAAAATACAAATCTCATAGCTATTTAAGTACAAATAGCTTTTTGCAAGACCTCGCTTATAAGCTAGACTTTTTTAGTTGTAAAGTTGTACAAAAAGTAATTTTGCATCGGCCGGGAATCGAACCCGGGCCGCCCGCGTGGCAGGCGAGCATTCTACCACTGAACCACCGATGCTTATTCTAACACACTCAAAGTACAGAGCGCAAAAAAGTCATAATGACGTTCACTTTTACGCAATCATCATCAATACGTGTTTAAATGCATCTTCTTAGTTTACACAATACATATTACAAATGAATAATCTCGCCTTTATTTGAATAAGATAGGTACAGATTTGCGATCCCAGTATACTTATGCCTTCATACGTGATACTCCCGTTGCTCCCGTAGTGCCAAATACATTTAAACGTGGTGCATAAGAGCAAATATTGGAAACCTTGGAAAAAAAAATCACCGATATTTATACCTGTATCATGCGACTCCGCGCGTTCCATCGTCCATGACCCTTTTCTACTCTTGGCCTTACCATGTACTTCCCGGGACTGTCACCCATGCCTTCCAGCTCTATTGGCTTTACTGATAGTCTGAGCAAGAGTCTTACAAAACCTTCGCTCATTCTGTAACCAAGCCTTCTTCTTATAGGTCTGCAGGATTCTATCGTAGGTATATTGCCGGAAATTAGCAAATAGGCAAATTGGCAGCATCCTCGCTTCTCGCGCTGTTGAATTCACCATCCATACTACTATTTATTGCCAGCCCTTGTTTTTGTCCCAATGTTGGGCTTGGCCCTCCTCTGAAGATTTAGGGGCCATATTCCACCATGCTGACCTAGTGTGGGTTGGCTGGCGTACTACTTTACTCCCGCTTATTTGTCTGGGCACGATAGAAGTGACACACACGCCACGTTTGCACACATTGTTTTATTCACTTCCAGGTATCACTCCTGTGCTACCCCATTCCACCCTTAAGAGTCATACAAATATCTCGCAGGAGGTACGGATCTAGCAGCGATCTCGCCCTGAAACAGTCCATCAATGTTCATCCGCTTGTTGAAGTGACTTCGATTGTATGGCATTGCTCTATAAGATCACGAGCATCTTGAAGTTACTGGGAGAAGAAAAAATCATCTACTTCCCCTGATATGTTTCCGAACTAACTTATTATTACTATTGGAACTTGCGTTTAGAAATCGATTTAAAAGGCATCGTAGAAACTGCTAACGGATGAAATCGAGGGGTTTTATATTGGTTAAAGATTTGGCTGATTAATGGATGTATGTATGTTTCTCAAAAACCTTTATCTCTTTGCCATGAGAGATCCAAAATATTTAGTCACAAAAAAATGAATATAATTCCCGTAGCTATTCGCATGCACTTGCCTATACATATATGAGTAGGTATGTATAGTACTAAAATTTTAAAAAGTCTTTTGCATCGGCCGGGAATCGAACCCGGGCCGCCCGCGTGGCAGGCGAGCATTCTACCACTGAATCACCGATGCTTGCTATTTCACACTCAAAGTACAGAGCGCAAAAAAGGTAAAATGACGTTCACTTTTATGCAATCATCATCAACACGTGCTTAAATGCACCATTATTCATTTACACAATACATACTTCAATTGTAACATCTTCACACTTTTATTTTTATAAGGTAGGTACGGAATGGTGACCTCTGTATACCTATAACATCATACGTGATATTCCCGTTGCTCCTGTGGTGCAAAAGACATATAACCGTGGTGCACAAGTGCAGATAGTGGCAAAGTGGTAAGAAATCACCGATGGGGTTTCACCTTGTATGTCGTCTGTATCATGCGAGAGTGTCACGATCAACTTCTATTATCCATGAGTTATGGCAAGGGTCATGGACCCGACCCTTTCCTCCTCTTGGCCCAGCAGACTCAACAAAAATATCCAATGTCACACCCATCCCAAGTCAAAATTGCCAGCGTTAAGTAGTTCACTCCGCCTATGCCTGTGTCCACCCCTCCTTATCACTCCCGAGCTACCTCATCCTCGCCTTCGACGGTCACACGAATGTCTCGCAGGACTTAGGCGGGATCAATCTCGCCGTAAATCAGTCCCTCAGCGTGTTCGTCCATTTGTCGTTGCAGTGACTTCTATTCTATGGTGTTGCTATGACATCACGATCACTTTGATTTTTTTTTATACTATCAAGGTGGCAAGCAAGCATGCGGCCCGCCTGATGATAAGCAGTCACCGCAGCCTATAGCACTAGCAACACCAGAAGAATTATTAGCGCGTTGCCGACCCTTAAGACATTAGATATTAAGTCTTTTGTGTCCGGTAATTTCACCAGCTACAGTGCCCTTCACTCTGGAACACAGCAATGTTTACAGGCGGCAGAATATCTTACACTGCGGTGGTACCTACCTGGACTGTTTCTTGCACAAGGAACCTACCACCTAGTAAAGGTTACTGGCAGAAAGACAATATTTCTGTTTCTCCTGATGTGCTTCCAAACTAACTTATCAGTTTTGGACTTTAGTTCAAAAGCAAATGCCTGGGCATCTTACAAACACTTAAAATCGATAGGTTTTATTGGTAAAAGATTTTTTTTGGCTAAATAATTGATTTAGTTTTCCCAATAGACTACACAATATCCATCCCATAAGATAAGAGATCTATTGGGTTAAAAATTTCACTCACTGTCACTGAAATAATAATAAGAAAATACAAATCTCATAGCTATTTAAGTACAAATAGCTATTTGCAAGACCTCGCTTATAAGCTAGACTTTTTTAGTTGTAAAGTTGTACAAAAAGTGATTTTGCATCGGCCGGGAATCGAACCCGGGCCGCCCGCGTGGCAGGCGAGCATTCTACCACTGAACCACCGATGCTTGTTCTAACACACTCAAAGTACAGAACGGAAAAAAGTCATAATGACGTTCACTTTTACGCAATCATCATCAATACGTGTTTAAAGGCATCTTCTTAGTTTACACAATACATATTACAAATGAATAATCTCGCCTTTATTTGAATAAGATAGGTACAGATTTGCGATTCCAGTATTTTTATGCCTTCATACGTGATACTCCCGTTGCTCCCGTAGTGCCAAATACCTTTAACCGTGGTGCATAAGTGGAAATATTGGAAACTCTCTCTCTCTCTCTCTCTGCGCGTTCCTTCGTACATGACCCTTTTCTACTCTTGGCCTTACCATCTACTTCCCGGGACTGTCACCCATGCCTTCTAGCTCTATTGCCTTTACTGCTAGTCTGAGCAAGTGTCTAACAAAACCTTCGCTAATTCTGTAACCAAGCCTTCTTCTTATAGGTCTGCAAGATTCTATCGTAGGTATATTGCCGGGAATTAGCAAAAAGGCAAAAGTTCC
This sequence comes from Furcula furcula, assembly GCA_911728495.1. Classification (NCBI taxonomy): domain Eukaryota; kingdom Metazoa; phylum Arthropoda; class Insecta; order Lepidoptera; family Notodontidae; genus Furcula; species Furcula furcula. The sequence goes on along the minus strand of OU452254.1, from coordinate 5,899,790 downwards.
AGCATCCTAGTTTCTCGCGCTGTTGAATTCACCATCCGTACTCCTTTTTATTGCCAGCCCCTGTTTTTGTGCCAATCTTGGGCGTTGGCCTCCTCTGATGATTTAGGGGCCATATTCCACCACGCTGACCAAGTGCGGGTTGGCTGGCGTACTACTTTACCGCCGCTTATTTGTCTGGGTACGGTAGAAGTGACACACACACGCCACGTTTGCACACATTGTTTTCTTCACTTCCAGGTATTACTCCTGTGCTACCCCATTCCACCCTTAAGAGTCATACAAATATCTCGCAGGAGGTACGGATCTAGCAGCGATCTCGCCCTGAAACAATCCATCAAAGTTCATCCGTTTGTTGAAGTGACTTCGATTGTATGGGGTTGCTCTCTAAGATCACGAGCATCTTGAAGTTACTGGGAGAAGAAAAAATCATCTTCTTCGCCTGATATGTTTCCGAACTAACTTATTATTACTATTGGAACTTGCGTTTAGAAATCAATTTAAAAGGCATCGTAGAAACTGCTAACGGATGAAATCGAGGGGTTTTATATTGATTAAAGATTTGGCTGATTAATGGATGTATGTATGTTTCTCAAAAACCAAATGAGAGATCCAAAATATTTAATCACAATTAAAATGATATAATTCCCGTAGCTATTCGCATGCACTTGCCTATACATATATGAGTAGGTATGTATAGTACTAAAATTTTAAAATGTCATTTGCATCGGCCGGGAATCGAACCCGGGCCGCCCGCGTGGCAGGCGAGCATTCTACCACTGAACCACCGATGCTTGCTATTTCACACTCAAAGTACAGAGCGCAAAAAAGGTAAAATGACGTTCACTTTTATGCAATCATCATCAACACGTGCTTAAATGCACCATTATTCATTTACACAATACATATTTCAATTGTAACATCTTCACACTTATAAGGTAGGTACGGAATGGTGACCTCTGTATACCTATAACATCATACGTGATATTCCCGTTGCTCCTGTGGTGCAAAAGACATATAACCGTGGTGCACAAGTGCAGATAGTGGCAAAGTGGTAAGAAATCACCGATGGGGTTTCACCTTGTATGTCGTCTGTATCATGCGAGAGTGTCACGATCAACTTCCATTATCCATGAGTCATGGCAAGGGTCATGGATCCGACCCTTTCCTCCTCTTGGCGCAGCAGACTCAACAAAAATATCCAATGTCACACCCATCCCATTGTCCATTGTCTTTACACCATTTTTCCACCCTAACCAAAGCACCCTGCAGCAAATCCGTTACTACGTTTGGAAATTTGCCATTTACCTGTATGACTATATCATCTGCATAGCCTACAGCTTGAAATGGTCCACTGTTTGGTTCCACTAACAACGAATCCACCACTAGACTCCACAGTAATGGGGATAGTACGCCCCCCGGGGACATCCTTTAGTTGCCTTTACGGTAACCATATCACCTAATAAACTAGTTTTAATGACACGTTCCTGTAGCATAGTGCTAATCCATTTAACAATTGTCGCATCTATGCCATGATTTTGTGCTGAACTTCTTATTGAAGCGAAGGTTGTTCGATCGAACGCCCCCTCAATATCCAAAAACGCTCCAGCACAGATTTCTTTTGTCTCCAATGCATGTTCTGCTCGGTTGACCACGTAGTGCAATGCCGTGTCCGTGGACTTACCCGGTTGGTACGCGCATTGCATGTCATGGAGCGGTCGTCTCCTTTGTGGGCCATCTCTTATATACCTGTCTATCATCTTCTCCAAAGTCTTCAAGAAGAATGAAGTAAGACTGATAGGGCGATAGGTTTTGGCATCTTCATAGTTCTCCTTTCCTGGTTTGGGAATGAAGATTACTTTTGCCTGCCTCCAGGCTGATGGGACATGTCCAAACGCTAGGCATGCCCTGTACAATCTGCACAAGTGAGGTATATTATGAATACTTTTTCCCTCCTGTAGCAAGATGGGGTATATAAAGCAAAATGGGGTCGTCAGGTCCTGGTGATTTATACGGACTGAAACTATCAATTGCCCATCGTACCTTGTCTGCGTCAACTACTTTCTTTGCTGTACGCCAGTCGTCTTTGGAAGTTCTCGCATTTTGTTCTTCCACAGAGATGACATTCCTAGTCACGTCTTGTATCTCTACTGAATCCGGGAAGTGCATTCTTAACATATGCGTCAGAGTTTCCTTCCCAGTTTCAGTGAGCTTACCTTGGTCATTCCGAATAGATGAAAGTTGATTGACCTTAGCAGAGCTCAGCGCTTTACTAAGCCTCATACCCTCCGGGAGACTATTGATGTTATTGCAGTGAGCTCTCCATTATCTACGCTTCGCCTTTCGCACTTCCTTACTGTAGTGCGTAAGAGCCTTGGCATAAACTGCGAAGTCATTGTTCGACTTCGCCCAATTGAAAACCCGTCTGGTCTCCTGCCTTAGATTTTCTAGGGCAAGTGACCACCACGGTTCCTTATGCGTTGCCGCCTCTTTCTCCGGGCAGTTCTTGGTCCAGCTGTCCTTAACTGCCTGGGTAATTCTGTCTGACTCAAACTCTATATCTATGGTTGAGTTCAGTCGCTCCGTAAGATCCCCAAGTTGTTCCTTAAGGTCTCTCCTAAAAGATTCCCAATCAGTTCTTCTTGGGTTCCTCCTTCGTATCTTACCATAGTTATTGGAAGTTACATACCTAAAGCAGATGTAGTTGTGGTCAGTTAAACTAACCTCATCCGACACATGCCAGTTGCTGATTGCTTTGCTCGCTCTGTTAGATGCAAGCGTTATATCAATGACCTCCGCTCTGCATATATTAACAAAGGTTGGTCTATTTCTTTTATTTAAGATTTGTAAGGGTGAGCTTACCAGAAAATCCAGAAGTGCTTCCCCTCTCTTGTTGTTGTTTGTACTGCCCCAGGCAACATGGTGGGCGTTCGCGTCGCATCCTATGATGAGGTCGTCACGAGCGCAGTTGTTAACCAAGTTGTGCAATAGTGCAGATACCGGGTCTTCATTTTCATATGGTAGGTAGGCGGAGGCTAGAATAGTGTCTTTACTGCCCCCCCCCCCCCTGTTTCCCCTTTGATCCTCACAGTGGTGAGGTCCCTAGAACAGAAGTCATAAAGAGGCATTGCCATTATGCCATTTCTGGCGAACACACAAGTCCTCATATCATTTGTGGAGCATTTATAGAAAAGTTGGCCTCCACGAACATTTAAACCTTTGATGTCACCCTTATACAGATAAGGTTCCTGTATGAGAGCGACATCGTATTTGTTCATATTAAGCGTACGACATAAAACAGCCGTTGCCGCCTTACTATGGTGTAAGTTAATTTGTACACACCTTAAGTTGCCCATTTTTGGTTCTTGAATAGTGGGCGCTGTAGCTCGCTTACTAGCGAGCCATATCTTCCTCTCCCATCGGGAGATCGTCACCCTCCAGTCCGGCTGGAGAGGAGAGCAGCCCAAGCTCGTCAAAGCCTTGTGCTAGCCAATCCGTCCCCATCGGCTCGGCTGAAGTCGAGGCTGCCGGGTCAGAATCTACAGTCTGCTCAGGGGGACACACCGGAGCCGCACCCTTCCCAGACGTATCGTCCAGGAGCTTGAAGTAGCTCTGGTCTATCCCAGTGCGCAGACTGTAGTCATGCTGTCTGATGTATTCGGCCGAAGCCTTATCCATCAGGATAATGCTGCGGGCGAATCCACCGTCCAGCGCATAGCCAACGACCCTCCACTCGGTCGTATCTAGGCCCCTATTCATTCATACATTGTAGCATGGAGAATTCCTCCGAAATCTTTGCAGACTTCGACGGTCTCCTTCTCCATGCCATCTTTACCGGTCTTGGCAAATCTTTTGCCTCGACCACCCTTAGTTGTAGGCTGCCTACTGAAAGTCCGCCCAGTGACCGAAGCCATAGGGCGGAAGGCTCACCCATGCAGGCCACATGAAAGGCCCCGGATGCGAGGTTGCCCAGAATCATGTCTGGTTTTGGGTCGGGAGATTCGACAGCTCGCCTCCAAATCAGGTCCCGGATGTCTTCGACATGCTCTGACTTGATCATGTCGACTGGGTGGTTGTCAGCGACGATTGCCATCTTGACGCACGCCAGTGCGTCCCTAAAGGACCCGACGTTGGTCCTTTTTGGTACGCTGGCCACGCCCGTGGAATCACCGCTGACTTCCGCCCTCGTCCTTTTTTGCTGACGTGGTTCCGTAGGTGGGGTTTCCACCGGTCCCGCGTCTTGCCTAACAAGTGTCTTTCGCTTCTTCCTAGAAGCTCCGGACTCTCTTTTGCGCATATGCGCCTCGTTGGTTCCAGCCCTACCCAGCGGTTTCGCCGTCCCGGATACAGACCCTGATGGGCCACCTCCGGTATCAGCTCTGCCGGCCGAAGTAGGTCCTAAACCTTTCTGTGCAGTTTTGCGCATATGCGCCTCTTTGGTTTCAGCCCTACCCAGCGGATTCGCCGTCCCGGATACAGACCCTGATAGGCCACCTCCGGTATCAGCTCTGCCGGCCGAAATAGGTCCTAAACCTTTTTGTGCCGGCTCAGTTTTGCCACCTTGGTCCCTTCGGGTCAGAGTTTCGGTCCCATTTCTGGTCCCTCGCACCTCCGACACACCAGGTCCCGCAGCAGCTCCGCCGGCCGGCATGTTTATAGAACGGCCCTTTGAAGAGCCACTCCCGTCATCCCTAGGGACAGTGCGCGGTTTCATTTTTGAATCCATGCGAATGTTTTTCCTAACTTCATTTCACTGATTCCCCACCCTCCACGAAGTCCGCACCTTTGGGGATGCTTCTGTAAGCACCAGGGCTATCAGTGAAATATAGTCCTCCCGAGCAAGTTGTCCACGAGTCCACACAACGTTCACCTGTGCGCTACCGCCGCGCCATTGGCTCACATCGCTAACTGCGGACCCCATCACCCAGGAGGACTAGCCGGTTGGTCTGAAGGACCGACCACAGCCGATTGATTGCGACCGACTCAGTCGCAACCGCCTGTGTTAGAGGAGTCCAGGTCCAAAGAGGCGTGTTGCCGCCAACAGACAACGACCGCAGGCCCACTGAGCAGCTCAACCTCCAGACCTCCCTTCCCCCCCATTACGGGTCCCCGCGCACGGCAAAAACACGCGGGAGGTCTTCCTACTTCCTACCATCTACGGGTCTGTTGAGATGGCAGGACCGCAACGCCCGACCTCATGACGCCGCAGAAAGCAAATAAATAAATACATATATGTAAATATGGTCGTACACATATATATATATTCCCATACGAATATACTTACATACACAACTATATACATGCATAGCGGGATTTTAAAAATACGTACTTGCTATAATATATACACAAACATAAAGTAAATACACACATCAAAAGTGTCTAGGGATCAACATATATTTTTGCAATAACTTTTCTCCTGATTGATATTAATTAAAATTTTCTTTAAGGATTCATCAAATAAAGTGTTTTCGTTTGTCACAGTAACGATAAACCAAGTCACCTTTGCATTAATAAAGAAATTTGCCATTTTCCTAATAAAGGGATTTTTGACATTTGAACCACTAACACAAAAGTTCGAAAAAAAGACTGAAATAACAGTTTTCTTTAAAATTTTATTGGGTAACTTAAACAATTAATAATCCGCGTTTCTACCGCGAACACTAACAACACAAGAACATCGGTTTGGCATACTCAAAATGAGTTCATCCAAATCACGCTGTGGAATGGCCGCCCATGTTCGTTGCAACAACAAAAAAAGGTCTTCTTGCGACTGGATACCCTCCATATTCGGCAGAGCTCTTCTCTGTAGCATATCCCATGCATGCTCAATCGGGTTCAAGTCTGGCGACTGAGCAGGCCAGGGCAGGACATTGATGTTAGCTGCGGCGAGAGTCTGTCTTACAACTCTTGCGGTGTGCGGTCGTGCATTATCATGCATTAACTGAAATAAGGGACCGATTTGCACTTGTAGAGGAACGATGACGTCTGATACAATCGTCTCAGCATAAATTTGAGCGTTGAGGTTGCCTCTGATCCAAATCAACTCAGTTCTTCCGCCGATCCAAATACCCGCCCATACCATGATGGTTCCACCACTATAAGGATGGACTTCCTGGCAGGATTTTAATCGCTGTTGGCGTCCAGGGGTTCTCCAGTGTCGTATACGTCTTGTATCCGGTCTCATACCAAAACGAGACTCATCAGAAAAGCACACGAAACGCCATTGTTCTTCTGCCCAATTTCTGTGTTCAAGAGCCCATTGATATCGAATCCTACGATTGTGCATTGCTATAGGTGGTACCCGTAGCGGTCTTCGGGAATGAAGGTTCACTTCATGCAAGCGGTTTCTGACTGTTTGGTCGCTAATTAAGTTCCCTGAAGAGTGATGAAGCCTCACGGCTAACATCATGGCAGTTATTGTTGGAGCTCTTCGAGTTAAGATTTGAATATATCGGTCTTGTCTCCGTGTGGTGCAGCGATACCGTCCTCCATGGCGCTCAGCCACGGTACCAGTGCTTCGGTAACGTGTCCAAAGTCGACTGATAACACTCTGACTTGTATTCAGAGCTAAAGCCACAGTACGTTGCCGGGAACCAGCTTCTATCATTCCCACGGCTCTGAGCATTTCTTCCCTGCTTAAATGACGTCGCCGCTCCATAATAACGTTGGTTTTAATCAGTAGTAGGGAAACAGTAGCACTAATAATGTCTTCAATGCATTGTATGTTTTTATAGGGAAAATATTGACAGCTGATTTTCATCTTTTACTCGAATTTGATTCACAGTTCCTGATTCAAATTATGAAATGCACCAAAAAGGATCCATATAAATTTATAAAATCATAAATTTATTACAAAGCCACATCTCAATCTCAAGAAATCCGCTTAAAAATGCTTGATCCCTAGACACTTTTGATGTGTGTATATAAGGTAGGGATGAAGGATGGGAGATGGCTGGTGTATAGGAGTTGTTCGCCCAATGATTTTTTGTTGCGTTTGTTTCTGAAGGAATCAAACCAAGAACGGGCGGCAACCTCGGGAAGGCTAGATCATCGGGCTTGCCCTGGAGATCAATCACGACTGTTGCGCTTCCTCCAGGACCGTTCGCCAAATTACAAACGGTAATATTGTGCAAAGTAGGCAAGCAGCTAGCACATTCGTAAGCAAGACAAAAAGAAACTTAGCAAGCATAGGAAGCAAACAAAGCATGTTCTAGCCCCTTACCCGCCCAATACCTACCTGGACTGTTCCTTGCACAAGGAACCTACCACCTAGTAAAGGTTACTGGCAGAAAGACAATATTTCTGTTTCTCCTGATGTGCTTCCAAACTAACTTATCAGTTTTGGACTTTAGTTTAAAAGCAAGCCTGGGCATCTTCCAAACACTTAAAATCGATAGGTTTTATTGGTTAAAGATTTTTTTTTGGCTAAATAATTGATTTAGTTTTCCCAATAGACTACACAATATCCATCCCGATAAGAGATCTATTGGGTTAAAAATCTCACTGTCACTGAAATAATAATAAGAAAATACAAATCTCATAGCTATTTAAGTACAAATAGCTTTTTGCAAGACCTCGCTTATAAGCTAGACTTTTTTAGTTGTAAATTTATACAAAAAGTGATTTTGCATCGGCCGGGAATCGAACCCGGGCCGCCCGCGTGGCAGGCGAGCATTCTACCACTGAACCACCGATGCTTGTTCTAACACACTCAAAGTACAAAGCGCAAAAAAGTCATAATGACGTTCAATTTTACGCAATCATCATCAATACGTGTTTAAATGCATCTTCTTAGTTTACACAATACACATTACAAATCAATATTCTTGCCTTTATTTGAATAAGATAGTTACAGATTTGCGATCCCAGTATGCTTATGCCTTCATACGTGATACTCCCGTTGCTCCCGTAGTACCAGATACATTTAACCGTGGTGCTTAAGTGCAAATATTGGAAACCTTGGAAAAAAAATCACCGATATTTATACCTGTATCATGCGTACCGTCGTCTGTATCATGCGACTCTGCGCGTTCCATCCTACATGACCCTTTTCTACTCTTGGCCTTACCATCTACTTCCCGGGACTGTCACCCATGCCTTCTAGCTCTATTGGCTTTACTGCTAGTCTGAGCAAGTGTCTAACAAAACCTTCGCTAATTCTGTAACCAAGCCTTCTTCTTATAGGTCTGCAAGATTCTATCGTAGGTATATTGCCGGGAATTAGCAAAAAGGCAAAAGTTCCAGCATCCTCGTTTCTCGCGCATTCTCGTTTTTTTTCTTGAATTCACCATCCGTACTCCTTGTTATTGCCAGCCCCTGTTTTTGTGCCAATCTTGGGCGTTGGCCTCCTCTGAAGATTTAGGGGCCACCACGCTGACCAAGTGCGGGTTGGCTGGCGTACTACTTTACCGCCGCTTATTTGTCTGGGCACGGTAGAAGTGACATACACACGCCACGTTTGCACACATTGTTTTCTTCACTTCCAGGTATTACTCCTGTGCTACCCCATTCCACCCTTAACCCTTCGGGCCCGGTAAGGCCCGGCCGCTTTTCGCGCGCGCACGTTTTGTGATGACGTAATTGTTTATGTTATTCGGCGGCCCGCCGTGGTTTCAAATTACGAACGTTATATAAACACAACCACTTAACCGATTTGCGTTCTGTAAACAGAGTTCTACTGAGACAAGTATCAGCTATCCAGTATATGCTTTTTTAGAGTTATAAATATCGATTTTTTAAAGGGAAAGTCTAAAATAGGTGATTTTTTGGCAAAGCTGATTTTACCTATTTTTGAATTCGATTTTGAGGGTAGAATATTGACTCAGGCACTAAGAAAGATCCATTCTTTGCATCCAAACTCCTTTTTTACAAGTTTTAAACAAAACACTACCAAAAAATCGAAAAGAACTCATTTTTAAAAAAAAAATGACGTCACTGCGCGATATGACGTCATGGTATGCAAAATTTTCGATAGTTAGATTGGATTTTATGACTTTATCTTTGAGTTATTATCGTTATGATGTAATTACGATGTATTTACAACAACTACATTACAAATAATAACGGAATTATACCAAAAGTAAACAAAAAAACAAAAAAATCACCTATGGTGAATTTTTTGTTTTTTCAGTTCGAAAATATACTATATTTTGACAAAATACGCACTAACTACCCTCTACACAGCTTTATTATTACGTTAAAACAAAAAAATAAAACATTTCACCTGAAATAAAAGAATACTTACGATTTAAAACTAACATTCCGTGACCACAACTTTTACTCCGTCCGACCGAGACCAGCCGACTTTCGTAACTGAATTTATGACTTAAAATGTCAAAAGAACTAATTAATAACTGGTCTATTTTAAAGATGAGACTATGATGTAACCATAAAGCATAGGGTTCCCGTACAAAAAATAAATTTCTACCATGAAAAAAAAATTGTGAATTCCGTCAACGGCGGATGATACAAATACGTATCACCCGGGCCTGAGGGAATCATTGCGGTGCGTTATGTCATGATACAAATACGTATCACCCGGGCCTGAAGGGTTAAGAGTCATACAAATATCTCGCAGGAGGTACGGATCTAGCAGCGTTCTCGCCCTGAAACAATCCATCAAAGTTCATCCGTTTGTTGAAGTGACTTCGATTGTATGGGGTTGCTCTCTAAGATCACGAGCATCTTGAAGTTACTGGGAGAAGAAAAAATCATCTTCTTCGCCTGATATGTTTCCGAACTAACTTATTATTACTATTGGAACTTGCGTTTAGAAATCAATTTAAAAGCCATCGTAGAAACTGCTAACGGATAAAATCGAGGGGTTTTATATTGGTTATAGATTTGGCTGATTAATTAATGGATGTATGTATGTTTCTCAAAAACCTTTATCTCTTTGCCATGAGAGATCCAAAATATTTAGTCACAAAAAAACAGAATATTATTCCCGTAGCTATTCGCATGCATTCGCCTATACGTATATGAGTAGGTATGTATAGTACTAAAATTTTAAAAAGTCATTTGCATCGGCCGGGAATCGAACCCGGGCCGCCCGCGTGGCAGGCGAGCATTCTACCACTGAACCACCGATGCTTGCTATTTCACACTCAAAGTACAGAGCGCAAAAAACGTAAAATGACGTTCACTTTTATGCAATCATCGTCAACACGTGCTTAAATGCACCATTATTCGTTTACACAATACATATTTCAATTGTAACATCTTCACACTTATAAGGTAGGTACGGAATGGTGACCTCTGTATACCTATAACATCATACGTGATATTCCCGTTGCTCCTGTGGTGCAAAAGACATATAACCGTGGTGCACAAGTGCAGATAGTGGCAAAGTGGTAAGAAATCACCGATGGGGTTTCACCTTGTATGTCGTCTGTATCATGCGAGAGTGTCACGATCAACTTCTATTATCCATGAGTCATGGCAAGGGTCATGGACCCGACCCTTTCCTCCTCTTGGCCCAGCAGACTCAACAAAAATATCCAATGTCACACCCATCCCAAGTCAAAATTGCCAGCGTTAAGTAATTCACTCCGCCTATGCCTGTGTCCATCCCTCTTTATCACTCCCGAGCTACCTCATCCTCGCCTTCGACGGTCACACGAATGTCTCGCAGGACTTAGACGGGATCAATCTCGCCGTAAATCAGTCCCTCAGCGTGTTCGTCCATTTTTCGTTGCAGTGACTTCTATTGTATGGTGTTGCTATGACATCACGATCACTTTGTTTTTTTTTAACACGCTTTTATTAGCTTGACATGTATGTATGTATGTAACTATGATGGTAATGGAATCTTGCGATGCAATTTTGACCCACTTCAACACGTCCAAATAATTTGAAATTTTGCACATATGTCAAGAACCGGTGACAATACAATAATATGGTATCATCGAGCTGATCAGATGCTGGAGCTCGAAGGTGGATAAGGGAACCCTTGGATGGTAACTAGTAAACACATCGTGTTTGGGCTCATTTGATTTGTTTTAAAGAATTCTTTTCACTTTGACCATTAATGCGGACCTGATGATGGAACAGGAAGGAGGGTAACGGAACCCTGAAATGGCTACTAGTAAACACATCGAGTTTGGGCGCATTTGATTTGTTTTAGAGAGTTCTTTTCACTTTTACCATTAATGAGGACCTGATGATGGAACTTGAAGGTGGGGGACGGAACCCTGGAATGGCTACTAGTAAACACAACGAGTTTTGCCTCATTTGATTTGTTTTGACTCATTTGATTGTTATCGACATGACAATAATTTTTAATCAGTGAATACAGAGAAAATGCGCCCCACGCTTTCACACTTAAATATAATGCTTAATGACAAACACGGGGTAGAAAGAAAGAACGAGTTCCATAAATTATTTATTACTTTTTAGTGCAGTATAAGTACATTATAAAAGCGTGTATTTTTAGTTTTTTAAACTATGAATTTATTTATACTACCAAGGTGGCAAGCAAGCATGCGGCCCGCCTGATGATAAGCAGTCACCGCAGCCTATAGCACTAGCAACACCAGAAGAATTATTAGCGCTTTGCCGACCCTTAAGACATTAGATATTAAGTCTTTTGTGTCCGGTAATTTCACCAGCTACAGTGCTGTGTTCCAGAGTGAAGGACTCTGGAACACAGCAATGTTTACAGGCTGTTGCTTGGCGGCAGAATATCTGACACTGCGGTGGTACCTACCTGGACGGTTCCTTGCACAAGGAACCTACCATCTAGTAAAGGTTACTGGCAGAAAGACAATATTTCTGTTTCTCCTGATGTGCTTCCAAACTAACTTATCAGTTTTGGACTTTAGTTCAAAAGCAAATGCCTGGGCATCTTACAAACACTTAAAATCGATAGGTTTTAGTGGTTAAAGATTTTTTTTTGGCTAAATAATTGATTTAGGTTTCCCAATATACTACACTCTATTCCATAAGATAAGAGATCTATTGGGTTAAAAATTTCACTCACTGTCACTGAAATAATAATCATCATCAGCCGGAAGTCGTCCACTGCTGAACATAGGCCTCCCCTTTAGAACGCCACAATGAACGACAATTGGCTATTTGCATCCACCGGTTACCTGCGACGCCTGGCCTGCCTACGCTGCGTCTTCCGGTTCGTGGTCGCCACTCGAGAACCTTTCTTCCCCAACGGTTATCGGTTCTTCGAGCGATGTGGCCTGCCCATTGCCACTTCAACTTGCAGATTCTGAGAGCTATGTCGGTGACCTGGGTTCTTCGGCGAATCTCCACATTTCGGATTCTGTCGCGCAAAGAAACTCCGAGCATAGCTCTCTCCATGGCTCGTTGTGTGACTCTGAACTTCTCTAAAAGGCCAGCCGTTAGAGACCACGTCTCAGTACCATATGTCATCACTGGCAACACACACTGGTTAAAAACCTTCGTCTTCAGGCACTGCGGTATTTCGGACCAGAAGATATCGCGTAGTTTCCCGAACGCTGCCCATCCGAGTTGGATTCTTCGGGCGACCTCTTTGTCGAAGTTGGACTGACCTAACTGGATAGTTTGTCCTAGGTATACGTAGTGGTCAACAACTTCGAGTGTATCGTTCCCAACAACTACCGGTACGGGTGCAACATGGACATTAGACATGATCTTCGTCTTGTCCATGTTCATTTTAAGACCCACCTGTTGGGAAACGCTACTGAGGTCGCTGAGCATCGTATTGAGGTCCTCCAGCGACTCTGCCATAATGACTATATCATCGGCAAAACGAAGGTGAGTGATGTATTCGCCATTGATGTTGATGCCGAATCCGTACCAGTCCAAGAGCTTGAAAACGTCCTCCAATGCATTTGAGAACAGTTTCGGAGAAATAACGTCTCCCTGTCTCACACCTCGCTGCAATGGGATTGGTTTCGTGCTCTCGTCCTGTAGTCGGATCGACATGGTGGCGTTGCTGTACAAACACTTCAACACTTCGATGTACCTATAGTCAATGTGGCACCGCTGGAGGGACTGCAATACCGCCCAGGTCTCGATTGAATCGAAGGCTTTTTCGTAGTCCACAAACGCTAGACATAATGGCCGATTATACTCCTCGGTCTTCTGTATAATCTGGCGGAGCGTATGTATGTGGTCTACGGTGTTAAAGCCTTTTCGGAACCCGGCTTGTTCGGGAGGCCGGAAGTCATCAAACCTGCGTTCGAGACGGTTCGTAATGACTCTCGAAAACAGCTTGTATACATGGCTCAGGAGTGAGATGGGTCTATAATTCTTCAATAAAGTGTTATCACCTTTTTTGAAGAAAAGAACCACCACACTACTGTGCCATGCTTCTGGCGTAGTACCCTCGAGTAAGACGGAATTAAATAACTTCTGGAGGACTAAAAGTACCGGTTTTCCACCCGCTCTCAGAAGTTCTGTTGTGATTCCGTCTTCACCCGGCGCCTTGTTGTTCTTAAGCTGTTTGAGAGCCATTCTAATCTCGTACAGGCTGATGTCTGGGAAATAATAATAAGAAAATACAAATCTCATAGCTATTTAAGTACAAATAGCTTTTTGCAAGACCTCGCTTATAAGCTAGACTTTTTTAGTTGTAAAGGTCTACAAAAAGTGATTTTGCATCGGCCGGGAATCGAACCCGGGCCGCCCGCGTGGCAGGCGAGCATTCTACCACTGAACCACCGATGCTTGTTCGAACACACTCAAAGTACAGAGCGCAAATAAACTATTTTATAAAAAATAAAAACCGACTTCAAAGTAAATTATCTAAAAAGCATAAAATAACGAAAATATATTGAAGTCGGTGCTAGCTAATCATGTTAACTAACACTATCACCAGCTGACACCGACTTCAATATATTTTCGTTATTTTATGCTTTTTAGATAATTTACTTTGAAGTCGGTTTTTATTTTTTATAAAATAGTTTATTTAACACTTTTTAGTGACTTATTTTACCAATATAGGTATCAGCAACTCGAACGTCTACGTTACAGTAACTTACTGAAAACATAAAAAGTTCATATCTCTTAAACTACTGGACCGATTTTGATGAAACTTGTACTCTACCCTAAGTTGAACAATACTCTAACTATTGCAAAAAGAATTTTCGAAATCGGACTTGTAGTTTCTGAGAAATCGGTGGACAAACCTACATACATACATACATACATACATACATACATACATACATACATACATACACTCATAAAATTTGGTAAATTTGTTTAGAAGCCCACATAGACTAACATATATTAATATTACGCATTTTTATCAATATTACATACATACGCGTCGAATAGAGAACCTTCTTTTTGAAGCCGGTTAAAAAGTCATAATGACGTTCACTTTTACGCAATCATCATCAATAGGTGTTTAAATGGATCTTCTTAGTTTACACAATACATATTACAAATATGTATAGCAAATCAATCTTCACGCCTGAATAAGGTAGGCACAGATTTGCGATACCTGTATACTTATGCCTTCATACGTGATACTCCCGTTGCTCCCGTAGTGCCAAAGACATTTAACCGTAGTGCATAAGGGCAAATATTGGAAACCTTGGAAAAAAAATCACCGATATTTATATCTGTATCATGCGTACCGTCGTCGTCTGTATCATGCGACTCCGCGCGTTCCATCGTCCATGACCCTTTTCTACTCTTGGCCTTACCATGTACTTCCCGGGACTGTCACCCATGCCTTCCAGCTCTATTGGCTTTACTGATAGTCTGAGCAAGAGTCTTACAAAACCTTCGCTCATTCTGTAACCAAGCCTTCTTCTTATAGGTCTGAGATTTGTAAGATTCTATCGTAGGTATATTGCCGGGAATTAGCAAATAGGCAAATTGCCAGCATCCTCGCTTCTCGCGCTGTTGAATTCACCATCCGTACTACTTTTTATTGCCAGCCCTTGTTTTCATCCCAATGTTGGGCGTGGCCCTCCTCTGAAGATTTAGGGGCCATATTCCACCACGCTGACTAAGTGCGGGTTGGCTGTTGGTTTACCCCCGCTTATTTGTCTGGGCACGGTAGAAGTGACACACACGTTTGCACACATTGTTTTCTTCACTTCCAGGTATCACTCCTGCGCTACCCCATTCGCCCCTTTAGAGTTATACAAATATCTCGCAGGAGGATCTATCAGCGATCTCGCCCTGAAACCGTCCATCAAAGTTCATCCGCTTGCTGAAGTGACTTCGATTGTATGGCGTTGCTCTATGAGATCATGAGCATCTTGAAGTTACCGGGAGAAGAAAAAATCATCCTTATCCCCTGATACGTTTCCGAACTAACTTTTATTACTATTGGAACTTGCGTTTTCAAACCAATTTCCAAGGCATCGTAGAAACTGCTAACGGATGAACTCGAGGGGTTTTATATTGGTTAAAGATTAAGTATGTTTCGCAAAAACCTTTATCTCTTTGCCACGAGAGATCCGAAATATTCAGACACCAAAAAAAAGTAATTATATAATTCCTGTAGCTATTCGGATTCACTCGTCTATACATATGAGTGGTATGTACCTATAGCACTAATATTTAAAAAAGTGACTTGCATCGGCCGGGAATCGAACCCGGGCCGCCCGCGTGGCAGGCGAGCATTCTACCACTGAACCACCGATGCTTGTTCTAACACATTCAAAGTACAGAGCGCAAAAACAGTCATAATGACGTTCACTTTTATGTAATCATCATCAATTAATAATAACATAGGTAGGTATTTAACGCAGGTTGAACAAATACTGACACAGTTATTTGCTTTTATTGCAAGCGTGTTTTATTTACTGTCATAATATCTATCTTTTTAGGATTGGGTGACTTCAAATTAGAAGCGCGGGTGCAGCGTTTTTTTTTGGGGAATGATAGATGCTGTTGGCCGCAGATGACCATTACAGCTTCACCGGACAATAGGAGGCGAGCGCTTGTAGCACTCTAGTCTAGCCTTGACGGCAGAAGGAGCGACGAGCCGAAGGGCACTTCAGGGAGGCATGGCCTCGGTTTGGGCTGTCGCTTAAGAGAGGGCTGATTCTACCACCGGTTCACAACGCGCCCCCACTGAGAAGAACCGGCAAAAAACTCAGTGGGGTGATGCATGTCGTTGAGGTCGCATACGTACAACCCTTCGGCCTCGGCGGCGAGACCGGTGTCTGATACCTAGTGTAGCATACGGTTGTCGGGGCGGGTTCGGCGCATCCTGGTCCAATAGGACCGTCATGGGGTCAGGAGGGTCGAGCATTACGTGCCGTGGTCTGCGGCGCGAGTCTGAAGGACTAGGGGCGTAATCAGCGGCGGCGCGGATTAAACTGCCGCTGCATGCGCGCTTCTAATTTGAAGTCACCCACCCCCATGACAATGGACTAATATCTACACATAAACACACACGCTTACGATAAGGCTTACCGCAGAAACATACTTAACGCTACAAAGATGCCTATTTAGCTCAAAACCAATATTCAAATCAAAATATTAAAATAAAATATCAATTATTAGCAGCCGAATTCCAAAGGGAGAACTTTGTTCAACAGTAGACATGTTCCTGTAGCTGATGATGAGAATATAAAAAAAATAACCTACTAATATTACTAGGTAAACATACATGTAGCACTAAATGTAGAACTACTGGGAATAGGCCAGTAGGTCCCTTGTGGTACTATCCAGATAAGTACCACCGCATTGTCAAATATTATGCCGCCAAGCAGCACTGTGTAAACTTTGATGTGTTCCTGTGTAGGGCACTGTAGCTGGTGTAATTACCGGGTTTAAAAGACTTAATAACTAATGTCTCAAGTTATAAGCGACAGCGTATAGGCAGGCGCGTCCGCATACCATCAGGCGAATGTCTTACTTGTCTCGTCAACAGGTAGAAAAAACAAAAAAAACATTATTGCTACATGATATCATAGATATTTAATGAGAATTTCCTTAGCGTAATAAAAGTCATTAATTTTATTAATCTCTTAAACATTGTAATTTATTTAACGGAGCATTCTGAAGGTCCTATATTACCATATTCTAATAAAAAAAGACATTTCTGAGGGTGAAATTAATTGAAATTGTAATTTCGTGGTTGCCGCTTCATTTGCATTTTTGTTTCTTCCTTGTCCGACAGCTAAAGCCCGTCACACACCTAGCTATAATATATATTAATATAGCTAATATGATTTATATGTGCATTTCCCAACAGGTGGGTCTTAAAATGAACATGGACAAGACGAAGATCATGTATAATGTCTATGTTGCACCCGTACCGGCAGTTGTTGGGAACGATACACTCGAAGTTGTTGACCACTATGTATATCTAGAACAAACTATCCAGTTAGGTCGGTCCAACTTCGACAAAGTGGTCACCTGAAGAATCCAACTCGGATGGGCAGCGTTCGGGAAACTACGCGATATTTTCTCGTCGCCAATACCGTAGTGCCTCAAAACGAAGGTGTTTAACCAGTGTGTGTTTCTATGCGCGATCGGGTCCGCAATGAGAAGATTTGCTGAAAAACCAAGGTCACCGACATAGCTCTCAAAATCTGAAAATTTAAGTGGCAATGGGCAGGCCACATCGCTCGAAGAACGGATAACCGATGGGGAAAAAAGGTTCTCAAGTGGCGACCACGAACCGGATGACGCGTCGCAGTTAGCCGGTGGATGCAAATAGCCAGTTGTTGATCATTGAAGCGTTCGATGGACCTCTTCCGGCTGGTGATGATGATGATGATGATTGATTACTATCATATGGTCAAATAATGGTATAAGTTGGTGACATCACAGAAATATATATCATAGCTGCAGCAGCGTGTGCGGTCGCTCGAAAATTAGTAAGTAAGTATCTAAATTAGGGAGAGATGTACCTGGGGCACATCTCTTCGGAGAACCTATACCCTGTTATTCTTCACAAGAACAAAAATTGAACAATAAATGTGGATAGCTGACCGGTGGCCAGCTGGGGATTTTAGTCGGTAAAAATCCCACATACCCTAGCTGAGCCCTACAGGGTCTATCTATACCAGCGACACTACCAACCTTTTTTAAAGAAAGGTGAAGATATGTAATAATGTATTGCGTAAACTTAGCTAAAGATGTTTTCAACATGAATTTCTGATGATTGCATAAAAATGAGCGTCATGAGTTTTGCCGACTGTACCAAATCACTTTGAATGTATCATAGCAAGCATCGGTGGTTCAGTGGTAGAATGCTCGCCTGCCACGCGGGCGGCCCGGGTTCGATTCCCGGCCGATGCAGAGATTTTTTTTACTTGTGTTTTCTACATTGTTATCTGAACTAACATTTTGCTTCGAATTGAATGACGACAGATGATTACGTTTGCGTATTATAATTTATTAATCATCAGGCTACAAGGGCCCATACATCTATACTTATAATAAAACTGTAACAGGTCCAATTCTGTACATTGAAGATATTTTGAAAATTGTTTAACTTTTAATCCAACTTAAAAATTATGTTTATTGAAACAAAATATTTACAGTTTATTTACAAATATGTACACTTAAACTAGGTAAAAAACTTCCTCGAAGTTGTCGCCGCACTGGGAGGGAAGGGTACCTAAAAGACTGGCGGCATTACCCCTTTGTATGGCCAAGCTTATACGTTGGTAGAAAAAGCTACCAGCCCGGCGGTCTCCTGAGACTTCGATAAGTTTGGATGAAATTTCTTTTACCAAAGCGTGCGTCTCATGAGACCAAGGCCCCATGGTCTCCACCGCAAAGGGCGCAAATATATAGCTCGAACCTAGAGCTGCATACTTGCGTCGCTTTGCATCACTAGCGGTCGCCGCAGCCCCTCCAGCCGCCCTGCAAGTTGCCGGGGTGTGGGACGCAGCAAGTGTGTCGACACATGTCGCATCCCACACCAGCGGCTTACCATGTTGCCATGGTATTAAAGTGACACCATCAGGCCTCTTGCCGTCATCTCGTGTAATGCCGACTGGTTCCAGTACGGCAGGGACACCGGCAGTGACAAGCCCCCTGCGAATAATATCATTAAGGGCGGCATGGCGTGACATACGGCCAGCGCTACGCGAGCAAGACAGCCCGTGGTGACCATATTTATCTACGTACTCCCCACAGCGACAACGATGAGGAAGGTTGGTCCTGGCACCCACCCGCAAACAAACTGCAAGACTAAGTGTGGTGTTGGTCAATAAGGTACCAATATGAGAAGATGGCATAGCCTGCAGCCAGTGACCGGACTCCTTCGCAGAGACAGCTAGCAACCGCGCACGGTCCAAATCGTTAACGCTGGATGATAAAAGTGAATGCCAAATTGAATTACAAAGTGGTTTATCCCACTGTCTCTGAGAGTGAGTTAAGATTGGAGGGTCGGAACCCGGGCAAGCCAACAGCCAGGCATTTCTGGCCTCACTCAAATACGTCACCTCAACAGATCCTAAGGCTGAGACAATAATAGACCTGCTGAGGATTTCCGTACTATATACCGAGGACAAAAATGCCGGGAGTGCTAGATCGGAAATTTTGCGGACACCCAGACCACCTAAACAAATCGGTAAAGTAGCCTGGGTCCATACCCGCTCCTCTTCAAAAGGACAGTTTAAATTTTTTGTTAAACAACACCGAATTATCATCCAAAGTTGTTAAATGACTTTTAAATTTAAATAGTTGAGAACAGCGAAGAAAATAAGTGAATTTGGGCACAAAAAGGCAAAAACGCATAATGAAGAATGCCAAATGTGAGTTAATTTTGAAGATTCGATCAGAGGAATCATGGAATTTTTTAATTTTTTCATCCACGAAACTGGGTATGGCTTCGTCCAGAATGGGGGCACCGAGAAGGTACAGAGATCCCTTAGACAGTACCTTAATATTAGATGCCAAAATACTAAATTTGTTAATAATGAGGTTCTTTCGAGCCTCAGCCACTGAGTCCGAAACAAAGATTTCACACTTTGAAAAGTTAAATTCAAGACCGATTTTTTGAAACTCGTTAATAAGAATTTCGAAGTCAGCATAGACCGAATCTGCTGAACCCCCCAAAGTGCCATCATCCAATTACCAGACATTAAATTTGGAATTTAGAGTACATATGATCTGATGGATTGCCAAACTAAAGATAGCAGGACCAAGAGGGTCACCTTGTTGACATCCAACAGCTGAACAAATAGGATGTTCATTATATAATAATTTGGATGGTTGGCCATAACATTGAAAGACATATGGGTAAATTTCTGGAATGTTGTTTTGTACTTGTGTCAACAAAGCAGCTCTGTCTACAGAATTGAAAGCATTTTTGACATCCACCTTAAGCAAGACCTCACCTCCGTTCTGCAGTAAAAAGGTGCGTGCCGCATGGACGGCTGCCTCACAACCACCCTTTGAGCCAAATCCGAGTTGTATAGGCTGAAAAATTTGGGATACAGTAGGGAGGATGCGACGGCAACAAACTTTAGAAGCGATACGGCGGATGGTAGAGCCTATCGCTATAGGACGAATGCCACCGTCTTTTTTGGATAGAGCGCACAAATTAGCGCCATATAAAACATCGGTAATTTCTAGAGGCACCTTGCCCGCCAACATTAGATTAATCAGAGCGGTTAAATTAGAAAGGAGTGACCTGCCAGCGTCCCCGACGGCGTTACTTACAAGGTCTTTGAGATGTTGAGGGGTAAGGCCATCAAGGCCGCCAGCAGAGCCACTCTTAAAGGAAGAAATGCAGTTCATAATTTCGACAGTATCCGAAATAAGAATCCGCTGATCTGAAGGGGGTGCGTTAGGGAAATGAAGACCTACTGAAGGTGAGGGATGTTTGGAAATCAATGCGGAAAGCGTGTCCGCATTATTTGGAGCAATAATATCGCTGGAAAAAAGCATCCGTGCTGCGCCTTTAAAATCACCATCATTTGCTTTTGTTTCAATTTTGTGAATGATATTACCAGAGACTCGAGATCGAATAGGGGAAATGCCAAAAGACAGATCCGAAATAACGTTATTCAAATCAGAACAATTTAGTTAAATTTTTTGCGTAAGAGATATTTATTCACCTGCCTTGATTGCACTAACATGCAGCACTCTGTAAGGAAATGTTAGCAGCTCTTCCCAAGCACACTGTGTATTATGATTTAGAATTTTTTGAATGCAACTGCTCAGGGCATTGGCCACTGAAATACGAGCACCACGAGGAATGCGCTTAATGAGAGGAACATTTCTTTTTAGTGAACTAATACGCTGCCAGAATGGAATGTTGATGAAATTCGAATTTGCAGTCGAAACCGGGCGACAACAAGATGGGTCTGACACAGGCACAGCAGGATGGGACTTATGAGCCCTCCCGATGTGAATATTCAAACCTCGTTTCCCGCGAAAGAAGCGTGCTTGAGAACACTGATCACACTTTACTAAATTTTCCAGCGAACTATTACTCACCTGGCTGCAAGGCTGCGGCATTGGGGCCAGGATAGTACTATTTACATCTTGCATATAAAACACTTATTATATAAATGCACTTAAAAGTCACTATATATACACCACTTGGCGTCGATAGGTAGTCGACTGGCCGAGGCTGACGCAGCTCGACAACGAAGAAAAAATCTGGAAATAAAAGATACAATGAAACAACTGGTAATTGTATCACAGTACTTAGGTAAAGTACTCCCCTGATGTATACAAAGTGATCTTGAAAAGCCAAGCCAGCGTATGACCGAGACCCGATGCCTCTGTCGTGAGGGATGGTGAGGCTCTGCAACCACCCACCAGGAAGGCGCGAGTGATGCGGCTAGAGGTGGAGCACTCGGGAACTGAAATCATAAGAAAATAATAATAATTATTAAATTTTATTTCAAGAGAAAAAAATTTGACATGTCACTTCTGACAATCCAATTTTTTTTTTTTTGAAAATTATATTTGGAGGGCATTCTATAACCGATACTGAGGCCGAAAATGTAATTTTTTTAATTTTTGTCTGTCTGTCTGTCTGTCTGTCTGTCTGTCTGTCTGTCTGTCTGTATCTCGGCTGAGCATCACGCCGAAACTACTGGATGGATTGAAACGAAACTTGGCATGAATTGAGATCTTACTACGAGGTAGGACATAGGATACTTTTTATCCCGTAATCTAGCATGGTTCTTTTGGGAGAGGGGATTAAAGTCAAAATGGGTACTTGGTTATACGCTTGGTCCGATTTTATCATTTTTTCTTTATAATTATAATAAATATTTGTAAGGGGACACTCACAGACAGTTGTTAACAATGTTTGGAAATCGATCAGGTTAAGTAACGTTAGGTAAGGTCATTAAATAAATGGGTGACCGTTTAACGCCATTTGAACTAAACGTTTCCGTGCTTCGGAGGGCAAGTACAAAGTGGTTCCAAGTTTTTAACCGACTTTAAAAAAGGAGGTTTTGTATTCTATGCGAATGTATATTATTGAAAGCTTAGTAAACGTAAACACAGCGCAGGCGGAGCTGCGTGGGTCAGCTAGTAACGTATATAAGTAAAAAGTGGAGGGTCCGGGTAAGAATAGCACTCACCTATCTCCTTCCGTTGGGTGTCTGTAAGAGGCGCCTTAGGGAAAACAGGAAAATGCCCATCTTCTTGTTTTCTGAATAAGCCGGGAATGCACGCTTTCTCCGGCACCCCGCAGAGGTCGCGCAGAGCCTACACTGTCATTGTCATTCGCCTTGGGGTTGCATTTAGTGGGGACGCCCCTGTGCATGTGCGACCCACAGGGCCTTTTTAAGGCACATAATACCTCGTTAAATTCCTATTGACGACGGGGTCGGTTGCAGAAGGGATGCCCTAGTGAATAGTTTGGTTCGTCCCTTTTGCTGCCGGTAGAGCGATACCTCTGAGCATTGTCAAATACACCAACGATGGTCAGATCTGACACTGTAGTCAGGTCTGAAAAGGGCCGTGATGGTAATATGCTAGAGCGCCTTCATCCACATTTGTGATCAAGCTCTTTACTGACTAAAAAAAATAACATAAAAGGTTTGTTGCATCGGCCGGGAATCGAACCCGGGCCGCCCGCGTGGCAGGCGAGCATTCTACCACTGAACCACCGATGCCTGATATCAGAAGATGAAAATACGGTTCAAATAATAAATGTACTGACAGCATATAAAATATAATTTATCTATTTTATAATGTTTCATATTTGAGTGTGTTGCAGTTTTTGTTTAAACAACTGGCATTTTACATTAGAAATGTGTATCATATGTGTATTTAATCGTATGTGACCTATTTCTATATGACGTTAATATTACTAGGTATTATAGTAGTCTATAAGTCTATCTGCGGTATCCTTTTTTTTTGTTGATGAGGGGGAAACCTTCAATAGAACCCCGGGACCTGTGGGGGTCAACCAGGGTATGTGGGATTTTTACCCACTAAAATCTGAGGATGTGCACTAGGATCCAAAATTTGGTACAGAAATAGACTTTGGGAAAGGACATAGGCTACCTTATATCCCAAAAAAATATGATTGCAGGCATCGATATAATATATAAACTAGATAAACATTCACGAACAAAATGACATATAATGTGGTCGCGGAGGTTGCAAACTTATCTGTGCTGGTGGCGGAAACGTGAACTAACAGTTCTATTATGATAATTACGTGTAGTTTGACAGTCTCATATAGACAGTAGCGACACTCCTATCGGCAAAAATAAATTTGTCAGGATGTGGCTTGTAAAGAAATAGCGACACAAGGGCGCTCGCGAGAAATACTCGCTACCACGTATTCTGTGCTACCACTTTTTAAACCGTGACACCAAATCTAGTTTATATATTATATCGATGATCAATGCAGGGGTTGAAAAAGAGCATGAAAGTTTGAATCCCACATACTCCGGTTGACCCCACAGCTCCCGGGGACCTTTTGAAGGCTTCCCCGCAAAAAAAGCAGAAAAAAGGGAATAAGACAGAAACAAGGAAAGTTTGTATTTAGGCATAAAACAACTATTTGGTCTAGCGTTTTTGAAATTTCGAGGGTTAGTTTAAAATTAAATAAATTGGGGAAAATCCATAAACCACCATAACATTTGAAGAAAATAATAATAAAAGCGCGGGTGGAATTGCGCGGGTCAGCTAGTATTAAATAAAAAATAATAAATTGCTTTTGATACGCGTATGTACGCGCATTGACTGTTGTGGTGACTGTGTCTAATATATTGATTACATTTAATACAAGCATCGGTGGTTCAGTGGTAGAATGCTCGCCTGCCACGCGGGCGGCCCGGGTTCGATTCCGGGCCGATGCAGACAAGATTTTATTATTAATATATGTTTTATATGTTCATGTTTAAAAATTTCACAAGCCTTATAATCGGACGAACCCTGACGAAACGTAAATCCTGTTTTATTATAAGATATTTTTTTTTACAGTAAATATAATAACGCAGTCGTGTTGCCTGACAGTTGGCGGCAGCCCAAAGACAGTTGGTAGGGTGAATATGTCATATTCGACCCTACTGGCTCTATTTGGCTGGCCACCGGTCTGCCATCACACCTGCGTTCATACATTTACTGTTCAGTTTTTGATCTTGTAAAGAAATACAGGTTGTACAAATTATATGACTGTAAACCATTTTAGGATCCGTTTGTGAGCATATAATTTGTTCAGTGTCTGGACCAAAGATATTATATATAGAAGATAAACATAGTCCGATAAAAAATGAAACCAAAAAAGAAAAACCTATGTGTGAGTGAATTGTTTATGTGTAAAGGAAAAAAAGTGTTGTTACAAAGTACTACGTACGTAATCGATATCGATGATATTTTGTGTGAATATATACACAATTATCCTGTATAATTTAAAATTGATGTTGATTTAAAACAAATTACTAATAACCTTTAGTATTGCAAATCTCATAATGAAATTGTCAAAAGTGGTAAAACAGTCATTCTAAACAAAAATTGTAGTTTATTTTTGCTGTAAACATCGTAAATCGGATCATGAAAATAAGCATGCATTATAAATAATAATTATTAAAGTTCAGTATAGGTGAAGGAGCTTCCCTTATGAGATTCTTGAGAAGTATGCAATATTTCTAAATAGCATCGATATACTATACCAACTAGATTTGCTGTCACGACCCGAAAAGTGGTCACGAAAATAAGAGCTACGGAGACGGCTGTCGCTCAATTGTCTGCAATTATTATTGAACCTTATTTTATAGTATGTAAGTTATCTTTTTATATGAACATATTATTGTTTTCCGTGTACGTGTATAGTTGTAACCGCGACCACATTTTCGATGTCATTTTGTTCGTGACAGCTAATCTAGTTGGTATAGTATATCGATGCTAAATAGTATAAAACCAAAACATTAGGCGGACGTGTTGGTCTAACAGTTCAACATCCTGGCTGGCTACCCAATAGGTCATTGGTTCGATTTCCACCAAGTGTCTGGGTTTTATTTATCTATTAAGTATGTATTTACAAATAAAAGTATATGAGTATGTATAAGTAAAAGTTGCCTGGTTTCCATAGTAGAGGCTCTGCCTTGTTTGGGATTAGATCACCATGTGTGGAGATCAAAGTGGAATAGACCTTCGTCCCAGGTTATTATCATAAAGACAAACAATATACTTACTTATATTGTAAAATACATACTTATTGCGAACTGCTAATACGAATACTGCTGCTGCTTTACGAATTACTAATTCTGTGGAGACGCGTGGAGTGTACAGCTAGATTGTGTTTGTTCCAGGTGTTTACATTATGATGGTCACTATTCTTTGCAAAAGCACTTATGTTTTTCTTTACATACAACAAATTTTCATAAATGTATTGTGATACAACCGTTAGAATATCTATTTCTTTAAATTTCTCTTCTTCTTCTTTGTTATCACCAGAGAATCAAATTTGCCGACGTAGCTTAACGAATTACCAGACTGGAGTGGCTGCTCATATTTGCTGTAAAACCGATGGTCATTGGGAAACAGTGGTTTTGGAGTAGACACCACTAACCGGAAAACGCAGTGTAGGAGGTTCTGTGTTTCTAGGTTCTGATTTTATTTTCTGACTAACGACTTGACATAAATACCTGGTGGCGTATGGGTAAATTAAAGTAAGTAAAGTTTAATCATAATAATAGGTTCACAGGGTATCGATAGCGGTAAAATAACTTTATTTATGTAAGAACAAGATCATCTGTTTTTCAATTGGAACTGCTAACAAACATAATTTATTTAGTGTTATCGTTTCCTAAAGGAACTGGTACTGACTTATATTTTTTTCCGTGTCATACCTAAGTACAAGTAAATTAAATAATGTACAGCCTCTTATTAGGCAACCTTGATGTTGTGACACACTTTGTATAAAACATTTTGCCTCAAAATGTATATCGCAGACAGAAATCAAAACCTTTATCACAGACACTGGAATATTGTAGGGATTCCATCCATCTTAGTCTTTAATCCGCATCTATTTTTGTCTTATCAAAGAATTATTTTGATAATCTGAAAGAATACATTTGAATTATTATTATTATCATATCAATTTACATAAAGAATATAGAGACTGACCATGGGTGCTGCAAAGCATTCGAAACGTCGGGATAGTAAAATCAATAAATAAACCGCGATAAAATCCGTAAAAGTAGTTTAATTTCAATGTGTAATATTCGCGTAAGTAAAAGACAACATTAATATAGAGACTGCAAAATATTTTTAGACCGTATAAATATAAACTCCTTGAAACTAAAACAAAAAGACGTAGAATTTTTATTTGTGCCACTAATAAAAACTATTTGCTTTAATATCGATATCGATATTCATGACGTCAGGACTTTTTCAAGCCCTATTGTAAACAAATCGTTTTACATTTTACACAAAATATCCCGCTATTCTTCATATAAAAGTAATAAATTATGATTAGTTTGAAGAAAAACATGTATTCTACGATATTATTAGGATTTTCAACCAAATTTTCAACCAAAACCATAAAAATATAGCAAGCAAATATGCAGTCAGGAATAGTTATCAATTACCTGTGAAATTTTTACTTATTCGTTGTATTACGATTTGTAACATCACATGCACTTATTGCACAAGCCACCATAATGGAACAATAATATTTTATATTATAAATTTGAGATCGTGCTAAATTATTATGATTTACTTTGACAGTAAACAGACCGCGAGGCAGCGTTGCAGTGGCTAATGTCAAAAGTGATGCGGAATAAAAAAAAGAATTTTATCTCTGCCTCTGTTGCACTCGTGCAGTTTGTATTTGATTAGAACTTCTCCTTCCCACGCTATGTTCATCTTTTTGAACGTAGTGAAAAAAATCTTAAATCTATGGTCTGGACATGGCATACAGACATGTTCGTTCATACTCACAAATATTTGTCCTGGACAAGAATCGAACCTACGACCTGTTGGGTAGCGGCTAGGATGACTAGCCACTAGAGCAACGGGCACGTCAATATTGTATGTTTAAAAAGCTAATTTCTTTCAGTCTATGTGTTTGAATATGTCTATGTGTCTATCTGAGGTATTGCAGTTGGCCATACTTCTTCGCCGAAACGCTCTTAACTCTTGATAGAGCGGTCGTGGCCGTTATGTAGTGTCACTGGGGGCTGATCACCCCCTTCCCACTAATATGGTTGAAGGGAGTGATGACTGCTGCTTGAGCCAACTGGTGCGCGGGTGCTGCTTGGGGGGTCCGACTACTATCGCTTTGGCCTTTTAGTTTGTTGTATTTTCGTCGTAATTTTTCTCTCTCTCTTATTTAATCTTTTGAACGGCAGGTCACACTGTCGCTGACACTGATCTAATTGTAACAAGACAAACACTGTGGAAAAATTACAATCCCCCTGAATCTCTTGCCGGATGTTCTCAGTTGAGGCCGCGTTGTGAAACGGTGGTAGCTTTTAAAAAAAATACCATTCTGAAGTGCTAGCTTAAGCTTATTTGAAATAAATTGTTCCGTAAAGCTAAGGACGTTTATCAGCGTAGTACAAGACATGGTGATAGGCTGATTCTTGACAAAATACCGAGAACAGCATTATATTCGAAAAACTGCTATTCAATGTGCGTTAAAGTATTTAATCAACTGCCCTCTACATTAAAAAAACTGCCTATAGTTATTTTTAAAAGGCAGCTTAAGGTATGGCTACTAGATAAAATGTTTTATACTGTGAATGACTTGTTTAAACAAATACAATAAAAAGCAGTTGTAGTCAATAACAATAAAAAATGACATCAATACATAAAAATTAAATATTACTATACATTCTGACATATTTTTTGAAATTTGTATTATATTACTCAATAATGACACTGTATTATGATATTGACATATGAACTTGATTTATTAAATTAATTGTTAACTTCACCATTATATTCACATGCCTATTATAGGCTAAATGGAATGGACATAAATTTGTATACATGTACTAGATCTAATTTTGTACTCCATTTAATATGAATAAATATACTTATTTGTATTTGTAAAATAATTTTGACTTGATGTCACGCGCCTCACGACATATCCCCGTCTCTCCCTGATGCACTCATGCAAGGGAGATTTAATTAGGTCAGTCTATCTCATATCACGCTGCCCTGCACGAGAAGGCGCTCTATGGAGATTTCGTTTTTACTAGAGATGGACTGAAGAATTTAAGAATATCGATAGACGCTGCTTGATGCCGAGTACTTCGAGTATAGACTCGTTGGTTCTAAGTACGACTTGCCACCTACTAAATGAGCTGTCCAAGTGATAAGACGACGGAGCGGGGTGAATGACTTAGAGATGTTGCGTATATAATATGGACTTCCATATAACACATTACAATGACAAATCCTGGCGTCTATCCTAGCGATATGTATCAAAATCTTTTTGGCCAACATTCAAAATCGATTTGGTGCTTAGCGAGGATAAGGTGTACGCTCCAAAAACCGACAAAAAGCCATATAAATATCAGTTGGCCACTAGCCCAAGGGTCAAGCCAATATGACCTCCACATTCGTTCGGTTAATAAATAAAATCCGAATGCTCCGTCACGTACGGGACCAATGGGCTGTGTGTTCACATAAGTACCTACTAGAACCACAGATAAAGCTCGTCAGGGTTTGAAAACATTACGAAGACCCCTAATAAATAATGACGAGGGCTGACTGTTTCTATGTACTTGTGTGACTGACCTGGGGGCCTACCATCACCTCTATTAGCAATATTGTTATCATGTTACTGGACACGAGATAGAGATGTAAATATACGTAATTTATAGCTCTGTCACTTTCTATCG
The DNA here is from genome assembly GCA_911728495.1 of Furcula furcula. NCBI lineage: Eukaryota > Metazoa > Arthropoda > Insecta > Lepidoptera > Notodontidae > Furcula > Furcula furcula. Next base: position 5,870,589 of record OU452254.1, on the reverse strand, counting down.
AGAAAAGAAGATGACAATAATACTGATACAGGTCTGTCTAATTTTTCATTCGGTTCTGAAGTTATGTTCACACGAGGTTAGTGCGAGTTAAGTACTAGTGGCAAAGGCGATTGTGTGGCATAATTAGCTGCATTGTGGCGCTGGCCGCTGGTACACAATGGCGACCTATACACAGTGGCGTCGTGAGCTATATGTTGGCGTTGCACGAGTGGCGTTGGGTGCAGCACCAGGGTGTTAGGCGCCAAACGGTGGCGTTGGACGCCAAATATGGCGTTGTTTGAGCCAGGCTGCTGTTTGGCTCACTGGCTTGAGTTTTGCACACTTCTTTCTGAATATATAGTGAGTATGTCTTGTTGGTCAGGAATTGACCGTCGGAGTTTTTAAATCTAGTAGTGATAAATATTATTCCGAATCCAGAGGGCCACGAAGAGATATGTCATTTCCATACATTTGTTTTCTTTTTTCTAGCGTGTCGTATTCATTCATTCTATTTCAGTCATTTTATGACAACTTGTCTAGTGGTCTAACCCAATTGCAGGGTAATTATAGTTCAATTGTAGATTAATTGCAGGTAAATTGCAGGTCAATTGTATTTCAATCGTAAGTAAATTGAAGTGAAATTTTAGTTCGATTGTAGTTCAATTGAACTTAAATTGCAGGTCAACTGCAGGTAATTTGTAGGTCAATTGTAGTTCAAATAATAATAATAATAATATCCTGAGACAATTCACACACGGTCATCTGATCCCAAACTAGGCAGAGCCTGTACTATGGAAACCAGACAACTGATACTACTTATACTTATATAGATAAAACATTCGATTCCACCGATGGGAATAGAACCCACGACCTGTTGGGTAGCAGACAGGGTCACTAACCAGTAGACCAACGGCCCGTCAAATGCAGGTTAATTTAAGTTTAATTGTAGTTCAATTGCAGGTAAATTGCAGGTCAATTGTAGTTCAATTGCAGGTCAACTGTAGAATAATTTAGATTGGTAGAGTCACGTCATGACATAGTAAATATGCGCTACCTACTATAGTGCCAAGCCTTTAGATTTTATAAAATTTATAATCGACTTTCAACGAACACTGGCGGTGATTTTGTTGTACCTATTTTAAACTTTTTTTAAATTTACTTTTCTCTTAAATTTTGTTGATTAAAAATTATTCGTGGTATGTTCACAGACGGTTTTTTTTATAGTTTTATGTTTCCAAATTTAAAAGAAGAATTTAAAATACCATAAACTGCATGATGGCATCCAAAAAAGTTTTTTAAGTATCTCCGCGCAATTTCCAAGTTTGCGCCTCCGGTCGGTAATTTTCAAGTCACTGGGGGCGTTTAAAGTTGTTTCACAACCCCGAGGGGTTTATTTGGTTGAATGAAGAAGATAATTCCAGTTTTATGGTGCATGCCACTTTAGACAAATGTCTACTGAAACAAGTTTCAAAACTTGCAGTAGTAGCTAAGAATACACTAAAGCGGCCGTTGAACTTTCAGAGGATTTGATAAGTTTTATGCTTTTTCAGACAGTATCAAACACTGCTTTCTAACTTTTTGATATTATTCGTAAGTATTTGTATTATCAAATAAAATAACTAGGTATGATAAATAGGTAATACTTGAAAAAAAGACAAGCCCGCTGAGTTCCTTGCCGGATCTTCTCAGTTGAGGCCGCGTTGTGATCCGGTGGTAGCTTTAAAAAAAAAAAAATACATGACCTTTCAAAAGTGCTAGCGTTAAGCCTATTTGAAATAAACTATTTTTGAGTTTGAGTTTGATCTTCTGAGTACGTTACGATTCGGTGGTAGTTTGTAAACAAGTATAAATTATAAAAGAACAAAAAACCCGACTGCGAACAAATAAAATGGTCTTAAATTACATAATTACAACTCGGCTCGTTAAGACATTTCATTGGATACCCATATTGATATTTTTGGAAGTACCTAAAAAAAATACAAAATGGCCAATTATTTTTTTGGAAAAATATATACTTAGTCTATGTCACTCCCACAACTACAACGTCGTATAACTCGCCGCCCATCAAGCCGTTAGGCTATAAGCCGGTCCAAATAAATTTACATACATATTTATATCCTCTCCAAAAACATATAATTTTGTGATTGTTTGCATAGAAGCTAAAACCCTTTACGTAGCAATCTAATTATTTTGGCCAGAGAGTCAGAAAATATCTAGTCCCTTCAATTTTAAATAGTACTATACCAGTAGATATCAGAAAGAAATGTGTGACAAAAAGGTCGTTCTCAAATGTATTGAAAAAGTTCTTACTAACTAAATATAAAGAGTCTCTGTTTGATAATATTATGTAATCAGCTTAGATAATAATTTAGTACTCACAGTAAAACTACTATGTGTGTCCATATAACACGCACCCAGGCTTGCATTATGTATTTATTAATTGAGAGCTACGTCTGCCAACAAACTGCTATGCAGTTTGGCAGTTGTTTAAATGTTTGTAAAAGGTTATTTTGTACACACTTATAGAGCGTCCAACCGTTTATTTTCTTTTTGACAGCACCAATAGAACGTAACTGCGTCATGTTACGCAAAAGTTCACTTAAAGTGACGACGCAACATGACGCAGTTACGTTCTATTGGTGCTGTCAAAAAGAAAATAAACGGTTGGATCTATTATAATAAACGTTTTTGATTTTCATTTCCATTTCATTTTCAATCACCATACCATATTTTTTATTGTCACGTACGTCTTACCGGTACCTATAGCGTCTGAAAAAAAAACTAAATCGAAGAAAACTGATGGTAAAATTATTTTATTTCATTTTTATTATCGTGTGTAATATGGCTCTACTGTCTACAAGAGCTCGTTTGCCTCCTTAATGTATTCAGTGTAATGTAAAACACGTACGTGTGTACTTATCTTATATTCTCGCTTCGGTATTGTATTGTATTCAGAGCCAACAAGTTGTTTAAAGAGAGGAAAGTAACGAGTCGAGTCTACTCGCCTTGTAAATTTAATAAAAAAAAAAAAAAAAATAATTGCCCTCTAACCCGTTACGACCACAGCGGCTAATCTTTCACAAGATTGGAGGGGGAGTGCCTCCCCTCCTCCCTTTTAAGGGGGAGTCCCCGTAGAACATGGGCAGAGGTGAAGTACTGGAAGCTGGCAATTTTTTCTTGGGGATGGAGCATGGAATAGGATGGAGTGTCACGTCATATAGTTTTGCTAAGTCGGATCAGATATTGACCCCGGAGGAAGAAGTATTGATTGCGGAAAGAGCGAAGGTTTTGCTAGATTCTTGCTCACACTAGCAGTAAACGTAATAGTACTAGGAGGTATGAGAGATAGACCCGCGGAGTACGTGGTAAGGTCAAGAGGGGGAAAGGTTCGGACGATGGAAGTTGATCGTTATTAAGACAAATACATGAAGATGTTACATTTGTAATATGTATTATGTAAACTAAGCTAAATATGCATTTAAGCACGTGTGGACCATTTGCGTCTAAACCGTATTGATGATGTTTTCGTAAAAGTGAACGTCATTATGACTATTTTGCGCTCTGTTGTTTGAGTTTGTTAGAACAAGCATCGGTGGTTCAGTGGTAGAATGCTCGCCTGCCACGCGGGCGGCCCGGGTTCGATTCCCGGCCGATGCAAATCACTTTTTATTTAATTTTACAACTAGCGCTTAGAATATTGACGGCATTGTATTTTGATTAGTAAGGACATTTTTAATTCAATTTTTTAATCGACTGTCTCAAGTATTATTATCATACTACTACTACTATTGTAGTTCATTGTGGCTTTCCAAGGGGGAGACCTATGTTCAACAGATGATGATGAGTAATCAATACCATCTAGTAGTAATGTTTTCCAAAAGCTGTGGCCTCAGAGATCTCCCCTAAGGCTGTGGCTGCACTAGCTATGCGGGCTGGTTTCTCTGATCCAAGGCTATTGTCGTTTCTAATTTGACTGCCTAGGTACCTGAAATGTGGTACTTCTTCCAATGCTTTATCATACAGCGTAAAACCGGGGGTCATGTTTGGAAATCTCACGACCTAAAGCTTCAAACAAAAATCTTAGTGTACAAAGCCATAGTCATATCTACACTTCTCTATGCTGCAGAAACTTGGTGCTGTTACAAGGCAGATATTAAAAGGCTAGACGTCTTCCACCTTCGCTGTTTGAGGTCAATACTGCGTGTAAAATGGCAAGATCGTATTCCTAACACTGAAGTTCTGCGACGCGTCAATATGCCGGGCATTGAGGCGCTTATAATTAAGCACCAACTCAGATGGAGTGGCCACGTCATACGCATGGACGATAGCAGGTTACCAAAAACAGTGTTTTACTCGGAACTGTCGAATGGAAAACGGAAGCAAGGTGGTCAGTACTTGCGCTATAAGGATGTCCTTAAACGCCACCTGACAAGTTGTGGTATACCGATCGATCGCTGGGAGCAGCTTGCGTTACAAAGAACGCAGTGGCGCTCTACTGTTCATAAAAGTGTGCTACAGTTTGAAGAGATGCGTTTATTTGATCTGGACACTAAGCGTCACCTTCGTAAGGCTCAGCCCAAGCTCTCCTACACGTATACTTTTAACAGCTCTGGACAACTCCACTGCGTTCCGTGTAACCGTCTATTTAAGACGAAGTTCGGTTTCGCGAGCCACATCCGAGCCTTCCACAGCCAGGACATAGACGGTTGATGGAGTCGCTGTCGCCGGATACGGTGAAGAGAACATCATCATCATCATCATCAGTAGTAATACTAGGTGCTAGGTTCCTTGTGCAAGGAACCGTCCAGTTTGGTACCACCACAGTGTCAGTCATTCTGCCGCCAAGCAGCAGTGGCAGAATGTGTTCCGGCGTCAAGGGCACTGAAACTGGTGAAATTACCAGACACAAAGAATTAATATCTAATGTCTTAAGGGTCGGCAACGGGCTAGTAATTCTTCTAGTGTTGCTAGCGTGTATAGGCTGCGGTGATTGCTTACCAACAAGCGGGCCGCACGCTTGCTTGCCACTTTGGTGGTATAAACAAATTATTATTATAACTGCCAGAACCTTAGGGAGTCGCGATGCTGTTAAAAAGGAGCTTCACGTCAGCTGCTTTAAAGAGCGTTACAATGTCGCTTCAAAACTAAAAAGGGCTTGGTTATGGCAGGCCTGTTTTCTGGATATTAGTAATTTTTGTTTCGAGTTTGTAGCGATCAAGCTACTGTCTTGTCTGAACACACCATATTCTCTCGGATTTAGATAGAAGGGGAAGATTCCGCTTTTAGAACAAATAGGTCGCCTTTCTTTTAAGCCTTTTGTGGTATTGTTCCTTTTATTGTCCAAATCGTATCAATTATGAACGTATATTTTATATTATGCGTTTCTTTTCGAAAATTTGATTATACGTTTACGTAAACGCGTTTAACTTAACTGGAAATAATATGATGCCTAGATAAAAGATAGGTACTGAGGATCTTATTTGGATTGCTACGGTAGAGCGAAGTCGCTGGAGTGGGGAGCAATAATTTGTTTTGTTAGTTACTGGTTAGGACAGTGTGTGCAGGCCGACCACCTGATTCTTTAGACAGTTAGGTCCATGCGTCAAATAGGCATGTAAAAAAAACTTTAAAAAAAAATTGAACCGACTTCAATAACACTAAAAAGTATAAAATAATTTAAATATTATGGTGTTAGCGTACCTGCTGTGTATATTTGGCACCAACTTCAATATTCTATAATATATATTATATATTGAAGTCGGTTCAATTTTTTTTTAATATTTTGTTTTATTCTTTTTTGTGATATTTTCATACATAAAGATTGAACCATCGAAGACGGTAAAATGATCTAGGTAGGTTATGAGATCATCATGATTTCACATTATCGTCTACATACTTTTACATAATTAATGTTTCTTCAGAAACTCCGAAACAATTTATCCGATCGTAATGAAATTTGCATGGAATCATTATAGTAGTTTACTCTTTCGAATAAAAAAAGAATCATCGAAATCGGTTCATATTTGTCAGAGAAATGTAAAGGAGAACATCAGTTTTATGGTTTTTACCAGATAAATTCCTCCATATCATTCATGGTCCTCCAGGAAGTTCTTATCCGGTTGTGATAAAATTCATACAGGTTCATTACAGTGGTTTCTTCTTTTGAATAAAAAAAGAATCATTGAAATTGGTAGATAATTGCCAGAGTTATGACCATTTTTGTCCTTAAAAAGCGACATAAAGTCATCTACACACATCAAAAGTGTCTAGGGATCAAGCATTTTTAAGCGGATTTCTTGAGATTGAGATGTGGCTTTGTAATAAATTTATGATTTTATAAATTTATATGGATCCTTTTTGGTGCATTTCATAATTTGAATCTTCCTGATTCAAATTATGAAATGTGAATGTGAATCAAATTCGAGTAAAAGATGAAAATCAGCTGTCAATATTTTCCCTATAAAAACATACAACGCATTGAAGACATTATTAGTGCTACTGTTTCCCTACTACTGATTAAAACCAACGTTATTATGGAGCGGCGACGTCATTTAAGCAGGGAAGAAATGCTCAGAGCCGTGGGAATGATAGAAGCTGGTTCCCGGCAACGTACTGTGGCTTTAGCTCTGAATACAAGTCAGAGTGTTATCAGTCGACTTTGGACACGTTACCGAAGCACTGGTACCGTGGCTGAGCGCCATGGAGGACGGTATCGCTGCACCACACGGAGACAAGACCGATATATTCAAATCTTAACTCGAAGAGCTCCAACAATAACTGCCAAGATGTTAGCCGTGAGGCTTCATCACTCTTCAGGGAACTTAATTAGCGACCAAACAGTCAGAAACCGCTTGCATGAAGTGAATCTTCATTCCCGAAGACCGCTACGGGTACCACCTATAGCAATGCACAATCGTAGGATTCGATATCAATGGGCTCTTGAACACAGAAATTGGGCAGAAGAACAATGGCGTTTCGTGTGCTTTTCTGATGAGTCTCGTTTTGGTATGAGACCGGATACAAGACGTATACGACACTGGAGAACCTCTGGACGCCAACAGCGATTAAAATCCTGCCAGGAAGTCCATCCTTATAGTGGTGGAACCATCATGGTATGGGCGGGTATTTGGATCGGCGGAAGAACTGAGTTGATTTGGATCAGAGGCAACCTCAACGCTCAAATTTATGCTGAGACGATTGTATCAGACATCATCGTTCCTCTACAAGTGCAAATCGGTCCCTTATTTCAGTTAATGCATGATAATGCACGACCGCACACCGCAAGAGTTGTAAGACAGACTCTCGCCGCAGCTAACATCAATGTCCTGCCCTGGCCTGCTCAGTCGCCAGACTTGAACCCGATTGAGCATGCATGGGATATGCTACAGAGAAGAGCTCTGCCGAATATGGAGGGTATCCAGTCGCAAGAAGACCTTTTTTTGTTGTTGCAACGAACATGGGCGGCCATTCCACAGCGTGATTTGGATGAACTCATTTTGAGTATGCCAAACCGATGTTCTTGTGTTGTTAGTGTTCGCGGTAGAAACACGGATTATTAATTGTTTAAGTTACCCAATAAAATTTTAAAGAAAACTGTTATTTCAGTCTTTTTTTCGAACTTTTGTGTTAGTGGTTCAAATGTCAAAAATCCCTTTATTAGGAAAATGGCAAATTTCTTTATTAATGCAAAGGTGACTTGGTTTATCGTTACTGTGACAAACGAAAACACTTTATTTGATGAATCCTTAAAGAAAATTTTAATTAATATCAATCAGGAGAAAAGTTATTGCAAAAATATATGTTGATCCCTAGACACTTTTGATGTGTGTATATAGGCTTTCTTGCAGCTTTCCTGCGCAGTCAACATTCTTGTTTTTTCAGGAACTACTTATTACTAAGCAATAATTTTTTTATGGGACCCAATTAACGGATTAAAGAATGGATTTTAGAAAGATTTTTTCAAATCGGTTCATAATTGCCATAACTCTGGCAATTATGAACCGATTTGAAAAAATCTGCGTGAACATACATAGAAAAAAAAACATATATGCAGACGAATTGAGAACCTCCTCCTTTTTTGAAGTCGGTTAAAAAGTCGGTCATGCGCCTGATCTCTCGTAGATCATGTCGTTTTTCCGTATCATCTGATTGTGACAGAATAAAGAGAGAGAAGTTGTGCACTATAATATCTCCCGCGTAGATGGCTGTATCTTGTGAAGGATTGGCTGTTGTGGTCGCATTGTCTCAGGTGACGGGCGACAGTGCAATGCAAGCATCAGGCGGGACTTCCTCGTCTTGTCCCTCAGTACCAGGAATAAAACAAAAAACTTACTCCCTGTTATTTGGGATCTATCTAATATGGTTATATCAAAAAATCGGATGTTCTTTACCTGGTCACTACCAGACGTGGAAGTTCCGCTGAGAGTGAGTGGCACGCCTAACCATGGATGTTACCCACTACCTTTTAATTAAAAAGTTCCCCTGGAGCTGTGGGGCTCGACCGGGGTATGTGGTATTCTTACCCACTAAAACCCCCGCAGCTGTCGCATCGGCACATAAGAGGGGACTCCCGGTCTCTTTGGTGGGATCTACACCAGGGGCCTCGCCCTCGGGAATCAATCACGGTGCTCACGGGGACGGGGGTCGCAACCCCGCCGCCGTTCTCCTCGGAGTTGCCGCCGTACTCAATGGACGTCCTAGGGCCCACATCCAGACCGTCCAGCGACTCCGAAGGAAGGCGTGTCAACGCCTAACCATGGACGCATTCATTTTAAGGCTTTTCGTCACCTAAAGAAAAATTACCTACCCATCTTTAAGAATGAAACTGGCTAGCACAACTCCAAATACTGTATTCTACTATACCCTCAAAGTGCGTAAAATAAAAAGTGCTTCATTTATGATATACAGCTGAGGAAGTAGTATGTACTAAAGCCGGAGGTAATAGAAACGCGAGCGAGTGTTATTACGGCTAATCTTGGGACTTAGTCGGCCAGCTAAATTGGAAGCCCATTCACCGTACAATTGGTGGCTCGGGTCCACGCTACGGTGCTACGCGCCTCAACTCCCGGGATACCTTTGACTTTTCGCCCACGAAACGAGCGAATTCTAAAATAGAACAAAAAAGAATTAATATTATATTACTGGTAATAATAATTTTTGGGTTTCCGATATTTTTCTGAAGTGATCATGGCGCTTCCGATATTTTAGTTGCGTTATAGCGTTTGTAACAGCGCTGAAACATCGGGAACACAAAAATAATCCTGGGGCACTATCATTCGCTTTTAGGTAGCTTAAAATAATTTTCCCCAAGCCGACTGTCAATGTTGGGGATTATGGCCTCCCTTCTAAGAGGGAGGCCTTTGTTGAGCAGTGGAAGTGTTTCCGCTGCTGATGATTATGATGATAATAATCTTACTTTTCGAAGAAAGTGATGCAGACATACGCAGCTTGCAGGTCTTCCTTTCTCTCACGAAAATAGTATTAAAATAACACTGCTCAAACAGATAGTAGTGGACGACGTTAAACTAGTAGGTCAATATAATATTGTAATCGAAAGTTTAAGACAGCGTTTAAAATAACTAAGATCAAATGAAATGTTACCTATACAAAAATCTCGAGGTGGTGTGTGCATACTTCTACAAAAATAAATTAAATATACTGAGCTTCATTTCATAAAACAATATAGCTGTAATAAGGTATTCGAATGCTGTGGAATAGAAATTCCTAGTATCAATCTTATAATAATAACCATTTACCGTACTCCACAGTCAAATGCAGACACATTTCTCAAATAATTGGATACTCTTCTCTTTAAGCATTGCTTCAAAAAAAAATTGTATTAACTGGGAGATTTTAACATAAATATATTAAAACCTAACCGTATTGTGAGGGATCTGATAGATATTGCAAATAATTATAATTTAATTTTACACATAAATGAACCAACAAGATTGAACTCATGTATTGACAATTTTTTGAGCAACATACGAAATGGTTCAGGTGAAATTTTAAAATTGGGTATCTCTGATCACGATACCGCACAGTTATTGAATATTCCGGTGAAAAAAAATTTTCGCCAACCGACTAAAATATTTGATATTAAAAGAGATTTTTGTAAAGAAAATATCGATAAGTTTTGTGAATGCATTGGTAGCTTGTCATTTAATCATGTTTATTGTGAGCCAGACCTAAACAAAGCGTTCAATCTCTTTCATGAAGAATTTCGACTGTTTTACGACCTTTGTTTCCCTAAAATAAAGTGTCAAATCCGAAGCAATGGTCAAAAACGTAGGTGGATAACCAAAGGCTTAAAACGGAGCTGTAGAACAAAGAGATCCTTGAGATTCCAATACTATAAATGTAAAACGAATGAAAATAAAATTAAATACTATAACTACTCAAAACTATTACGGTCGTGTATAGAAAGATCACGTAAAGTCTGCAACCACATGTATATGAGTAATGCTCAAAATAAATGTAAGGCGTTTTGGACAATTATAAGTGAAAACACAAATAACACCCAACCATGTAACTTTATAAATGAAATTAAAATCGAAAATAGAACTATTACTAACCCTCAACTGATAGCTAACATATTCAATGAATATTTAACTAAACTAACAAACAATAACTGTAACAAACACACAATACAAATAGAACCCGCATAAATAATAGCATCTTCTTAGAGCCATTAAATGATAGTGAAGTTAAAAATATAATAAGGTCCTTAAATAACACAAATTCTGTAGGGTTCGATGAGATATCGACGAAGATATTAAAACATAGTGTTCATATTATTAAATATAGTGTTCATATTATTATAAATCATTTGAACAAGGAACTTTTCCGGATGTCTTAAAAAAATCAGTTGTCAAACCTTTGTACAAAAAAGGTGATAGAACTGATATTGATAACTATCGAACAGTTACTCTTATATCGACACTGTCGAAAATATTTGAAAAGGCTATGTATAAAAGGCTTGGGTCATTCTTAACTAAATATAATATAGTAAAAAGTGAACAAAACGGGTTTCAAAAGGGAAAAATCCACAACACTAGCAGCCTTTAATTTGACTAATAATATTGTTTGCAGCTTAGATAAAAAGCAAATGACCGTTGCAGTGTTTTTTGACATGTCTAAAGCCTTTGATTTTGTTTCACATAAACTGCTGTTGGAAAAACTGGAAAATTATGGTATAAGAGGTCTACCGCTGGAGTGGATTAAATCATATCTTTCTGATCGTAGACAGTGTGTAGAGATTTCTAGTCTGGGGAAGGATTTTGTTATAGACCATAATAGATCTCAGTATCTAAAAAATGAGTGTGGTGTTCCGTAAGGTAGCGTCCTAGGGCCAAAGCTGTTTTTGCTTTATATCAATGATCTACCGGAAATTACTCATTATAAATGCACATTGTTCGCTGACGATATTTCAATAGTTTTGATATCACGTAATTTAGATGAATTTAATATAGGTTATAATGGCTCGACAACAATAATCTGACAGTAAATTTAAATAAAACTCATTATATACAATTTTTTAATAAAGGAGGTAAAAAATACCCACTACAAATCAGCTATAACGGACATAAATTAAATGACATAGACCAAGTTAGATTTTTATGCATAACAGTAGATAAATCATGTAACTGGAAAATGCATATTGATCAAATTTGCACCAAGATTAACTGTTACGTGTATGTTCTGTCAAGACTTCGTAAAACTGCATCATTGCAGACTGCATTAACGGCATATCATGGGTACGTTGGTCCAGTTTTGAGGTACGGTTTACTTATCTGGGGAAATTCTACCGATATAAATAGGGCATAAATGCCCTATTTGAAAGATGAAAAATATCGTTATACAGAAATAATAAGGATGAAGCATACAATATTATCTAGAATCATCATCATCATCAGCAGCCGAAACCCATCCACAGCTTAACAAAGGCCTCCCCCTTAGAAGGGAGGGGTTGTCATAATCCCCACGATTGGCAGGTGGCTTAGGGATTGCAGTATAGGTAAGTAATCTAATAGAAAGACGCTGCAGCTCGTCTTCTCCCTTAGTCGCATTTTACGTGATGGGAGGGTGCTATTCTTACCCGGTTACACTGTATCTAAAATACTGATACCAATTCTCATTGTTGTAAACTACAATACAATACCTACTCTTTATTATAAAAATATATCAAAATAATTTATAGTAGGTACACAAATAAAATATAGGTGCTCGCTCGCTGTTGCTCGAGTCAACTCGTGCGCGGGCGCTGCTTGGAGGACTGGTCTGACTACTATCCCTTTGGCTTTTTAGTTTGTTGTAATTTTTGTCATAGTTTATTGTTTTCTTCTTTTCTCCCTTAATTTAGGTTTCGAACGGCAGGACACACTATCGCTAATGTCGATTCAATTGTAACAAACCAATGTTTAAAAAAAAAGTGTAATAAACTATTTAAAACAAATAAAAACCGACTTCAAAATAAATTATCTAAAAAGCATAAAATAACGAAAATATATTGAAGTCGGTACTAGCACATCATGTTAACTAAGACTAGCACGAGCTGACACCGACTTCAATATATTTTCGTTATTTTATGCTTTTTAGATAATTTACTTTGAAGTCGGTTTTTAACCGACTTCAAAACAAATCTTTTTTAAAAAAAATTGAACCGACTTCAATATCACTGAAAAGTATAAAATAATTTAAATATTATTGAAGTTGGTATTAGCGTACCTGCTGTGTATATTTGGCACCAACTTCAATAATATTTAAATTATTTTATACTTTTCAGTGATATTGAAGTCGGTTCAATTTAAAAAAAAAAAGATTTTATTTTAAACTTTTAGTGATATTTTCATATATAAAGATTGAACCATCGAAAACCGTAAAATTATCTAGGTAGGTTATGATCACATTATCGTCTACATAGTTTTACATAATTCATGTTTCTTCAGAAAAAAATATCCGGTCGTAATGAAATTTGCATGGAAACATCATAGTAGTTTACTCTCTCGATATGTTCACTATGTCAAAAGAAATGTATAAGGGCAATGACTGGAACTCCACCTTATGGTTCCTGTAGGCTGTTATTTAATTAATTGGGCATTCTCACCTTGGCTTGGAAACAAGGTGCGCAGGTTCGAACCTCGGCTCGCACCTCTGATTTCTTTAATTAATCTCTGATTTCTTTAATTAAAATTTAATTCTAAATAGCTTTCGGTGAAGGAAAACATCGTGAGGAAACCTGCATGTCTGAGAAAGCCTAACTAGCTTTCGAATGACATGTGAAGTCCGCCAACCCGCACTTGGCCAGCGTGGTGGACTATGGCCTAAGCCCCTTCATCTTGAAGGGAGGCCCGTGCCCAGCAGTGGGACATTAACAAGGGCTGGTATTATTATTATTATTATTATCCTATTACCTTGGCTTGCCTGTACATCTATGAGATTGGGGTATTTGTGAAGTCTCAGCCGCAAATATTTACGAAGGCCTCTGAATATTATCCTCGTAATACCAGAAACGGGAACAAGTTGGTGTTTGGTTGTTTATCCAAAACAGCTATATTTATAATAAAACTATACTTATAATAAAACTGTAACAGGTCCAATTCTGTACATTGAAGATATTTTGAAAATTATATTTGGAGGACATTCTATAACCGATACTGAGGCCGAAAATGTATTTTTTTTAATTTTTGTCTGTCTGTCTGTCTGTCTGTCTGTCTGTATCACGGCTGCGCATCACGCCGAAACTACTGAATGGATTCAAATGAAACTCGGCATGATTTGAGATCTTACTACGAGGTAGGACATAGGATACTTTTTATCCCGTAATCTAGCACGGTTCTTTTGGGAGAGGGGATTAAAGTCAAAATAGGTACTTGGTTATACGCTTGGTCCGATTTTATCAATTTTTCTTTATAATATAATAAATATTAGTAAGGGAACACTCATAGAGAGTTGTTATCAAGGTTTTGTAATCGATCGGGTTAAGCAACGTTAGGTAAGGTCATTAAATAGATGGGTGACCGTTTAACGCCATTTGAACTAAACGGGTCCGTGCTTCGGAGAGCAAGTAAAAAGTGGGTCCCAGTTTTAACCGACTATAAAAAAGGTGGTTATGTATTCGATGCGAATGTCTGTTATTAAAAGTTTAGTTAACGTAAAAATAGCGCAGGCGGAGCTGCGTGGGTCAGCTAGTTCAAAAATAATTGTTATGCAATGTGTGTAAAAGTTTATAATGCAATTCCTACCGATATTAAAAACATGAATTTAGCAATGTTTAAAAGTAAATAAAGAGTGGTTACTTGAAAAGTCATTCTATACGGTTAAGGAATTATTTTTACGATTTTGACATTTAATACTAATTATAATTTACTAATGTTTAATATGAAATAATAATTTATGAAAAGGAATAATAATTAATAATATTATATAATTACTTATACTTAATTATATTTAATGTCTTTTATAGGTAAAGTCAATTATTATGTTTTCTTTGTTTCACATGCTGACTTATAGTAGCTAAATAGATGAAACTTTATTATTGTAAGACCTTATTGTACTCTATTTTTAGTGAAATAAACATATTATTATTATTTATTATTATATGAATGAATGAGTACGAAGCAACGCGTTAGAGTACTAAAAACAATAAATTATATTAAATTCAAAAGTGGTTTTAAAAAAGTAACAAATTTAATATCAGAATTATATTAAAGGGGTATTTAATAATAATCGTAATGTGGCTGCGCTATAAAGTATATTGTATTGTATTTTGTATCGTTTGGCAAGGTGCCAAATGTATGTAGATGGCGATGCTAATTCTGTGAGAGGCTTGTGCCAGCCTAGTCGCTTTGAGACATCTGGATAAACTACTAATTATACAATGCTACGGTATGAATATCTTTTGTAAACACATACTTATACGTATATTTATAATATCGCTCATCTAACGCAGATACCCGTGGTATGCCGGGTTAAAATTGCATCCCCCAATCTCCCCTCGTTGGGTGTCGTAAGAGGCGAATAAACGAGAACAGGAAGACGGGCAGCAGCGTCTTTCTTTTGAATTTATCTTCCACCTGAAATGAAACAAATTTTACGGATTATATCGCGGTTTATTTTTGATTTTAATTTCCCGACGTTTCGAATACTTTACAGCATTCAAGGTCACGGGCGGACTGAGGTGGTAGCTGTCCGTGACCATGAATGCTGTAAAGTATTCGAAACGTCGGGAAATTAAAATCAAAAATAAACCGCGATGTAATCCGTAAAATTAGTTTCATTTCAATGTGTAATATTCGCGTAAATATCAGAAATCATTATCTTCCACCTATTCTGCGATCACCAAGCCGCCTGCCAAGCGTGGGGATTATGGCAACCCCTCCCTTCTAAGGGAGAGGCCTTTGTTCAGCAGTGGACGTCTATCGGCTGCCATCGCCTAACAGTAGTATTATTGTCACCTTATTTTTTCGATAGAAAGTGACAGAGCTATAAACAACGTATATTGACATCTCTATCACGTGTCAAGTAAGATGATAATAATACTGA
Organism: Furcula furcula; assembly: GCA_911728495.1. NCBI lineage: Eukaryota > Metazoa > Arthropoda > Insecta > Lepidoptera > Notodontidae > Furcula > Furcula furcula. Next base: position 5,855,067 of record OU452254.1, on the reverse strand, counting down.
TTCGGAGACCAGACATGATACCACCACCTGGTGGTATCATGTCTGGTCTCCGAAAAATCAATTGATTCACAGATATATATAAGTATATATAAATATAAATTATATATATATATGCCTATTCAAAAGTGTGCGAGTATAATTTTGAGTAAGTAATTTAGGAACTACCTAAGTACTAATTTTTTGCAGTTTGAATTTAGACTTTCACAAAATTTTCGAATATATTAAAAAAATATTCGAAACCATTATTCATTTGCAGTTTGCGGCAGTTTCTGATTACTATGGCGTTTGTAAAATCGCTGTTCTCCCGGCCTCGCTCAAACAAGGAATGGGCTTATTGAATAATGTATGCTGTATATTGGAGTGCAACGGAACTTCCTCAAAAGCCTTCGGGGCTGCGGACCAAATTAAATTTTTCCATTTCGCCGTTAACTTTGATTGGTTGTTGAATCGAGTTGTATGAAAATAAAAAATAAATTGATGATATTTTTGGCCCTTGAAGCTGGTGTTTACATGCGGTAGAGTTAACTTTAGTAAGAGGAATGAATGATTTTGTTAGAATTTTCATTTAGGGAAATTTTGATACGTTATATTAAAGGTAACTGATAAAAATATGTACCTACTAGCTTAATACCCTTAGCCTTAAGAAGCTCAGAGCCAGTTGTAACCACTGTTCGGTAAACGATCAGTTGGGTAAGCAGCGTCAGGCAAGGTCAGTCCTTAGATGGGTGACCGTTTACAATACAATACAATACATACACTTTATTGCACACCATAACAAAAATACATTTAAACTTAGATTACTACAACATAGTGTTACAATTTTAGGCGGTCTTATCGCCAAAGCGATCTCTTCCAGACAACCTGGGGCGAAAGAAACATTAATGGAGGGCAGGTGCTTAATAATAATATAGATAAATACAACATAAATATAAAATATATATGTATATATATATAATAAATACATATTACAACAAAAGTAAAAGATGGTAGATATAACAAGTACATGAATAGGTATATAGAAAAAAAAAAGGAGTTCCATAGACGGACAGCTTGCACCGTAAAAGACCGTGTATAGGCATGAGACGTATGAGCGGGGGTACAAAGACTCAATTCGATAGATGGGCGAATAGTGTGATGATTAGAAGTGTGAAATTTGAAACGCTCTTTTAAATAGAGGGGTGCCCTAAGGTTATAAAGAGTAGAGTAAAGAAGAGAAAGGATATGAGCATTCCGGCGAAAACGAATAGGAAGCCACTTGAGCTTGTTGCGAAACTCTGAAACGTGGTCATATTTGCGCAAACCAAAAATGAACCGGATCGAGAAATTCTGGAGTCGCTCAAGTTTATTTAATAGATCTTTTGTAAGGTCTAGATAGCTGATGTCTGCGTAATTGAGATAAGGAAGAAGCAGAGATTGAGCAAGTGCAATTTTGGTGTCAATGGGTAAAAAGTGACGCAGTCGCCTGAGCGAACCAGCGGCAGCAAACATCTTCCTACTAACCTCGGCAACCTGCGGAGCCCATGATAAAGTCCGGTCAATAAGAATTCCTAGATTTTTTACCACTTCACTAAAAGGTATTACGACTCCATCGAAGGTGACTGGCGTTAGTATACCCCAGTTAATCCTAGAAATGAGGGCCTTGCTACCAACAATAATGGCTTTGGTTTTGGTTGGATTAATAGTTAGACCATAGCGGCTGCTCCAGTTAGAGATTTGGGTTAGGTCATGATTTGTGATATCAATCGCAGAAGGAAGATCAGTTAATTCAGCCTGTCGGTAAATTTGGAGATCATCTACATAAAGGTGGTAGGAAGATGAAATTTTATCAGTTATTGAAGAAATAAAGATTGAAAACAGAAGTGAAGATAAGACGCCCCCTTGTGGAACGCCGGCAGTTGTATTACACCAAGAAGAAACGGTCTCATCAACCCTAACACGCTGCCGACGCCCAGAAAGGTAACTACGAAACCAGTCAATGACCGTTGGAGATATGTTAAGAGTACACAGTATAGCTAAGAGCACATCAAAATCCACGGTATTAAAAGCGTTGGTAAAATCTAAAAGTGTCAGAACCGTTAGTTTCCTGTCCTCCATACCCGCTCGAATGTCATCCGTTATTTTCACCAACGCTGTTACAGTACTATGCCCAGGACGAAAACCTGATTGGAGTGGATTTAAAAGATTATTTTCGGAAAAATAAGAACTGAGCTTGTAATGAACAAGTCGCTCTAGAATTTTAGAAAGGAATGGTAAAATGGAGATAGGACGATACTCTGAGAAGGAATTAGGGTTACTTTTTTTTGGGAGAGGAATTCAGCATCTTTCCACAGAGTAGGTGGCGGGTTTAAAATATGGCTAGAAGCCAAGAAATAGCGGTTTTAATATTTTTTAATTGTGGACTGTATGAGGTGTATTAATTAGTAGGTATTGAACGCTACTCGACGCTGTAAAACGCAGGTAAAAGTCATTGGAAACAGGCAGGAAACAGCTAGCGCCACTCACCTGATGATTAGCTGGTACCAGGCACAATGTGTCGACACAAAAGTTCACAAAACTTCACAGTTATAGGCAACAGAAGCACTCTCGACGGCGGCGGTGTGCTGTAGGTCTCGTGGTTAAACGGTAACTAAGCGGATATAGGCTACTCAAGGAAGAACGGGATTGGTTGATTTGGAAATACGTCATTTACGTCACAAGAGAGCGTTCAGAAATGCATGATTAATTTAAATACCAAACAACCTCCCGGCTTTGAGGTAACCTCAAAAACAAAATAAAAATAAACCCAAAAAGGGGGAAAACATATATAAGAACATCACCATTAAATTAGGTGTATGCGTGCGGTAATATAATCTAATAATGCGGAATATAAAATAAGTCATAAGGACAAAAACTAGAGCGAAGGATAGTGCTTATATTAATACTAATTGTAACTTAAACTAGCGATAATATAAAGAAAACTACTGCGTTGGTAGCGGACAAAGTCGCACTACAGGACGCTGCAGAATGCCACTTTTGGTTTTCACTTCAGCAACTCGAATTACACCGTCTTTGCCGGGAAACAATTTAGTGATAACCCCAAGCGGCCAACGTAATGTCGGACAGTTCTCTACATTGATGAGAACTACTGTACCTACAGTTACAGGATTTGCAGGTGTGTTCCACTTTTCTCGCGACTGCAGATTATGTAAATATTCAGTGCGGAATCTCTTCCAAAACGATTGGACTAATGAGTCCATTAACGAAAAGCGCGTTTGAAGAGTCATGCGATCATTTTCTAACGTAGGAGCGGGTAAACATTCCAGCGGAGCGGTATGTATAAAATGGGCAGGTGTCAACGCGGACGGTTCTGACGGATCAGTGCTCAGCACATATAAGGGTCGCGAGTTCAAAACTGATTCAATACCATTCAACATCGTAACCATCTCTTCATATGTTAATATTTGTTTACCTATTACGCGAAATAAATGGCCTTTAACAGACTTTATATGGGACTCCCAAATTCCGCCAAAATGCGGTGCATTTGGTGGATTCATCTTCCAAATTATACGGCTTTCCGCTAATTCGCTACTAAAAGTTTTGTAGTAATCGTCGGATTTAAGAAATTCATGAAGTTCGTTTAGATAGGAACGCGAAGCAACAAAATTCGTACCGTTATCGCTGTAGAGATACTTACAAGGACCTCTACGCGATAAAAATCTTTTAAAAGCGTCTAAAAAGGTAGCTGAGGTTAAATCAGAAGCAAGCTCAAGATGAACTGCCTTGGTTACTAGGCATACAAAAATGCATAAGTATGCCTTTTGACTACGCACTCCTCGTCTTCGAGTATGAGTTATATACAATGGTCCAGCGTAGTCTACGCCCGTATGCGTAAAAGCTTTACAAGGTTCTACACGGCACGATGGCAAAGCGGACATCATAGGAAAAGTAGCTTTTGGTTTTAACCTAAAACATGTGTTACATTTATGTATGCGGGAACGAACAATACGGCGGGCGGATAAAATCCAAAAACGTTGTCTCAGTATTGAGAGTAGTAGTTGCGGACCAGCGTGAAAGTTTTTCTTATGATAGAAGTCAATTATCAAATTAATTATGTGACCATTTTTCGGCAACAATATGGGATGTTTATGTAATTTTTCTAATGATGCGTTATCTAACCGACCTCCGACATATAGAATGCCATCATTCATGTATGGCGTTAATTTGCGAAGAGCTGAGGAACAACCTTTTCCTTTATCTATAAGTTTAATATCATCAGCGAATGAAGCGTGTTGGACGGCCTTAATTATAACAAGTTCAGCAGCGTCTAAATCTTGCGCGGTTATTACATTATTGCGGGGCAATTTTCTTAGAAATCTTAACACATACACTACAGTGCGAAGTAACTTATTCCACGAGGATACTCTATAACTTAATGTCAGAAGTAAATGCTCAGTTTGCGCGGCGGCGGCGTCGCAAGCGACGTGAGATAATGTTTTTTCTTCAGGTAAACATGAGCTTTGCGGTGAAAATTGCTGAATTGGCCATTCACTAATAGGAAAAGACATCCAAGATGGGCCTTGGAACCAGAGATTATTCTCTATTAAGCGTGAGGGAAGCAGCCCGCGAGACACACAATCCGCGGGGTTTTCTACTCCTGCGACGTGATAAAAATGATCACTTGGCAATAAAGATTGACATTGCGAAATTCTATTGGCGACGAAAGTATTAAATCTGTGTGGGGAAGAGTGAACCCAGCACAAAGCGACTTCAGAGTCAGAGAATGCGTAAATATTATTTATTGGGTGTCTTATTGACAATGTATTGACCACTGAACGCACTAACTTAGCGAGCAGTGTTAAGGCGCAAAGTTCAAGTCTCGCTAAAGTCACGGTCTTTACCGGAGAAACGCGGGATTTTGAACAAACTAACGTGACTATAGGGGGAGAATCTTCATTAACTACGTGAAGGTATATGACGCAGCCAAAACCTTTTTCGCTAGCGTCAGCGAAAGCGATAAGCGAAACAACAGAAGAGTCCTTAATACCCATATGACGCGGGAATTGAAGACCCGAGATTAGCGGTAACTCTGAAATATATTGTTGCCACAACTTGACAACAGAAGAAGGCGGAGACTCGTCCCAATCAATTTTGAGGAGCCATAATTGTTTAATTAATAATTTAGCGAATAGCGTTATGGGACCGACAAGACCCAATACATCATAAAGTTGTGCGGTAGCGGATAGCATAGAACGCTTTGTACAAATAGCGGGCGGTTGAGATACAGTAAAAGTAAAATTATCAGTAGCGGGATGCCAGCGAAGGCCTAAAATCTTATGAGTGTCATTATCGTTAAAAGAAATATATTCTTGTTGACGATGACTTGCGGGTATGTGTTCCAACAATTCGTGGGAATTACTCGTCCATTTAACTAGATCAAAACCACCGGCTTTGAAAAGTTGGATTAATTGTGTTGCTGTCGCTACAGCTTCATCTAGCGTTGAAGCTGTGGAAGCAAGGTCATCCATGTATATATCGAGCTGTCTTTCAATAAGACTAGCTGCGAGAGGATAGTTAGCTCCTTCATCTTTTGCTAACTCACGCATGACGCGAAGAGAGAGAAATGGTGAGGAACGAAGACCAAAAGTGACACGAGTAAATTCATACGTTTGCAAGGGTTCGTCATCAGAAAAGCGAAATAAAATTCGTTGGAACTTGCGGTGCGAATCTTGTACATGTATGCAAAAATACATTTTACGAACATCAGCGAAAAAAGCAATAGAATATATTCGTACATTGAGTAAAATATTGAAAATGTCAGTTTGTAAGTTTTCACCGGTATGCAAAATATCATTAAGTGATAAACCGTTATCTGACTTACAACTGCCGTCTATTACTACACGGAGCGGTGTGGATGATTTATCCTCCCGAATAACCGGGTGGTGAGGTAGGTAAAAGCAAGGCACATCAAACCTTATCATTTCTTGCGGAACAAGTGTTAAGAACCCTTTATCTAAATATTCCCTAATGACGTCATTGTAACGCGCGCGAAGTTCAGGATTTCTACTAAATCTTCTTTCAAGAAGAGAAAATCTTTTTTCAGCGATTTGAAGCGAATTACTAAATTTTTCTGGCGGATCCTTAAATGGCAAAGCGACAACGTAACTGCCATCAGGATTGCGAGCGGTATTAGAGGTAAAAATATTTTCACACTCATTATCTTGCGGACTGATATACTTGGTAGAAGGCAATTCTTCCATTATCCAAAATTTTTGAAGCATCTCATTAAGCGGTTCTTGATTAATTAAATGAAAAGAATGCGATTTATGAGTAGGGGACTCCACATAAGCGTCGCCCATTATTACATAACCTAGCGTTGTTTCTAGCGCCATAGGCGCGTGCGGCGTAATTATTTTATTTGACAGTAATATTTTACAATAGGTATTTACCCCCAAAAGTAAGGAAATTTCCCCAGGTACAAAGAACTGGTCATCAGATAAACGTATCGAAGATATATAATTAATCTTATTTAAATCAATCTTAACGTCCGGTAATTTCCCGGTAATGTGAGGCACTACTAACGGTTCGACTTCATATACGAATTCATTATCGAAGCGAGATGTGAATTTAACGTGAGTAACGCCTAATATTTTTTGCGATGAACCACCAATGCCATGAACTTCGGTAAAGCGGTTTTTTCCCGATATGGGTAAAGATAAACGTTTGCAACAATCAAGCGAAATATAGTCACTTTGTGACCCTGGATCTATTAAACATCTTACATAATATTCACGTCCATAATTATTTATTACTTTTATTTTTGCGGTCGCTAATAAAGCAGCGGTTTGAGTGTGATTAATATCATTGTTAAGGTTTGTAATACTGAACGACAAAATCGTAGTAGACTCCAAGCCCTGAGTGCATACACTATCACCCGAGTTGGACTGCGGATTAATTTCGATCTTATTCGTAGAAGGATTAGAGGTTAAATTACAGTGAGCATTACGAATACCCGAGACGGCCGGCTGGGAAACCGGTTTTTGATTTAGCGCTTGCGCTTCATATTTAATTGTAAAATGTAATAAGGAATGGTGGCGTTGATTGCAATGTAAACATGTACGTTGCGAATTACAAAAACTGGACTTATGTTTATTACTTAAACAATTCGTACAAAAACCATTTTGTTTTATGTAGTTATACCTTTCCTTAGGCGTTAATTTAGAAAAGCGCGGACAATTAAACAAGTGTGTGTGTGTCTTATCTTGACACATAACGCACGGTTGATTGTTGTCAGTATTAATAAAAGTTCTAGTAGGACCACTGTTAGGTCTAGGTATATTATGTTTTTTATTATTATTAGAAAGTTTGTTTGCGGTAGGTTCAAATTGTTTTTGTATATTATTAAGTATCTTACTTTGCTCTTGGACGAAACTGATAAGACTCTGATATGTAGGTATATCAGTTTGACGTTGCGACAATTCAAAGGCTTTAACAGTATCTGCATCTAATCTCTGCAATGCTAATTGCAAGCACATAAAGTCTGTTAAGTCATTTAATTTTAACTGTTTTAGCGCTTTGATTGAGGAATCAAAATTATTAATAAATGATTCTAGATTTGCGGCGGAACTAGAAGTAAGCGGTTTAAATCTTAACATATGATTAAAATAAGAGACAGCGAGTGAACGAGTATCGTTATATTTTTGTAATTCAATAGGCGGCAACTTATTGTGGTAAGAAGAAGGCTTGGATTCAGTCTTTATCGGAATATTAGAGTCTTTCTGTAACTTAGAAAGAACCCCCTTTATATGACAGTATAACTCTTCAAATGCGATCCAGGTTTGATAATCAACGGAACTGGTGGGGTTGGCTTGTAAGTAGACATTATTATAATCATCAACAACCTTTTCGAAATCAGTACGTAACGTATCTACATTACTAGCGTTTAACAAGAATGTATCACGCTGTTGTTCATCAGCGATAGCTGATCGCGACAATTCGTAAATTTTTTGCAAACGCGAGAACATTGCTTCTCGTTTTGCTCGAAGAATGACCACCTTTGGGTCCTCCCGGCATGGCGACCGTTCTTCACCCCTAGATTTACTCATTATTCAGCGGATTAATTTAATAAAAGCAGGCGATAATAAATAAAGTATGCGTTGGTTGGTTTTAATAGCTTAAAAACCAATTGCTATTAAATTAAAGCGGTACCTAAGTATTTATAAACGATTAAGTACAACTAAGCGAATGAGTTACCCTAACTACCGAGATATGCACCTATGAAATTATTTAATTAGCTTTAATAATCTATAACCAATTAAATAATTAGCGAGCGTAAAATATAATATTATTAATAACTTAGCGTATTGTGAAGTGAAATGAGCGCGTTAAGTAGGTAGGTGGCACGTATTAGCTGCGACGCGAGCCAAGCGGGGCACAGAATACTACCTGCATACAGCGTATGATTGTAAAGAAAATAATTTTAAGTACGTAATTACGTTTATTAATCTATAAGCACTGTCCTTCAACACAAATAAATGCCTGCGAATTAGATTGCATAAATCTAGAAGCGATTATGTATACTTATGACTTATGTATACAATCAAAGCGGGCGGGAATAATTTATAATTAAATAGGCTTTTAATTGTTATTTCACAGACAGCTAGATAATTATAGCGATTAGATAATCGAATAATGAAACCATTGGATGGGACCAAAAAAGGTATCAAATCCGGTGAGATGGACCAAAAAAGATGGCGGGTTTAAAATATGGCTAGAAGCCAAGAAATAGCGGTTTTAATATTTTTTAATTGTGGACTGTATGAGGTGTATTAATTAGTAGGTATTGAACGCTACTCGACGCTGTAAAACGCAGGTAAAAGTCATTGGAAACAGGCAGGAAACAGCTAGCGCCACTCACCTGATGATTAGCTGGTACCAGGCACAATGTGTCGACACAAAAGTTCACAAAACTTCACAGTTATAGGCAACAGAAGCACTCTCGACGGCGGCGGTGTGCTGTAGGTCTCGTGGTTAAACGGTAACTAAGCGGATATAGGCTACTCAAGGAAGAACGGGATTGGTTGATTTGGAAATACGTCATTTACGTCACAAAAGAGCGTTCAGAAATGCATGATTAATTTAAATACCAAACAGTAGGAAAAAAACAAGTGGTAATAGAAGTATTAAAGATGTGTGTTAAGATAGGAGTCACAACATCCAGAAGGGGAAGAATCATTTTACGACTGATATCAACAGCACCTACAGCATTTGACGTTATCGAGAGAATGTGCTTCTTAACATCACAATCGGTAAATTGACTAAAAGAAAAAGGGCCCCCCTTTTTCTTTTAGTCAATTTACCGATTGGAGTTGGGAGTCTTAATGGAAGAAAGATCTTTCAAAGTTTTTAATTTCGTTCTATCATCGAAGATGGTCGAAGAAGAAAAATGTCGATTTAGCTGATCTAGGTAGACCTAGATCAGCTAAATCGACATTTTTCTAGAGAATATTAGAAGCTGAAACATGATTTCATTTACCGACTCCCAAAGAGTTAAGAAATTTCCAGACTTTGGCTGGATCGCCGTTCTCAACGGACTTGTGAATATGGCGTCGTTGGGCATCTCTACACACTTTATTGCAGTGATTCCGTGTCAGTCTATAGGTTTCCTTATGCTTATCAGGATTTATTTTATATTTGTGTTTAGCGAGGTTTTTCTTTGCTTGTAAAGATTTTATTTCATCGGTAAGCCAAGGAGCAGGAAGATGCTTAACTCGTACTGGTCGAATAGGAGCATGTGCATCATATAGCTGAATTAACAATGAGTTGAATAGCTCAATCTGCCCATTCACCGTTGCGGCATCTCTAACTAAGGACCAGTCGACATTTTTCGCGTCATCGATTAGACGTGCAGTATCCATTCCACCAAAATTACGCTGCATGAGTATCCTTGACTTACGTTTAGGAGGACGTATTTTATAAGATTGAAAGATAAGGTCGTGGAAAGAGAAAGCATCACCTGTGCACTGACCATGTTTCACTACGTGGTCAGTGGATGAAACGATTATTAAGTCAAGGAGTGAAGGTTCATAGTGTGTAAAAAAATGAGTAGCGTTAAGAGGAAGAATGTTTAGGTTACAAGCTTCTACGGTATGGTTTAACTGTGAGGAGCGACTGTCAGCTTTCAAAAGACATGTGTTAAAATCACCAATCAAAATAGTGTGACTATATAATGGAACTAGATTTTCTAAAAGAGATTCTAGGGAAGAGAAATAGTTAACTAGATGGGAAGGACTATAAAGCACACCAAGCAGTGCTTTAACACCAGATAACATTACTTCTATAAATAAATATTCAGCACCACTAGAACCTTGAGGAGACATACTGAGAATAGTGAATGAAATATGGGAACTAAGGTAAATGGCTACCCCACCACCACCTTTGCCAACACGATCATTGCGGATCAGATGATAGCCGGGCAAAGAATATGAGGAAGAAGGCAAACAAGGCTTAAGCCAAGTTTCCGAAACAAGAATTGCGTGAATATTTTTGTGTGGTAGTGACGTCAGCATATCGGGCGGCGTTTAGTGGCAGGGCCAGCGGCCTTACCATGAACTCTTATAGCAGGACAGTTTAACACGAAAAGTGACCTGTGTACTTACCATGAGCGCACTAATTAGCAGGCCACCCAGCTATTACGTCACACAAACAGGTCAGTGGTCACGTGACAATATTATTGTCACGTGCGCTCATGGTACAAATTTGTAAGACAGGTCACTTTTCGTGTTAAACTGCCCTGCTATAATAGTTCATGGTAAGGCCGCTGTACCGGGTTTTATTTAAGATTTATATTGACAGGTAGCCTTCGAATAAGGAGTTATGCTGGCCACTCGTTTGTCTGTTTTGTTCTCCTTCTCCTAATTTCTCTTTTCTTAAGCTTTATAGATTTACATAGATTGTAATCAAGTACTAGCGTCTAGTAACAACGAAAATAATATTATTTTTATTTATTATATGCAAACAAAATGTCAAGCATAAGATTTTAATGCTGAGTGAAAAAACATATTGTTATTGCAATGACTTTGTATATTCACAGTTGTGTAAATACAACGCTTGCAGAAAATTATATTAAGTACATAATAATTAATATGTATTTACTTAATCATTAGGCACATAGGTACTATACTCTCTTTAGGCACATAGGTACTATAGTTCTCTTTAATTTCATTTATACTCAGGCCCGGATCTAGGGGGAGGCAAACCCGGCGCCAAAATCATAATATAATAAAATTAAAAAAATCTCGCTCCACAAAGCGCCTAGCATACGGAAGCCTGGTTGGCTCACCTTCACACCACAAGTGAACTTATGATGCCGATTTGAGATTTCAGTTTTTTTAAGTAATTTCTCAAACGCTGACGGGGCCACTATCAAGTTTCTGCCCCGGTTCGAAAAAATCGTAGATCCGGAGCTGTTACTACTCTACTACTAAAAATATTCTCGTTACGTATAATAATCCATTACTTATAAACAAGTACTTAGGCTCTGCAGGAATAGGTGCTAGGTATAGGCGCCAGTCTACATTTATTTAATGTTGTATTGAATTCTACACTGTGACTACAAAATTATTCATTAAAGAACTCAAAGATTTGACAAGAGACATTTTGAAGCGTAGCATTATATATATGGCTAATGATTAGACTGAAGATGAACGATAATTAGCAGCCGAAATACGTCCATTGCTGAACCAAGGCCTCCCCCTTAGAAGGGAGGGGTTACCATAATCCCCACGCATGGCAGTTATCTTGAGGATCGCAGTATAGTTGGTAGGTAAGTACACACATCAAAAGTGTCTAGGGATCAAGCATTTTTAAGCGGATTTCTTGAGATTGAGATGTGGCTTTGTAATAAATTTATGATTTTATAAATTTATATGGATCCTTTTTGGTGCATTTCATAATTTGAATCAGGAACTGTGAATCAAATTCGAGTAAAAGATGAAAATCAGCTGTCAATATTTTCCCTATAAAAACATACAACGCATTGAAGACATTATTAGTGCTACTGTTTCCCTACTACTGATTAAAACCAACGTTATTATGGAGCGGCGACGTCATTTAAGCAGGGAAGAAATGCTCAGAGCCGTGGGAATGATAGAAGCTGGTTCCCGGCAACGTACTGTGGCTTTAGCTCTGAATACAAGTCAGAGTGTTATCAGTCGACTTTGGACACGTTACCGAAGCACTGGTACCGTGGCTGAGCGCCATGGAGGACGGTATCGCTGCACCACACGGAGACAAGACCGATATATTCAAATCTTAACTCGAAGAGCTCCAACAATAACTGCCATGATGTTAGCCGTGAGGCTTCATCACTCTTCAGGGAACTTAATTAGCGACCAAACAGTCAGAAACCGCTTGCATGAAGTGAACCTTCATTCCCGAAGACCGCTACGGGTACCACCTATAGCAATGCACAATCGTAGGATTCGATATCAATGGGCTCTTGAACACAGAAATTGGGCAGAAGAACAATGGCGTTTCGTGTGCTTTTCTGATGAGTCTCGTTTTGGTATGAGACCGGATACAAGACGTATACGACACTGGAGAACCCCTGGACGCCAACAGCGATTAAAATCCTGCCAGGAAGTCCATCCTTATAGTGGTGGAACCATCATGGTATGGGCGGGTATTTGGATCGGCGGAAGAACTGAGTTGATTTGGATCAGAGGCAACCTCAACGCTCAAATTTATGCTGAGACGATTGTATCAGACGTCATCGTTCCTCTACAAGTGCAAATCGGTCCCTTATTTCAGTTAATGCATGATAATGCACGACCGCACACCGCAAGAGTTGTAAGACAGACTCTCGCCGCAGCTAACATCAATGTCCTGCCCTGGCCTGCTCAGTCGCCAGACTTGAACCCGATTGAGCATGCATGGGATATGCTACAGAGAAGAGCTCTGCCGAATATGGAGGGTATCCAGTCGCAAGAAGACCTTTTTTTGTTGTTGCAACGAACATGGGCGGCCATTCCACAGCGTGATTTGGATGAACTCATTTTGAGTATGCCAAACCGATGTTCTTGTGTTGTTAGTGTTCGCGGTAGAAACACGGATTATTAATTGTTTAAGTTACCCAATAAAATTTTAAAGAAAACTGTTATTTCAGTCTTTTTTTCGAACTTTTGTGTTAGTGGTTCAAATGTCAAAAATCCCTTTATTAGGAAAATGGCAAATTTCTTTATTAATGCAAAGGTGACTTGGTTTATCGTTACTGTGACAAACGAAAACACTTTATTTGATGAATCCTTAAAGAAAATTTTAATTAATATCAATCAGGAGAAAAGTTATTGCAAAAATATATGTTGATCCCTAGACACTTTTGATGTGTGTATTTCAATGAAAAGACGCTGCTGTTCGTCTTCCTGTTGCTGTGCTGTCCGTGTTTCTGCTGACTAATGGAACTTAATCTCCTTTTACGGACACCCAACGGGAGAAGATAGGTGGGCGCTATTCTTACCCGGGATCCGCACGGGTAAGAACAATTGTGTCGATTAATGATACGATCTCGAAATTCAATTCTCGTTCTACAAAATCACCAGAACCTCGAAATCAACACGAACCAAAGCCAAGAATTATTTATTTATTTTATTCTTCATGCACAATTGTACATAGGCGGACTTAATGCCTATAAGGAATTATAGAATTAGTGCCTAATAAAACGTCTATTAACACACAAATGGTCCAAGTACTATCTCCATTTAGCAGTTACTACACCACATTAAGGTATACACAAGTAGATCCTTTGTTCCTGCAAAAATATACAGCCACGGTTTTGGAGTGGGTGGCAAATTGATGGTTGTATTAAGTGAAATAAATTGACGCTTCTCGCTCTACGCTACCGACGGCGTTGGACGCTTTCCTTCAGGTGGGGCAGCAGTTCAACGTAAGCAAGACTTTTTTTTTTGTGACGCGGGGGATATCTTCCAAAGATCCCCGGGAGCTGTGGGGCCCGACCGGCGTATGTGGGATTCTTACTCACTAAAAATCTTTAAAAAAAAAATTGAACCGACTTCAATATCACTGAAAAGTATAAAATAATTTAAATATTATTGAAGTTGGTGTTAGCGTACCTGCTGTGTATATTTGGCACCAACTTCAATAATATTTAAATTATTTTATACTTTTCAGTGATATTGAAGTCGGTTAAATTTTTTTTTAAAAAGATTTTATTTTAAACTTTTTAGTGATATTTTCATATATAAAGATTGAACCATCGAAAACCGTAAAATTATCTAGGTAGGTTATGATCACATTATCGTCTACATAGTTTTACATAATTCATGTTTCTTCAGAAAAAAATATCCGGTCGTAATGAAATTTGCATGGAAACAACATAGTAGTTTACTCTCTCGAATAAAAAAAGAATCATCGAAATCGGTTCATAATTGTCAGAGCAATGTAATGGAGAACATCAGTTTTATGGTTTTTACCAGATAAATTCCTCCACATCGTTCATGGTCCTCCAGGAAGTTCTTATCCGGTTGTAATAAAATTCATACAGATTCAATACAGTGGTTTCTTCTTTCGAATAAAAAAAGAATCATTGAAATTGGTAAATATTTGCCAGAGTTATGACCATTTTTGTCCGACCGAGCGAGTCCGAGCGACTAAAACGTCATCTATATAGGCTTTCTTGCAGCTCTCAGGGCGCAGTCACCATTCTTGTTTTTTCAGGAACTACTTATTACTAAGCAATAATTTTTTTATGGGACCCAATTAACGGATTAAAGAATGGATGGAAGAAAGATTTTTTCAAAGCGGTTCATAATTGCCAGAGTTATGCGCGAACATACATAGAAAACAAAAAAAAAAAATATACAGACGAATTGAGAACCTCCTCCTTTTTTGAAGTCGGTTAAAAACCCCCGCGGCTGTCGCATCGGCACATGAGAGGGAAGACCCCAGGGCTCTCCGGTGGGATCTGCAACCGGGGCCCCTCAGTGCCTTGCCTGTGAGCCCGCCGCCGGGGGGCGCATTGTAGCCCCCCGGGAACCAGTCACGGTGCTCACGGGGACGGGGTTCGCAACCCCGCCGCCGTCCTCCTCGGAGTGGCCGCCGTACTCAATGGACGTTGAAAGGGCCCACACCCCGAACGTCCAGCGACTCCGAAGGACGTAAGCAAGACTTAGGCTAAGTTTATATGGCCAGGAGGACGGCGGCGGGGTTGCTACCCCCGTCCCCGTGAGCACCGTGTCAGGTTCCCTGGGGGCTACAATGCGCCCCCCGGCGGCGGACTCAAAGGCAAGGCACTGAGGGGCCCCTGGTGCAGATCCCACCGGAGAGCCCTGGGGTCCCCCCCTCTCATGTGCCTATGCGACAGCCGCGGGGGTTTTAGTGGGTAAGAATCCCACATACCCCGGTCGAGCCCCACAGCTCCCGGGGATCTTTAGAAGACAAAACAAAAAAAAAAGCCGCGCGGTACAAGATCTAAATAAACCGTGCTTATCATCTACATCACCGCGCGCCATACATTTACCATCATGTGAATGCTCCGACCGCGCGGCCATATAAACTTAGCCTAATTCTTGACTTTTTGCCCGACTGCCCCAGAAGGAGGGTACGTATGCATGTCTATATTTCTTTGGCACGGCCGAAACGGCTTTATGGATTTTGACTTATAATATGTCTTTAGATTCGTCTCAGTTGTGGGAGTGACATAGGCTATAGGTATATTTTACCAAAAAAAATAATATGGCGGGCGTCAGTCACAATTTAGTATTTTTTTTTAATTCCAATCAATATGGGTATCATATGAAAGGTCTTAACGAGACGAGTTAAGGGGGGGAGACGAACCAGAAGACGCAACGTAGGTAGGCCTCTCACTAGGTGGACAGACGACATTGTGCACGTCGCAGGTAACCGGTGGATGCAAATAGCCAATTGTCGTTCATTGTGGCGTTCGAAGGGGGAGGCCTATGTTCAGCAGTGGACGTCTTCCGGCTGGTGATGATGATGATGTTAAACTGTTCAGGCATACCTGTCAGGTATACCTGAACGTGTATGGCCAGCTTAAGTCTAGAGGTGCAATGCACTACACCCTTTTAATGTTGATTGTTACATTTAAAGGCGGGAGAGGGTAACCATTATTTGCTACGAGTAGCATTGGCTCTGTATACCTCTAGGTACTTTTTCGGAAGTTACATGTTATTTAAAAAATATTTGGAATGAATATTTCGTAGCTGTCAATGAAGCCCCACCCTGTAGAAAAACATTATTAATTAGGACTCACACAGCAAATAGCCTGAAAGATCAGACGTTACCACGTGAAATTTTATTTATTGTATTAAATGATGCTATAATAAATCAATGCTCATTGGAAGAGTGTTGCTGCTAGCATTGAGATAAGTAGGTACTTCTGACACAGAGTGCTTTCAATTTTTATTGATGATTCATGGTTGCAATTGCGATTAAGCCCTATGCTATGTTATAATAATAATGTCCTCCTGGCCGATACGACCACAATGGTCAATACAATCCAAATCAGGCACTTTTTTTTTTTTGGGTATGATAGACGCTGTTGGCCGCAGATGGCCATTACAGCTTCACCGGACAATAGGAGGCGAGCGCTTGAAGCGCTCTAGACTTTACGGCAGAAGTAGCGACGAGCTCAAGGGCACCTCAGGGAGGCACGGCCTCGGGTTGGGCTGTCGCTTAAGAGAGGGCTGAGTTTACCACCGGTTCACAACGCGCCCCCACTGAGAAGAACCGGCAAGAAACTCAGTGGGGTGATGCACGTCGTTGCGGTCGCATACGTACGACCCTTCGGCCTCGCCGGCGAGACCGGTGTCTGATAGCTAGTGTAGCATACGGTTGTCGGGGAGGGTTCGGTGCATCCCGGTCCAATAGGACCGTCATGGTGGTCTGCGGCGCGAGTCAGAAGGGTTAAACTGTTCGCGTGACGGGACGCGGATTCAAAGTAGCGTTTCGACGCTCCAAATCAGGCACGTGGGAGATGCCCCAGAAAGACGGCTGTGTTTTACGAGAGTAGGTACGTATAAAGTATGTATGTTTATTTCTTCGATAAGGCCTGAAGCCTAAATGGCTCGTTGAATTTTGACATATGGTATGACGTTAGTCACGTTAGTAGTCGTTCCGTATTAATAGCGTGAGCGGCTCATTTTTTTTACTTCCAGATAAATTAATATAGGTATCAAATGAAAGGTTTTCAAGATGCAAATTGAATTATGTATATGTGTATACGAACGCGATATATGTTTGGGTATGTATCTATAGTGTGTAATATAACATAATTTTGTTTATTCGTAATAGGGCTTTTGTGCTTTAATAGTTTGCATTTGTTCGACAGCTAATTAAGATGCTATGTTTGATGAAAATCGGCTAAGCCGGTTATTATTGTTTTTTAACCGACTTCAAAAAAGGAGGTTCTGTATTCGACGCGTATGTATGTAATATTAATAAAAATGCGTAATATTCATATATGTTAGTCTATGTGGGCTTCTAAACGAATTTACCAAATTTCACGAGTGTATGTATGTATGTAGGTTTGTCCGCGGATTTCTCAGAAACTACAAGTCCAATTTCGAAAATTCTTTTTGCAATAGTTAGAGTATCTTTCAACTTAGGGTAGAGTACAAATTTCATCAAAATCGGTCCAGTAGTTTAAGAGATATAAACTTTTTATGTTTTCAGTAAGTTACTGTAATGTAGACGTTCGAGTTGCGTGATAGTGCTGATACCTATCTTGGTAAAATAAGTCACTAAAAAGTGTTAAATAAAGTATTTAAAAAAAAATAAAAACCGACTTCAAAGTAAATTATCTAAAAAGCATAAAATAACGAAAATATTATTGAAGTTGGTGCAGAATATACACAGCAGGTACGCTAACACCAACTTCAATAATATTTTCGTTATTTTATGCTTTTTAGATAATTTACTTTGAAGTCGGTTTTTATTTTTTTTAAATAGTTTATTTATTTATTTAATTACCTTCTTTAAACGAGTACTTTATTCAGGCCTAGATGAGGTCGGTGCACCTAGAATTTTTACACACTAGCCAACTGAAAGTCTTTTGTGTTTCCAACTTCTGACTTCCATTCACGCTCACTTAATCTTTTAGAACTACATCGCGAATTTCTTCAGAGCTTAAAAGTAATGTACATACAAAGATGGAGGATTCCAGGAAATAGAATTGCTGGAGCTTTTATTCCGAAGTTGCCTGCAGTGAGCGAAGCAAATTGGAAATGCTGTAGATGCCTCGATTTTAGGTATTTGATATGTATAAACCTAAAGTTATTTGAATTTTGTTTTATATCAGTTTTAAAGTAAAAGACAGATTTACTCTAAATCATGCGTTCCGTAGATATGTATGATGATGATGATGGCTTGGGACAATGGTCAGACTTTGACTAGAGCAGCCGAAGATCCATGGCACAATCCACAAATCTGATCTCAAACTATTTTAGAGCAAATAAAATTCTTTTTTATCAGTTGCCTCGATAAGTCAGCCAAAATCATTGTTATTACACGATGTATTTTTAATAATCAAGTTCGCCTTCGGCCTCAGGTCACCAAGATGGCTCCATATCAAAAGGACACATAAGCAAAATGACTCAAAATCAGAACGACCGAAAAGCAGAATGCAATGACATGCGCGCAAAAATTCCTAAAAGCATAATAATCTACGCGCAAGAAGTCCTATACGAAAAATTTCCGCCACCGGATATTAGATGCAATTCAGTAAAAAGTAATATGCATCGGCCGGGAATCGAACCCGGGCCGCCCGCGTGGCAGGCGAGCATTCTACCACTGAACCACCGATGCTTATGTGAAAGTGATATAATAAATGTGATATAACTAACAAGCCCGATATGAAAGTCACTGTTCTGCGCAAGCGCATTTCTTCACATTCATAGGTTCAATTTTACTTTACGGTTAGTAATTTCATAAATATATGACAAGCATCGGTGGTTCAGTGGTAGAATGCTCGCCTGCCACGCGGGCGGCCCGGGTTCGATTCCCGGCCGATGCAATTTTTTTTTGTTCTAGTTTTACTTAGTGACAAGACCAGCAATATACCTGATGGTAAGCAACATGACTCCCCACAGTTACATTTCTACCGTTTATTAACAGAAGCATTGGTTTTACAATATTTATAATGAAACATTTTTAAAAGTTCTACAAAAATTACCGAACTGTAGCGATTGTGTCGACAGGCTAATTCTTAGCTCTCAGTCAGCCCCGAAAAACTTAATAGTAGCGCCCCTCTCTTCAGCGTTTGAGATAAATTAATTAAAAAACTCACAAATCTCAAATCGGAATGTCAAGTCTACAAGTTAACTTGTGTGACCCTTTTTCTTTTTAATGTTTTTAATCATATTATTATGATTTTGGCGCCCCCTGAAACTGCCGTCCGGGGCGGCTGCCCCAGTTTAGCCCCTCTAGATTCGAGGCTGCTCTCAGTTATAATAATAATAATATCTTGGGACAATCCACACACGGTCATCTGATCCCAAACTAGGCAGAGCATGTACTATGGAAACCAGACAACTGATACTAATACTTATATACATTTTTGTTGTTAAACATACTTAAATAGATAAATAACACCCAGACACTTAAAATAAAAAAAAGAAAGAAAGAGTTGAGCAAAATGTGCACGTTATATTTGTTCCGCTTATTTTGGCAAGAAATTGGCGATCTAACTATCCATCTCATCATCATCATCATCAGCCCACATCAGTCCACTGCTGGACATAGGCCTCCCCCAAGGCACGCCACTGAGCCCGATCTTCGGCTCTCCTCATCCATTGTCTGCCAACTGCTCTGCGGATATCGTCGCTCCACCTAGTCACAGGACGTCCTACATTACGCTTCCCGATTCGCGGTCTCCACTCAAGAACCAGTTTACCCCAATGGTCTTCGGTTCTTCGGCAAATATGACCAGCCCACTGCCACTTCAGCTGGCTAATCCTTTGAGCTATGTCGGTCACATTGGTTCTCTGGCGAACCACTTCATTCCGTATTCGGTCCCTCAGAGAAACACCCAGCATAGCTCTCTCCATAGCCCGCTGAGCGACCTTGAATCGGTGGACTAGTCGTACCGTGAGTGGCCACGTCTCGGCTTCGTATGTCATCACGGGTAGGACGCACTGATTAAAGACTTTTGTCTTTAAACATTGCGGTATCGGCGACGAGAAGACTCGACGAAGTTTTCCGAATGCTGCCCAGCCTAGCTGTATTCTCCTTTTGGCTTCCTTCTCAAAGTTGTCTTTACCTAGCTGTAGCGTCTGCCCTAAGTAGGTATACTCCTGGACAACTTCGAGGGGAACCCCATTGACGGCAATCGGCCCCGGAACAACGCGCTCGTTTAACATGACTTTGGTTTTATCCAAATTCATCCGGAGACCGATGCGATGAGAAGAATCAGCCAGGTCATTCAGCATTCGTTGTAGGTCTTGCAGAGTCTCGGCCATAATGACGATATCGTCCGCGAATCGTAAGTGAGAGATGTACTTGCCATTAATATTTATGCCAGACCTCTCCCAGTCCAGCGTCTTGAACATATCCTCTAAAGCGTTAGTGAACAGTTTCGGGGATATAACATCCCCCTGTCTCACTCCTCGGCGTAGGTGGATATGTTCAGTTCGCTACTATCCATCCATCTGCCGATAGATTTTCAACCATTAGCTAATTGGTACCAACAGAAAATGCTACTGGCTAAGAAAATGATAAATTGTAGAAAATATTTAAGAGGTGGGGTTCTAGACAATTTGTACAATGTTTGATAGACACAAAGACAACAACACAGACATCAAGTTGAAAATAATTCAAGTAGCGGGGACAACGAATATAATTCAATTTGTCAGTCTGTCTAGCTTCACCCAATTTACACTCTAAATGTGGAGCGAAATAATAAACTCTATATTTTCGCTATCGTCCTCCATCTTTTACAATAAAAATCATTGTCATAATCATTTATTATTCAAGGCCCGTGGGGTGCAGGTTAAGAACCGCACCCTCCCAACTCCTCCCGTTGTGTGTCCGTAAGAGGCGACTAAGGGAAAACAAGAAGACGGGCAGCAGCGTCTTTCTATTGCATTACCTACTACCTATACCACGATCTCCAAGCCTACTAAGCGTGGGGATTATGGCAACCCCTCCCTTCGTAGAGGGAGGCCTTTTATCAGCAGTGGACGTCTTACGGCTGCCGATGATGATGATGAATCATTCATTGCTCTCCAGAATATTTACAAAGGTGGTAGAGAAAAAAGTACAATACAAAATATACAGAAGTACAATATAAAGGCTTATTCCACTTTACCCCTTAAAAAGTGGAATCTAATGTAAAAAAAAGTCCAGTAATCCCCCTTATAGTTTTGTATATATATTCCAATTTTCCCCCTACGGTAACAGAAAAAAAAGACAATAAAAAATAATAAATACCTCAATCATGTTATTAATCATGTTTATTTTTGACACTAAATATTTGCAGTTTATTTACAAATATGTATATTTAAACTAGGTAAAAAACTTCCTCCAAGTTGACGCCGCACTGGGAGGGAAGAGTACCTAAAATACTGGCGGCATTACCTCTTTGTATACCCAAGCTTATACGTTGGCAGAAAAAGCTACCAGCCCGACGGTCTCCTGAGACTTCGATAAGTTTGGATGAAATTTCTTTCACCAAACCGTGCCAAGGCCAAGGCTCCATGGTCTCCACCGCAAAAGGGCGCAAATATAAAGCTGAAACCTAGCATCACTAGCGGTCGCCGCAGCCCCTCCAGCCTACATCTAATGCAAAAATCTCTGTACCTTTGACAGAATTTCTATAATTACAAAATGTGGAGAGTTAAAATAAGCGAAACCGGATGACTTTAGTAAAAATAATAACCAAAACAGTTACAAAGAACCTTTCCAGAAAATGAAATTATCCAGCCCACTGAAATTTTCCTTTATTAATCACATAATTAACAAAATTTTCAGCAAATGTCTGAAAGTCGAACTTAAATATAAACAATCACTTATATACAACGAATGACTCGCTATCAGACTGTCCGTATACTAAATATTTTGAAATAAATCACCTTAAATTATTAATTTTTTTCTAAGAAAAGCCATTGTTGGAGCATGTATTGGCGAAATTTTTTGCTACTGTCGTCATCTGGGCTCTGGCTGGCTACATAACAACCATTCATAATTTGGTCTTTCAGCTATGATGCACTCAGTAACAGAACTAAGCGTTAACTAGATACATAAAGATAAATTAAAATGACTGGGAGGGAGGGCTACCATTACCCCTGCCTACATTAGTTATGATGAGTTGCAAATGTAACTGACCAACTAGGAAAAAGTTTTTTTGTTTAAGTTGCGGCGTGGGCGCACGTGTTTTATTTATTTTATTACTTTTAGGAAGACTTACAGCTAATACAGATATAAAAGTATATTATGATAATGATAGGAAGGCCATTTACAAGTCTCCGCCTATAGAAAAAGAACCTTATCAATTGAGTACAGCAGAGTGATAAATTAAAGTTAAGCAAACGAAACATGCAGATAGATCGTTACAGTGTGAGATTACAATTCATCTAAGAAAAAAAACTCTTTGATAATATATTCCTTAGAACATATGCACTTGTATTAAATAAATCAATATAGATATACCGTATTATACCTCAACGGCGGTTTTCGGACATTAAAGGGGAAAACTGGAACCCAACAAACACTCGAATCCATTTTTCCCCCTTAAGGGGGAAAACTGGATGAGCAGGGGGAATTTCTGAACTTTTATTTTTAGATTCCACTTTTCCCCCCTAGGGGGGATTTTTAAGGGGGAAAAGTGGAATAAGCCAATATAAATACTCAGTAAGGGCTCCCACACATAACTGCGAACTCGCATCGCATCGCAAATATCTGCGAGAAACAAATGAATTTTCCTGGAAAATTCATTTGTTTCTCGCCAAGTTTCTCTTAGTCAATTCACAGCTCACTGATTCTTGTTAGACTTTCTTGCTATAAGAATTCAATTCATGGTAAGGCCCCAGTATTATTACAACTGAACCCTGAGCCACAAGGTTTATTTATTTCATGCACAAATTTTGTACATAATCGGAATTAATGCCTTAGGCATTTTCTGTCAGTCTGCCTTTGGGTGGTATAGAGAGGGTACGAGGTAGGTGCAATAAAAAAAAAGAATAGGTAGGTACGGAACAAAAATACAAATTGATAACTAACAAATCATAATTATTATAAACATGTTACATAAATTGTTAAGGTAAGGTTCTTAGATTTTTATGAGTTTGACGTATTAGGCTTAATTAAACACGCAAAAACCCCAAAATAGTCGGGGTTAGGAAATATTTCAGTCTGGCTGGAGTTGGCTGTTCAAAAAACAGCTCGAAGCAAGTTTAATTAATTCCAAAGTTTGTCGGACGAGCTCCGAGTGGCGCTGGATTGATTGCCTCGAATACTTAGTTAATCAGCACCCCGGACCAAGCTAATTTACTCGTAGATGAACAATTCTGAAATTCTGGTATGAATGAGCAGTGAATTCGAACTCACTGTTTGTGTTGATTCTACTTGTGGTAATTGCGTTAGAACATAATCTACATCTCGTACATATAAAATTACTTGTCCTGATTGACTGACTGATTCATCAACGCACAGGCCAAACCGCTGGACCAAAATCATAGAAATCAGAAATTTGGACAGTAGGTTCACAAAGAAAGGGTTTTTGAAAATTCCATTCCTAAAGGGGTTAAATGGGGTGGAAAAGGAAATAGCGGGCGTAGCCGCTGGGAATTGCTAGCAACATATATTTGATTTAGTCATGAACAACTTCCATTAAAAGATGTTTCGTAACATTACCGGTGGGGTGTCCGGGTAAGAATAGCACCCTCCCATCTCCTCCCTTGGGGTGACCGTTAGAGGCGACTAAGGGAAAACAAGACAAGTGATAGGAATCAAGTAGAAATTCGCTGCTGCCCAGCGAATTTCTACTTGATTCCTATCACTTATACTGCGATCCCTAAGCCGCCTGCCAAGCGTGGGGATTATGGCAACCCCTCCCTTCTCCGGGGGAGGCCTTTATTAAAAAGTGGACGTCTCGTCTGCTAATGATGATGAAAATTATAAGATTCTAAAAATACCCTTACATTTTGTGTGAATATTGCATCAGTCAGGACTAAGCGATTTGCGTCCACATTTATACCTACGTACAGACCTACTGTTAAAGGATAGATAGATAGATAGACAATTCTTTATTGCGCACAAACAAACAAATACAAAAAGAATAAGACACAAATTAATAAAACGTGCAACAATGGGTGGCCTTATCGCTAAAAGCGATCTCTTCCAGCCAACCTTTGGATGGAGAGGAAAATAAAGAAGTTACAAAGAGCAGTGGGTGCGCGCACTCGACATGAATAGGTAACATTAACACAAAGACACATAAAAACACATATGTTGTAAACTATAATAATACATATATATATTCATATCATATGAATTATATGAGTATAATATATAAACATACATCAAATAATACTATTATAAACATACATAAATCAGTGCGTACTAATATAACAAGAAAATTACACAAATACCGATTAACTTATTCCGCCAAATAAAACTTCTTTACCAGATCCTTGAAAATTGGCAGTGACGAAGCACGCCTTATAGAAACGGGCAAGGAATTCCACAGGCACACAGGGCACAGGACTGAAATATGTAGTTTGCCTGTGTCGGTTTTCCCATCCGATTATAGTATGAGTGTCTTCAAGGCAGGAGCACATAGGCTTTTAATTGGTTAGTATGCTTTACCATCATAGATTGCAACACCGCATTCCACAAGTTAGGATGCAGTCAAGCACTATAAAAGCTAGTGAATAAAAAAAACAGAAATAGTAAATCATAGATTTATCATAGATAAAACATTTTCACTATTTCACGGAAAAAAAACATATTTTTTCATCGAATTGGTAATAGACCCTTGTGACCGATACCTATTGAAAAACTAACAACTTGTGTAGAATACATGAATGAATTGAGAAACTTTAAGAAGAGGATAAGTTGCTGAATTTACCCGTAAGTATTTTTTTCTCAGAAATTGGTAATTGGCAATCTCAGAGTGACATAAAAGTCCCTCTCCAAATAACGATTATTAATTAGAAAAAAGTTGTTTCGTTCAGTTTTTTAGATAGCAAAATAAATAACGGGCTAGTTGTGAAAGTACTATGCCAAGTTATGTCCAACGTTAAACTTTTGAGCAATTTAAAAAGCAATTTGCTGACTGCCGCTTTCGGGAGATGAAATATCGGGGAGATAGTTACATTCACGTGCGTCCCGGCATCCATTTTCCGATTCGTAAATACACATTTTATCGGTGCAATCTTTTAAAAATTGTTTATATGAGTAATGGTTCTTTTTGTTGTATTTTTCATCTATGATAGATATCACTAATATTAAAAAATAATTTTGTTTAGACCAAGTTTGGTACTCTCAATGTATGTGTAATAATGTGTATTATAAACCATAGATATGTTATATCCCTACTAATGCGCGCCAAAAAATGTGACATTGTAAAATATTTTCTCAATAGTTAAGGTATTTTTATTTATTTATTTATCTTCAGGAGAATCTATAGATGTACATTCAATTAAAGCTAGCATATTCTGTGCTTCTATTCTATTCTATTGGTGGCTATAAATTGGGCCCTGTAACCACCGGAATGCACTTCGACCCAGTTGGATCCATTGTGCATGCCCTAGTCCTTACTCTGTTTCTGGCGTGTCGAAGAGTTCCCTTAGGTACGCAACGATTGCGCCAGCTTGGAGCTGTGCACAATCATCTGGTGTAGGATAAGCTACACCCAGATGACTCAACCTACGTCTCGCAAGAGCGTCGCAGCCACACAAAATGTGTCGCATTGACTCTTTATCACCTTTACGAAATCTGCAAGTATCAGTAGTACTTAGCCTCATTCTGTGAAGGTGCTCAATGGTACCAAAATGTCCCGTGAGTGCACCTAAATTGTGTGCTTAAAAATACTTTATGGTATGATATCCTTTTCTTATTAATTACTTTTGTAAAGTACTTTGTACATTTTCTAAATACGCATGAAGGCATTTTACTTGATTTTCAAAGGCACACGTTACATTTTACCGATGCATGACTTACTGCTAGTTCACCCAATTTGGGTGAGTTTCGTTGTTTCACTTTTCATGCGCTAATGGCATATTTATTGTATAAAATATCATTGGGGTTGCCAGAGGTGGCCTGTGGGCTGTAAACACTGTGACTGAAAACATTACTACAATCATGTTTCGCCATGTTCAGCTTTGTTTGACGTATGACGTATAAACCAAAAAAAGCAATAAAATTAATTACCAAAACTAAATTAAGTAGATACCTAACATAATTAATGGAAAATGCAAATGGAAAGAGAGAGCAAGACCATTTTTTTCATCACTACGGCAGAAAAGTTCTTAAAAGTTTAGAAGAGAATCGTTACAAATCTTGTCGCGGTTAATTCACAGTCGGATTTATTAGTTTTATTAATATTTTATACTATACTCGTTTTCAGAATAATACATGTGTGTTTAAAAATAACTAATACGTAACAAAGTATAATTAGCTCCACCAATTCCGTTATCAAAGCAATCAGAATACCAGCCCTCTCTCGCCCATGAAATTACACTCTTTACGAGCGTCATGTACACATTATATTCAAGGGATATGGCTGTATGTCGAAGTACAGATAGCAATATAAACCTCCAATAAAATATTTATAGTATATTGTCAGATAACGAGTAAGGTTAAGAAAAGTATAGATATGCCGTTCTTCTGATTGTACAGATGATAAAGTCTGCCCAGAGCCCCAAGTTTGGTAGTTTACAAACGCCTCATTTGAGTGTCGATGGTATGTCAGTTGGATGGTTTACATTTGGTAGTCTACTAACGTTTATAAGACCAGTCGCGTGTCAGTGGCTTACCACTGACCTGTGCCCCAAGGCTGCTAATTTTAATAAAAATGACATAGGTACAATTGACACCACTGGTTATGGTTATTTTAGCAGAATACCGAATTTGTCACAATCGTAATGGACTCTCAATAGTCTGTCGCTGGAATGGCAATGGCTCCGTAGAACAAGTTGTACTATGATCGCGTATGAACGTATCAGGCAAAGAGTGTAAAAAATACTCTATGAACAAACGGCTCTAATTACACACATAGACAGACAATGTACACATGACTTTTACTCTAACAGAGGACCCTTGCGCCATTAGTAAACTAGAATGATCCACAATTAGATAATATACGTATAGAATTTCTTATTTATGCCTTTTACTAAGTAGTTTC
Organism: Furcula furcula; assembly: GCA_911728495.1. Classification (NCBI taxonomy): domain Eukaryota; kingdom Metazoa; phylum Arthropoda; class Insecta; order Lepidoptera; family Notodontidae; genus Furcula; species Furcula furcula. The sequence goes on along the minus strand of OU452254.1, from coordinate 5,827,715 downwards.
TTAACGAAGCTAATTCTTACTGGTAAGTCTACTAGTTAGTCATGGGATACTCATCCCAACTTACCTGTCCGGTAGTCGTGGTATAGTAATACGGGTATGCGACCCCAGCTTCCCTAGCGATTACTGTCCCATCCCTTGCCCTCCTGGGCGGTAATATCCTACTTTTCCTATTTCCCACTCTAACTTCCTTTTTACACCACCTATCCTTCCCTTTCCCTCCTTATTCGTGAGAACGCAATGGTTAATCTTAAAAATAATTTAATTAACCAAAATGGCGGCGATGTGGTTCGCCACCCATCACGTCTCGTTTCTCACGGAGGTGAAAAGCGGCCCTTGGGCTCTGCCTGATTTTATGTATGTATGTATGTAAGTCTACTAGTTTAGTACTTCCAATTGTAAGTAATCAATCAATTTTAGTGGAAATGGAATCTTCGTTATCCATTTTGTTGCTGACTTTATCTAGAAGATGCTCATCAAGACAATGAATATTGAAAGGTTAAACTTTGCCTAACACATAGAAAGGAGTAAATTATGTACATTTTCGTTAATTTGCTGTCTGAAAATGAAAAGAGAATGCTGTTATTTTAGTTATAATAAAAAGCTTTGTAAGTATATAAGTTTGCAGTTTTGTTAGGAATTGGGCTGTTCCTACTAGATTCAGCCTCGCACGTGCTAGGCATACGTAATATACTCAGCCAACTATGTAACTTGTCTGCGTCGATTGCGATGAAAGGCACGAAAATATCTCCACATAGTATTCTCCCAGTCCATCAGAGAAATTTATCTCAGAAGTGTATAAGTTCTTCTGCTTTCTACGTACCTAATAGGTAAAAAGTAGAGAGAATAAGGGTAAGGTTATTGGAACCAGCCTAAAATATTTAATGTGAACAAGAATGTTCGAAGATTTAATGGATATAGCTACAAAATTAAATAAAGAAAACAAAGTAACATACATAGTAGGTATTACCGACTTGGATGGTTTGTACTCGGGGTCGAGGGGTCTGTTTTTGAAACATCTGTTTTCGAAGTGTCTTTAGATAAAATTGGAATCTTGCCGAACTCTCGATCTCGCGAAGTTTTTATCTAAACACGGCGATCTGAGACCCTTTCTATACAGTTCTGTGAGGCCTTAAAAGCTTCCATTCTAAAAATATCATCTTGTTTTTCGGTCCGCGCGAACGAGTATATATTGCAACTCACTGGAACATAGTTTATCTTTCGGTGGAATCCTTTTTTCTCTACCTATTGGATGCTGGGTTAGGCGACAAAATCGAGTTGACATACACCTATTTATTTTATATCCTTGTATTAATTCAGTCTGGCTTTGTTTTACGGGTTCTTGTTGTATGTATTCAAATTCAGTGGGAGCATAAACTCATAGAGTACGGAGCGAGCCAGCAAAACATCCTAAGCGGGATGATGAACTGAGGATATGCTGGGGTTATTATGACCATTTTGAAGTTAGTTACTTCTCTTCGTTATTTCGTTTGAGTTGTCAATTACAACAATAAGAAATAAATTAAAAATTTTATTGTAAAATTAGACACTTTCATCGCCACTCGAAAAGCCAGGCAGTTCATTGAAATAATTGATATTTTTTACTGTTTTCAATTCTAAGTCTCTCGCGAAGTTTTATACTTGTTCTGAGAATCCATAAATTCAATACGTCAATACCAGTTACTCAGAGGGCGGGGAATAAATCTTGAAGATGAATACGTACGCATAAAATATTCCTTCAGAAACTTACCAAGTAGGTTTATTTGATTCAAAGCATTATCTAGGTATGATTTTATTGAGTTTTGTGTTTGACTCATATTTTAGACGCTTTGATAAAACTTCAATTACAACTGAATGTTTTAATTGTTTTATTAGTTTGATACTTATGTCAGTCCACCTATATGTGTGTCTGTTGACATTGAAGCTACTTGTTAACGAAGAACTAGTCTTCTTTTTATTAAAAAAAAACCAGTTCGCCCCAAAAAGAACTAAGATTAAAAAAACTAGTTGCCCCAAAAAAAATGAGATTAAAAAACCTAGTTCGCCCCAAAAGGAACTAAAATTAAAAAACTAGTTCACCCCAAAAATAACTAAGATTAAAAAAGCTAGTTTAGTCTTTCTTCGGATTTCCGTGTTAGGTACTCTATCACGAAGAGAGATCCCTAACATAGCCAGTTCCATGGCTCTCTGGGTGACTTGCAGTTAAAAAAAACTAGTTCGCCCCAAAAAGAACTAAGATTAAAAAAACTAGTTCGCATCAAAAAGAACCAACTAGAATTAAAAAAACTAGTTCACCCCAAAAAGAATTAAGATAAAAACAATAGTTCGCCCCGAAAAGAACTAAGGTTAAAAAAAATAGATTGCCCCAAAAAAAAACTAAGATTAAAAAACGCCCCAACATGATTATCGGTTCTTAGCTAGAGCTAAGTTCTGTTGGGGTGTTTTTGAAACTATTAGAAAGGTGGTCAAATACAAATTAGTTATACTAGCTAGAGAATTTATGACTATTTGCTACTGAAATATTGTTCAGGTTGTTGAACTTAATACTTACTGCTATAACTTAGTACACTTAGTTTTTAAGCTTTTACTAACAGTCTTTGTAATTATATTTTCTTTTATTGGTCTTCAAGACCTGTCAATCAATAAATGAATTATAATTATAACCCTTCTATCTAAATAAATTTTTTGTTTATTTTCTCCAATTAGGTAGAACCAATTAGTAGGCCCCTATCTCCAGTTCGCTATTCATCTTGCCAGAGTTAATGATCATCAAATAAATGGCACAGTGAACATTTCTAACGTAGTCAAAGCTCCAGATACGTCAACAAAACAAAGTTAAACGATGAAAACCGAGGTTGGGGAACGTATTTGCAGTCAAAGCTTACGTGCTGAAGTTTTGAAATATATTCAAATATTTGATAAAATCGTCATTTGAAGTGCAAAAAGAAATATTTAAATCGAACGGCTGAACAATAATATTTGGAAATAAATAAGACCGTGGGACACTGTGAGAGCATCATTTCGTTCAAAAATTAGTTAGCCATAGAAACAAATATGGGGAATGTTTAAAGCTGGTAAAGTCAATTTAGATAAAAATGGACTGAGTGACTTCTCAGCCATCCAAATATGATTATAATCATAGTGCTATTAGAGGTGGTGGTAGATCTCCTGATTGTCTAGAGCGCGTCCAATGGAATTTGTGACACCATTAGGAAAGACTTCATTAGGAAAGGCCTAATCAATCCAATGTACAATAGGAAGTAATTACTAGGACTCCAGGAACTTTGTGCCTCAGGTCTAAAGGTTATTTTTCTCGCCATATCTCTTTTTAATGATGACTATAGTACAATAGGCACATAGTGTCTAATTGTCAAAAGAGAAACTAGGCTCTCATTTGATTGGCACTGTCTGCCATTGATTGCAGAAATTAATTTGTGCACAAAACTTTTCCAATATTGGACAGGAACGGCCTGACGAAGCAAAAAGTATTTTAAGAAAATACACTACCAATTTTCGGCCGCTCTTTTGGATCCCCTGTGCTTAATTAGCACAAAAAAAATCAACCTCATTTGCAACGTTGAAGGAAAAATCTTTCCATTTATAAATCTGTACCTGTATATCTGTATAGTCCGATCACGGCTCTTGCTTTGGGCAAAGCATACAATGGCACTTACATCACAAGAGAGATGTTGGACAATTGTACATAGGATACATTTGAAGCAATATTGACTGTACTTTATATTTAAGCACCGACGTTCTTGTGTATTGCTGTAAGGCCAATTTAATAGATCACATAATGATTTCTGATATTTACGCGAATACTACACATTGAAATGAAACTAATTTTACGGATTATATCGCGGTTTATTTTTGATTTTAATTTCCCGACGTTTCGAATACTTTACAGCATTCATGGTCACGAGCGGACTGAGGTGGTAGCTGTCCATATGTCATAGTTGTCTTAGGGTACCCTCAGGTCTTCTAATTATTATTGTTTGTCCGATCTACGCAGAAAGAGCTTACAGTATCTTGAGGTCTTGCAGTGGAATGCTTGTCTTTGGATTTGACTATGTTTATCACAGGTAGTTTCATTTCAATTAATGGATCACATTTGACATATGTCAGTTTCTTTGTTCCGCCTGTTTCTTTTATCATTATTACAATAAATATTTTATTAAGCTGTTGTGCCGTTCTAAAATTGAAAAAAAAAAATATATTTTATATGCCCTCCGTTACAAGGTTAGAAATCAAATCAAATCATCTTTATTTGCTGACCATAGGTATGCTTATTACTAACATGGGTGTTTTATAAATGATAATGTCCTCTATGATCTACCTTATTAGGTATGCAAATATTAGTTTATTTAAATTTACAATTTACTATACTAATAAATAATTAACTTACATCATCATCATTATCATCAGCCGGAAGACGTCCACTGCTGAACATAGGTCTCCCCCTTAGAACGCCACAATGAACGACAATTGGCTATTTGCATCCACCGGTTACCTGCGACGCGCACAATGTCGTCTGTCCACCTAGTGGGAGGCCTGCCAACGCTGCGTCTTCCGGTTCGTGGTCGCCACTCGAGAACCTTTCTTCCCCAACGGTTATCGGTTCTTCGAGCGATGTGGCCTGCCCATTGCCACTTCAACTTGCAGATTCTGAGAGCTATGTCGGTGACCTTAGTTCTTCGGCGAATCTCCACATTTCGGATTCTGTCGCGCAAAGAAACTCCAAGCATAGCTCTCTCCATGGCTCGTTGTGTGACTCTGAATATTCTATTCTATTCTTGTTAATTAACTTACATCTTAAAATAATTAACAAGAATATTATCCTTATTATAAATTTATACAATTAATCTGTCGTTCAAAAAGTCTATTAAGTTACGTTGTTAGATTTTGATTAAGTTTGATCTATTAAATTGACCCCCTACTTTATTAGTGACGTATTTTATACCATTTTCAGCGTAGTGTAGTTCCTTCATAAAACAAGATTTCGAGTATCTTGGAAATCTTTGTATTGCCTTATTGCTGATTTTATGAAACACTTACTAAATGTTAAGTCATATGTGCTAGAGATCACGTAGGTGTCAGATATTATACCTTAAAGTAGTAGTGCAATGAACTATATCAGACAAATGACGTCGTCGAGGCGAGCACGAGATAATCTCATCACGAAGTCGCATAAAAATGTTATGGGTACTGATGCTAGAAGACTAGTTGGATATGGTAGTTTCGTAATTATTCTACAAGTTATTTCTTTCTTATTTATAGTACGATCAGTCTTTTTGACTATGAGCAGATGTACTGAATTCAGGCGACTTATATAGCTTATTTACATTGAAATCAAACTACTTTTATGGATTTTATCGCGGTTTATTATAGATTTTACTATCCCGATGTTTCGAATGCTTTGCAATGGTCACGGGAGGACTGAGATGTTGAACGTCCTTATGCCACAATTATGCCGGTGTGCCCTCAGGTCTTCTTAATATTATTGTTGGTCCGATCTACGCAGTAAGAGCTTACAGTATCCCAAGGCCGTGCAGTGTTTTGCTTGGTTTTTGATGTAATTATATTTATCACAGGATCGCAAGCCGGTGGTAACACCCAACTATCTTCTCTATTGAAATTAGGATGTTTTTTGATTTCAATAGCCTCACGAATCATCCTAGGTAGGAATCGGTGTTCTTTTGCGAGGATTTGAGGTTTATCAAATCTGATGTAATAATAATAATAATAATGTCCTCCTGGCCGATACGACCACAGCGGCCAATCTTTCACAAGATCAACCATGTACGCAGGAGATATTATAGTGCACAAGTGTTTACGTACACACAAGTGCACTCTCTCTTCCTATAAACCTCTCATAGTCCGATGGGACGGGATAGCGACACGACCGGGGAGAGGTTAGGCGCAAGACCGACTTTTTACATGCCCATCCGCCGCATGGATCATCTTACTTTACAGACAATCAGGTGATCGGCCTGCATTGTCCTAGCCAGTAAGGAACAACTACTTGCCCCCCGCAGGATTCAAACCCGCGACCTCCGGTTTACAAAGCAAGGGGCATCTGATGTAATAGTGGGTGCGATCCTGAACATGTAAAAGTGTTGATAAAATCTTGATCATGAGTTTAATGTTCACTACTCAAAATAAATAAGCTTATCGTTCTTTCTCTTTAAGAACTTTGATTGAAAGTTATCTGTATTTATCTCACAAACACCTCTGACTGAATGGAACCATTTTCACAATAGAGCCTTATCCTTAGCGACTGGGTCAACGTTGCAAAAAAATTACGTTTCTCCCGTTAATAATGTCTTATTCGATACCTTCTTCAAAATTAAATTACAATCAGATTCAGTTATAAGCAGTGACAGCTCAGTGGGTAAGCGCTTGCCTGGAAAACAAGTTGCGCGGGTTCGAACCAAAACTCGCACCTCTGATTTCTTTAATTATTCATGTGCTTTAATTGTCTTTGTGGCAAGTTAAACATAGCCCATGTTAAAAAAAACAACGTGTTCAAATGTGAGCATGCACATACTTTTGGGGTAGAAAATTCATCTTAATCCAATCTTGTATGGTATCTATTGACACAGGAGTGAGACTAGCGAGGGCCGTGGTGTTTCTAAAAATTATTCTAACTAGCCTAAACGCCAGGTTTCTTTTATACAACTAATTGATGAGAAAAACAGCACATTAGTAGCGACATGGATAACCCTAGTGCCTCTAGGGATCTGCTGCCTGTTTATTTCACCAGCTACAGTGCCTTTATACCAGAACGCAGCAATGTTTACACACCGTCGCTTGGCGGTAGAATTCTGAAGTAATTCTACCTGGTTCCTTCCTTTCGTTAGTACTTATTTTAGTCAAATTTCGAGATTTCAGAGTTTATCCTCTATCGATAGGAACATTATAGTAACATAGGGAACGGGATTTATGTATTTCCTAGACTCGTGCCTTATGCGATTTCCCATCGGGCTCACGGCCGGTCAGGGGTAAATTTCAAAACTCCATTCTAAGCGCTCACTCGCGTTATACAAGAAACTTCTGTAAAGAATTGCATGCTTAAAAGCCTGCTGCGCGTTTGCTATCAGCCACTGTTAGGTTATGTAGATACATACCGATACCCATGGGGTGTCCGGATAAGGATAGCACCCACCCATCTCCTAACGATGGGTGTCCGTAAGAGGCGATTATGGGAAAACAAGAAGTTGAGCAGTAGCGTCTTTCTATTAGTTTACCTACCACCTATACTGCGATCCCCAAGCCGCCTGCCAAGCGTGGGGATTATGGCAACCCCTCCCTTCTAAGGTGGAGGCCTCTTGTTCAGCTGTGGACGGTTTCGGCTGCTGATGATGAAGATGATGACTATAAAGAATATGCCATTTAATTTGATTAACATAGAAACCTCAATGTTTTTAATGTTAAAAAAATTGTGGGTCTGGAAAACACTAACAAATTTCGGCGATTCTCTTTTTCATTTGTAGCGATTGTTTCCATTTTAATAAATAAAATAAAGAAAAATAGTGCAATATTTGGTCATTTGGAAATGCTGAATAAAGCCAGCGTGGAATAAATGAAGAAAAGTCTTTATAAAATTATTCTCCCAACATTTTCCATAAGCGCAAACTCACGGTTTTGCGGATTTAAATTGGTAGAATGAAATTTTTGATGAAGCAAATTTTTATATTTTATTTCGGTGAGCGTGGAAAATATAGCAATGGTTTAATATTTAATTTTATAAAATGCACACTGACACTAAAACCTGCTGGTTTTAACTAATTGCACTTAGTAAATCGTGTCTTAATAAAGGAGTCATTAGTGCTTATTATAACTTGATTCCACCTTCCCTTGATTATTATAACTTGGGACCACATTCCTTTTTTCCGCGAGGGGAAACCTTCAAAAGGTCCGGGGGTCCCTGTGGGGGGGTATGTGGAATTCTTACCCACTAAAAACTCCGCGGTCGTGTTGTCGTGATCATGGCGCGTGCAACAGCGCCGAAATATCCCATCTGATTGTATGTGGCGATATAAAGTGTATGGTAGAGTGCACTATCTCATTACATAAAGATTATTTGTTACAGAATTGTACGTTAGCAGTCTTGAGAACGAAGCAGACAGTAGTTTAAAGAAAGCAGTAGTGAAAATAATTGTCCTTATTGAGAGTGCCACAATGCAACACAGTAAGCTGTGAACTATCATCAAGACATCTTATTGGTGGAACCATTTCGAACTTCGTTCAGACTTTAGGACTAACTAAATTTGGATATTCCCAAAGATGAGAATAAGTATACCTAGCCTACTTCAGTAAATAAATAAAAATACATTGTTCAGTACATCATTATATCGCAGGACCTTTTGTGTGATTTCCATGTAAACTTAACTTATTTACGGAGACGCGGGGTGTCGCGCGTCGCGCGGCCCGCACTAAATTTAAATGTAGGGCGTTGGATGAGTGCGTTTACGGAGAAGCGATTTTACACGCGTTTGCTTGAAATGGAGCGTGTTTTACGGCGGAGCCCGCGGATGGCATCGTCACGTCCCACGCGGCGTTAATCGCGGCGGCGCACGCAGCGGCGATTCTCGAAGAAGCGATGCCTGTGGCGGAACCTTCTGCCAGTCTATTTGGTAATCGTGCAACACAGACGTAGTCACCATCGTAATGGAGTATGATTAGATCGATTATTTTTTTTGAAGAAATTTGTATGTTGAAAAGTGAGTTGCACCGCCGTTGCCCGCGGCGGGGCGGGCACCGCCACTCTTCCCGCCTCGCGTCTCTATAAACAACATCGTATATTGCTATAAATCTGTGTTTACGCGTGCAATGATACGTGCCGCTTCACGCGCCGCCGCTACGTAAACAATAAAAACGTCCGACGCGCCGCGAGAGGCCACGCAACACGCGACGCGCGACGCCCCGCGTCTCCGTAAATGAGGCCTAATTACGCAGTTTGGCGGGTTCCAAACCAATGTAACTTTTTTGTTCCAATAAAGGATTTGTTTATGTATATATCTCAATATTGGAACATTTTTATATACGTTTGTAAGGCGGATGAATATTGCCATTATTGGCAAGATATTCATTCATTCATTATCAAAATAAAAATAAACTAAAAAACCCGTGGGGCGTCCAAGTAAGAATAGCACCCCCCCTCCCCCCCTCCTCCCGTTGGGAGTCCGTAAAAGGCGACTAAGGGAAAACATGAAGACGGGCAGCAGCATCTTTTTATTGGATTACCTACCACCTATACTGCGATCCCAAGCCGCCTGCCAAGCGTGGGGGATTATGGCAACCCCTCTCTTCTAAGGGAGAGGCCTTTGTTCAGCAGTGGACGTTTCGGCTGCTAATGATGATGATGAAAATAAAATGCCTTTAAAATTTATGTTTTAAGTATGTATTTGTCTAATGACAGACTAACTGCCGCACTCACAAAAGCTAATTAAGTTTAATTCGAATTAAGTCGCTTTTTACAATCTATTTATTTCGACTGTCGGAGCCATTTATGATTATTTTCGATTATTAAATAGGAGATGATTGATAACTCTACTCACTAGGTATTTGTGTATTAAGTACCTAATAATTGGCTTCGTGTGTCGAAATAATCCAAATTCGGTTAAAAAAATGACTTATCATCGTTAACTTACTAACGTTTTTAAACCAGTACCTTGAATACTATTTATTTTTACTAATTTCAAGAAAGACGTCTCGTCGAAACCCAGTTAACTATAAATCATAACACATTAAAAATCATAACACATTTTAATAACATAGTAAAAATGAATTTAAAAGATGCATCGGCCGGGAATCGAACCCGGGCCGCCCGCGTGGCAGGCGAGCATTCTACCACTGAACCACCGATGCTTGTTCTAACTGTGCAAAAAACTTTACCACGTACCAAATTAGAAATCTATTCATCAATTAGATTTAGAATTTATGACTATAATTTTATTTATAACTATTATTTATTTTTAAGATTAAGTAGCTATAATAGTAGTTTTGTTAGACATATCAAAACGGCAGCTTTCCTAAAATACTTTTTTACACACAATTTATCACACCTGTCACACCTGCGGGGCTAAAAAGGCCACACTAAGCAATTTACCTAAAAGCAATTCATGTTTTGAATTTTAAGAACATCATTAAAAATTCTAGTAGTTTTTGAAAAATGGTCACACATTTTAGGTGAATTATACTCAATTCATTTATTAGCACTAATTAGCGGACTCATCATATTTGGTGGTAATGCTGCCATACGAAGAAAAAAATAAACCGTAACTTATTCATATTATGATTCACCGAAAGTGGCCTTTTTAGACCCGTGGTGAGTGACGCTTAAATTTTTTTTTTTTTTGACGCGCGGGAAATCTTCCAAAGATCACTGGGAGCTGTGGGGCTCGACGTATGTGGGATGCTTACCCAGTAAAACCCCCGCGGCTGTCGCATCGGCACATGACAGGGGGGACCCCAGGGCTCTCCGGTGGGATCTGCACCAGGGGCCCCTCAGTGCCTTGTTTTTGAGCCCGCCGCCGGGGGGCGCATTGTAGCCCCCCGAGAACCTGACACGGTGCTCACGGGGACGGGGGTCGCAACCCCGCCGCCGTCCTCCTTGGAGTCGCCGCCGTACTCAATGGACGTCCTAAGGGCCCACACCCCGAGTGACGTTTAACCTACCGCAACCGTGCTTAGCTAGCTAGTCTCGTGGTCAGCAGGTACAGCAGACTAATTGAGGAAATTTTAGGCTTTCCTCAATTATGTATTGTCAACCGTCCACAGGCTCTCTATCTATAAATAAACGTAATAAAAAAAACATCCACATTTATGATTTATGGGGCTCCCCCTACAAGCTATAAACATTTCTGTAAGTATTTATTTTATGGTATTCCAGCGTTCCGTATTCCAAGATCTGCCGTTAAATGCGAACTCTTTGTGAAACTAAACTAGCTCTTTATTGAAACAGGTTGATCTGATTAGCTTCAATCGCCTTTGGAAATCGTGACGATCGCTTATTTAATTGTATTTAGTTTGATTGCAGTTCAGATTATACCACTATTAAGGACTCGCCCCAGCTTCGCACTGGTACTTATATACCTAGTTTTATATAAGTTTAAGTATACAAAACTTTCAGTTAAAACCGAACCAACCTAAACTGATAGTGGTGAAAACCACCATCAGTTAGATAATTTCGCCGATTAGATCGCCACTTTTGATTAGGTGGGATTGCAGTTAAGCAATAGAGGAGTTAGCGGACAAACAGACAGACAAGGATTAGCGGTTAGCGTAAGGATTAAAATACAAAGTGCCCGTTGAGTTTCTTGTGTGGATTCAATGCTTAACACAATTCGTTAGCTACAGCCTTCTTGAAGAAGACTACTCAAGTCTTTTTGATTATGTCTGTTATGATGGAATCACAGACTATACTGTTGTATCGCGTCGTGCGTGGCGTGCTGCGCTGCGACTTTACTTACACGTCTCTAGTAAAATGTAACCCATCGATTATATCGATGATGTACTCGGTGCTTTTGACGCATCACGACACGACTTAGCATGATGTGTTGAAAGCATTAATCATTAACTACAATGATTAGTCTCAATAATGCGTAAACGAGTGCGGATTTGAAATAATTTTTATTCAGCTATGTCTACGTAATGTACATCATCACTACATACATACATACTCGTAGTATAAAATAAAGTCGCTTCCCACTGTCTGTCCCTATGTATGCTTAGACCTTTAAAACTCCGCAACGGATTTCGATGCGGTTTTTTTTTTCTGACGCCGGTCTCGCCGGCGAGGTTGAAGGGTCGTACGCATGCGACCTCAACGACGTGCATCACCCCACTGAGTTTCTTGCCGGTTCTTCTCAGTGGGGGCGCGTTGTGAACCGGTGGTAAACTTAGCTCTCTCTTAAGCGACAGCCCAAGCCGAGGCCGTGCCTGCCTGAGGTGCCTTAAGCGCTCGCCTCCTATTGTCCGGTGAAGGTGTAATGGCCATCTGCGGCCAACAGCGTCTATCATTCCCAAAAAAAAAAAGATGCGGATTTTCTTAATAGATAGTGATTCAAGAAGAATACATGCATAATATAGTAGAGAAACACTGATAATTTTAAAGGTTTCGAATGTGATGTCGTAAATAAACACATTTTTTTGCGCTTACATTGCAATCGTTGGCTGAAACCTACGAGCTAAATCAAAATAATGTACTACAGTATTGTACACCTTAACAAGGTCTACAAAAAGGTCCGCGATAGTATTTTTTTTTTTTTTTTTTTTTTTTTTTTTTTTTTTTGGGAATGATAGACGCTGTTAACCGCAGATGGCTATTGCAGCTTCACCGGACAATAGGAGGCGAGCGCTTGAAGCGCTCTAGCCTTTACGGCAGAAGTAGCGACGAGCACAAGGGCACCTCAGGGAGGCACGGCCTCGGCTTGGGCTGTCGCTTAAGAGAGGGCTGAGTTTACCACCGGTTCACAACGCGCCCCCACTGAGAAGAACCGGCAAGAAACTCAGTGGGGTGATGCACGTCGTTGCGGTCGCATACGTACGACCCTTCGGCCTCGCCGGCGAGACCGGTGTCTGATAGCTAGTGTAGCATACGGTTGTCGGGGAGGGGTTGGCGCATCCCGGTCCAATAGGACCGTCATGGGGTCAGGAGGGTCGAGCAGTACGTGCCGTGGTCTGCGGCGCGAGTCAGAAGGACTAGCGGCGTAATCGGCGGCGGCGCGGATTAAACTGTTCGCGTGACGGGACGCGGATTCAAAGTAGCGTTTCGACGCTTCTTTGAGGAACTTACGAAGGGGATCTAATTTGAAATCGGAATGCAGATCTACGTTCCGCATGTACCACGGGGCACCGACGGCGCGACGGAGGAAACGATTCTGGATAACCTGGAGGCTATCTATATGGGTGCGGGCGGCGTGCGCGAAAACTACACTCGCGTAAGTCATGATAGGGCGAATGCAAGCTTTGTATAATGTCAACTTATTTCTAAGCGACATTTTACTCCGCTTGCAGAGAAGGGGATACAGGCGACCTAATACGAAAGCCGCTCGATTGCGGACGGACCTAATGTGCGGGCCGAAAGTCATGCGGGAGTCCAAGGTGACTCCGAGGTATTTAACCTTCCTAGTCCAGGGGATAGGGCGATTGAATAGGGATATTGGAGCTAGTCGTCTGTTGGGCCGAAGGCTCCGCGCGGAGAACATATTGGCGGGTCCCCGGGAGAAGACCACCGCGGCACTCTTCTCCGGGTTCACCTCTATGCGCCACGTACGGAACCATTGACCCAGGGCGTCGACTGCGGCTTGAAGAGCACGCGTTAAAAAGGACATATTCCTATGGGAATAGTAGAGAGCGGTGTCATCCGCGTAAAGGGCGAGTTGGACTCTGCTCGAACGAGGAATGTCGTTCGTGAACAGGCTGAACAAGAGGGGAGAGAGCACGGAGCCCTGAGGGACTCCGGCCTGTATAGGATGAGGATAGTATATTTTTACCTCTTAGGGATAACCCACAATAACCATTTTACGGCTTATTTACGAAGCGATTATATGCAATACAGTTTAGATAGTATATCGATGCATTATCCAATTTAGTATAAATGATTTTTTTACCACCCGTGCGAAGCCGGGGCGGGCCGCTAGTATATTGTAATGTACCTTTTAACTGTGTGTGTAGAATAGATGGCGAAATGTGGTATTATGTAAAAAAGATGAGTCAGTTTCAAAGGTGAAAGGAGACTGTTGTTCATTCGTATGAACAAACGCGTTTGGTTAGCTAAAATTAAGAGTTACGTGGTAATCAGTAAAATTGAAAGCATCGGTGGTTCAGTGGTAGAATGCTCGCCTGCCACGTGGTCGGCCCGGGTTCGATTCCCGGCCGATGCATTTTTTTAATATCACTTTGTTTGTCACCAACCCGTGGGGTATCAAAATAGGAATAGACAAACTCTATCAATATCGTTAGTATTTTTGCAGATTAGTGAGAAGACTAGCGAGTTCACCTGATGGTAAGCACACACGGACAGCTACACTGTACTATCACTTGCCAGCAAAGTTTTTAAGCCTCTGAGTTCACTAATTTTACCAGCTAAAGTACCTACACCTCACAGTCAACGATTTGGCCCCCCCCCCCCAAATCCCGTCAACTATGACCCCCCGGTCATAGTTGACGGGCCCGTTGGTCTAGTGCCCTGGCCGCTAGCCAATAGGTCGTGGGCTCGATTCCCACCTTGCGTCTGAGTGTTTCAAGTGCGTAACCTATCTATACTTATAATAAAACTGTAACAGGTCCAATTCTGTACACTGAAGATATTTTGAAAATTATATTTGGAAGGCATTCTATAACCGATACTGAGGCCGAAAATGTAAATTTTTGAATTTTTGTCTGTCTGTCTGTCTATCTGTCTGTATCACGGCTGCGCATCACGCCGAAACTACTGAATGGATTCAAATGAAACTTGCCATGATTTGAGATCTTACTACGAGGTAGGACATAGGATACTTTTTATCCCGTAATCTAGCACGGTTCTTTTGGGAGAGGGGATTAAAGTCAAAATGGGTACTTGGTTATACGCTTGGACCGATTTTATAATTTTTTCTTTATAATATATTAAATATTAGTAAGGGAACACTCATAGAGAGTTGTTATCAAGGTTTTGTAATCGATCGGGTTAAGCAACGTTAGGTAAGGTCATTAAATAGATGGGTGACCGTTTAACGCCATTTGAACTAAACGGGTCCGTGCTTCGGAGAGCAAGTAAAAAGTGGGTCCCAGTTTTTAACCGACTATAAAAAAGAAGGTTATGTATTCGATGCGAATGTCTGTTAGTTAACGTAAAAATAGCGCAGGCGGAGCTGCGTGGGTCAGCTAGTTTTGGATAAAATTGTTTAGACGTTTTAAAGCAAGCGTTGTTAAGTTTGTCGATTTGACGTGAGTGAGTGAGATTTGGGGGGGGGGGTTTATGACCCCCTACGACCCCCCTATTATTGCTACTTGACGGCAGAATATCTGGTAACGCCGTGGTACCTACCTGTACATGAGTTGTACTAGAAAAAAAGGCACTTAATAAGTTCTTCGTAGTCCCTGGACGTTCGGGGTGAGGATCCTAGGACGTCCATTGAGTACGGTGGCGACTCCGAGGAGGATGGCGGCGGGGTTACGACCCCCGTCCCCATGTGACTGATTCTCGGGAGGTTACAATGCATCCCCCGGCGGCGGGCTCAAAGACAAGGCACTGAGGGGTACCCCTGGTGCAGATCCCACCGGAGAGCTCTGGGCCCTCTCATGTGCCGATGCGACAGCCGCGGTGTTTTTTGTGGGTAAGAATCCCACATACCCCGCTCGAGCTCCACAGCTCCCAGGGACCTTTTAAAGGCATCCCCCGTGAAAAAAAGGTACATAATAAGTTATGGAGAAAAGAGGATTTAAGTTTCACAAATAAAAATAGGCTTGTATGTATTAAATGTGCTTACATCATCCGATTTAATGTAAAACGTGCTTGTAAAGAAAACAATAGTAAAAATTAAAAGTCATATTTTAAAATAATACTACGAGCATCGGTGGTTCAGTGGTAGAATGCTCGCCTGCCACGCGGGCGGCCCGGGTTCGATTCCCGGCCGATGCATTTTTAACTATTTTTTTATACAACATATCTGTAAGCGATCCAGGGTGTGTGGCAGTTCAGGCAATGTAATTAAATCAAACAAGATGGTTTTGATAAAATATGCACACTGCGATCCGTAGAGTTTTCAAGAGTAGTGACAATCAAAGTCTGTGACGTTTATATACCTATACTTTTCTACGGACCGCAGTATAGACCAGTTTTATTAAACTCAAAAAGTATGCATATAAAATATTGATGCGAGCTACGTCGTCTACAATCTCCGCCCAGTGTCACTTCAGGGACACTAGTCTACCATTGGAAGTAGTGCTAAGCGAGCGACAGGTCTAGTTAAGTACCCCAGCCTTGGTCTTCACAGCTAGTGTGTGTACCTGACCATCTTTTCTACGACGTGAGTTTTCTACAGCTCTAAGCATCAACTCCATGTGAGCAGCACGCTCAGTGATGCTCATAAACATGATTCCGTGGCGACGCTTTCTGCGGCGGTATACTAATTTCCGTCCTATTATTTTTAATCTTCGGTACGCCCGGTAGTGGAGGTATCTTCTCTTAAATTTTTTAACATTTTTACATTTCCAGGGAATCCTTACTCGCCATCTTCCGCCAACTAAACTTGCCGACTTATCAATAGCGCTTATAGCTTTTAAATGATGTTTATTTTGCCTTGACTTGCGAACAATTTCGTATACATGTGCGCCATTGTCTTGGTTCGTGCGTACTGCAGTGCACGGTTGATGTACACAATCGCTTTCGTATAAAATGTTGTGTAGTGCGTCGATTATAGGTCTGTGCGTAGATGCGCCGAGACTGTTGCTATGATCTTCTGTGTAAGCAGCGGCGGTGGGTACCAACTGAGTTATCAGCACAGCAGTGTCTTGCAACTTGGAATCTTGTAGTTGTGGACACACACCGTGTATGCACCATCCCAGCGGCGTTAATGTAGCGCACGGTTCATTTTTATTACCAATCATTGATTTTACTGGCGCGATGAGGTGATAATTATCTTGACCGATTAATAACTTTGGCTTGATTTCTTGATAAAATGGTATATAATTTGTTAATTTTGATAAATGTTCATAGTCGTTTAGGTTTATGTTTGACAGGTTTTGCGCAGGTAAGTTTAATTTGCTTATTTTTCTCGCAGTTAAATCAAAAGTCTCATTGTCCATATTGCTGATTTTCAATTCAATGACTTCGCTTTGGCATTGAAGTTCTGTATCCCATGCACCACGGACACACATAGGTTGCTTGCTTCCGTGTAGCCCGAGACAGTCGGCAAGATCAGCTGATATGAACGTCACCGTGGCACCGTCATCGAGCAGAGCGTAAGTACTTATAATCCCTTTCGGGCCGTGGACGTTGAGAAGAACTACCTTTAAAAGTACGCGTTTAGTGTTGTCAATTATTAAGCAGCTCTTGGTAGGTATGTCATCACTTACTAAGACATTGTTGCAGGTTGCTATTCTAGTCTTAAGTTTCCAGTGCAGGAGACGATGGTGTGGCAGCTCACAGTTGTCAACAGCACAGGCGGCCGCCGAGCACGTGTCACGGTTGTGGGGTGCTAGCAGGCACTTGTGACACAACC
The DNA here is from genome assembly GCA_911728495.1 of Furcula furcula. NCBI lineage: Eukaryota > Metazoa > Arthropoda > Insecta > Lepidoptera > Notodontidae > Furcula > Furcula furcula. Next base: position 5,810,508 of record OU452254.1, on the reverse strand, counting down.
TGTGCGTTCGCACGAATCGCCATCGGTCTTTCGTCATTGCGCGCTTGAATCGTGCACATTCTGTGATTTTGTGATAACTTAGACGGCAGAATTTGCATTTGACAGGACTGTCGCCAGTTTCACTTAACAGCATGCAATGTTGTTTGCGGTCGGATTCGAATCTCTTTTTGTAGTCGGCTTGACTATGAATGTGTGACAATCCCGCGGCTGATATCTTCTTCGCCTCGTCATATAGAAATTCAGCGAGCAGCTCGAACTTGGCTTTTCCGTTTTCATAGTCCATGCTGTAGTAGTCGGCCCATTTGATGATGAGAGCGCTCGGCCACTTGGACAGCACGGAGGTAACTAATTCAGGACTTCTCAGGTAATCTGTTTGATTGATTGCTTGCGCTGCTGCCACGAAATTCTTGATTTTAATTGAGTGAGATACTATTTCATTATGGTAATTTTGTGGCAGTGGCGGCATTTTTCGTAACTGGTATGTAATTTTGTTTATTATCGTTTCAGGTCTGCCGTAGCGGAGTTCCAGCGCTTCAATGACTGCACGCGGAGCCGTAGTCCCGATGAGAAGCGACGAGACCGTTTCCCTTGCTTCACCACGAAGTGATTTGCGCAATCGCCACATGTTTTCAGTATCGTTATACTTGCAGAGGTTGGTGGATTCATCGAACGCCTGTTTGAATGCGAGCCACTCCAGTGAGTCCCCGTAGAAGCAAGGTAAGTCTTTTGATGTTGTAAATCTTGACAATAGTTGTTTTTTGTGAATGTTAGCCTGATACATCGCACTGACTAAGTTTTCCATTCCATCCCTGTTGCAGTCCTCGTCCTGTTGCTGATTGATGTTATTTTTCTCGGCCGCTCGGTTATGACTGAGCCATTTCTCGAATCTATCAACAGAATTTAGAGCAATTTGGTCCTCAGTGCTTCGGTGACTTTTCGTGGACTGGTATTTGAGGGCAGCCAAGTCAGCGGCTAACTTTTCTTGTATGAGCTTAGTTTTAATTTCAGCTTCTGCCTTTGCAGCTTCATATTTCAGCTGTTGCTTGCGAGCTTCAAGAGACTTGGCAGATTTTTGACTCTTTTGTTTTTCGCTAAGATGGCTCTTTACAATAGAATTACCATCTGTTTCGATCGGTTGTGTGTTGACGTGCTTCTCAGATAGTGGTAAATCTGAGTGTATTTTTCGCGTCAGATCATCCTGCATCTTATTTAATTTCTGTTCGCTTTTCCAAGCGCTGCGAGTGCGAACCGTATACTCAACATGGCGGCTCGTGCACGGCACCGGTGAACGTTGCATTGTAAACTGTTCCACAGTATAGATCCGGCTGAAGGGCCACTATGTAAGCGATCCAGGGTGTGTGGCAGTTCAGGCAATGTAATTAAATCAAACAAGATGGTTTTGATAAAATATGCACACTGCGATCCGTAGAGTTTTCAAGAGTAGTGACAATCAAAGTCTGTGACGTTTATATACCTATACTTTTCTACGGACCGCAGTATAGACCAGTTTTATTAAACTCAAAAAAGTATGCATATAAAATATTGATGCGAGCTACGTCGTCTACAATATCTCTTCCGTTATTCTTGTAGACCAATAGAACGGAGTACATGATCGGGAGATTAGGCAGATGACGATTCTTTTACATATCATGCATCATTTGTTTTTAATAAAATAGTTGCTCCCGCAGGCTTCGAATCTTCGAACTCTTTTATAGTAAGCGACCTAACCCGCTACGGAACGGAACGTAGGCTACCTACAATTACAGTGTAAACACTATGTAACGTTCCTCGATTTAACGACAACGTCGAAATCACTCGGCTTTGATTGGTTTAGCTTGCCTTCCATACACTGATACACTCTATAAAGCATTACGCCCACTCTCAATAATAACAACAACAACAGTAAAGTAATAACGTTTTAAGTTGCCAAAATTAGTGAAAACTGCGCAGCTGTGAATTCTTTTGTCGCTTTATTATCCTAGCCCGTAATAAACTCGACTGTCGGCATCATGCATACCGAACTTTCTAAGAAATTCGTTCTTTTGTTTATGAATTGGGATTTCTTGCACGTGTAGACTGTTGTTGACCATGACTAATAAGTAGGTGTCATGGATTATCTAGACGTTATAATATTCTTAATTACACACACACACTCACACATACTTTCAAACTGCTCACAAAAGCTCACAAACTATAGGTAAACATGGCTAGTAAAAGAAAATCATATCTGAAATAAACTTTTTCTTTTTAAATTCTGATTTTTCTTCTCTCCATTTAACGACAACTCTTCATAACACCATATTATATAGAGTTTACGCTGTAATTACACAGCCTCTAACTCATAATAGGCAATTCGGGAAGACAGTTGTAATTAACTATGGTAAGTTAAATTTGTACGAAACAGAGATAGTGTTCTGAAATATCCTTGCTGAAGATAATATATTCTCAAACGTAGATCCGTTTCCGAATACAATGAAAATTATTTCCGTTGATATCCTAACCCATAGGGTGTCCGGGTAAGAATAGCACCCTCCCATCTCTTCCGGTTGGGTGTCTCCGGGCGACTAAGGAAAAACAAGAGGAGGGGCAGCAGCGTATTTCCATTAAATTACCTACCACCTATACTGCGATGACACCTGCCAAGCGTGGGCAGCCGCCATAAGACGTCCACACTTGAACAAAGGCTTCCTTAGAAGGGAGGGCCATAACTGCCATAATCCCCACGCTTGGCAGACTTCTTGGGGATCGCAGTGTAGGTGGTGAGTAATCCAATAGAAATACGCTGCTGCCCGTCTTTTCCCTTATTCGCCTCTTATGAATACCCAATAGTAGGAGATGGGAGGGTGCTATTCTTACCCAGACACCCCACGGGTAAGGATATCAATGATATTATAAACCACTAGCTGACCCGCGCAGCTCCACCCGCGCTTCAGTTACATTTTGCTCCCCTTTTCTCCCTACTCCTTTGATTTATCTCTCTCCATCTCTCTCTCTTATAATAAAAATCTAATTCTATGCTATTTCTCTCCCCTCCCGCTTCGGTCCCCGTCACACTTCCCCTCATCCTCTGCCCGTTGTCCTCTCTGAACCCTCTCCCTCCTCTCTCTTCTCCCAACTTGCAACCTCTCACTCCCCCCCCCCCCCCATGCTCCACCTAACTCCTCCGATCACTCACTCCATCACCCTCCCCTCTCCCTCTCTTGCACCCTCCTCTCGTTCTATATACTTATACTACGTATCAGCAGCATAAAATATACTTTATAACCTATTATCAGACCTACCCGCAAAATTTCATACATATCGGTTCACCCGACTCTCGTGCACGTAACTCAGAGGTTCACAGATTTTGTTGTGCAAGGCGTTGCGAACGTTCGACACTCGACTCTCGTGCGCGTACCTGAGAGTTTCTCTGATTTTGTTCAGCAAGGCGTGATCGTTCAGGTGAAGATTCTTCCATACGACGTATTCTTGCTGCCCGTGCTTGAGAACTATGTTTAGAAAGTTGAGACCTGGCTCTCTTAGGCATTTTCAAATGTTTAAGAAAATGCTAACAGCGTGTAATATTCTAGCGCTGAAAAGAACTGTTGTTTAGCCCTGAAAAGAACTGTTGTTTAGCCCTGAAAATAACTGTTGTTTAGCCCTGAAAAGAACTGTTGGTTAGCCCTGAAAAGAACTGTTGGTTACCCCTGAAAAAATCTGTTGGTTAGCCCTGAAAAGAACTGTTGATTAGCTCTGAGAAGAACTTTTGCGTAGGTGTAGTTTTAAGAAAGAAATCTAAAAAAAATCGAGAGGGAGCCGACCTCGCGTCTGAGCCGCGCTCAGGTACCCCTTACTCATAGATCTAAACTCCCTCCCGCCTGCGCACCGGGGGCCTTGGTGACGCTCACTTCGCAACGGGCCGTGCAGCAGAAATCGTAATATTTTAATTACACCATAACTTCAAAACCAAATGTCCAATTTTAATCATTCAAAGACCAAATATTATCAACATAAACTGTACTTAATGATGAAATAATTTATTTTGATAAGGATTAATAGCATGAGTAAAATAAATGCGTTTAAATGTAGTCCAAACAAAATTCAAGATTTTTAAAATAAAAAAATGGTTGTTGGGCCTCGACATAGACAGTGTGCCGCAGACTTTTTTGTAGATATTTATAAGATCTACAATTAATTAGAACATTTTATGGTTCTATCTTTTATAGTTTAGGCAGCGTACGCAAAATAAGTAACTTTTCTGTTTGATTTTTTACACCTTGTGTCCGAAAAAACCCAAATATCTTACGGAACCCTACTTTTTTCCAAAATAAAATTTAGCCTATGTTACTCGTGGATAATGTAGCTTTCGAATGGTGAAAGAATTTTTAAAAACGGACCAATAGTTTTTGAGCCTATTCATTACAACCAAACAAACAAAGTTTTCCTCTTTATAATATTAGTGTAGATTAGTGTAGATAGTGTAGATAGTGTAGATAAGTTATATACCTACTAATGCGCGCCAAAAATTGTGACTCGTAATTAAAATATTTTTTCTTATGATATCCTTTCCTTATTATTTATTTTTTTAGAATACATTTTGTACTTTCTAAATACGCATGGAGGCATTTTACTTGATTTTCAAAGGCACACGTCACGTTCGTTACATTTTACCGCCGCGTGACTTGCTACTAGTTCACCCAATTTGGGTAAAAATTTCGTTCTTTCACTATTCGTGCGATAATGGCATATCTATTGTATTACCATTGGGCTACATATTTTTTTTTAACAAGCTTTTGTTAAAAGTCTTCAGAAAGAACCTGTGTTTAAAAATATCTTCATTAAACATGGATGTTTGAACGTGTTGAAACATGTTTTTTTATTAAATAAGGTTTCAAAAGCTTATCGAACAATGCTTGGGGCAATCACATTGGGTACTCAATTTCATTCCATAAAGCTCTCGGGGCGGGCTCAAAGATTCAATGGGAGATGAGCCGAATAGTAGAGGTTGAATCGGTGGAATTTTTAAAGGGATTTTGTCCTTGGCGTTTTTGGATTGCCAAAATCGTGTGCTATTTCGTTATGCTTTCAGTCAATTTGAAAGTGGTCTGAAATGGTATTGATAGGGGAGGCATTCAATGAGGTATGCAAAATAAGAGCTTGATAGGTATTTGGCTTGTTTGCGCATATTTTTTGAAGTGGTTGTTGAACAGTTTCCGTTCTTAAAGACATCGGTGGTTTTCTACTCAATATAAATTGGTGTTTGACTATATTTAATCTCTTTGACCTGGATTATGTTCACGGTGCGCCTGGTAATCATTCCATTATTTTGCCGGCAATGGAGTTTAACCACTAGACAGACTGGTCAGCTTGTAAACCCATTGATTAGTTTACATAGTTCAAAGTACTTCAGCCAGTGGTTGGTGTGAAAAAGTTTATCCGGGGCCGAAGCAATTTCCACTCAAGCTACTCCGGAAAGGTTCGCGAGGATTTCCTAGAAGTTAGACAGAGTTTAAATACGGTGAAATCAACTTTGCTGTCTGTTGTGTACGTGTTTAAAAAGTTGGACGATATAATTATTGTTGGCAGTCAGCAACTATAATAAGGGTACTATATGATGACAGATTACTGGGTGTAGGTGGGGAGTAGCAACGCGGGTTATGTCGGTATCTTACCGACTAAAACCCCACGGTGTCCTCAACTGGCTGTGTTGACGGGTCCGAGTCCCGTCAGCGGCCACTCGCCTGTCGGCAAGCCCTTCCTCCTCCGTGGGTGTAAAGCTCACGAACCTGTCTGCGGGTGTAAAAGGCCCGCAGACTCACAACCGGAGGCGTGCTGGGACATTCCGGCACGCAATCCTCCGCGAGGGCGATTCACCGCGCAGTAGCAGCTCCGTTTCCGCTGCTCGCACTACCTCGCTATGGGGGCATCAGGTCAGCGTTGGGCTGCAAATCGCAACCAAACAAAATTGTAGAGTATGCAAGAGGCTAGTGCATGCACAATGGATCCAACTGGGTCGCAGTGCTGGTGGTGGTTACCGGGCCCGATTTATAGATCAAGGTCAAGTACAAACTTATTTTGAGTAATAATAATTAAATTTACAACTGAAATTAAGAAAAAGAAAGACTCTTCTGAATACTTTATCTGAGTTTGATAGTTACCAAAAAACAGTCTTTCAGTTTTCTCTTGTACATTTTACCTGTTTTTGATGGAGGCATTAGTGAAACTGGTGTGAAGTGTATAGGCAAAACTTGTATTACAAGTTTTTCCATACATTTCAGCTGAAACTTTTTACGGAAACCCCTAGCATATTGCTGCTTTTTAAGAGAGCTATACCTAGTTTAATCAGATTAGCTGTTTGTGCCAAAATAACTTCATACTCGTAGCCAACTTAATACATTTCAGACGAATTTATGGCCTACATTTTTTTATAAATACATCGTTATTTGCGATTGTAGGTAAAAGTTGGGATCTTTTAGCTCAAACTTCGTCACTCCCTTTGTAGTCTATGGTAGCAAAATAGGCGAAATAAACTATTTTTGCTGTTCGCACAAGGGAAGGCTTTAAAAGGTAGCCAAAAGGCCCTGGGGAGGTCAACTGGGGTATGTACGCTTTTTACCATCTAAACCTTACCCATCCAGATAAGGGGGGTTTGGGCTATCCGCTGGCAGCACCACTTTCGTGCCTTGTCTTTAAGTCCGCCCGCGTATACAATACCTTTGTTCGGTACCTACGTAATTTATTTTGCTCTCATTAAGTATACTTATTATATTTCAATTTGTACAGAAATTAAACTTGGTGAATTTTATAAGGCGGTTTAGTAGCTGTCCGTAGTAGGAACTCTAAATTTACTCTAGAAAACGGGTTCTACTATAATTTCAGCATTTGAAAATATTCAAATACCATTAGGTAGGATGACAGAACGTTTTGCTTTTCGGTCGTTGTGATTTTGAGTCATTTTTCTTGTGTCCTTTTGATATGAATGCGACAGAAAATCTTGGATGGGATTAGTTTCAATTGAAATTGGTTTATTAGTAAGCCTGTATATTTTTAATGTTATGCCTTTTCCAAAACAATCTTTGTAACATTTTTGGCAGATTTACACATCGAGTTCGGTTCCCTCTTTCAACGTAATTTCACCAATTTTATATCACGAAGTTAGAAGTCGTGTTAAAGGTATCAAGTTGGTAAATCAAGTATCTACAGGAGTTTTTACTCGGATATTTCAGTGCTGAAACTTTTGCTTTTAGCCTAAAGTCATGTTTAAAGGGTAAATCTAGATAGGTAATTTGTTCGTCTTTTTCGGGCTTACCAGAGCTCTTTTTATGCGAATTACCTAGGGAGTGTTTATGTATGGTGTAAACGTGTCAACTAAATATATATACATTACACCGTGTAATGTATATATATTTAGTTGACACGTTCTCTAGCGAATAATGACGTTGTCGAGATAATCTGTTGTTGGTGTATCATTTTCCCATAAGTCATTCGCCATTTCGTATTTTTATACATCATTAAGGAAGTTAATATGTGAATTAAGAATGTTGGCGATTAAATAATGAAAGGATTTACCGATACGAGAACAATAAATATACATAGGTAGCTATAGTTATTTCCCGTGGGGTGTCCGGGTAAGAAGAACCACCCATCTCCTCCCGTTGCGTGACCGCACGAGGCGACTAAGGTAAAACAAGACGACATGGGCTGCAGAGTTGTACGCGATTACTTACCACATAAACTGCGATCCCCAAGGCGCCTGCCAAGCCTGGGAATTATGGTAACACCCTTCTAAGGGTCGTTGTACCACAGTAGACGTCTTGTGGCTGATGATGCTGATGAATTGTGTGTTGAGTCCATTTAAAAAAACTTTGCGTCGATTTTGTCCGTTGTCGGAATTTTTGTGCTTTCGGAATTTACACTATTTCCATATTTATGGACGAATATAAGTAAAAACCCTTATCCACACACATCTGGCTCATAATATATGGGCCCTTTTATAATATGCGTCCACCTCAAAGTGTACGCCCTTGTACCGTCATAACTCATAAATTATAATGGCGTCACTGTCGCCGCAAGGCTTTGATGTAATGGCGGTCGAAATGGCCCACCGCACTTATGATATTTTTTATACAATTTGACACCCGGACTATACGGTAGGCTGCCAACAGAGGGTGGTGTGCGGCCAAATTTCGTTTGCCCTTCCAACGCGCTTTGGCGACAAGAGTGTGTTGGTAACCGGGAATCCCCAATCCCACCGTTAAGGATGTCATCATCATAATCATCATCATCACCAGCCGGAATAGGTCCACTGCTGAACATAGGCCTCCCTCTTAGAACGCCACAATGAACGACAATTGGCTATTTACATCCACCGGTTACCTGCGACGCGCACAATGTCGTCTGTCCACCTAGTGGGAGGCCTGCCTACGCTGCGTCTTCCGGTTAGTGGTCGCCAATCGAGAACCTTTCTTCCCCAACGGTTACAGGTTCTTCGAGCGATGTGGCCTGCCCATTGCCACTTCAACTTGCAAATTCTGAGAGCTATGTCGGTGACCTTAGTTCTTCGGCGAATCTCCACATTTCGGATTCTGTCGCGCAAAGAAACTCCGAGCATAGCTCTCTCCATGGCGCATTGTGTGACTCGGTAAGGACGTAGTAAGAGCAAAGTAAAACTATCGATATAACATGGTATTGATTTTTAACCGACTTCAAAAAAAGGAGGAGGTTCTCAATTCGTCTATATATATATATTTCTTTTTCCTATGTATGTTCGCGCATAACTCTGGCAATTATGAACCGATTTGCAAAAATCTTTCTTCCATCCATTCTTTAATCCGTTAGTTGGGTCCCATAAAAAAAATATTGCTTACGAATACCTAGTTCCTGAAAAAAATAAGAATGGCGACTGCGCAGGAAACTTGCAGGAAAGCCTATGTAGACGACTTTATGTCGCTTTTTAAGGTCTAGTAAATATTTGATGTTTTATTTTTGTTTTGGCGAGTTTAAAGGGTTTATTACTTCTTGGTTTAAATTACTTCGAATACCTAGATACGTCGATCTTGACATGCCCTTGTCTTGTAGATAGTTTTTAAAAAAATATGCCAAAAACGGTACATGTGTTAGGCTTGCAAAGTTTATATTTGCATTCTGTCTTGCTTCAAAAATTACCATAGTATTGAATTACTGGATTTTAATCCACTAATTCTTAAGCTTTCTACAACATAAATTTTCCAAGAGAGGTGTTCTAGTGCAGATGTTAAAAAGGATTTTATCTCAAAGCCTGTTTTCTAATTTATGTATAGTAAAACACCATGTTGTCTTTTACTTACGCGAATATTACACATTGAAATCAAACTACTTTTACGGATTTTATCGCGGTTTACAAGCCTTTAGGCTTGTTTTAAAAATGTGTGTGTATTAACGCCGGGCCTTTCAACGTATGTTTAACTAACTGAGAGCTAACTCTCAGACTAATTAATGTGTTATAACATTCATATAATATCAATGCACCAATGCAGGCTTATTCAATAGCCGGCTGGCTTTCCAGCTTAACGGATGAATTCATAGCGGATTGCGGCGAGTTCACAGTAATGTCAGAGTATTAGGAACAGATCTATTCTTTTTTTTTTGTAACGAGACAAGAAAAACTCGTCTGGTGGTAAGCGAGATGACTGTCACAAAAAAAAGTAGACAGTCAGTAGGCAGTCGCCTCATCATCAGCCGGAAGACGTCCACTGCTGAACATAGGCCTCCCCAGTCAGTAGGCAGTCGCCTATACCACTGCAATACAGACACCGCTTAACATATGCACCATAAAATATTTCCTTTCGGCAGCTCTCGCAACCATGTTTTGGAACTATGTAGTTGCAATGGACGAATTTTTTGACTAAGCGTTACGGATATATTGGACAGGTTGTCCAGTAAAATCGGTCCAATTTCGACAAAGAGGTCGCCCGAAGAATCTAACTCGGACGGGCAGAGTTTGGGAAACTACGTGACATGTTCTCGTCTGGAATACATTCAGTGCCTGAAGACAAATGTTTTTAACCAGGGTGTGTGTGTTGCCAGAGATGACATATGGTACTGATACGTGGTCCTTAACAGCTGGCCTTTTAGTGAAGCTCAGAGTCACACAACGAGCTATGGAGAGAGCTATGCTTGGAGTTTCTTTGCCCGAACGAATCTGTAATGAGGAAATTCGCCGGAGAACTAAGGTAACCGACATAGCTCTTAGAACCTGCAAGTTAAAGTGGCAGTGGGCAAGCCACATCGTTCAAAGAACCGATAACTGAGATGTGGAAGAACGATTCTCGAGTGGCGACCTCGAACTGGAAGATGCTGCGTAGGCAGGCCTCCCACTAGGTGGACCAACGACATTGTTCGCGTCGCAGGCAACCGGTGGATACAAATGGCTAACTGTCGTTCATTGTGGCGGTCTAATTGGGAGGTCTTTGTTCAGCAGTGGACGTCTTCCGGCTGATGATGATAGAACGCTACGGAAATGTGGTAACTACTCAGGCAAACAAATTGTTTTTTAAGCTTTATAGTCAAAGGTCTTTTCTGAGACCAAGCGCTTAATTTTATTTATTTTTGAAATTCCGATAGCAACGCATTGGCACTGATAAAATTATGTTTGTGAGAACCAGATGTACTTACATACTATGTTAAAAAAATACAGGATATAGATTAAAAAATGACAAGCCCACTGAGTTTCTTGCCCGATCTTATCAGTTGAGACCGCGCTGTGATCCGGTGGTACTTATTTTCTATAAAATATGATAATTCGAATGTGCTAATTTTGGCCTATTTGAAATAAGTGATTTAATTTTTTTTTTTTTTAAATCAAATTACTTTTACGGATTTTATCGCGGTATATTTTAGATTTTACTATCCCCACATTTTGAATGCTTTGCAGCACCCATGATGAGGTTTTTTTTGTTTTTTTTTTCATTTTCAATGAGGCTAGAAATCCTCGAATAGTTTTGCAACAACTTTCACCAAAAGGAACCGAGTCGTTTCATTGTCGCATTAATATCGAAATGATTTGTTCGGAAATCGTTCCCTGAATTTTCTCGATGAAAGTTTGAATAATTTATGAGACGCGGATATTTTTGCAACATTTATTTCGCGTCTTATAAATTCATCTTCTAGCCTCTTTGGCTTCTAGTCAAGCTTGATCGCATTTTTCCGACTGGGGTGTAGCGCAAAAGCGAGCGATTAAATTATTATGGGAAATTATAGTAAAATTATTATCTGCAGTGAAAAGTTTGCTAAAATAATATATCCCTTTATATAATGTCTGCGTACCAGCAATGTCTTCGCTTACTGGTAGAATGAAATTAGTAATTTGGGTATTGGAATATACTGTTAAACTCTCTGCAAACATTTCATTCGCTAATAAACGTTTGAGTTTGTCATTGTCAGCAGTGGCGAAGAGTCCATACAAGCCGATTCCTACCGGCTTCCCTTTGAATTTTCACATTCTATACGATAATTTAATATAGAAGCATAATGATGTGTTTTTATTAATTATTAAGCATAACATAAGAAAACGAATGCGTTTTCTATTTAAATGCCTACCTACTTCTTTTATAGGAAACAATGAATTCGGTTAAAATTTAATTTGAATTTTACTTGTGCATACAATTAGGCACACAAGTGCGCGCCGCGCGCGCCGCATCGCGCCGTAGGTACGTAATGCCGAAAAATTTTATAGGAATCGACACACGAAAATACCTTGCAAATACATAATGTATAACTATAGATGCGATCCGCTATTACAACGCAACTGGTAAGCCGCTAGACTTTGGATTGTGAGAGAGATAGACATACAAAACAATGCGGGCGGGAGCGAGATAAATTAATCATGGATGTGCGAGTGATGAAAAGTAGTTTTGGTTCGCTTACGCACGCCTGCTATGGACATTATTGCTTTCATTCAACTTGCTCATTTCATTCCTTTAATAAAAGTTATAACCTAATACCTAATTAGTTAATATAATAAATTATAATCAAACATGAAATTTAGCTAATTGATTGGAGTTGTTTATTGTGTACAAATAGTTATATGTAGTGAGCAATTGTGTATAGTGTTGTGGTAGTGTGCAGTATATTGCTTTCCGTTCAGGTAAGAATTTTGCAAATTTGTTTTATTAGGTCATAGAATTTACAGGAGAAACGTAGGTAATTAATATTATGACGGGGTTATAGCCATAGACTGCTGCCTGACGGATTATTTAGCTACTAAGAAATATTTTAAAGTATAATTTTGAAAATAAAAAGCATGTTATTCAGCTAGGCCATGGTTGCCCAGATAAGTTATAATATACTGGATTTTCCAGTAACTGGAGTGCATACATCACACCACGTTTGAACAAGCTATAAGTACATAATATTTAGCAATTTTGTGCTGTACGTTCGTACCCGTGGGGTTTCGGAACCGAAGACGGGTCCGACGGGTCGAAGACGGGCAGCAGCGTCTTTCTATGGATTACCTACTACCGATACTGCGATCCTCAAGACACCTGCCAAGCGTGGGGATTATGACAACCCCTCCCTTTTAAAGGGGAGGCGTTTGTTTAGCAGTGGACGTGTTACGGTTGCAGATGATGATGATGTACGTACTGGGCTGGCCCTACTATAATATAATAATAATAATAATATCATGGGACAATCCACACACGGTCATCTGATCCCAAACTAGGCAGAGCCTGTACTATGGAAACCAGACAACTGATACTAATACATATATACTTTTTTTATAAATACATACATACTTATATAGATAAACCACCCAGTCACTTAGTGGGAATCGAACCCACGACCTGTTGGATAGCAGACAGGGTCACTAACCACTAGACCAACAGGCCCGCCAGTACTCCGGCTTACCTTTGATAAAAACTGACCCTTCGCCACTGATTGTCAGTATATTAAGTTGATGTAATCCAGGAATTTGCATAATTTAATTTTACTTAAGGACTATGGGCAGATTAGTATCGAGCCTGGGCTGGCTAAATACTCAACACTGATAAAACCATAGATCCTCCTCCTGACCGGACCTGTTGTTACGGATGCAGATAATAGTTTACTTATCACGATCTAAGGCATCATGGAACGCTACGTGCACTGGGGTTTCGAGAGCGGCGCGAATCTGGTCAAACCCGTTGGTCTGACCAGATTCGCGTGTCAGAGAACTTCCCTGTGGCCTTTTTCCTTCGATCTTAAATGTAACAATTAACTTTTCTAAGCTCTCAGGATTTTTGCGAGCTATGTGCCCGAAGTACTCAAGGGTTCGTGTCAGACAGAAGGATGACAATCGTGTCTTGATCTTTAGTTCTTTAAGGACCAAGACGTTGGTTCTTTTTGCAGTCCAGGGAATCCGGAGCATTTTCCTCCAGCACCACATCTCAAAAGCATCAATCCGTCTGCGATCAGCTGCTTTGAGTGTCCAAGTCTCCGCCCCGTACAGGAAAATGGAGAAAACCAAAGAATATACCAGCTTGGTTTTGGTCTTTAAGGTGATGTTCCTGTCTCTCCATATACTCTGCAGCTGTGTCATGACACCCTTAGCCATACCGATAGGTCGACGCACCTCAGGCTCGCATGAACCAGTACTGCTTATGTTGGAACCTAGGTAGATAAAGTTGTCTACTACATCCAGGTTTAGCGCTCCAGTAAACTCCAACTTTTTGGTTTTGTCCACTACCATGATTTTAGTTTTAGACCTGCATATGGCAAGTCCCAATTCTGCACTTATCTTCTCCATCCTATCCAGCAAAACCACCATCTCGGATTCAGATGCAGCAAGTAATGTGGTATCGTCGGCGGAACGAAGGTTTGTTACTTTGACGCCACCTATTGAGACACCAGCTTTCCAATTTTCGAGGGTCTTCTGGATGATATACTCTCGATAGGCATTAAACAGGATAGGTGACAAGATACAGTCCTGACGTACTGCTTTCTCAAATTGAAAGGGTGCGGACAATGTTTTGTCAATCTTGACGGTACCTTGGCTGTTAATGTACATGGATTGCAAGAGGGCCGTAAGATGCTGCACTCCAAGCTCTTTAAGTACTTGCCATAAGCAGAACCAGTCAACGCAGTCGTAAGCTATGCTGTAGTCAACAAAACACAGTAACGCCGGAGTGTCGAACTCATAGCACTTTTCAATTACTTGCCGAACGTTCAGGATCTGTTCACGAGTGCCTCTGCCTTTGACAAATCCAACTTGTTCCTGCGAGATTTGCCAGTCCAGGTAGTAACGTATTTTTGAATTAAACACGTATAATAGAACCTTGCTCGGTATAAAAACATCAGAGAAAACAAATCTGTCTACTACGGGAAATAGAATGAGGTGGTTTTTCGCTTTACCTACATACTTGTTTCCGCTATTAATCAACCCCTACCCTTATAGAAGGCCTCATTTTTATTCAATGCAACGGCTGCATTTTAAAGTATAATATTTTTGGAATATTGAATTTATGTGTAGTATGTAGATGAAATCAGGTTAAACCAAGCTTGTAATTTGGGAAGGTTTCAGTTAAATAACATTCACTTCTGACATTCTCATAATGTATCAGTTAATAACAGATCTGCCCCACTTCTGTCTGAATACGATTATGTTTAACTCATAATAATTATGGAAAGTCAACCCAAGTTGAGATCACGCATAAAATTCGAAAAATATCCTATTCTATTGGTTGCTATAAATTGGGCCCGGTTTCCACCAGAACGCACTTCGACCCAGTTGGATCCATTGTGCATGCCCTAGCCCTTACTCTGTTTCTGGCGTGTCGAAGAGTTCCCTCAGGTACGCAACGATTGCGCCAGCTTGGAGCTGTGCATAATCACCTGGTGTAGGATAAGCTACTCCCAGATGACTCAACCTACGTCTCGCAAGAGCGTCGCAGCCACACAAAATGTGTCGCATTGACTCTTTTTCACCTTTGCAAAATCTGCAAGTATCGGTAGTACTTAGCCTCATTCTGTGAAGGTGCTCATTGGTGCCAAAATGTCCCGTGAGTGCACCTATTAGGTGCCTTATCTGTGATCTGTTGAGTTTTAATAATTTAACCCCACAGTCCACCCTTGTGCTGGAGAAAGTCTAGGAGTGGTTTAGGCCTGGCGCTTCCCTCCATTCCTTTAAGTGTTCATTCCTAGCATGCGCATATAATGCTTGGTGGTAAGTTCCATACGGAATCCCCACAAATGGTTCAGGACCCACCAACTGTCTTTGTGAGCCGGCCCTTGCTAGTCTGTCCGCCTTCTCATTACCCTCGACACCTTCGTGCCCAGGTACCCAGATGAGGCTGACGTTGTTGTGTCTTCCCAGGTCATTCAAACCTGTAACACCTTCTTTAACCAGTTTAGAGTCAACTCGGAAGGAGTTTAGAGCCTTCAGAGCTGCCTGACTGTCGGGCAGCTCTGTAGGCTTCGAAAAATAATGTATGTATATTAGAATTTTACTTGGTGGAAGGTTCCTTGTGCATGGAACCGTCCAAGGTATCGCCGCAGTTTCAGATATTTTTCCGCCAAGCAGCAGTGTTCAGTGTGTATGTTTGTGTTTGTGTTATATTGCTGTGTTCCGGTGTGAAGGAAACTGTAGATGGTGAAGTTACCGGACACAAAAGACTTAATATCTAATGTCCTAAGAGTCGGCAAGGTGCTATTGATTCTTCTGGTGTTGCTAGCGTCTATAGCGTGCGGTGTCTGCTTACCATCATGTGGGCCGCACGCTTGCTAGCAACCATGGTAGTATAAAAGCATTTATTTGATACACGTGTAGGATTTTCACGAACGTCAAGGACAAGGCGTAACTTCTACGATTTAAACTTTATTTTTATCGGGAATTAACGGGATTTACCTTATATTTTGGCTTGACGTTTCGGCCGGGTTGCACCAGCCGTGGTCACAAGCAGACTGGTTCAGCGAGACGGCTCCGTGCGGGAGGCAGAAATATCTTCATCTACCCCCGTTCTTTCACTTGTAACGTTAAGCCCACTACACACTACACTCACAGTATCTGTATATTTAACCGCCGGCAAATAGCGAGGTTTTGTCATTTTAATCACTGGTTCCCATGTAGCTGATAACTTAAACTTACGCTATTACTTTCGCTATTTGCCGGCGGTTAAATATACAGATACTGTGAGTGTAGTGTGTAGTGGGCTTAACGTTACAAGTGAAAGAACGGGGGTAGATGAAGATATTTCTGCCTCCCGCACGGAGCCGTCTCGCTGAACCAGTCTGCTTGTGACGACGGCTGGTGCAACCCGGCCGAAACGTCAAGCCAAAATATAAGGTAAATCGCGTTAATTCCCGATAAAAATAAAGTTTAACAATGGAACGCGTAAGTCTAAAAGTATATATTGCAAACTTCTACGATTTGTTTAAATTTTCCAGGTCGATGTTTTTGAAGTGTAAGTGAAATGATACTGGAAGTACTGTATTTTTTTAAAGGGTATTGAATAAATTGTGTATACAGGGAGTATTCTAACGCGTACTGAATGAATGGCGCACTTCACTCGCTCGCTGTTACCAAATCCTTGTTTATTGCGCTACGTACTGCGATGCGTAACTACTAAAGTTGAAATTCATAGGGTAAAAAATTGGTAATTTCACCTTAAATAATAAAAAAATACCGTGTACGCGAACAGTTTTTCTTTATTAGATACAGTTATGTAGAAATGTTTATGGAGTCAAAGCTGAACTGGTAAAATCTATTTTAAATGAAATTGCAGAGATTTCAAATTCATTTGCACCTACCTATCAAAACATCGTGTATATTGTGGGTGGTAGCAAAAACAACTAAGTCATCAAACCGTTTATGCTGTCATGTTTGTTATGTTTTCAATTAATGGCGCAAAATAATCCTGCAATCCAAATTATAATTTATCTGCAAATACTTTGACCTTATTTTGTAGAAGTTTTATTGAATGTTTATCTGTCTGTATGTCCTTTATAGAATCGTAAACTATGCATTTGATTATGTCATGATCTTCAGCATGAGCCCAAGACAGTTTCTGAGTAAAAAGAGCGCGAGCGGAGCTGCGTGGGTCAGCTGGTCTAGTATAAATTATGAATCGATGTGTTTTTGTATTCTATATTTTAAATGAGGAACATAAGTAGGTATTACAAAAATATGCAGTTTTGTTGCAGCACTAAAATGTTCTGTACCATCTATTATCTACATTAGATCTAGTTAGTACCACTTACCCAACAATGTCTGCATTCTGTTTCGCAGAAAACCAACAAACACTGAACCAAGGAACAAAAACTTGACCATATAATTCAAACTTCGTTTTAACGTCTACCAAACCAAAATACAGGGTATTATACGCTATGGAACAGAGAATACAATTTAATCTTGCAAGGCAAGATGTAAGGCATGTAGTAAAACCGAATTATATACATACACTGTAGTGCAGCAAAAGGCTTAATTAAAGGCTGTATGGCCAGGGTATTTTGAAGTTGTAAAGTGATAAGCATCCTTAATGTACGCTGCTATTTTGATAAGAATTTGTAGAACAACAAAAGTAAATACTATCTACTTACATATTACTTACTTTTTTTTACTTGATGGTAGGCCCCTGCCGAACGGAGTGTGGACCTTAGGGCGTCCATTGAGTACGGCAGCGACTCCGAGGAGGACGGCGGCGCGTTTGCTATCATTGTCCCCGTGAGCACCGTCTCTAGTTCCCGCGGGGCTATAATGTACCCCCGGCGGCAAGGGCTCAAAGGCAAAGCACTGAGGGCTGGTGCAGATCCCACCGAAGAGACTGGTTAAAAAAATATATATATATATACAGACGAATTGAGAACCTCCTCCTTTTTTGAAGTCGGTTAAAAATAAAATCTTTTAAAAAAAATTGAACTACTTTTTGTCGTTAAAAAGCGACATAAAGTCATCTTTTAGGCATTCCTGTAAGTTTCCTGCACAGTCGCCATTCTTGTTTTTTCAGGAACTAGGTACTTATTCGTAAGCAATATTTTTTTATGGGACCAATCAATGGATTGAAGAATGGGTGGAAAAAAGATTTTTCCAAATCGGTTTTAATTGCCAGAGACATGCGCGAACATACATAGAAAAAAAAATACAGACGAATTGAGAACCTCCTCCTTTTCTGAAGTCGGTTAAAAAAAAGGTTCCTTGTGCAAGAGACCGTTAAGGTAGGTACCACCACAGTACCTTCGCATCGCTGGAGAGTTTAGGGTGTGGGAACAAGACGTCCATGGAATACGGCGCACGGTGTGATAAAGAGCCCAAAAAAATGACATCCTCGTTTTCGCACACAAACCGACGGCAGTTACTATTTAGAATGCAAGAGTAGAACACCCAAGTGCCAATTATGATTAGTTCAGGCTAAAAAAAATATCAAAGTCGGCAATATTTTTTGGGGGAAAATCAGAAAAAAAAATTCTAGTTAAAAAAATACTATAGATACAGAAAAATTACTTTATAATGATTTAATAGGATTATAAAGGCGCATCTATTGCTACTATTAGTGGCCTTCTAGCAGTTACGAAACTGCATTTATTAATATTTCTCAAAAAAAATATTTTATTTTTTTTCTTCAGAATTATGGCGTATTAGCATCTGTTTTTTATATCAATCGAAAGCTCTTGGTATACACTATTTGCACCAAAATTATTACTTGCTTATCTCCTGGAATTCCGAAAATATCTTAGGGTGAAGTTTTTACTCAGGGCTGTTACCCTTAGAGCCGGAAACTTTGGCCGAAAATCTGAGTTTTAATAAATAAATTTAAGTATCTGCTAATTTATTTTGTAATTGCATTTGACATCAAAATTAGGTTGGATTAACTATTTTGAAATCTATTTACGAGGAAATATAATCTATAAACGAGAACGGCGGCACGTTTTCGACCCCCATCCCGTGACATGTTCCCAGGGGGCTATTATCCGCCCCTGGAGTTGGGCTCAAAAGTAAACTAAGGGGTGCAACGGTGACCCCAGATTCATCCTATCATGTGCCGATGCGACAGCCGCGGGGGTATTAGTGGGTAAGAATACCACACCCCAAACGACCCCTAAGAAAAAGGACCTTATACCCAGAAAATAAATAAGTACTTATAAAGTTTTTTTAGTTAGGAGTTTGCTGTGAAAATAACTTTTACGTTATCTTTTCAACTGTGAAATGTGACGGATAAACGTATACGATGTATGTAGCTATACAAAAGCTATTTGTTTAGCGAGGACCGCCATCTTGGCTCCTCTTTCCACTTTGTTTGGTTGGGATAAACGCGTTTTTAGCGTTCGCATTCGAAATAAGAATTTTCTGACTTATTTTGCACAGAATCGTTTGCTTTGAACAAACTTGAACTTTGAACTTTAATATGTTTTATTATTATTTACGCCATATAATAATAGCCCAAAATCCCACCGTTTGATAACTACTTATATCCAAAAGCCTCCGTGGCGCAGTGGGAAACCACTTGCTTTGTAAACCGGAGGTCGCGGGTTCGAATCCTGTGAAACAACAAATTTGAGTAGTTGTTCCTTACTGGCTAGGACAATGCAGGCCGATCACCTGATTGTCTGTAAAGTAAGATGATCCATGCGTCGGATGGGCATGTAAAAAGTCGGTCCTGCACCTAACCTCTGTCGTGTCGGTCTTCCGTCCCATCGGATTATGAGAGGTATTATATAAAGGAAGAGAGAGTGCACTTGTGTCTACGCAAGCGCTTGTGCACTATAATATCTCCTGCGTACATGGCTGATCTTGTGAAAGATTGGCCGCTGTGGTCGTTTCGGCCAGGAGGACATTATTATTATTATATCAAAAAATCCGCTTACGCAAATAGTTTTGATTTTAATATTTTTTTATATATTTCCTTCGCTTATTTTGTGAATTGTCAAACTTTAAAGAAATTATGAAGTTACCTAAATAACATAAAAAAACACTGCTTTCACTTGGCCGCATCCATTCTACTACTAATTCTCGCATATTAAATCATCATTTTTACAGAATTTTGAACGAGTTTAGCCAACCAAGATAGGTTGGCTAAAGTTACACAAGTTTTTCTTATACGTTACGTTACATTTATTTTATAAATCGTAACAAAAATATAAGAACTAATTATTTAACATCGATATAACAACATCCTTTTCCAACAAAATCTTGGAAGCTTATTAAAGCGAACACATTTCCAAGCTCAGACAAATGGGATCGGAACATCTGTGTCACACGTCAGCTGTCCTGTCCCTTACCTGTTCATTACAAGGCCGGGTTCATTCGTCTTGCTCGTATTTGTTGGGTATCTGTCTTATTTAATATTTGTTTCATTACTTAACAAAGCCTCCATGACTCTGTAGTAAGCCGTCCACTTCAGAAACTGGAGGTTACTGGTTGAAATGCTGCAAGGAGCAACGACTATATTTATCATCATAATCAGCTTACATCAGTCCACTGCGGGACATAAGATTCCCCTTACTTATATTTTCGTCCCACTAGATTCAATACTAACCGCCCAGCTGTGCAAAATATAAGTACTAGGCGGACAGACGACATTGTGCGCGTTGCAGGTAAACGGTGGATGCAAATAGTCAATTGTCGTTCATTGTGACGTTCGAATTCAGCAGTTGACGTTTTCCGGCTGGTTTTGGGGCAGACGCGGATGTAAACCACTTGACAGCAGGGATGTCCAAGGGCTTTGTCCAACCGTGTTGGACGACGAACGTCCGATAATGGGAAGAGTTTGGCGAAATTAGGTTGCGCAGTTCATTTACATATATAGAACACAGCCTGACGGATTATTTTTGTTCAAGCGCTGCTTAGTTTATACCTTTCATTTATTGGCGTTTACAAGTCATCTGGGCTCCCCCAGAGACAACATCAGAGGAGAGACGTTGCTCGATTGGGCGGCTGGGCTCGACCTCCGATTAGTCAACCGGGGGTCAGTGAGCACGTGCGTACGGTGGAAGGGGGAGTCGATCGTCGACCTGACTTGGGTGACTCCCTCTGCCATCGGCAAACTGTCGGGATGGCGGGTAGCGGAAGAGGTGGTCTCATTGTCCGACCACCGCCACATCTTCTTCGATGTGGCCATGCGCCGCCGTCCCCGCGGTTCCAGCCACCGAGAAGGCAGCCCCCCGCGACGTTGATCTCTGAAGCGGCTCGACGTAGACATGCTCGAGGCGGCGGCCGACGTCGCGGCATGGCCGTAAAGCGCCGATGAGGTCCGATCCGATCCGAATGTTAGTGTTATGAACAGACCGGTTCCGGGGCACGATGACGCAAATCTGCGATGCGTCGATGCCCCGAGCCAGCCGCCCCAAGCGTAGCCCGGTGTACTGGTGGACACCGCAGATCGCGCAACTTCGCGAGGTCTGTTGGCGAAGCCGTCGAGAGTTCACCAGAGCGAGAAGGCGAAGGCGAGCTTAAGCCGACGAGGTAGCCAGGCTCTACAGGGCATATCGAGTGGCCACCAAGGCGCTCCAAAACGCCATCAAGAGCGCCAGGGACCAGTCCTGGGACGAACTCCTCGAGGGACTCAACGAGGATCCGTGGGGGCGCCCATACCATATGGTGCTGGGCAAGCTACACCCATGGATGCCCCCAGTGACGGAGACTCTAGAACCGTCTTTGCTGGGATGCGTGGTAGACACCTTGTTCCCGGTGGGTCGGTCAAGTCCCTCAGTCCATCCCCTGCAGTTACCCGAATGGCGCAACGATCTGGGGGTGACCATAGAGGAGATGGACTGGGCCGTTGGCCGCTTGAGAGTCCGAAACACCGCACCCGGACCCGACGGTATTCCGGGTAGGGTGCTGGTGTTGATTCTGGCTGCCCTGGGGGACGTGCTGAGGCAGCTATTCACTAGTTGCCTCCGTGAAGCTACGTTCCCCAGGGCCTGGAAGGAGGCTAGTTTGGTCCTCATTAAGAAGGAAGGCAGAGCCGCGGATTCTCCCTCCGCGTACGGTCCCATATGTCTGCTGGACAAGACTGGCAAACTGTTCGAGAGAATAGTTGCCTCTCGTCTCAGCGAGCATCTGTAGGCCGTCGGTCCGGATCTGGCCGACAGCCAGTTCTGATTCGGACAGGGCCGTTCGACCGAGGATGCAAAAACTCGCGTCCGCGCCTTGTCGGAGCAGGTGGTCTCCCAGGGCGGCGTGGCGTTGGTGGTGTCACTCGACATTGTCAACGCCTTCAACTCCCTGCCCTGGGATGCGTTCTGGGAGGCGCTGGTCTACGATGGAGTGCCTCCCTACCTGCAGGCCCTGATTAGGGACTACTTGCGTGACAGGTACATCCTGTACGTGGATCGAGACGGTACGAAGATCCGGAGGGAAGTAGATCGAGGGGTTCCGCAGTCAGTCCTAAGCCCCTTGCTATGGAACCTCGCCTACGACGCAATTCTGCGTGTCGATCTTCCCGCCGGCGTAAGTGTCGTCTGCTACGCGGACGACACGTTGATCGTAGCCGGTGGAGACACCTTCGAGAGGACCAAAGTGCTTGCGCGTCCGTGTGGGTGAGTCGGAAGTCAGGGTGGGGCCGTACATGAAATATCTTGGTCTCACCCTTGACAGTCGCGGGGGCATCGAGGAGCATTTCTATCGCCTGGTCCCCGAGTCGACAGGGTTGCAGCGGCCTTGCACAGGCTGCTCCCCAATCTCGGGGGGCAAGCGCGAGGAAGTTCGGCGCCTCTACGCCATGGTCGTGCAGTCCGTAGTCCTCAACGGGGCGCCCATCTGGGCGCCGAGGCTGGCCATTAGACGCTGTAGAACGAAAATCTACAGCGTCCAGCGGACGATGGCACGGATTGCACGAGGATACCGAACGGTGTCCTTTGAGGCGGCGACCATATTGGCACGATTTCCGCCCTTAGACATCCTAGCGGGCATGTATGCGAGGGTCTATGATCGGATCCGCATCGCCCGCCAGAGTGGCGGAGGCGAGCCGGTGGGCGATAAAGCGGCAGGAACGACACAACGCTCTCACGACTTGGCGCGAGCGGCTCCAGCCGGAGTACATAACGCGCAAACGCGTCGTTGAGGCATTCCTGCCACATCTCGAAGCTTGGATACAGCGACGGAGCGGACGACTCACCTATAGGCTTACGCAGATAATCACCGGTCACGGTTGTTTCGGTGATTATCTGCATAAGATCGGACGTGAAGCGACGACGAGATGCTTCCACTGCCACCAGTCTGACTTCGCCCAACACACACTATAGGCTTGTCCCACTTGGTCGTTGGAGCGTCAAGACCTGGTCGCAGTCATCGGATCAGACCTCTCCCTCGGCAGCGTAGTGGCTAGGCTGTCCGGGGATGCGGCGTGGGGAGCGATGGCCGCCTTCTACGAGACTATGATGTTCTAGAAGGAGGCCACCAAGTGGGAACGCGAACGCGCTGATCCTGCTCGGCGACGAAGGCGCAGGCCACCATAAGCGGCCGCCCAACGTCTCGCTCCCCAGCCCTGAGCCCGGGGCTATAAACAACGGGCAACCTTCGGAGTCGCTGAAGGTTCGGGGTGTGGGCCCTTTGAACGTCCATTGAGTACGGCGGCGACTCCAAGGAGGACGGCGGCGGGGTTGCGACCCCCGTCCCCGTGAGCACCGTGACTGGTTCCCGGGGGGCTACAATGCGCCCCCCGGCGGCGGGCTCAAAGGCAATGCACTGAGGGGCCCCTGGTGCAGATACCACCGGAGCCCAGGGGCCCCCCCTCTCAAGTGCCGATGCGACAGCCGCGGGGGTTTTAGTGGGTAAGAATCCCACATACCCCAGTCGAGGCCCACAGCTCCCGGGGATCTTTGGAAGATTTCCCCCGCATAAAAAAAAAGAAGTTTACAAGTCATCTGCAGTTCTAGATGACTTGTATATTAGTATGTACCCTGGTAGGGTGTCGCAAAGAGAAGGTACAATAATTACATAATAAATAGGCCAGAATGTTCATCAAGCAGTCGATAGACGTCCACAGGAGAACAAAGGGTTTTATTTTATACAACCAATGTGGCAAGCAAGTGTGCGGCCTGCCTGATGGTAAGCAGTCACCGCAGCCTATAGACGCTAGCAACACTAGAAGAATCAATCGCGATTTACCTTATATTTTGGCTTGACGTTTCGGCCGGGTTAAATAAGGTAAATCGCGTTAATTCCCGATTAAAATAAAGTTTAACAATGGAACGCGAAAGTCTAAAAGTACCTATATACTAGAAGAATCACTAGCGCGTTGCCGACCCATAAGACATTGGATATTAAGTCTTTGTGTCCGGTAATTTCACCAGCTACAGTGCCCTTCACGCCGGAACACAGCAGTGCTTACAAACTGCTGCTTGGCGGCAGAATATCTGACACTTCGGTGGCACCTACCTGGACGGTTCCTTGCACAAGGAACCTACCACCTAGTAGAAGCCTCCCCCGTAGAAGGGAGGGGTTGCCATAATCCCCACGCTTAGCAGGCGGCTTGGGGATCGCAGTATAGGTGGAAGATAAATCCAAAAGAAAGACGCTGCTGCCCGTCTTCCTGTTCTCGCTTAGTCGCCTCTTACGACACCCAACGAGAGGAGATGGGGGGACGCAACTCTAACCCGGTACCCCACAGGGGATTTATGATTGGTGTATGTTATTTATTTAGGGTTGTATTGCTACCCGGCTTCGATGCCACAATTGTTTACCAAAATGACAAAATAAACACTTAAAAAAGGGTAAATGAAAACAGTAAGGCAGGTCACACACGACGAATTTTTGCAGAAATAATATCGCAAAAAAACCGCGATACAGTCGCAATGTTTTGGCTGGTCGTTTACTTTCGCCCACATAGCTACAATTTTGCATCGCTACTGCCGCAATACAGCGTCTAAGTCAAAGATTGGAATAGTTGTGCACAGAACCTATCTGTGAACGCCTTTGGAGCTAAATTTTCAAGATCGTCTCATCCTTCCCCTCCCCCATTGCTTTTCTATTAACTCTGTCACGGGAAATACTCGCACGTTAGTAGCGATGATGATAAATCAATAGAGATAAGTGTACTCGATTTAGTCGCGCCTTGGAAATGCGACAGACAACTAAAAGTAGCGATCCAAACGCGCGCTAATGAAACGCTAGTGCGTTTTCTGAATCGCTGCAAAAAGAGCGAGAAGCTTATGGGATTGTATTTCAATTTCCATCAGTGATATTTTGGAGACGTCGGTAAACATACGCATAAAAACTCACGACATGTTTGCTCTCGGGATCCGTGGAAAGCCGCACCGTGATGTGAATCCCTTGGGTGGGATTTGTTTTTTTTCATTGGTATTTATGTAAAACGACAGCCTTGAAAAAATTCTTTCGTATTTTAGTGACCAGACCATCAAAAAGTTTGCCTGACGTTGAGCGTCACGCTTGGCGATAAACACAGAAATTCGTTGTTAAAGTATCCTGAACCCGACAGTTTCACTAACAACAGCTAGCTACCAGTGCCCTTTAGACTAGGAATACAGAAAAGTGTACTCACTGCTGTTTGATGGCAGAATATCTGACACTGAGGTGGACGATCTCTTTTTCAAGTGATTATTAACTTTTTTTTTGTTCCAGTCTCCCTAGGGACAGAGACCGGATTATGTGGGATTTTTACCCGCTAAAATCTCCCCTCATCGGCGCTAAGGAGATACCTTGGGCCGACCATTCGGACCTCGCCAGAGGAGGGACCTAGCACCTAATACACATACATGTAGAAGTATACGTTTAATCATTTAGATAGGTGGATGACTAAACGCTCAGACACAAGATTAAATAATTCATGCAAACAAATATTCTAAGGCAATTCACACACGGTCATCTGATCCCAAACTAGGCAGAGCCTGTGCTATGGTAAACTGTGTGTGTGTGTGTGTGAGTGTGTTTGAGTGTGTGCGTGTGTGTGTGTAGTGTGTGTGTGTAGTGTGTGTGTGTGTGTATGTAGAAGAAGAAGAAGAAGAAAATAGTTTATTCGTAGCAATAATCAATAAATATGAAATATTAATAAAATAACAAAACAAGACAGTAGACACATGAATTAAAAACTAAAATAAGATAATTATAAAAAATAACTTTGCTACAAAAGTGTGCGTGTATGTGTGTGTTTGGTTTGTGTAATATTGAAAACGAACCCAATATTTTCTGGTATTTATTGAAATAGGAAACTGCTCTACCAATGTAAATATGTAAATGATATTTTTTTTTTTCCGCAAACTTAAGACAAAAGAAAAAGTTATACAAAGCTTTACAATTATATCTAAAACGAACTTTTATAATGAAGTAGCTAAGTGAATATCTCTGAAACATCTCGAGACAGATAAAGAAATTAAAAAAGCATTTTACTGTCTTCGTTCCCATTACTTCGAGGAATTAGGAGCTAAAATTAATTTACTTTATAATAACAGTAATATGTCCGGGAAATAAGAATAGCACCCTCCCATCTCCTCCCGTTAGGTGTCCATAAGAGGCGACTAAGGGAAAACAAGAAGACGACGCAGCAGCGTCTTTCTATTAGATGATACTAGCAGTACCCGCGGCTTTGCCCGCAGATAGTATTTTTGATGAGCTCAAGCAATGTTAACGTTATTGCCAACGTAACGCTTACGTAAATGTTAACGTAAGGCGCTCGTTTAAACCTCACCCTGGGGTGAGCCAAGGCCTTGACTTGATTCAACTTAAGCCATTCCTTTTTTTAACGTGGAGAAATCCCAAGGGTTGCCCATACCATCACGGGAGTGACAGTGTGGGTTCAGTATGACTCCTACTGACTCAAACCCTTCGTGTCCAAATTCCGCTATGTTGATGGACACCGGAAACGTATCTATCTGTATACAATTTCGAGTCCCACCAGCGGCTGGCCAGCCCATCATCTTCCGTGGGTGTAAGTAAAGCCCACGGACCTGCCTGTCGCTATAAAAGGCCCGCAGAATCTCATCAGGTGGCATGCCGGAATACTTTCGCACGCCATAATAGCTAGAGTGAAATATAGTGGTGCACAGGCAGCAGTTCCTCGTTCCTCGTTCCTGCTGTCTGCAGATTCTCGATACGGGGGCATAAGGTTGGCGTTGGTCCGCCTTCTTCCCTTCAGAGTCGCGGGACGTTCGGAGTGTGGGTCCCAGGACGTCCATTGAGTACGGCGGCGACTCCGAGGTGGAAAGAGGCGGGGTTGCGTCCCTCGTCCTCGTGAGCACCGGGACAGGTTCCCGGGGGCTACAATGCGACCCCGGCGGCGGGCTGGTGCAAGGCAAGACACTGAGGGGCTACCCTGGAGCAGATCACACTGGAGAGCCCTGGGCTCTGAGCTCTCATGTGCGGATGTGACAGCAGCGGGGGTTTTAGTGGGTAAGAATCCCATATACCCTGGTCGAGCCCTACAACTCCCACCAACCTTTTGAAAGTTTACCCGCGTCAAAAAATAAAATGAGCCGCCTTCTGCGCCCGGGCGTCTGCTGTCTGCTGAATCTCGGAGATCACTCTCCTTTATCCGCTCTGTTACATGAAGCTCGAGCTGCCCTATTTCCTTTAAAACCTCAGACCTTTAAAGGGCCTTGAGATACTGTGGGGGATCAATCGATGAGATTTGTACCAGGTGCCGCTCAGTACCTTGCTTTTGAGCTTGCTACGGGGGAGCGCATTATAGCCCCCCGGGTACCTGTCAAAGTGTTCACGGGGACGGGATTCGCAACCTCGCCGCCGTCCTCCGAGTCACCGCCGCCGTACTCGATGAACGTCTAAGGTCTACATCCCAAACATCCAGCGACCCCTAAGAGTAACTGGAGCCATTCGACCCAGTTCGACCGACATGCAGCCTTCAGTGTCTGTCCCTGCTACTTTTTAATTTGAGAACCATACGCTTACAGAAAAATTGGCATGTTCGTAGCCAGTTATTATCACTGTTTGCAAAGGATCAGTTGGTTAAGAAACGTCATTCCTTAGATGAGTGACCGTTAAGGTATCATTTGAACTGAGCATTTTCGTGGTTCGGCAGGTACGTAAAAAGTCAGTCCAAGTCGTCATCTAGATAGCAGTCGATAAGCCAGGTCAGATGCCTAAGGGTAGCTTGAACTTTTAATTAAACTTTGAGCTTGACTCGTGTGTGTTATTTGAAAGGTGAATTAATAAAATGGGATGCTGACCTCATAAAACACTACAGACTTTTGAAATTTCTTAATGTTCTTGTATACGTTAGCGAAACGTATAACTCATGCTTTTGGGCTCCCCTCTCTTTTTTTATGAATTTGCCAGTAAGCAAACAACTCTACCATGTGGCCAATATTTTCATGGTCAGTGAAGTTAATAAGTACCTATGTATGTAGATAAAAACCCACTCCTAACTTTCTCGACCACTTCTCTTCTTCAACTTTGACTAAGGTTAGCCATCCAAACGACGATACTTGGATTATTCATATAACTTGTCCTCGGTAAAGAGTCTAATACTGTGCACATCAGATGACTACTGCCTATGTCTATACTATAGACATTGGCAGTAGGTATAATCTGCAACGTATTCTGTTTAGACTGAGTATAACGCAGAGGGCCTTAGACCATTTGAACGTCATTGTCACGTTCTTGTAACAGATAGAAGCCCAGTAGCGTCGACTGACACGCGTATGGCGATAATAATGCTGTGCTGCGGCACTATGGTGCTCACGTTGACAGGGAAAACTATGAACTGAAGTGCGCGGAAAGAGCCTCTTCAAATGGCAAAATATTATATTCAGTTTAACGGGCGCAACCTGGCCAACAATCTATAATATTTTGGTGATTGACCATTCCTTTCACTAAGACATGCAATTGACCGTGGCGCTTTCGATCATAACTGAGTTAAGCTTCACACTCGCCACTGTTACCAAGGAACCGATAAGTAGGTACACAGTGTGTACCGCTTAGCAAAACAGAAGGTGCTTGTCCTTGTGAGGAGATGTTACAGGTGCAAGCTTCACTGTAGCGTTCCCAATCGCTTATAACTTACAATTTCCTTACTTGGTTACTTACTTTCTTTAAATCGAGATGCAGCAGTGGGAACTCATATTTTATAATCTAACTGAGACTATTCTTAAAATGAACATTTTAATTTATTTTATTAAAAATTGAAAGCAATACCTATCGATTTAAGTTGTAGAAGTACCTCGTAATGTACCGGTATGTCGTAATAGTACTATGAAAAGTAAAATAAAAAGGAAAAAAAAAGAAGAGTTCATCCGGGATCGAACCCGGAAACACAAAAATGTCGGAAGACCGTTCAACCGCTACGCTGATTCAGCCGTTAAGCTACATCTCGAAATTCCCTTCCTTATGTAGCATTATAGATAGTTACTGCTTAGCTCCTTATGTTAATATAGCGTAATGATTTTAATTTTGGAGTTTAAATCCACAATTATTCTGTTATATTGTAACATTACTCTAGTTTTTTTACAATTCCGCGGAAAAATTAAGATGAAGAAGTGCTTATTACAATATTGCTCATTCCCTGTAACAAATAGCTTGATATTACTTATATTTAAGTCTGATCAGGTCTATAGTAAACATGTCCGTTAACTATCAACTAAATCTGTTGAACAGTATGTGCACAAATCTTCAACACAAAATAATTTCACGGCAAATTTTAGTAGAAAAAATACATATTTCGACACTGCTCATTCCCCGTAACAAATAGCGAGATAATTTATATCCTATAATTTTTCTAGGTTATCAATAAATATTTTTGCCAAATAGCAACTAAATCTGTTCAGCGGTTTTGACGTCAAGTCTACACAAAGCCACAGACATACAGACAGACAAAAATTCTAAAAATCATATATTCGGAATCAGTATCGTTCCTAGAACACGTAGCAATAAAAATTTTCAAAAAATATTCAATGTACAGTTTTTACTTTTCTACGATTTTATTATATGTATGTATAGATTACCCACCACCTATTCTGTGAACCCCAAGTCGCCTGCCAAGCGTGGGGATTATGGCAACCCCTCCTTTCTAAGGCCTTTGTTCAACAGTGGTCTCTCAGTTGCTTATGATAATGATGATGATGTATTCTTGACCAAACTTTCAAATGATTTTTGTGAAATGTAATATGATGAAAAACTGTAACAGGTAAATTCTGTACGTTGAAGATATTTTGAAAATTATATTTGGAGGGCATTCTATAACCGATACTGAGGCCGAAAATGTATTTTTTTTTAATTTTGTGTCTGTCTGTCTGTATGTATGTCTGTCTGTCTATCTGCCTGTCTGTCTGTCTGTATCACGGCTGCGCATCACGCCGAAAGTACCTACTGAATGCCAAGTTTCATTTGAATGAATTCAAATGAAACTTGGCATGATTTGAGATCTTACTACGAGGTAAGACATAGGATACTTTTTATCCCGTAATCTATCACGGTTCTTTTAGGAGAGGGGATTAAAGTCAAAATGGGTACTTGGTTATACGCTTGGTCCGATTTTATCAATTTTTCTTTATAATATAAATATTAGTAAGGGAACACTCATAGAGAGTTGTTATCAAGGTTTTGTAATCGATCGGGTTAAGCAACGTTAGGTAAGGTCATTAAATAGATGGGTGACCGTTTAACGCCATTTGAACTAAACGGGTCCGTGCTTCGGAGAGCAAGTAAAAAGTGTTCCCAGTTTTTAACCGACTATAAAAAAGGAGGTTATGTATTCGATGCGAATGTCTGTTATTAAAAGTTTAGTTAACGTAAAAATAGCGCAGGCTGAGCTGCGTGGGTCAGCTAGTTGTTTATAAGTTTGTGTATCATGTTATTGGGGAATTTGTTCGTTACGTAGAAGCTAAAACCTTATACTTAAAGCACAATAAATAAAAATATATAAAAGGTAACCATTATTCGCTTCAGTATTCTCGGATACCGGTACAAATACCTATCTAATATCCCACTAATTACACAATTAGGCTGCGATTACATTGATGTTATATGCGGAGATATAGTCTAACCTAAGTATAATTTAATCTATCACCCTACGCTTTTTGCTCCATTTACCTTATCGTGGTAAATGGTCCTTCAGTCCGGACTGAGCGATTTACTTCTTCATTAAAACACGCACAGGTAGGACGGGAACAGTTTGCCTGCGTCGGTTTTCCCTGCCGGGGTATAATATGGGTATCTTCAAGGCTTATTCTGGTGTGAAGGACACCAACCAACACCAGCACCATCTTCAATAAATTTTCGTTATTCAATGCTTTTTAGATAATTTTCTTAGAAACCTGTTTTTATTTTTTCTAAAAATTAATAGTTTATTTAACACTTCTTAGTGACTTTTATTTTACCAAGATCCGTTTAAGCACTATCACGCCATTCAAACGTCTACTTTAGAGTAACTTACTGAAAATAGAAAAAGGCTTAAACTTTTAAACTCCTGAACCGATTTTTATGAAACTTCTACTCATCTCTAAGTTGAAAATACTCGAAACTATTACAAAAAAAATTATCGCAATCGGATTTCTAGTTTTTGAGAAATCGTTGGACAAACCTACATACATACACTCATGAAATCTGGTACATTTGTTTAGTTTGTGATGTCATGTCATGTTATGTGAATACATTTGTATTAATATTAATTACATACATAGGTATGCATCGAATACAGTACTTTTATTTGAAGTCGGTACAAAATATATTATGTTCATGCACACGAATGTCTCTTCTGGATGGATACGAAACTACTGAGTAGCAGCCAGGCCGTCTTACCAACATAACTTGACATATGTAAAATCTTTTAAAAACAAGTTTACAGATTTTATCACAGTAAAAAAATAACTCAATACCAGTACTGTGCTTCATACACTACACACACACATATCACATAGATTTAAACACTGGATCTACTTCATTATTTGAAATCAGCATTTAGTAGTAATAGTATACCTATAGTGTAGGTATGTACCTATTTATGAAAAGACTAAGGATAATAATAAGATCACTTTTAGCCAAATTTTGCATTTCATGTTCCTGCTTCTCATTATTTTGTGGTCAATTTCAATATTCATGTTGACTGCAACACAATGCCAATGAAACTGTGGTTTTGAATACACAGATTGCACTGATTCCAAAAATGAATCTCATTTTCATAATAATAGAGATTTTCGTGCTTTTTAAATAAATAAATTACGAAAATACAGCTAATCGCCATTTTGTAATAAACACCAACCAGAGTGAATGACATCAACACGGTATAAACAAATTACTGTCAAACTGCCATCTCAACTTTTTTTTCTTCAATAATTCACTTTTATACCTACTGACAGCTGTTTATTTCTACCGTGGTGACGTCACAAAATGGCGCCATGCACCAGCCTTCGTTTTAGAGCGAAAATCAAAATCTATTTTATAATTTAAAATATTGCTATTAATTGTAAATTTAATGCAAAAATATGATTATTTTCGGCAACAGTAGACCCGTGTACATTATAGAATATTTTTTCAAAATTAGTCATCATGCCTATTGCTTGTGTGTGCGGTGTAGGTATGCTGTTGCGCTCAGACGTGCTCTCGCTGCCGGGTGTCCACGGAAGACCAGCATCGTTGCGCCAGCTAGGAGCAACGACACATGCTGAGTGGATAACCTTTCAACGGCATTCTGATTATTGGTGTAAGTGTACTAGGCTAGTTACTGTACAAGATGTCGTTCACCCCACTGAGTTTCTTGCCGGTTCTTCTCAGTGGGGGCGCGTTGTGAACCGGTGGTAAATTCAGCCCTCTCTTAAGCGACAGTCCAAGCCGAGGCCGTGCCTCCCTGAGGTGCCCCTGATCTCGTCGCTACTTCTGCCGTAAAGGCTAGAGCGCTTTAAGCGCTCGCCTTCTATTGTCCGGTGAAGCTGTAATGGCCATCTGCGGCCAACAGCGTCTATCATTCCCAATGTTTTTCTTTCTTCTTTCTTAACAAATCAATCATTTTGTTTCTCTGTCTCCTTTTTTGTCTACCACGACCCTTCACAAAGGACAATTTTAAATATCATTTTTCCCTTCATCATTAAGGTTTTAAATGTTAACTATATTTTTTTTGTCCCCGCTTTCCGCTTCGATTGTAGCAAAATAATTGTCTAAGTTTTTGTTCGGAATTCTGCGGGCTTTCTCATTAACGATCTTTTCTTTTGCTAGTATTCCGTTCTGTGCGGTTTTTTTTAATCGGATTTAGAGCATTGTGATTTTATAAATGAATATACTCATCTTTTAATTAAGGCTCTTAAAGAAGTTTAATAAAACTTCTCCGGAAGGGTTTAGAGGGGTTTATAACTTTGATGCTAAATTAAAAAGTGTCAGCTATAATCTGCGGTGCCAGGGAGAAACCTGTTAACTCCAATTTGGGCATTTTTATTCCGTACGATGTTCCATATTTCTTACGTTTTATTAGTTAATCTCTTTTTTGACGATAAAAGATAATTAATAAAAGATTTCACCTTTAATAATTTAATTCGTAAATTCAGAGTTATAGAACTCTTAGTCAGGTCTTACTGGGTGGCTACACGGTTAGTAACCAGCCTCCAACCAAGGTCAAGTCGGAGGGACGTCTTTGCAAATAGTGATGTACAATTGGGAACAATCCCACTCTCGGGTATACGAGTATACCTACTGGAAATATTCCCGCAAAATTTCCAAAGTTCTCGGCAATATTGACAATAACTTTTTTTTTTGACGCGGGGGAAATCTTCCAAAGATCCCCGGGAGCTGTGGGGCTCGACCGGGGTATGTGGGATTCTTACCCACTACCTGCGGCTGTCGCATCGGCACATGAGAAGGGGGACCCCAGGGCTCTCCGGTGGGATCTGCACCAGGGGCCCCTCAGTGCCTTGCCTTTGAGCCCCTCGCCATTGTAGCCCCCCGGGAACCTGACTTGGTACTCACGGGGACGGGGGTCGCAACCCCGCCGCCGTCCTCCTTGGAGTCGCCGTCGTACTCAATGGACAAATATTGACAATACCTGTATTAACCATTTTAAACTAGGTACTTATGTTTTTTTTTTACAAATTATAAGCTAATGCTTGCCAGCAGTCCCAACTGATGGAAAGCGGCGACACAATCGAGGTAAAGCACACTATCTTATAATTGAAGACACCCACATTATATCTAACTAATTAACCTATATAAGTATGTATTTACAAAAAAAATGAAAAAAAGTAAGTATTAGTATCAGTTGTTTGGTTCCCATAGTATAGGCTCTGCCTAGTTTGGGATCAGATGACCGTGTGTGGATTGTCCCAGAATATTATTATTATAATGGGGCGGGAAAACCGACGCAAGCAAACTGTTCCAATCCTTAGCTGTCCTTATTATGAACTAGCAGTATCCGCGGCTTTGCACGCAGCCAGTAATTTTCATGAACTCAAGCAATGTTAGCCTCAATCAAGCAATGTTTGTCAAGCACTTTTTTTCACGAAGGAAAATCCCCATGGTTACCTACACCACTACAGGAGTGTCGATGTGGGTTATGTATGACTCCTACTGAATCGAGACCTTCGGTGTTCACATACCGCTGTGTTGGTGGGCCCTGGGAATGGCCCCGTTTACTATTCTGAGTCCCAACAGCGGCCAGCCAGCCCATCCTCGTAGACCTGCCTGCCAATGTAAAAGGCCCACAGAAACTCATCAGATGGCGTGCCGAGACACTTTAGCACGGTGAACACAGGCAGCGGTTCCTCCGTCCCTACTGTTTGCACATCATCGCTCGGGCGGGATAAGGTCGGCGTTGGCCCCTCATCTGTGCCCGGGCCTCCTCCTGCATTGCGGATCACCGAAGGGATGCCTCTCCTTGATCTGCTCAACCCCGCCTCCTCGGAATCGCCGCCTTGCTCAACGGACGTCTTTGGGCCCACACCTCGAACGTCCAGCGACTCGGAATAGAAGCTCGAGCTACCCAAGCCAACTCGATATAACTCGACATGCAGCCTTCAGTATCTGTCGCTGCGACTTGTTGATTCGAGAACCTTACGCTTACAGTAACATTGACATCTTCGAAGCCAGTTCTAATCCCTGTTCGCTAAACGACGTTAGGAGTCATTAAATGGGTGAACGTTAAGTGCCATTTATACTTAGCGTTTTCGTGGTTTAGAGGGTACGAAAAAGCAGTTCCTGGTTGTAGTCATCTAGACAGCAGTTGATAAGCCAAGTCGGAAGCCTAAGCCTACTATTTATCCTGTGGGCTAGTTCTGAAAACTGATGTTATGAATTGGGATACTCGCCTCCTAAGAATACTAACTACTAGAATACTAACGACTCAAACTACTTTTACGGATTCTATCGCGACTAATTTTAGATTTAACTATCCAATAGAGAAGATGGTTGGGTGTTACCACCGGCTTGGGATCCTGTGATAAATATAATTAAATCCAATATCAAGCAAAGCACTGCACGGCCTCAAGATACATAGAAGCGTAGATCGGACCAACAATAATAACTAAGAAGACCTGAGGGTACACCGGCATAATTGTGACATAAGGACATTCAACATCTCAGTCCTCCCGTGACTATGGGTGCTGCAAAGCATTCGAAACGTTGGGATAGTAAAATCTAAAATAAACCGCGATAAAATCCGTATCAGTAGTTTGATATATGGTTTTACATATGGTACAAGAACAGTGGATTATATATTGCCTAAACTAAAGCACAAGCGCAAGCTTAAGTGCCATTATCTGGGTGTACAAGACCAAATTGCTCACTAGATCTCTATTTAAACACACATTGGACGAATGACTACATGCAGATAAACCCATTGAGGTTTGCGCTATGTAGTTTTAATAGTGTTAAAGGGTGATTCTCTGATTTCGTGCAAATCAAATGTCCTTCGAAATATAAACGAAACTATATGTTA
Source organism: Furcula furcula (assembly GCA_911728495.1). Taxonomy (NCBI): domain Eukaryota; kingdom Metazoa; phylum Arthropoda; class Insecta; order Lepidoptera; family Notodontidae; genus Furcula; species Furcula furcula. The sequence goes on along the minus strand of OU452254.1, from coordinate 5,774,758 downwards.
TTTATGGACTAAATATTTTTTATATCTTAGGTTAGTTATATAGGTATATTTCCCACCTAAAACTTATGTTGATATTGACAAATAAATAGGTAAAAAAAAATAAAAAATGAACTAAAATATCATTACCTTCACTGCGCTCGGTACGAATTTTGGGAATCGTAATTTAATAACAACTCAATCGGACGTATTACTGTGGATTATTGTACTGGTATGTTTCAAGTACATATTAAAGAATGAAACTATAAAAATTTCAAAGTAGTGTTTAAGTGTTATTTACGTTAACAGCAATAAAACATTTTTGCACTAAAAAAAAGCTCATTACCGTCCATGTAACTGGAAATAAATAAATCAACCTGTGTAAATAAATGCAGTGAAGTTCCCTGCCACCTATCCTCACACACGATCCGCGCTCAGCCAGGGAGTGGACAGAGAACGAGGCGCACGCTTGCTAGTTTTTTTTTAAAAGAACATATAAGACAAGATTTAAACGGTGGTACGTAATTTTTTCATTACCATTCGTAAAATTTTGAGATAACGGTCAATTGGTTTTATAGTCTGGTAGACGTTAATATAATCTTTAATGAGTTCGAATGCTTCCTTATTTTTTATGGCTATGTATTGCAAGAATTCAAGGACTGATTAAATGAAAAGTACGAAACTATCATTACCATTCCTCTCATTACCAGGATTTACCATCCACTATTGAGGCAATGGTAATGATAAATATGTCATGGTAATTAGTTTTGGCTAAACTTGTCGATGAGGAGAGCCGAAGACCGGTTTCAATGGCGTGTATTTGGGGAGGCTTATGTCCAGCAGTGGACTAATATAGGCTGATAATGATGATGAATGAGTTTTGGTCTTATCACTAGCATAAGCTAGTTGGCTGTGTTATGCAATCGTGACTACTTCCTCGGTCTAGTGGTAGCCTTTTCAGCCGCAGCTCTTGTGTTTCCGGGTTTGATTTTTGGTTTTGGGATGTAAGATTGCACCGGTCTAATAAATCGTTTATTAAAACTAAAACAAAAAAGGAGTAACTCAAGATTTCAAAGGGATTATTAACTATTTTTTGCTGGAAATTCAAGAAGACGAAAAGAATAACACACCATTTAAAAGAAATATAATACAGTATAACATCACTAAAGAAGAAACAGGCGAAAATTAAACAAGCAAACACTATTGTTACATTTTCAATGATTGGTCAGATGAAGACCTAATACATAACGAAGGTGAAACAAGAAAGGCAGAAGAAAACAGTATGAAAATATTAGTAACAAGATGAAACAAATGAAAAAAGAAAACTTAAATATAATTTCTTCAGATGAGGGTACTTTCTGATTTTAATGATATTTTTACCCAAATAATTAAGACTTAACTGCAAATACTTCCTACTAGATTTACCAAACATATTTTATAGTTTTGATTAAGAGAGACTGTTCATTTTAACTAAGTACTTAGTTTTTTAATAGCCTTTAATTTTGTCCCACTGTTGGGCACGTCACGAATTAGATTGTTAATTTTATTAATATGAAGTAAGTTCTTACCTGATTAATTGTTTAACTAGTTCGTAGATACGACGGTACCTATGAGAAAAGCGTTTGTCATAACATATTAGCGTTTGTCATAACATCCTCCTCCTTAGACGGTCCCCCATTGCTGAGGATCGTGATTCCTAACGACTGCCGACTCTGTCGAGGTCCTCCACTGTTGTCGGTCTTCGGCTGTGTGGATTGCTGTACTCAAGGGAATGTCCAGATATTCGGACACTTGATCTGCCCATCTCATAGGACTTCTACCCCTCGATCTCTTCCCCTCTACCTTTCCGGTAACTAGCAGCTTCTCCAAATTGCCAGGCTGCCTTTGGCCTATGTGGCCGAAGTATTGGAGAACTCGCTTCGTGCATATCACTGAGAGTCGAGGATTTTTGTCTAGTCCCAGCTCTTTCAATATGGACAGGTTTGTGCGTCGAGCAGTCCAGGGTATCCGCAGCATACGTCGCCAGCACCACATCTCAAAAGCGTCAACGCGACGTCTATCAGCGGCTTTCAGGACCCAAGTTTCTGAGCCATATAGGAAAATGGTGAAGACAAGTGCGTGGACAATGTGCATTTTTGTTCTCCGTGAGATGTTACTGTCCTTCCATATCCTATTGAGTTGGGTCATTGCTGACTTAGCCATGCCGATGCGTCGACGGATCTCTAATTCGCAACCACCCTTATTACTGATGACCGAACCTAGGTACTGAAATTGTGTTACCATGTCGTAGTCATTCATTAGAGTCGTGCAATTGACAGTAGCAGTGCGGTCAACAATCATCACTTTAGTCTTTCCTTTGTTGATGAGCAGTCCAAAATCTTGGCTCACGTCTTCTAGTCGGCCTAAAAGCTCTATCATCTCATTTTCAGAGGACGCAAAGAGTGTTGTATCGTCCGCATAGCGGAGGTTTGATATGGTAACACCACCTATCCTAATGCCGCCCCCCATAACATAGTATGTCTTGTTTAACTCAATAATCAGTGAGTAAAGTAAGTAATCATTGCCAAATTTTAATAAGAAATTGTCTATTGTAAAGTTTATGTACTTAAATCAATTCTAAAACATGTTAAGACATTGATTTTTTCTTTCATTCTTCATTACCAATATCTCTTTTTAATTACCATAGTAGCTGGTATCATTACCATATTGTATTCCTCATTACCATGCGTTGAAAAAAGATAATTAGGTCCGTATCTTTGCCAATTGTGCGTATAATTATGTCATATTTAAATATGACGTTTATTTTTCATATACCTTGTGATATTCATAGAAAAAAAAGTCATTTTATTTTTTCTCGAAAATTCTTTAAATTTGCACTTATTGAGAGAAACACCCTAAAGCATGTAATGGAGTAAATTGAATAATAAAATAAAAATAAAATAATTTCAATGTGTAATATACGAGTAAGTTAAGATAGATAATAAACTTTATTTCACACAGAGAGCGATGCCTAAAATAAAATTACATAAAAAAATAAAAATTATAAACTACTTACTAACTAGCTGCTATAACTAATGCACGTCGGATGTGTGAAACCAGGCTACCACTCAGCTAAATGCTGTATTGCGACACTAGCTGCAACACAGCGCTGGTTTTCAGTGGCAAAGCCCCAACAGATATCAAAAACATTAAAATTAATACATATGTTATACAAAAAATTACATTAACTAATTGAGCCAGGAGATACGATACGAATGAAGTGAGATGATAGAGACATTAACAGCATAAAATTATGGACTCCAAACCGCGTTAATGCACTTGGCATCTAAAAATACCTACCTCCGCAGAAATAAAAACATTAGTACGGATAAATATAATAAGTAAATGACAACATTATACTAAGGACTCTTTGAACTTCCTATTGTTGTTGTATTGATTTTAACCGAAACAACGCATAACTCATGCTTTTGGGCTCCCCTCTCTATTTAATGTATTTAACAGTAAACGTACAATCCCCAAAATGACTGCCAAGGGTGAGATTGTGGCAACCCCTACCTTCTAAGGGGTAGGCTGCTGCTTCAGCCGTGGACGTCCTTCGGCTGCTGATGATACACTACTGCCATAGCGCCAATATATTCAGTGGTCAGCGTAATTAATACATATGTATTTTCGTTGTATAACAGTGTAGACATAGGCAGATGTACTTTGTATAGACTGTGTCCAACGCAGACGGCCTTGGTCTATTTGCACTTTACACGTTACTGTCACGTTCTAGTAATAGATCACCGACTCGCATATGGCGATATTCATGCTGTGCAGCACCACCATGTTGCTCAAGTTGATATGGCGTAATAAGAACTGAAGTGCGCGGAAAAAGCCATTTGAAGAGGAATAGCAAAATTATATATTTAGTGCAACGGGCGTAGCCTGGACCATAAGTCTAAAAGATCTTGGTGATTGACTAATCTTTGTGCCGCTTTCAATCATCAGTGAGTTGAGCTTCACGCTTGCCACTGTTTTCAAGGAAGCTTAGAACGCACCCTTCCTTCTGAGGTAATTGTAAGAGGCGCAAGCTTCAGTTTAGTGTTCACGACCGCATACAACTAACAATTTCCATATTTGGTTACTTACTTTTTTATTTTATTTAAAATTTCAATTATACGTTTTTAGTTTAACAGTATGCAAAAATGTACTTAGTTAGTTAGTTATTATTTTGTAATAGTACTATGAAAAGCGAAATAAAAGTGTTTAAAATCACAAAAACAAACTGAGTTTGTCCGGGATCGAACCCTAAAACATAATCACACCGGAACCATTAAACCGTTAGACTGTATCAGCTGTTAAAATCTGTGTTGAAATTCCCGTTCTTATGAGTATTGTACATATTTCCTGCTCCTTATGTTAATATAGCGTAATGATTTTAATTTCGGAGTTTAAATCCGTAACAAATCTGGTATATTGTAACATTTGTCTAGTCTTTTTATAATTTCGCGGCAAATTGTAGAAGAAAAAGTACTTATTACAGTATTGTTATTTCCCTGTAACAAATAGCTTGATATTTGTTATACTAAAGCCTGATAAGGTGTTTATCAAACATGTTCGTCAAATATCAGCTTAATCTGTTGAACAGTATTGCTACCAATCTTAAAAAGATAATAATTTCGCGGCAAATTGTAGATGTGTACATATTACATCACTGCTCATTCTCCGTAACAAATAGCGAGATAATTTATATCCTATAATTTTTCTAGGTCTTCAATGAATATTTTTGCCAAATAGCAA